>JBAJHX010000106.1:8392339-8419705 GCA_037176925.1 Amniataba percoides
TCACCTCCAGGACAAAAACTCCACAGTCGCTGTCATTTTTCTGCTGAGGAATACCCTGAGGAGTCAACAAGTCACAGCTAAAAGCTTCAGGACCAGTTTAGAACAGTTTAGGTCTCTGTGTGCACCTATTTACTCAAAATACATGCAGCTATATTAAATCACTTTGTAGTAAGACACTAATTTAACAGGTTACCAGATAATGTGACAATAGAGTGACTTGTGTGTTCCTGATCCCACAAACTGAAATTAGGCCTGCAGAAATGTGTTTTTGTATAATCAAATCAACTTGAAAAAAAGGAAGCATGCTTCTACTTTTTGCATTTGACAAACATCCTCGGTGGCTGGCGGTACGAACGTTTTCAGGACACAAAGTGAGCACAGCGTGAGTGTGACAGTCAGAGTTACCTTGATGATGGTAATCTTCCAGCCTTTCTGGAAGGCAGTTTGTTTTTTCTCTCTGGCTTCAGACAGAAGGTACTTCATAATGTTCTGATAACAAAGCACACACAGAGGACAGAGTTATGCTCCAATGTGGAAAAAACACAGACAATTTCAATAGTGTGTGGTTTGGTGTCAAATGTCCAGTGTTTCCGATTTATAGCTGCTGCCCCTCAAAAATGCAAGTCAGACATGCACGATAGCTGTGGCAAATGTTTTTTCTAAACATAATGAAAATGCAGAAAAGGCTAGTTCTACAAATTAAGAATGTGAAGAAAGAGGATTACGCTGCTGTTGTATACTCAACAACGTTTGCCCAGAAAACATGTCGTTATTTGCCTTTATTGTTGCATCTATAATCTGCCAATAAATATAATAATATGCAATGAAAGCACTTGTGCTAATTATTTTTGCAACGTCCGTCACTCGTTGTGCCACCCACCACCACAAATAATTTCTCAACCGGAGTGAAACACTGCAGTCCACCATGTCTTGAGCTGCATGTTAACCTACACTGACTCGGCAAATATTAAAGCCTTTGTCTAACAATGGTAAGGAAACAAGACCTGAAAAACACTGTGGTACCATTTTGTTGTTTCCCTTTGTTAAGAGGAACCTGCTTATTTTTGGAAAGCTGTCCCAAGTGCCACATATGTAAGTATTCAGGTAATTAATCTGATGGAGAATTTAACCTCAAGATTTTGCTGCCTGTAGCTTTAAACTTTAATATGAATGAACTTTGACTGAAATTTGAACTTCTGTATCAAAAACAGAGGCACTTACATCTGTGGTGTGTCTGAAGACGATGCCTTGGCTGTCGTAGTAACTGATGGTTTTGGTTGCCATGGTGACCGTGACGAGAGACCAGTGGATTTCTAAGTGGATGGGGATCAGCAATAGCCACTTGGAGAACAGGTCAACCTGAAAGAAACCCATGAATTAACATACATAAATATTATACACTACCAGTCAAAAGTTTTAGAACACCCCAATTTTTCCAGTTATTTATTACAATTCAAGTTGTTCAAGTCCAATGATTAGCTTGAAATGGTACAAAGGTAAGTGGTGAACTGCCAGAGGTTTAAAAAAACAGGTAAAGTTACCCAAAACTGTAAAATCATGTACATTTCAGAATTATACAAAAAGGCCTTTTTCAGGGAACACAAAATGGGTTAACAATTTAAACCTATCCTGCAGCAACAGAGGGTGATCAAGCCTTGAAAGCCAGTGCCTCTAATTCCTACAGGTGTTCCAACTTTGCTGGATTACTTACACCCCCCTCTGTCTGCATAAAAGCAGTATTTGAAATCACTGTGGTACCATACCCTCGTGAGCATCAGTTGAACAGTACTGTACTGCAGAAAGTAGTGTGTTGCTACAAAAATGGCAAGAAAAGGGCAATTAACAATGGAGGAGAGACAGACCATCATAACACTTAAAAATTTAGGTCTTTCCAACAGAGAAATTGCAAAAAAAGTCAAGGTGTCAGTGAGTACAGTTTCCTTCACCATCAAAAGGCAGAAACTGGGGCACACTCTGACAGGAAGAGGTCTGGCAGACCCAAAGCCACAACTGAACCAGAGGACAAGTTTCTGAGACTTAACAGCTTGTGTGATAGGTGGCTCACAGGACAACAGCTTCAAGCACAGCTTAATAGTGGCCGTAGTAGGCAAGTCTCAGTTTCAACTGTGTAGAGAAGACTTCGAGCTGCCGGTTTGACAGGACAAGTTGCAGCAAGACAGCCATTGCTAAGACATCAGAGTAAGACAAAGAAGCCTGTCTGAGCCATGAAACACTGCCATTGAATTACTGAAGACTGGAAGAAGCTATAAGGAACAGATTAATCAAATTTTGAAATCTTCAGTTTATCATGCAGGATCTCTGTGCGCCATCAAGGAGGCGAAAGGATGGTTCCACAGTGTGTGGCATCAACTGTCAGATATGGAAGAGGAAGTGTGATGGTCTGGGGCTGTTTTGCTGGATCCAGGGTCAGTGACTTGTACAGAGTGAGAGGCACCCTGAACCAAAATGGCTACCACAGCATTCTGCTGCGCCATGCAATATGCGCCTAGTAGGTCAGGGGTTCATCCTGCAGCAAGATAATGACCCAAAACACGAGTCCAAGCTATGCCAGAACTACCTCGAAAAAAAAAAAAAAAACAAGATGGTAAGCTTGGAAACATGGAGCCACTTAAACCCCATCAAGCTGATGAAAGATGAATTAGACAGAAGAGTGAAAGCAACCTACACGTTTATGGGAACTTCTGCAATAGATATGAGAAGAACTCTGAAGAATATTTGATTTCTATTGTAGAAAAAAATGCCATGAGTGTGTTCAGCTGTTATATCTGCCAAAGATGGCTACTTTGATGAGTCAAAAGTTTAAAATACATTTTGGTTTAAATTGATTGCAATTTTTCTAAACCCCAGTTGCTCATTTGTGCTATGCTTTCATTTCAGAGGGCAATGAGACATTAAACTGCATAATTTTCAATAATAAAACAGGAAAAATTCTGGTGTTCTAAAACTTTTGACTGGTAGTGTATATCCAAGAAAAAAAAAGTTGCTTGTCTCTGTAACAAGTTATCCACAATAACCTACATTTTATTGGCACAGTGGAAATACATTCGGATTATTGGGCAGTAGCTGTTTTATATATGACAAGCCACAAACTACAAGACAAACTGGTTTATCAGCATTTCAGTGTGACACTAGATGACTTTTTGACCGCCTTCACTTGCATGGCAAAACAGCGAGGCGGTCGGAAATGTTGATTTCAGGAATTTCACATGACATACATTTACCTCATGTCATTAGCAAACTCAGTTTAAACTGTGGCAGCCAAAAATGGTAACCTGACCACAAAAACATGACTGACAGTGAAATTTGGTTTCCTGAAACAACTGCTGATGTTTCGCCCTGAAAATATGCAAATTAAAAGTCATAAATACAAATGTAATGGTGACATTAAGGTTTGGATGTTGGCGATACTGTCAAAACAACTGAAAGATTTTCAGCAGAATTTCAGGCTGTTCCAGCTTCCTCCTTACTTTTTTCGTCCATCTCTTCACACCATCATAACCCTTGGCAACCAGCTGCTTGTGGAAAAAGCTGTTGAAAAAATGGACCTGAGAGAGAGCAAAATAATAGCACACATTAATACACATATTTTCATTCATTTCAATTTATTTATTTATTCATCTATTAAATAAAAAAACATGTCTAAGCAGCAGTCTCAAAAAAATGTAATACCCATTTTTACAATCCGATTGGTTATTTTATTTGATATGATTTTGACAAACATCCTCACTTACCTTGTGTTGCGTCGCATCCATGATGAGTTCTCCATACATGTTGATAATCTGATCGACAAAGAAAAGTTTCAATATAACACTGCCCAACATCAGTAAAACAACGTGATATTTCTTTTCATTCTAAGTGGACCGAGCATTTCTCTCTTGTTCGGAGGCTGAACAGGTGAAGAGGTGCGATGGTGATGAGAATGCCTTTCCTGTGGCTGTATAAACCCCCTTGTCCATCTTTACCTGATCATTAAGCCAATTCTGTTCCTCCAGCGTGCCAAGGTCCTCCAGGTTCAGGGTGTGTTTGTTGTACGTCACCATAAAGCCAGCAATAGGAGCGGAGGCCAGCCCCGCCCTGTACCGTGTCATCTCCCCTTTTATGTCCAGTCCCCTTAAAACAAAAACACCAGAGGGAGAAATGCAGTGGAAAATTTATACAAGCCTCTGAAGTGTCGTATCATCGAGGACATTTAGAAGAATATGTTGGGCTCAGATAAGCAATGAGGTGCCGCAAGGTCAAAGATTAAAAATAACACAACAAAAACAGGAAGTCTGTTGCAGAAATTAGCGTGAGCTGCTGCTTCCAAACGGAGCCTTCTGAATGCTGCTGCAATACCAGAATAATCTGACAAGCAGCCTCATCTGATGCCATCAAGGAATATCTTTGTCTCTACTTTCTATTGATGAGTGAAGACAATACTGATTAAATAACCAGGACATAGATAATGAAAGCGTTTATATTTACAAACTCCAAGTCAATCGTGTGTATACTAACCTGTTACTGAGGTCAGAGTTGCCTTCCTTCTTCAGGTATTCAAGGACATCAGTCTCACTGAGAGGAATGAAGCCGCCATACTTCAGATAGAAGCTCTCAAGAAACTCTGAAAGAGAGGAAGTCAGTGTCACTGACTCATATGACCTATTACTTAAATAACACAAACGAGCTGCTGTTCAGAGGATGAGCAGTTTTCCAATGTTGAAACCTGCAGTCAACAACAGCAACATGAGTTCATTTTTCAAGTGTGTATCAGTAAGGGGTGTAATTTATTAACATTGTCTCTCAAAATTGAAAGATAATTTTTATAAATCACTTTTTCTGACGAATGACCAGTTTGTTCATACCCATGTAAAAATCTTGAAAAGCAGGCTTGATGTTAAATTAGATGTCTGAATGCAGAAGTATCTGGTTTATACTTTGAATTATGTTGGATGAAACTGTAACCTCTGTTTTAAAACAGAAAAAAATACTACTTCTACCAGTTAAGTAGTTTCCCTGGATCAACAGTGTTTTATTTGCTTTTTGACCAAGAAGTTAAAACAAATTGTACCTAGCTTAGCAAAATGAGATAATGGTGACTACATACTCAAAGAGTATGCTGGTTTCATGTTCAAAATCACGTCTTACCGTGGACCATATCAGTAAGGTGCTCCAGGCTTTCTTCATTCTGCGTCTTGTCATCCATCTCCAGTCCATCTTTGTCCGACACCTCCTCTGTCTCCGCCTTCTCCCAGGTTCCAGACTGACAGTACAGCCGATGGTCTCTTAATGCCCAGTGGTGCTGCATGCTGGAGACTGTAATGGGGCCGTGGCACGGAGGGGGAACTGGATGAGGAGTTTCCACCTCCATAGGAGAGGAGCGGTGCTCCTCACTTGTTGGTGTGGTGACGCACCCGTTGGACAGAGTTACTGACACAGACACCGAGTCTGTTCTGTGAGGAGTCTGGTCCACCTGCATCTCAGAGTCCAGGTCCTGGGGAGATCCTGACCTTGAAGCCGGACTTAACTGGCGTGAAACAGTCAACGGTCCATTTTCCACTCCACTCATGATCACGCTGTCCTCCTTTGCCTCCTCTTCAGTGTCAGACAGGTTTACTGTGTCTCCGTTTCCAAATGGAGACTTAACTGAGCTGATGTCAGTCTGCTCTCTGTGGTCCATCTCTGCATCTTTGTTTTGCCCCTGCTTCTGCACAAGCATCGATCGAGGTAGGGCATATGTTCTACCACTGATGAACCCACCTGAACCTCCCCTTTTGATCCCACCCTCTACCTCCATTTTTGATGCAGACATAGCTCCCACCATTGCCCTCACTCCTCTCCCTCTCCCTCTCGCTACAGGTGCTCCCCCGCCTGCCGTTCCTGACAACCTCATTTCCACATCCTGGCCATCACCAGCTCCTTTGCCTCCTGCACAAGCGACCCCTGGCCTCTTTATAAAGTCCTCATTTTTCTGCTTGTTTCCTGTCTCTGAAGCAGCATTGTTCCTTACTGGTCCATCCTGTGGGGAGACTGCGACAGGGAGGGTAACGGGTGTTTGTGGCAGAGCATCAGCCAATACTATATTCGTCTGCACTTTCTCATGTCTGTCGTCTTCATTCTCTGCTTTTTCTACCGCCTCCTTGGTCAAATCAAAACTCTTTATTTGTGTCAGCTGGCTACCCACTCCCCTTTTTGGGGTTTCCCAGAGGTCGCCAGCGGTCCCCTTACCTCTCCCTCTCGCCCTCCCCCTCCCTCTGCCCGAGGTTCTGACATTGTGTCCCGTACTGTTGGGCCCGCAGCAGTCACAGGCCTTAGGAGTCCTCTTCCTGCCTGACGTACGGCCATTTACTGGGCCGTGAGCAGAGGCTGGTGTCTGTGTAGAGGGCCAGGCTGATGCCGGACTCGAGTTAGTAGAGAGTGCTTTCGCTTTCGTTAAAACAGGGGGCTCTGCATCAGCAGGAGTCAGAGCAGATGGCTGTGTCGAGCCTGAGCTTGAGGTATGGTCTGTGGTGAGGAGCTTGGCAGGGGTGTGGGTCACGTCCTGGTCTGTGGTATCTCCAGGAGGGGGCACGAGAGGAGCTGCCTGCAGAGGTGGCGCTGTAGCAGAAACAGTTAAATGAGGTGATGCTGTCGGTGATGTTTTCATTGGGGATGCAGAGCCGCTGTGAACCATGACGCCCTCTTTTGGCTCTTTAACCCCATCCCCAACACCCCCTGTCCACACTTGTGTCCTCTTGTTCACTGTAGTCCTCTGAATGTTTTGTAGTTTGGTCCTTATCCTGCCACCTCCCTTCAGGTGTTCTTCTTTAAATTGCTCTTGCTGTGATGAAAATCTCTCGTCCTCAGGCCTTACCCACCATTGGTACTGAGTGTTCCTCAGTGATGGGTAGAAAATAGTAACACTGTCATGGTCTTCTAAGCTCCTAAGGGGTAATTCGGCAAGGAGATAAAGGAAGAAAGGAGAGAGAAAAGATATGTTAGCAAGCTCTGCTCAGTCATCTGCATAATCAAATCTTTGCAGTTTAAATGTGCAAGGCATGACTCAAGCCTCAACCAAAACATTCACTTTCACATCAGTAATGCAAAGAAAAACACAGCAAACCAGGCCCCCCTGCTGCATGTCAACCATACAACTGTACCATTTTCAGATGATCAGGTCAGAAATATGAAACTGTATTATTTCTATCGCCAGTGAGATCATAACTGTGGTGGACAAAACAAAACTACCACCCAGCATCTGCCGTCATTCAGATGTCTGTATTCTGCGGTCCAACAACACAGGATTACTGAATAAATTGACAAATGTGGCCATTTATGTCACTCTTTACTTCGAGGCCTGCATAACATGTTCAAATACCTCCACTCTGGCTGTGAATCTCTCTCTTATCAAATGTCCCCTTTTCCAGATGAACTCCACAAAAGGTCAAGGCTTTGTCCTAAGATGACACTATCACTAGTCCGCCCAGGCCTGTCTGTACTCAAAAAGTAACGGTGACTTCTACAAAACAGTATAAAACACATAAGTATTATTCTTCAAAGGTAATGTCTTCAGTCTGTTCCTTATTCTGTTGTAATTATATTTGACTGTGCAAGACAGAAGTGAAGCAGCCAGACGTTGATGGATCCTCATTTAAGAGGTGTCCAGATACAGGATGTTATTCATTTGTCTCAACCAGACACTAACTCACTCTCCAAACAAAGACATCAGCAGCACACACCCACAGCTACAGACAGACTGACTGCTGCTCTTGATGTTAATGTCACACATTCACACAGGTGTTATTCACGTACTCAGCTGACGACACTAAACACTTATTCAGACCGACAAATTCAGTGTGTGCACAAAATGAGACATTAGCGTGTTTTCAAAGGTTTGCAGGAGCTCACACAGTCAGTTAAGTTGTGGAGTTGAACAAATCTTGCGTTAGCTGAGGTGGTTTCTCATCAAGCACAGAGCTACTGCGGCACACACAAACACACACACACATCCTTCTCAGAAACCAACTAAAGTGCCGTGAGGTCATTTAAACGACTCAAATAATCACATTTCAAGTTTTTCACAAGTTACTCATCCCCAGGAGCTAGCAGAGACAGCTAGCTGCAGCCAAAACACAAAGCAGCGACTCCACAAACACATTTCCTCCATTTTCTAAGGGGGGCTCGAGGCGAGGAGAGGAGCCGCGAGAAGCACCTGAGGCGACGTGGAGCTCGAGACAGACAGCACGTCGAAGAGCGAGGAGCAGCAGCTGAGTACACCTCCTCCGGTATGAATTAACAAACTCACTTTGGTCTAACCACGATTTGAACAAACAACAATCCGAGTTGCCGTCGCTCAGTGATTACGTCACGGCATCGTCGCGCCTCGGGTGCGTCCGGAAAGTCTCCCGAAGTGAAAGCGCGCCTCCCGTTTTAGTATCAAATTGCGCCATTTATGTCAGTCCCTTCTGCTGTTTTTACTATCAGATACGTTTATTTACGTTTGTCCAAGTGACCCTCTGTCTTTACTACAAGATACTCTTACTTTGAAATACCTCCTCCTATCTTCATTATAAAGGACTCTTAGTTTGAAAATACCTCCTCTATCTGTACTATAAATGACCCTCACTTGAAAATGCAATCCCCTGTCTTTATTACGACATACTCTTACTTTGAAACTCCTCCTTCCGTCTTTCCTTTAAAATACTCTTACTTTCACTTCCACCTGCCCAATATTGCGGCGATAAATCTAAAATGTGTATTTTTTACAAGAGGCAACAAGAAAATCTCCAGCAATAAACCTGTTAACCTCTGTTCAAAATGTACCATTTTAATTTGCTTTTATTGGCATGGCATATAACTTTCTGTGTTATTAGAGAAAATAAAAGTAGTGGGTGAAGAAGAAAAGAGAAGGCTATAAGAAGAAGTGCTATTATGATCCCTGTCACAATTATCATTTCTGAACACCGGCTGATTGACACAACACACACTGTATCTTGATATTCTTTAATTACAAAAAACTAAGACAGGGAAACAATAAATAAAACTAACAGTCAAAAAGTAAAAGAATTAAGTACAAAATTATCAACAGTAAAAAAAAAGGTTACATAGAGAGAATATTAACATGATAATTACTGGCTGCTTAACACCAGTAATTTCCGACCTTTTAAAAGAAATGCCATGACCTTTTTATAACAAAGAAGTCTACCACAGGGATATTAACTGTGTAAACACGTCACATATCATTTATTAGTGAAATAGGTGTACCAAAATGCTAATTAATACTCCAAAACCTAACAAATGAGCAAATTCAGACAGATCTGTGTAAAAATGAGCTTTTAAAAACAAAAAACAAAAAAAAAAACATATGAACAAAATATTAAAATATATTTGAGCTTACTTCAGGCTTCAGCGCACCTCAGAAAGAATAATGCAGCAGATTACGTATTGACATAAACACAGTCAGTCTGTTGCTATACATTTGCATTTGTACATAAGGTCAGTGCTATATTATTCTCTAACTGGTAGTGTAATACGTCTCTTTACATGTGTCATTTGGCTCCAGTGATGTCAGGTGGTTACAGACGACACCAAACATGTACAGATGCAGCCATGCAAGGAGTCTCATTTTTCACATACGTCTCACAATGCTGCGGCTCTGTGTCACTAATGCCGAGAGGAATAATTTGGAAAATGCCGCAGTTTTAATAAAAAATAGAAAATATATGGGTTTAAGGATACACTTCACTTCCAAGACTAACTGCAAGTACTAAAGGAGTTTTAAACTGTCACCATGAACAGGTACAGTTATTTCTTTATACAATTTGTACAAAGCAATAGTGACTTAAACCATAACCTTTGGATCAGCTGACAAGTATAATGATTTATTGAGTGAATGATTCATGACAGTTTTTTTCCATTACAGTTAAATCACACTCTCGCTGATGCTGGAAAAGAAATTAAGTGAGAGAGAAACAATGCAGTCAGAGAAAGGAGTACCGTTCAGTGAGAGAGTGGTCTACTTTATACAGAGGAACTTTATTTTACAGCTTTGGACTGTGTTCTGCACTTGAAATGCAATGAAATCATGTTGCACTCTGGAAGAGGGTGGAGAGATGGATGTTGGTAAAGATGACCGTGGTGCAGCAGACGGTGACAGCTGTGGGGTTTTTGAGCCTGGAAGAGATAATTGATCGGATTAAATGGACAAAAGATGTTTATTATTATCCTGTCATAATAACACATTCATAGATGATTTATGCAAATTTATCACGTGAAAGGATAAAAGATAAAAACATAATAATTTTTGTAATCCATCAACATAGAAATACAAAGTGTCATTGAGAAAGCACTGCTACCTATCAAAGTGTGCCGTTGGTAGCTGGAGTGTGTATGGTCTTGGAGACTGTGGCTCCCTTGCTGCCCCCTGCTGTTAGCACCTGGAGCTGCAGCTTGTAAACACTGTCAGCCTGAAGACCGTAAACTGACACGGAGCGCTGGGACTGTGGAGGGTAAAGCAGGGTGAGTTCATGAAAACACACACACACACACACTGTTCAAGAGCAGAAAGGTTAAAGGTTAAAGGTTAAAAGTCTTATTCTTTGCATACCCGAGAGAAAGACCAAAATCAGCTTGAATCGGTTTATAACCATGTAAATGAAATTCTTTTATCATCAAAATAGGCTAAATGATCTTCTAAAACTGTTGGATGTTGTGGTTTTAAGCAAATGTTACAGAAACACGTTACTGTTTTGTCACAATGTTCTTTTTTATGCCTCTTTTATTCAGTTTTATGGATGAAACTTTCATGTATAAATTACATGGAAAGAAATCGGAACATGTTGTGAAAATGCTGGATTCACTGTATTGAAAAGGCATGTGCATGTACACACACACACACACACACACAACAGAGTACTGTCACAGTAGACCTGTCTTTATGACATCTCACCGGTGCGATTGTCTGCGTCTGGGAGATCAGTTTGTCTTCCTGCCCTTCCATTGCCGTGGTAACTCCTGACTGCAGCGTCCAGGTGAACTGGAAACCCTCCACGGCTGCTGGGTCCAGTGCATGTTGGGACATCCTCCAGCGAAGCGTGGTGAGCAGGGTGCCGTTGGCTTGTTGGAAGTGTGCAGTGAGTCGTTCTGGCCGTAGTACCACCTTTCTGCCTGACAGGAGGCGCTCTGACACAAACAAAGACCACAAAACATTTCCCTCGCTAAGGTCAGAAGACACTCATTTCTCAGCAGCTTTAATAAGACAACTTTTTAATGAAACAATGTCCTCAGTAATTGATGTTAGATGATTATTATTATTATTATAATGGCAGTATTTGGGGTACATTCGACTGGCTATTTGTGCATATAAAAAGGCTGCAGGACTACTGGTATTTTGTGCTAATGTGTTTGTGATAGTGTGCTTCACTATATATGCAAGTATGTATTGTGGGGGTCTTTTTGGGGCTTAATATTCCCAAGAAACATCAAGAGAACCATTCTCCAGAGCTGCTTTTTAACTGGAATGTGTGTGTGTGTGTGTGTGTGTGTGTGTGTGTGTGTGTGTGTGTGCTTAGTTACTCTTACCGTCAGTGTTGCAGGGCAAAGCTTTGCCTCCTCTGATCCTGATGGAGGAACAAGTTGGGGTTGTAACCCAGGCAACGGCCTCTGACCCCGGGTCAGCTGTCAGTGCCACAGCGACGCGGTACTTACAAGCAAACAGCAGGCCTGTGATGGTGTGATGGGTGCCCTGTCGAGAGAAAATTAGGTAAAGAAATGGAAAAAAATTAAAAAAAACATTTAAATAACTTGTTTGCAGATGGTAGTTAAAACTGACATATTACACAGTTCTTTAAATATACATAATACCTCATTATACCATTTTGGTTTGGAAACTTGTCTCATATAAGCAGCTTGTAAGCTCCGTGTTAAAATAAACACCACAGTTTGAAGTGGCAGGTTGACAGCTTTGAATGTCGAGAAATGGCATAACTGTTTTAAAAAACTTCAGTCAACAGGACTCGTACTGTGTGATCTCAGCAAATTGCACACAGCTCTTTGATATTTATCAGCCCAATGGTTCAGTGATCATTTTAGACAAGAGGTTACCACTGGGACGATGGCGGCTGAAGGTCTATGCTGTAAAGATTCAGCACCAGTTTTTTCTTTTAACAAAGTTGTGATTGGGTTCACAATAGCTGCACTTTTAAGGAAAAGATGTTTTAAATGTGGATTTAAAGCCGTTTTTACAGATCACTTTCTCACAGATCACCTCAGTCAAAATATCCTATATTTATAATACAGGGTATTTCTGCCAGGGATTTGACAGAGTTATGGGAAAAGTGATGTTAGGCAGAGACAGAGCAAGAAGATGGCACAGAGACAAAGTTACACACAGACAGAGGATGAGAGCATTCCAGACTGATCTGAGTTATGGTGATGAAATCTGATCTCTGATACTCACATACACACAAAAAGGCACAACAACAGAACGTCTTTACACAGTTTTTCACGCACACAGAGACACATAAAAGCTGGCTAGTGAAGCTATACCTGCACCGTCGTGGTTCTCTCTGTGTTTGAAACATTAGTGCTGCAGGTATGTGGACGCCACCGCAGAGTGTATGGACCAGGGTGTCTCTGTCTGCCTGTAAACCAAAAGAGAGGCAGACACACAAGTGGACATGTGAGGATGTTTATTCATGTCGGCATTAATTATACAGGTTGAAACATAAGAAAAAAATCTTCTACATTTCTCTCCGTTTGTCTGCATTCTTTTCTTCATTTCGCTTGCATGTTTTATCTTGCCGACAGACGATGAGAGTTATTCTGCAGCTTAGATGTCTTCTCTCAGGTTGGAGTGAGAATCAAAATCAGGAACTACGGGAACTTGTGATTCACCTTTTCTCTCTCTATCTGTCCGCCTGCCTGCTTACATCAAATCAAGCCATGTTGGTTGTAAAACAGTTTGATGGTAATGTTTCAGTGGGCTTTACAGGCCCATGACTCAGCCGAAACCCGAATAAAGCAAATAAAAACTCCACAAAAGCATGTTTTATTTATCTACTGAATGTCCATATAGGGAAAATATATAAATCTACATCTGCACTTTGAGGTGTCAAATGTGCTGTAGCTGAGAGTCTAGAAAAAAGTCTGGATGATATGATGCACCAATAAGTGAACATTCATCCCCGGGATCATAAAAGTCTGAGCAGCATTGTGAATTTCTTTGATAATATCCTCCAAGGTTGCACAGTCGATCTTTGTAATGGATGTAAATTTGTAACATGCAACTTGTCTCTCGGTATTATCCCCTCACATGAGTGCTCAAGGAATCACTCTAATTCATAAATTTGCAGATATTTGTTGTTTTCTATGGTGTTTCCTTTTCTTCTCAGTGGTTTTGCTGAGCCTGTTCAATGTTTCAGATTAGGCTCACCATGGTTGGGCCACTTCCAGAACACCTTGACCTGCAGCTGGTCGTTGTGGTAATGGGGGGCAGCGACCTCCAGGCGCAGGTTGCCAGGCGTGACAGGGTTAAGGGGGGACTCGGGCAGAGAGGAGGAGGCGGGGAGGTCAGAGGAGGAGGGAAGAGATGAAGAAGAGGAGGAAGAGGGGAGCTCGTTGGAGAAGTCTTCGCCTTTGATGGAGGAGAGGAGAAGAGAGGAGGAGAAACAATAAATGCTACAATTTCTAAGTTTGGCTGATTTGGAATGAAAACAAAGAATCCTTGTTTCTTCTATATTTTCACAATAGAATATAATTTTTAAAAAATCATCAAAAGATTTTCACTGTGTTTCTCTGTGTTAAAAAAGCTGTCACAAATACACATCATATGAACGACTGGTTGTATAAAACCTGCTATATAGCACATGGAATTTATAAATGTATTATATTGTGCCGGGAATATCATAAACTGGTGACGAGAGTGCAGCTGGTAGCTTGCTTTCCCGTTAATTCACTCAGAAGCACTAATTGGCTTTATCTGGCCCAACTGACCCTCATTAGCATTAAGAGAAACCAGCCTAATACGTGGACTCTGTCAAATATTAATCCTGCTAAATTATAAATGGCAATATGTTCCATATAAAATTGTTGGTATGTGGTTTGATAATTGAGCTGCAGCTGGTTATAATCCTCTGCTGGGCTGACCGACAGGTCACCTATAAATACCTCTGTTGCCTGGACGACCATTAACATCGTCACTTTCCAATGTATGTGTGTGTGCGTTTAAACAGTGCAGCTGTACGGAGACTAAACAAGCTAACAGTCAGAAACTGCAGCAACTCTGGATTACATACTAAAATCATTAACTCAGTAACGTATGGCTCTGTTAACAGTTGGCGGCTGAGGATTGTTCATACAGTATTTACTAATGACAAATTAATGAAATGTTCAAAAATGTATGAAAATGTGTATTCCAGTGGGTCTCTGTTTGAGGCAAGGTTGCTAAGGGAGTCCCTCGGTGGCTGTATTGTTGAATCACAGCAACACAAACACTGCGGCTACAGTTTACACTACTTGGGCAATAAACCTCAGTCTACTCAGCAACTCTTATTTATAGGCCCCTACTGTAGACAAAACTGTACGAGCAGCTGCAGTTTTGACGTTTTCCTTAAATTCAGATATTTCTATGTGACATTGCACCTGGCTTTATTTATGCTCTCTATCTAATCTTTCTAAAGACACTATGCTCATCTGTTGAGACAGCAAACTGTTCTGGACTCGAGTAATATTAACCAAAAAAAATCTCTGTTGTGAGAAAGTGGAGCCGTACACACTCAACTACCTGCATTACATGTGAAACTTTTAAGTATATTAATATTAAATAGTTAGACAGAAAAGTCATTTCATGCTTTTAATGTTGTGTATGTTCTATTCATGAACATTTTTATAGAGGTAAACAGTGTTGATGCACAATACACAAAATATGCCATGATGTAAAATCCCCTGGCTGTTTAGGAAGACGTTTTGTTTGTTTGTTTACCTGTGCGAGCTGTCGTGGTGAAGACAATTTGGGCTCTGGGACTTTTCAGCCTCTTCTGACCCCAGTAGGCCACCGTCTGGACAGACAGGAAGTAGGACGTAGCAGGCAGCAAGCTCTGCAGCCACAGCTCACACTGGGCCTGTAACACATTAAAGAATAGGAACATGGAAAGATGTTTTCTTAGATCGGTGGCTCTTGGCCTCTTCTCAGTCTGTCCTAACTCACCGTCACTTGCTAGAATTTGACAGGGAACGTCTAGAAATGAGAAACAGGATAACCTGAGATGAAATTGTGTATTGTATTGAATTGTAACAGTCAGTCACAGTTACTGCTGCCATCTTCGTCATCCTTACTGTCATCATCATCCTCCCCACCACCATGCTGGGTGTTGAGTGTGGCCCGCTCTGTGACTGACAGTCGGGACCTGTTCTGCATTAGCCCACCGTTTGACTGACAGCTCATTAACAGGCTCTCAGTCAATCAGGTCTGTCCGCCTGTGTGGATCTCAGCTAGTCACAACAAAGAGATGCTTGGATGATAACAGCCCCCTGTGCTTGTGTGTGTGTGCGTGGTTCTGTATGTGCGTACACTTAGACAGAATGAGACAAAAGTGAGTTAAAAGCAGTTTCTTGGTGACCTGCAGACAAAATGGGGTTGAAGTATTTCCATTTCGCTGAAGATAGACAAAACATATGGCCTGTACAGCCAGCTGTACATACGTGTGTGTGTGTGTGTGTGTGCAAGCGTGTGTATTTGTGACAGACAGCACAAGAAGCCTGGATTTCTATTTTGGTGCATAATGTCAGTGGACATTATATGTAAGAAATTGATGTATACTTAAAAGCACTGACTCAGCAGAGGTTTTTTCCATGTTTGAATACTTCCTCCAATTTCTCCATTTACTTCAGGTTTAATGCTAAATCCCTCTGGTGCTGCACACATTCTTGATTGATGGGATATATGTTTTATACACATCTAGGGAACATATTATCATGTGCTAATGGAGAGCAATAAAATATCAATGCTCTCGGTGATATGAAAGCCTATTTGACACTGTGGGAATGTTATCCTGGTTCCTACCTACCTGTTGTGATGCTGTTGTCTGTGTATGTGTGTGCATCTAGATGCAGCTGCTAGTAGGACACACTAGTTAGGGGGCCTCATTTAAATTCCAGGCCTCTCAACCAAGCAGAACAGAGGACCAGACTACAGATAAATGGCTCCACCAGGCTCAGTCTGGGATGGCCATCACTACTTAGGATAGCGAGGTCCATATGGGTGCATTCACGTCAACTCCGATGTTAATGTTTTTTCTTTATTCCTTTGTCTCTTTTCTTGGGGCGAACGCTCACATTAGAGCCGAGCATTTTAAAGTGGGTCTAAAGCTGAGGGATCCTTCCACCAACAGTGTTGCTTCCTAATCTGTGGAAGAAACGTTCTGCCGCGGCACAGGCAATCATAACTGCTGCGTCAAAGCTGTAATATCTGCGTTGTTTACTGTGATTATGGGTATTTTGGCACTGCTGACTGGACTTAGTTGCAGTATGAACGTATTACATCACCATCCCACCTATAATCATAATAGTAAAATCCACCCTCTTGACTGTTATTGCTGCATTAAATATAATTTCTAAAGTATAGCAAGGAACCTGTTGTAATTCTTCAGAAGTTCTTTGAATTGAGCAACAACAATACAACAAAGGTTGAACTTTATAACTTCACATCCCGTCATCCTCATGGTCTAATGCTTGTCATCGCGTTTACACGTTCAGCTGGCTGCCATAGTCACGAATAATCACCTAAACATCAGTCATATAAGTGCAGATCTTGTGCTTTCCTCGCGTGACGACTGATACACTCACTCACTGATGCTCCTGTGCTGTGGAGACTCGCTTGCCATCAGTGCATTCCCAGATGCTTTGACTTGAGTTAAACACGTTATCCAAATGGGGGTAAGCTGCCACTCTCTGCTGTCAGTCAGTCTGTATGGCTAAGTTGTCATGTCGTTTCACCGCTGTAAAAAGCTGCATGTTGTCATAGCACTCTAACAAAGTTATATCCCACGGAGATAATGGTGTGTCTGTCTGAGGACCACAAGGAACATGTGCGCCAAGTTATTGGAAGAGTGCCAAACAGGGCTTTGAGAGTGAATATGCCAAACCAGATTTAGATTAAATTTATTTTTGGTAAATAAATCAGCCTGTAAAACCACATCTTGCAAACCTGAATTAGATTTAAATGGTTCCATCAGCTTTAGTGGCACTTACAAGGCTTAAGTATATATTTTCAACCATTATGCAGCAAAGTAAGGTCATGTATTTTCATCATCTGATATATTACCTAAATTATATAAATATAAACAAAAATATATAATAATTGTTATTAGCTGGGCTTTTTTTACTTTCCACAGCTGGTTCAGCAAGACATTCTTTCCTTTGAGGTCATCATTTAATATCTAAGTATGAAAAAAGTGTTACATGTGAATGTTTGTAGGTTCCTGTACCTCAGCATATAAGTTACTATAGTCATAGTAAATGAGTTACTCCAGTCTGCACAGCCACTTGCATAGAGTAGCTGTTTACAGAAACCTGTTCTGTTTGTGCACCTCAGAGGCCTATAAAGTCACTGCACTAATCACTACCAGGTTACAACAAGGAATTTATGCAGATGTGTGTGTGGTGCATAGGTTTACAGATCTAGTAAAATCTCTCAGGTGCAGCAATGGATTCTGCACAAGTAGTGTGTGTCTTATTAGGGACTAATGCGAAGAAAATGAGGCGTTTGTTTCACAAAGTAGAGACATTTTGCCCACTAGTCACTTCAAAGGGTTAAAACTTGGTCTTAGGGTTAAAAAAACACTTCAGCATTTTGTTAAATATTATTCGCTTATTCTCCTTCTTGCCAAAAATTAGATGAGAAGATCTCTTTTCTTGGCCTGAAGTCTTGTTGTCACTGTGACGTTGCCGGGAAACCAGCAGAGACTCCACAGAGTCACTGCTCCCAGCCAAGAAACAGTCCAGCACATAACCTCCTGGAAAATCACAACATGCCATGATGATTTTATGTACAGATTTACAAATGAGATATATAGCCTGTTAATTAGTAACCTTTAGAGGTCCTGGTAGGCAGATTTTATTTACCTTTGGACAGAGTCAGGCAAGTTTCCACCTGCTTCTAGTCTTTAAGATAAGCTAACTGTCTCCTGGCTGTAGCTTCATATTTACCATACAGACATGTGAGTGCTATCAATCTTGTCATCTAACTCTCAGCCAGAGAGTGAATACGTGTATGTTGAAGTGTTCCTTTAAGGTTAAAGTCCAGTTTATGGGTGGGTGTAAGTGGGTTTGCAGGTCCTCTAAAGTATAGAGCTACAAATGTGAGTGGGTAAGCCTTCAAGCAGTGTGTAAAGACCACACTGTGATTTATATATGAACGGGATATTAAGTATATCATTTAGTCACTGTGTTCCCATGTGTGCACTCCTAATTCAACAGAATAAAGAAAGTAATGAAAATGGTATTATGATAATATTTTGCAATTTTAGTCATTAATTTTAAACAGTAAGGTACACTGAGATCGGCGTCTGAATGTTTGTGTGTTTCTAAGCCAATCACTCATTTCTTTCATTTGGTAGAATGAAGTTAATAATAATAATAATAATAATAATAATAATAATAATAATAATAATAATAAAAATATGTCCTTACCCCCTGAGTCACTCTGCTGTTGCTCTCCTTTGCTCTGATCTGCTCTGGTGTGTGAGAGTGTGCAGGGCGTGTGTGCATGTTACTGTGCACTGTGTGCGCGTGCGGCGTGTGTCTGTGCACTGTGAGCACATGTCGAGGCATCCAGGTGACTCTGTAGTTGTGGACGGGCAGGTCTCCCTCTCTGGGGGGGTCCCAGCTTAATAAGACCGCCACTGTGACCCCACTGCCCCTCGACCTGTAGGCAGCGAGAGAGCAGAAAGTCAAACAACATCCCAACATGGATGTAAACAAATTTGCGCTAACAAAGTAAAAAGGAAGACGAAAGATAAATGTTTTAAAACAAGTTGCACTTAGTGGCAGTTAAAGAGATTTGTTTGTACTGTTGAGTTTCCTATCGCTCATTTATTCTACGCATGTCCAGCATGGCCTCAGATATTTTATCATCGCACTGAACAGAAGCTACTATTTAAGCCCTCACCTGTTATTAAATGTTTTATTGGAATATTGCAGCTGATCCAAGACATGGTCTAAACCTTTTATGACCTTGTTTTGCACAAAAATAGAAAGGATGCTGCGATATATGACTGAACAAGGATGAACTGTAATTTGCATCAGAGAGGCAGTGACTATCCACTCGACCACATGCTGTGACTGATTGCCCACAATCGGCAGCATGCAGTCTTGAAAGGCTGCAGTGCAACAAACCCAGCGAGGAAAATAGCAGATAAATGCATCACTTTAATCATCTTTTGAGATACCTTTCTGTCAAGTGGGCCCCTGGTTGTGAACCAATCCAGTCGAGAGTCTGGTTGCTCACTCTGACATTTATTGGAGGCTCTGGGGGCGAGGGGTCTGCAGAGAGAGATGGTCAGAGAAAAATGATGTCAAAAATGGCAGAAAGTATCTATAAAATGTTTCGTTTCTCATCCCTGAATGGTGCCTGCATGTCTTCTTCTCAGATGATAACCTTCATCAAGAAGAAAGGGCAGCTTGTATGTAGGTAAAATCCAAGGACAAAACTAATTACTGGCTGCTGCTTGTTACACTTTTTGCTGTGAACATTTTAACTGAAGGTGACTCAAATGAGTCTATCAACTTTTTTATTAACTGTGAGCTTTTTTTGCAGTCATGTTGGCAGATGCAGAGTCAGAGGGTGCTGTTCAGAGAGTTTGTACTTAATGAATCAAAATGAAACAGTGAAAGAGGACAGACCAGTTAAAATGACATCATTAAATGGTTGGTTTCATTCATTTCTGACGCCCAGTAATGTAAACTGATTTGCTATATGAAGATCAAGCTATGAGTATTTGGGGTTAAGATCACGACTCCCACAGAGCAGAGGCGGTTCACTAGCTTCACTGAACAGTCTAATAATTTGATGTTTAATGTGCTGCAGTGGAGAAAAACACAGAAACCATTCCAGGGGAACGGGTTAATTTCCTCTCGGTCTCATTCTAAGTCTACAAAGTCAATTAGATTTACAGCATCAAAGGTGAGCGATACTGGAGAAGCTGGAAGCCTCCATTTTCAGTAGCTGCCACAACACAGACCAAACACGACCACCACTAAGTCACTGTTTGCCTCCGAGATGAAATCCTGAGGTCGCTGCTCTTTCAACACAGGCTCTGTATCTCATTAGAGCCTCAACCCCACCCCCCACAATTTCTGTATTTGATTAAAACTACAAAATGTATCTGATTAGAACTACATCCCCCATGGCAGGCCTCCCACGGGCCCCGGGCTGTGCTTGGCTGACCCAGATGCAGAGATCAAAGTTAGGGCAGCATATTAGGGCTGCAAGACCTGGTCCGCATGTGTGGTTTTTCTTTGGAGTAACAGGGGTGTCTCGGTGCCAGCGGTAATTGTCTGATCAGAACCAAAACACACGTTCTTCTCCGAGGCCTTTTTCCTCCCTCAATCAGCTGATTTCAGCCCATTGTTTCACGAGACGAAGACATCAAGATGAGTTTTCTAATCCAGACATTCCCTCGTAATCACCGCTGGCAGCTAACATCTGAATGGGCAGGGAGGACGGTTTTCAGAGTCAAATTCTCTCTCTGGTTAGCGTCAGGTCACAGTGGAGGAACTTCAACCATCCTGACATCTGCCAGCTTCCTGATTTGTGACCCCTGACCTCCAGCCCCTGACTAATCAGACTAATGAACTGGAAACACAAGACTGACTCCGATCAGATGGTTTTTAACATGTTTAAGTGTGTGTCTTTAACCTTTAACCCTGGCCCTCAAAATACATATGCATAAAAGAGGGTGCACATAAAAACACACACACACAGCTTTAAAAGAATAATTCTACATTTTAGGAGAGAAACTCATTTGCTTTCTTGCTGGGAGCTGGGTGAAAGGATCAACACCACTCTCATTGCTGTCTGTTTATATAAAGATACAGCCAGGAGATGATCTTAGCTTAGCATAAACACTGGAAATATGGAAAAATAGCTGGACAGAATCTATCTTATGGAAACAAAATCCACCTACCAGCACCTCTATATTTCAATCAATACAAAACTAAGCAACTCTGAATTCATATAATCCCCTTTAAAAACACAGACTGTGTGTGTGTGTGTGTGTGTGTTTTAGTTTTTGATTTTGTATTTTTACATTAAAATTAGAAAAACAGGTGATGGCTGTAGCCTTAATTTGGAAGTATATTTCTGCAGATATACAGACAGATCTTTAACAAATGAATGTGAAAAATGTCAAGCTAGCAGACTGGTAGCTCACTGAATCTGTTAGGAAGTTTTCTTAATTTTTCTTTCAGAGTTTGGGTGTAAAGGGCAGGATGGTAATATGATCTTCTAACAGACTGCAGGTTAATATACAGAATCCCTCTTTACATCACTCTGTATTATTGTCTATCTTTTATTTGCTCCATCATTTAAGGTTGAAAAATCCAATTTTCAAGCATGTAGTGGTTTGTACAGACTGTCACTGGGTTCAAACTGATGTCATTTTCCTGATATCTTTCAGGTTTTCTTTGCATAGTGGTCCAAAAGACACTTGTTGATACTCTTACATATGAGATAGATAATTCAAGGTGTAAATATAAGGAATGGAACATGAGAGTGATTTTCTCCTTTAACCTCCAGCAAGAGAGCAAATAGGATTTTTTAGTATTTCCCAAATGTCCAAATATTCCTGACAGGCTACCAGGAGCTGTCAGAGGAGTTTTAGTATACCATGGCACAGGGTGCTGTGCATAATGCTCTAAACTCTGTTGGAGGTATGAGGAATTCTGCTGTTTGGTGTTTTGTTGAAGCTGGTGGAAAATGCTATTTCAGACACCTCTTCATAATCTCCCATAAGTGCTCAACTGATAAAGAACCTTTTTCCAGAGCTCGATCCAACCTGAAGTCATTATTCACATACAAGCACGCTCTAGCCAATCCTGGCAGGGCCTTCATATCACTAGCCAATCCTGGCGCAACACCAATATGACCTAAGTCTGCTAAGCATTAGAGCGAGGACCTCCTACAGTGCGTGTGTGTGTGTGTGAGAGAGAGTGTGTGTGAGAGAGAGAGAAAGAGAGAAAGAGAGGGAGACAGAGACTGTCTTACTTTCTTTTTCACCCTGTCTCACTGACCCACACCAGGGATTTCACTCTGGCACTGAACCAGCTGAATGAGTACGCGTACTGTATTTGTATATGTGCGTCTGTACAGTATGTGTGAATCTGTGCACGGTCGCTTGTGTGTATTTTCTGTTTCCTGTCTGTGTTTTATGGACTGTGTGATAATTTTCCTGCTGTGTGTACCTTATCCATCAACTCTGAGTGAAAGGGAGACAAAGAACAGGGAAGGACTGGAGGGGAAATGTTCCTGAGTTTTCTGACTTTTCCTCAGAGAGGTGTAATATCTCTCGTAAAATGACACAAATGGAACTCAAGAACCCGTGTTTTGCTCAGTGTTTCATGACAGAATATCAAAATTCACAGATATGTAACGGGAACACGCAGGAAGAATCGTCACTCTCTGCGGGACGCTCCCGGCAGCTCTCTCTGAAGAGCCTGTGTTACCTTTACTGGAGATGTAGTGTTTGCTGGGTGTGGTGAAGCCTCTGCTGCCGTGGCTGTTGATGGCTGCGACCCTGAACTGGTACCAGCGCTGAGGTCTCAAATCTGACAGAACTACGTCTTCTGACAGGGTCTAAAAACACAAACACACACACGCATTTAGCAACAACTAGGTGCATCACAGAAAAGGTCTTGTTTCACTACTTTGACAGCTGACAACATAAAGTACAAATGATTCATACATAGTGGAAACCTCTTACAGTGATCACATCAGTCCAGGTCAAACTGATGAAGGCAAATGACTACTATAAGGGGTCGTTTCTTTCTTTTTCTTCATTGATTTAGCAGATTAAATGATATTTGTATATTTATTACACAAATATCAAAGGATGAAACAGGTAGTTTCGTTATTTAGGGGGAATTGTGTGACCGAGTATTATCAATTACTTGATAAGGACAGCTTTAACTACAGGTTGTTTGCCCGTGCACATCTGCACACAGCAGCTGACTGGCTCTTATTGCTTGAGTCAATTAAACAAGGTTGCATCTAGTTGCTGCATTTTTGTCAGTTTGTCTTGAGCTTTGATGAGACAACATTTTTCACTGAGAGAAAATTACTCTCTATAATTCTGTCATTATTTCAATGTGCACGTAGCCTCGGCCTCAGCCTGCCAGGTGGACGCAGGCAGAGGATTAATTCGAGGCAAAGTATCATTGGAGTTCAGTGACAAAACAGAGTTACCATAGTTTTAAAAATGTTTTACACATATCATTGTGTATGAAAATACCCAAAGTTAAAACTGTAAGTGGATTTGATTACTGGAAGTGAATTACTTAACAGAATATGTATTTGAATTATTCTCTTCAAACCTTTCACAGATGTGGCTGATCACTGTAAACATGATCATTATATGTGAATTCCACTGTATATAAAAAATCTTGTTTTTGCTGATGTACAGAGGTTTAACATGACGTTGTACAGGTATAACCTTGATAAGTGTTGACATTTGCGCTGTTTGTGGATACAGGTGCAACAGTGCACAGTGACCACACCTAACCACACCCATCGAAGGTGTGGTCACAAGCACAAAACCCTGACACCCTCTCATGTCAGCCAGCAGGTGATTGGTCTAGCAAAAAGACTAGAAACAAGACGAAACAGCTAGCCTGGCTCTGTCCAACAGAAATAAAGTCCGCCTACCAACACCTCTAAAGCTCACCAATAAACATGCTCTAATCTTGTTTGTTTAAGCTGCAGAAAAACACAAGTGTGCAGGAGTATTTCTTGGAAGTGACTGCGTCCAGTGGAGACACAGTATGTCGTATAACCCCCTATAAAGCAACAATCTGTCATTTTTACATAAGTAGAGATTAAACAAATTAGATGTAATGCATTAAGTAGAGCTTTAGAGGTGCTGGGAGGTTGATTTCTGACCTTTGAACAGAGCCATGCTACCTGTGTCCCAGTTTTTCCAGTCTTTGTGCTGAACTCAGGTAACCAGCTGCAGGTCAGAGCTTCATATTTAGCATGCAAATATGAGAATGTCTCCTCATCTCACCTCAAGTCTGGGCAAGAGAATATTTCCCTAAATTACGGACTATTTGTTTAACATTCCAGGTTTTTAATACTGAAATCACCATGATTATGATTTTCTTCATTGTAAATAGAAACCATTCACTTCAATCCAAGCCAACTTTGGGCACAAATATTCTCTCATCTCTCACAAATCCATACTATATCTTGTTTCAAAAACATGACAGAGCCCTGTGTACTTATGGACATATAAGTTTCAGAAGTTAATGAGCTGGAAAGTCAGATGAACACAGGCGGGTTAGAATTCTATCTGATAATAGTGAAATTGAATGATTTGCCAAAATGATGGTTAAAATTGCAAAAGATTCACATGTTTTGTCTCCCTGACAGTGCAAATGTAATCACTGCTTAAAAGCTACTCATCCACACACACACACACACGCACACAGACAGACACGAGCTGCCATCTATTTAAGTCTATAATGAGCGTTCAGTCATTCAGAGGCAGCCGGTGGAACGACTGTGGCTGCCTGTGGTTCCTTTTTAAGCTCTGCTTATTTACCTAACCTCACACAGGCACACACACACGGACGTACAGTGCACACTCACACTCACATTCACACACACAAGCGCACATACGGTTTACCCTGGCAGAATGGGAGACTGGCTGGGGTGGAGAGGTTTAGACAGCAAGGCAGCAGACAGATGAGGTGGAAACAGAGTCTAACATCCATCTCCATAGCTGAGAAGTTTCATCATTCGAGGCAAATTGAGAGTTATGAGATAAAGATATGTTACAAACTTTGTGGCATTTTTCCACTGTTAAAGGCGCAGGGAACCATTTTCAGAGCTTCAGTGACTCTACGACTGTCACAGTCTTCGTTAGACAGAATCGACTATGTGTCGTTATTTTGGGTACATTTCTAGCGATCAGTTTCCCTACTTTACTTTACCATCTAATCCACATCAACCGCTAAAATCCCCAAATAATGGTGAGACAGGATTAACTGGATGATATTGCATCTCTTCATATGCAAAAAGATGACTCAGAAAACCAAAAAATTAAAACAGCGCCTCACATCACCTCCTGTGTTAATGTGGAGTCTCTTTCTAAATCTTTATGAGTTAAATAGCTCAAACCTCCTTATCCTCAAATAAAGACCACAAAGTGAAAGATGATGAGGCTGATGGTTATTGTTGTTACCATGGCAACTGTAGTCCACGGAGAGGCGTGGTCCTCACTGGGATGAATCCCGACGTTCCAGCGGGACTGCAGTATGTAAACGACCGGCTCCACACTGACGTTGAACTTTGACACCCACAACAACTTCACACGACCCTCCGAGTCCTCCACGAAGCTCATCTCTCTGCGAGGCTTCAGAGGGACACCTGTAGGGAGAGACAGAAGAGATTCTTCATCATCAAACGACAAAACTGAGTGCAATTAGGACGACTGTTGGGAATTTGTGACTGAAATAAAATCGACTGGATTTGACTTTCAACATAGTGACACTAAGTGGCACAGATGGCACATTGACAGGATGTCTCAAGCATATGAATCATATCTAATTGTTGTAGAATTCAGAGTATATATTCAGTGCTTCAATAACTGCTAAATCAATTAATAACCAATTATAGGTGTGACTGAGGATGCTCCGATTCATCAGGCAGTGGCTGCTATTGCCCTACATTCACTAGAAAAACATAATATTGGTAAAGTGACAATATAAGTATCACTAAAAACAATATTTTCTTTGTGTTTAATTATCATGGCTGCTCAGACTTCACCACACAGGCGTCTGAGGCAGTTTGTACTCCACACAGACTTGAGCTGGAGCTCTTAACCACGGCGGGGTTGTCTGGGACTTCAGATGCAGTCAAGCAGGCGGTATTGAAGGATCTTTATTACATTAAATTACATTTCATTCATTTGGCAGACACTTTTAACCAAAGTGATTCAGAATAAGTACATTTAAACACCACAAGAACAAGAGCTAGATGTCAATATTGGAATTGCATCCCTCCCAGAGAAACAACTAAGAGCGTGTTCGGTGTTACGATTAACACAAATTACAGCGCATCAGCCAACAAAGATCCTTTAAAATCAGCGTCAGCATCGTATTTTTAGTCCGCTCAATGTCGAGCTTATTGAAACAATTGAAATAGTTTATTCTTTAAAAAGGTTCCCTGTTTTTCCATCAGCAGTCTTTTATAATTACACGTTAGTCCCCAGAAGCTGCCTTTACCTTTATACAGATTGGCTGGGGCTTGGCAAGTGTGTCCACAGCCATTAGAGCAGCATTTCCTCTGGGAGGGACAATGCTGGTCTGACGAGCAGCTCTCCACACAGGCTGCAGCAAACCCGGTGGCTCGCTGAGGCGGAGGGCAGTCGCCCTGACGAGACGACCTCAGGGAGGTCAGAAACTCCCTGCTCGTCACACACTCCGTCTGCTTCTGAGAAAACGAAGAGGGGGGCGGGTTGGAGTGTTATTATTACAGTTGACACACAACGGAAATAATATGTAATGTATAAACACACATATGAGGGCAGAAAAGCAGAGGTGAAAGTGTTTCCTTTGGTAAACTCCTACTGACTTTGAAGGCCGCCCCCGAGATCAGGTCTGAAAGGTGTGTGACTGTGTGTATGTGTGTGTGTGCGTGTGCGCACATGGCTGTAGATCAGCAAAATGTAAACACAGGCTTTAGCTAATAGCTCTGAATTACCCCGTGTTCCTAACCAGTCAGCCAGTCAGCCAGTCAGCCATCCAGCCAGTAACATGCTCCAGCTATTGTGATGAAAAACGAATCTGTCCTAAAAGCGCAGCGACAGGCTTCACAAATAATCGTTTAGGGCCACACACACAAAATACACATGTGATGGACGCACACTCTCGTGTGTATACATTCACAAACATGTTATTCATAACACACAAGCGTACATAAACACACACACACACGCAGGAATGCTCATTCACAGCATACACAGTCCAGAAAAACAGATTCATGGGGCCAATAAAAGCACGTTTTCTGTAGCAGGAGTGACACTGCCACCAAGGGTGTTGTGACCCGCACACACACACACACACACACACACACACACACACACACACACACACACACACACACACACACACACACAC
>JBAJHX010000106.1:8419953-8433559 GCA_037176925.1 Amniataba percoides
CACACACACACACACACACACACACAAACACACACACACACACACACACACACACACACACACACACACACACACACGTTGCAGTCTTTTTCTGTCTTACCTCACAGGACTTTGGAGAAAGAACTTTCCTGGTTTCCCACAGATCTTTGCATGGCTGAAGACACTACACATAAACAAACAGAAATAATCTAAATATGAGTCTTCAGACAGAGTAAATTAGTTTTTTTTTTTTTTTTTTACATTTCACACTTGTTTCAACACACGTTATAAGACAGATCGACTGACAATCAATCTATGTGAGTTTTGCAGCGACAGCGCAGGCGACCTAAAAGCAAATATCACAGGGAGGAATCATAACACCTGCAACAGAACATCAGCAGGCATCACCAAGAGAGGCTCCTCGATGTGTTTGGGCCTAAGAAATGGAGGAGAAATCAGTGGAAAGCTGGCAGGAGCCGACTCGATGATCCCTCTGAGCTGCGCCACAACCAGAGAAAGAAGAATGAGTGAAAATGAGTCTTGCCTCTTTTCCCATGAGTCCTCCTGGTGAAATGTGTGTTAATTAAACAAACCAGGTGAAAAAAAAAGTGATTTGGTCAGTAGTAGAGGTGCTGGTAGACAGGTGTCGTGATCTTCTGACAGCATAGGCCCACACTAAGCTAACCTGTCACTGACTGTAGCTTTATATTCTGCACTTAGGAGAGTGATATTGATCTTGTGAACCAACTCCACGCCAGAGAGAGAAAATAAGCCTATTTCCCAAAATGCCCCTAACTATTCCATAAAATAGCTGAGGTTTGAAGAAAAAGACATTTTATAAGAACAGGGATCAGTGAAAAAGTGTCAGAGGATTTTAACATTTCACAGAGCTCTCAGTGTTTCTGCAGGTAGGGAACACTAAAGAAACACACACTCCGAAAGCGTGCATGCACACACTCATCTGGTTTGCCACCTCGGTGAACTGGTGAATGATGACTCTTACCAAATTAAAACCAGACAACATATAAAAACTGCGGTTTCACCCCCAACCCTCTGCTCCCCCCTTCTCTCTCGCCCCCTCTGTCTGTGGCTCTGTCTCCCTCAGCTCCCCGCTGTGCCTGGCTTCAATCATTTCTCCAATTTATTCCATCTCACTGATTCCAGGGAACAAACTGAATCAACAAAGAGCCATAAAACCTTCATCTGTGCGCAAATAAATGGCTACTGTTGGATAAAAGACTTTTAAACAGGCTCATTTACAGACTGATGAATGAATGAATGATAATGGGCTTTGAGGTTTCCATCACTTTTAAACACCGTATTTAAAACCATGTAAACTTTTATTTTAATGTATAAAACAAAGGACAAACACGACACACCGTGCTGGTATCTTAACCTCTGGGACATAAAATGGAGTCTCAGCGTGAAGCACGAGAGCCATTTAATGTTGCGCTGTCGCTTCATTGCATTTAAGTCACGGAAGAGAACGTTTGGTTTGCTCAAAGAGATACTCCACCCCGAAAGCTCTCTTCTGAATATTAAACACTCGCTGTGTAAGCCTGAAATGTGGCCATAAAAAGGTTTGCTTCTCCACAGGAAACGAAGGCTGTGGTCATCTCAGATTGATGTAGGTTACGATGGATTCCAAGTGTAAAAATCTAAAAATTGAGTGAAACAAGTCAAACTCCTTCTCCACTGTCAGCTCAGTGTGCTCAGAACATTCAGATGTTCACTAAAAGGACTGAACATCTCTAACAAGAAACTCAAAAACTTTTTGCTGCGGCTTTTTCTCGATTTTCACTCTGTGCATCTTACAAATATTTAATCTTTTATAATTCCTACTGGTAAACAAAAGTATATAACCAGCCATTCTTTGCTTGTTATTACAGTTTAGTGTCTCTGCCACTAAGTTTGTGAACATACATTTAAATGTGCACACCACAAAAAACTATTAAGCACATGTTTTTAATAATTTGTTCATATTTCATTTATGTTCATTTCACAAGTTAGAAATGTTTCAGTCACATTACAGAGGTTCTCACGATTGGTCAGTTAATTGATAAGTCAACAGACACAAAATTAATTGAAGAATCACTTAATTGTTTGGAGTCATTTTTTAAGGAAACATGCTCTGGTTCCATCTTCTCAAATGTGACTATTTTCTGTTTTCTTTTTGTCTTTTTTGTCTGTACTTAATTGATTATTTTTGGCTTTCGGACCATTTGTCAGACTAAATGAAACATTTTAGGATGTCACAGTGGGCTCCGGTAAACAGATTTACATTTACTACCATTTTCTGACATTTTATACACCAAAACTAGACCAAAATAATTAGTAGAGAAAACAATCGGTTGCAGCCTTCACACACAGAATATCATTTTGCATGAGTAGCATACCGCACAGGTCACGCAGACATATGTTGTACTCGGGGAGCAGAATGTTCCAGTTTGACGAGTAAATGTGATAAAATTGCTGGTTTTCATGAGAGCTTTTCCACATCAGTTTGTCAGGTTTGCCAGTGTGTGGTCTTTCACTTGAAACAAATATAAAGGGTGTTTCTTCATCACAACCAGTCCAGGAGGTCTTGGCGTTACAGTCTGGTGAAACAGCCACTCTACGTATGTTTGTATTTTGACTGTAAAAGGTTGCACTTTCAAAGTTTCCACTGACTTGTCACGTTTGAATCCTACCCTACACATTTGTCTTCCGTGAAGAAACAAATTATAAACCTTTGATGGCCTCCTTTGAGACTCTGGTACGCAAAGGACACATTTTGAATGAAGTATCACTTTAAGTTACTCTCCCCTTTTCTCCTCTCTGAGTTAATTATGCATTCCTCTAGGAGTGAGGAGACAGGGAGAAGATACAACACACACACACGCACGCGCGCGCACGCACGCACGCACGCACGCACGCACGCACGCACACACGCACACACGCACGCACGCACGCACGCACGCACGCACGCACACACACACACACACAGTATTGTAGCCAGATTTGTTTCTTCAAGGAGCTCTCATGGGTCTCCTCACTCAACCACATGCTGTTCAGGTTGTCAAAATCTCAGTAAAAACACCTCAAACACACACACACATATTGTCTTTTTTCACGTGCGCACCACTCCCCCCTTCCTTTGCTGCCACTTTGATCAGTTACAGACATGTTTAATCTTTCATTCCTCTCCTCTCAGTCTTTCTCTTGCCCTATTCTTCCCTCCCCCTCCCCTCTCTTTCCATAATCCTCTGTTCTTTATGTCTCCTGTCCTCACATTATCACTCCTCCTCTTCTCCTTGACCTCTCATCTCTCTGCAGCCTTCCTCTACCTCCCGCCTCGCCTCATCTCAGTACCGCTCTCGTCTTCTTCTGCTCTCCCTGACTAATTCTGGTCTCCTCTCTAAAGCCAAAACTGAACCTGGAATTTATTGGCAGGTGTTTGCGTGGTGCAGAGGTGTATTAAGGTTAAAGGCAAACATAGAAACTAAAATATGAATGTAACAGCCATAAAAATAAAATCTATGTATTTGTGTACCTGTTTATTACCAAGCAGGTTTTCACAAACAAGAGCTTTGACTCTGTGTGCATGTCATCGAGAAAGACAAAAATAAAGAGAGGGAAAGTATGAAAGCAAGTGCTGTGAGTCAGAAGCATCAATTAAATATAAAAAAGTAAATTTTAAGTAAAATTTTAAAAATGCAGACAATATGTACAAACAACTGTTATGCTAATGAAAGACCGGCACAGCTTTGTGCAGGAATGTGGAAAATTTTGCCCACAAATGGTCAAAAAGTTGACAGTGTTTTAAGTTGAAGAGCCAGGAACATTTGTAATGTACAAAGACAAAACCGTGATCAGGTGTGTAGATAAGGTAATGCCTAGTGGAGGAGGTATAGAGGTTAGAGGTGAAAGTTAAAAAAAAATGCATTAAAACTAAATTACAAAAAATGTGCACCAACAGAGGCAGCCATCCGCGGTGCCATCTTATGAACATACAACATTAGAACTGAGATTTGTATTTCAACAGAGTGCATCCCTTTGAAATAGGGGTTTAGGATAGTGACCATGTAATCGTAATGTCACAGGTTTGAGTCCTTTTCCTGTTAATGTCTCTTCTGCACAGTATCTCCTATCCACTAGTATTCCCAAAACAAGGTAACTTAATACATCCATTCATCATATTTTACATACCAACCAGGAATATTTATTGCTCTGCCAAAGTTATTTACAAAGACACAATCTCACACTGCAATTCAGAACATCAAGCCTTTTTTTTTTTCAGTGGAAAAAGTGGATTGCAGTGTACCTCTGACAGTGTAGTGTTCACAGATGTTATCTATGTCCTCATGAAGTCGATGTTAAATGTCACCCTTTTTTAAACTCTGATGTGTCTCCATCATACAAGCAATAAATAAAAACCTTTATGTTATTGGTCGGTTGTGTAACAGGGCTCAGTTCTCTTCTGGCTCACAGCCGGTTTATTGGTTTCAGATAAATTCTGTACTTTATACACCACAAATTTGACTTTTATGGTTTTGCATAATTTCACATACAAAACACAAGCTCACTTTAAAAAGGAAGATTAACCGTTACATTTAGTAATTAAAATCAACTCGGCACTGAAGAGTTTAAACACTGCTACATGCTAATGCACCAGTAATAATTATCCAATAATGTATTAATATAACACTGATGAGGGCCTTCCTGTATAAGGAATACTTTCTTACATTTCATAATTCACATATATTTATCAAGTAGCAGTCAAATAGTCCACTCCATTACTCCACTACTTTTGCTCGCTGGTAAAAGAGTGTATTTAATTGTTTTACTTAAGCAATGAAGGAGTACTTATTATTTGACACAGTCACTAGTACAGTAGAGAAAGGTGTGAGAAGGTGGAAAGAAGCAAGGGGGTCGGGGAAAATGGATTTAAGCTGAAAATACTTGTGGTATGTATGCGGTGCACACCTTACACTCTCAAATATCACTTGCATGTTGTAAATCACTGAGAAGTACATGCTCTGTGTTTGTGTAAGAGGAGCTGAGAGACGAACGGACACTTTTGGCCTTGAAGGCGACATGATGAGTTATGTGTGTGTGAGCGAGCGAGCGGCAGTAGACACAGCAGAGGTCGGAGGTCGGAGATGTTACTGTTTAACACACCAACACACTGTAACAACAGAACCCAGATTAATGGCCACGCATGTGTCTGCATGTGTGCACAGTTTGCATGGGAGCTCCTCAGATATCTGTATAATAATTAATCACACACACGCGCGTACACGTACACACACCTTGTCTTTTGGCCCTCCTCTGGCCTCTCCTGCTGTTTTATGGCCTCACCTGCCACGATAGAGGGATGACAGCCACACTCAGCGAGAGGGAGGAGAGGAAATGGGAGAGGGAGGGGAGGAGAGATGTGGTTTCAGAGTGGATACAGGAGGAGGAGGGGGGGTGTGAGTGTCAGTTGAAAAGGAGAGAAGAGATGAAAGACAAATAGGGAAACAGGTTCAGAGAAAAGGGACACAAAGAAAAAGAGAGAGAAACAAAGAAAGACAGCCACAGACCAGATGTGCTCGCTCTCCATTCACGCTCCACCAGTTCAGTGGGTGCAACACGAAAAGGCTATTTTATGTTAATTTATGTGTTTAGCTTGTCATCGCTTGTTCAGAGTTTATTTGATATTTTCTAACCTACATATGTGTATAGTTTAAAATTGGATATTGTTTTAAATGTTTCAGTACTCCTCCTTTAGATTCGGTGCCAAAGTCAGCTCCAGTACTGATGCTAATATCAAAACAATACTTTGTTAAACTCACTTACTTACGTTTAGCAATGTTGTTTTAAAAAACTTAGTTTGACAAGTAAAAAATGTTCTATTAGTCTTTTTTTCTTATCTGTAGTAGTTTGACTTGTTTCACTCTGTATACTAAAGGAGGGAACCCTGAGTTCAGTTCTTCAGTTGCTGCTTATACACAGATTGTTGTAATACGATTGTTATCAATAAAATAATTAAATCAAATAAATACATGTTGTATAGAGAGAACATATCAAACAATCTATATCAACTGTTTATACTTGAAAAGTTCAGATATGTACATATTTTAGTTGCCACTGAAAAAGTAATATGGCACAATGCCCAGCTCCAGTAACCTTTTCTTTCTTTCTTTCTTTCTTTCTTTCTGTGTGAATAATTTTTAATGAATCTTTGTATAATGATGAAAAAGAGCTGAAAAATTGCAGCAATATCTGCCTAGGTGTCAGGGTAGTGGTTAGCAAGAATCTCTTTAAGTTGTTCAAATAAACCTTGTTTTGTGTGCTCTCGTACCCTCTAAAACACGCAAAAAAAAACAAAAAAAAAAACCTGAACGTGACTTTCCATCAGCTTTTGTCATCTTCCGCCATCGGCTATTTTGAGAAGCTGAAAGCTCCGTTTGAAGTGAAGAACAGCATCCTCTTCATGTTTTCTCTCGCAAAGCAATCCTGCAGATTTCCTAGGAAATCTGACCTGTTGGCCCCTATTGTACAACACAGTACAAACAGTACAATAGGGCACAGAAAAGACTGTAATTGAGTCTGAAAAATCAAATAAATCTAATCTAAACATACAGGATTATAATTAGTTGATTTTTGTTCAATAATATTAAAAACATATTCTAGTCTACGTCCATTTATAGTCCATACTATATAATAGATTTTGAATTTTACAGAGGGCATAAACATGCTTGTTTTACAGTAAATTTTGAATATGCACACACATGCAGACACACACACTTCAGTGCTACTTGGTGCCTGAGTGAAAAGTGGCGGAACAAATTTCAAAAATCCTTCTGAAAAGCATGTTCGACATTTGCCAGACCTTTGGAAAAAAACATGTAAAACAACCGGAGCTAACTTAAGTCGGCAGCTTACGGAAGGAGAGGACAGGCTGGAGGAAGGAGAGCAGAGCGAAAAAGAGATCAGGAGGATGGTGAAAAAGTGTTCAACTTCCTCACCTCTCAAAATGTTGTGTTTCCCTGAGTCATTTTCTTCCTGTGATTCCCCTTTGTCTAAAACAAAACTGCAAAAATGAAGCTGGACTGACTGCTACAGGAAGGTAGTGTGGACAAAAAAGATACCAATGTGTTGGTGGCAGGTGGAGGTCAAATTACTTAACCTAAATTAGGATTGTTGTTAGAATAAGACTGTTCGTTATGTTTCTAGATGCACATTTAAAAAAACCCAGAATCACTCAGGTACCGATTTGCAAACTGGGTATAATCCTTCAATCAGTCTTTAGAGCATGAGCTGGCATTTCTATGATATTTTTGGAAGAATTGGCACTTGTGTAAGATATCTCTACCAGACATCACATTAGACTACTAGACAAGTTTGAACGGCAGCAGGACTGGAAATGACTGTGGGAAAATGAGAAGAAAGAAAACAGAATTAAAATTGATATGCAAGCTTATACGTGTGAGCAAGCTGTTGTTTGCAGCTGTTGTTCTGGGTTGTCCAAATGGAGCAATAATGACTCAAGACACTTTAAAATCTAAGAAGGAGAGAGGGAAGCAGGTTCAGACGCGCACACAGGGCACACAGTTCTTTCCAGCACGTTCCTCTTCCATCATTTCCTGCTGCCTTTTGATTATAATTCCTTCATTTTAAAACCAGCACTTGATTTGCAGCTGAGTGAGCAGAAACGTAGAGTCAGCAGTCCGAGGCCGAGGTGCTCTGCCAGGAGATGTGTGTGACCGAGTGTGCGTTTGAAAGGTGAATCTGTGCTTACTGTGGCCGTGTCGGTTTTGCACCCAACTGTTGTGGTGAAGGTGGAACCAAGCCCGAAGACAAACCTCTCAATTTACGCATCAACTTATGGTCCAGCCCTCACCTACATTCATGAACTTTGTGGAGAGATCAAAAGGATGAAACCGTGCATGCGAGCAGTTGAAGGAAGCTTTTTTTACAGCTTGTCTGAGCTCACATTTAAAGACACCACCTGGACATCTCCCTGTGCAAGTTGGGAAAGCTCAAGGGAGGGAAACAAGGGAGACGAAGAAAGGGCTACCTGACCTGGGACTGCGACAACATGCTCAACCCTTGTGTCGTCAGAATCTGTACGTCTATAAGTCATGGAAAATGAATGGGGAAGAATTTATACTGAACTATTTTCTGTTGAACATGTTGAAGAATGAAATCGATCAGTTTAGGGGAGGCTGACTAAAAATTTTTTAAAAGTTATTGACAGCCTGCCCATCATTCACACACACAATGGCGGCGGAGCAGTCAATGGGACTTGCTCAAGGACATCTTGACATGTGGACAGGAGGAGCGATGGAACCAACCCTGCAATTAGGGGACAACCGGCTCTACGTCCTGAGCCGCTGCGAGCACACAGAACGATTCCAACAGGTATTACAAGTAATCTGAACCTCTTAAGAGCAAATTACGAGGAAAGAATGAGGAAGAAAGGACGACAAGAGGAAGGGTAACAGGGATTTGATGGCTCTGCTCCTTTGTTCTGCATCCGACCTGTTTGTCGGTGGACATCCCGCTGCCTTGCGCACCTGGTACACATTACGCAGTCTACTCCGCATGTGAGTGTGTGAGAGACGGAAAGAGATAAAAGAAGGAGGAGACGGACAGATGGAGGAACTGAGTGAGGGCTGTAGTTCAGTTTTAGTGAACTCCCATGTGTGTTTCCATGAGAGTGCACTGATGATGTGACACAAACCATATGTGTTGGGGCAACATCTGCCTGGTGTGTGTGTGTGTGTGTTCATGTTCAATAAAGGGACCCCAGGCTCTGATGTAACAAAGGAACAGAAAATGCAATGCTTACTTTTATCTGTTGTCAAAGGCAGCTCACTTACTGCAGCAGTAAAACGTATTTTAACATTTACCATTCCTCATATATAAATACCTGTCTGCTATCTGTCAGAAAGTCCTGTAATCAAAGATCTTATTCAGTATAAACAGTTTAGAAGACAATAATATATCACTGCAGATTATTTTTAAGGGTGCTTTGATTTTATAAACTCCTGGGCCTCTGACATTGAAGATAATTAAAGAAAATGACAGGAACTTCTAAAACAATATTCAAATACTATGCTTTTTCTTTTTTTTCTCTTTTTTTTACATACTTGAGTTGTGTGCCATTTCCTAGTGAAATAACGGATCACTGCAAGCTTTCAGCTTCTTAAGTGAAATAGATGACATGGGAAATTAAATAAATCGTTTAGTTTCACAGTGCACCATTTTGTGTGTGTGGGCGTGTGACTGTGAGCGGACAGGCCGACTATGTGTTACACATGTTAAAACTCAGTGAGAACAACCTAGTTCAGCACTGCTCCAAGTCCCTAACCCAATAAGGGGTTGAGGGAAAAGTAATACCAGTCCCCAAATTATTCTGTAAAAATCTCTGTCAGAAGTTATTGAGTGTGTTACACTGCCAAAGGCCTTTATGAGATCCTGCAGTGGAATGTAGGTTGAGACCAAGTCGCATTTTGTTAGAGTTGCCTTACTAATAGCTCTAAAATTGGGTTTATAAACATAAGAAAAATGTAGCTCTCCAGAGAAAAACTGTGCAGAGGAGTGTTTTTCCTCCTACATATCAACAGCAGACTCTCTACTCCCCCTCTGACTCTGGACCATTTTTCTCTGCAGAGAGGAACAGACGAGGGCGAGGTTTTGCACCTTAATGGTGTTTTGGTCCCGACTAACAGTGTCTGCAGCACAGCTTAACAAAAACATTTGCCAGTTTTAGATGGTTCTTTTCTGGCTGTGTCCAATTAGACGATATTCAATAAGTGAGAGCTTTGGCTTCTTTTTATATTTCTAAATGCAAGGTATCAGAAAAGGATGTGCTCTATCAGGCTCTTTGAAGCAGTGCTTCGAGCTAAATGGCAGCACTATTATGCCAACATGGTCACTGTGAGGATGCAAACGTGACTAATGTTTAGCAGACGTAATGTTTAAAATGTAGCAAATGTAAGACTGCTACATTTGCTAGTTAGATCAAGACAAAGTACTGTTAAGGCTGATAGAAACTATTTGACTTGAAAAGACAGAAGATCACCAAAGTGACAAGACTCCATTCTGAGGAGGCATGAACATGTGTAGAAAACGTGACTGCAATCCATCCAACAGGTGTTAAGATCTTTCACACCAAACCACAAACATCAACCTGATAGTGGCATGAGATGAAAAGTCAGGGAATCATGAGTATTTGTACAAAATCTGACGGAGATCAACTCAGTGGTTGTTGAGATCTTTAAGTGGTGGACCAACAGACTGACATTTCAACTATCAGATCTGCCAGCATTACTAAAATCTCTGTTGTTCCTCATAATCTGCTGTTGTATAATGCTCCCGAGGTGCATAATCAATAAAAATAATAGCAAGCCCTAAACATCTCCCACATATCCTGTTAACAAATATACACACCTTGGGAGCATTAAACAATGTTGGACTTCCTCCGCTGTATAATTCATTATTCTGATTAATCTTGGCCATTATGGCCGAGGACTGGGATATGTGCTTTTCTGTTCTAATTTATTTTTGTTGGCCCGCCGCGGTGACTTTTACAAATTGGGCTGTAGCCACTTTCAACAGACTGTAAAACGGTAAGAATTAATAACTTTGCAATTCAAACAAGCAAGAAGAGACACAGTGCATGTCTGCGCAGTATCAGGCTGTCTGAGGGGAAAGCTGTGGTTTGCACAGCGTCAGCCCCCACTGGCCAGTTTGGGAGACTGTTGTTGGACGTCGGTTACCACATCGTGCCACACTGGTACTCACACATGTACAGCAGCAAGACACAAAGCCAGGGTAATAAAGTTTGAACGTGGTATTAAACCCTGAAAATATTTTCCGTCCTCTTTCTCTCTGTTTCTTTGTTGAAGTCCAAACACCGGCAATAGAAACAAAGGAAGGGAGAGAAGTGAGGACAGAGGATATAGATAAGTTTGGGTAAGGTCAACGGAGCTGTTTGTGTTTTTGTTTGAGGAGGCGAGGGGGGTTAGGTAAAGCTGAAAGTTGATGTCAGATGTTTCGGTCATTGCCGTATCCCCTGCAAGGGTCTGCTGGTGGGAGTTTTCTTTCTTGGGGGGGCGGGGGAGGACACGTTCTTGGCTATTGTTGACATTAACCCTGACTGACCTCAACATACACACAGTCCTGATATACTACGCGCTATACCAAAAAAAGCTCCCACTCTCACGCCACTTTCTTGCTTTCCGTTTATCCGACTGTCATGTGAATTTGCAGCAAAGCTTGGAAGCGCTGCAAGAAGTAAAATACGATTCAGGTGTGCTTTCAGCTGGGATGAAGCTTTTAAATAGGTCTGAACCTGAGCGCAGAGTTCAGAAAACACATCAATAAGGAAAGCAGACAGAATCTTTCAAGATGTCATTAATATCGAGTAAGTGAAGGTCAGTAAGGAAAAGGTCACAGTGGACAGATATTTTACAGGTTGAGGTTTTTTGGCAGTAGATAAAACAGAATCTTTATTTATCCCATAAAAGAAGTTCTGCTCTCAGATACTCAAAATATGCCTCATCTCAAGAGAAAAATCCCTTTTCCCAATGCTCAAGACATTCTCCTAAAATTCCCTAAAACACTATCATTTTCATCAAAATACGGAGACCCAGTTCCTGTTTTATCCACCCACTGTCTAAGATGGGACCGGCGGTCTAAAAACACCCACAGTAGCTGCAACAAGCTGGAACTGCTGCAGAGTGGACAGACTGGCAACTAAAAATACACTGCATGGAAACTCCTCTTGAATCAAACAATGAATTAGCACACACTCACACACACACACACACACACACACACACACACACACACACATACATACATACACGCAGAGTGAGGCCTCCTGGCACGCAGTGTTAAGTGAATAAACAGCGGATAATTTTTGCTCCAGACTGGATGGATAATGGGGATATAAAGGAGGACGTTTTTTTAACTAAAAACACAACAGGACACACAGGAGCCGTGCGGTGGTGCAAAGATTACACACAGAGGAGAGGGAGTCTGTCTCTTTGCCTCTCGAGGCAAAAACAAAGACTGACGCTCTGCATTGTGTTGTTGTTGTATTAGGTTCATTATATTCTAGGAGAAAGATGCCTTGTTGTGTGTTACAGACGTAACACACTGTTGTTACCGCAGCCAAAAAGACAAGATGGGTTAGAATCATTAACTGCATTTTAATTTACTTTAAATGAAGTGGACCATTACACTGATGACAGCTTGGTGAAAATGCTCCAGGCAATGCAAGGCAACATCTTGAAAGCATAAAACCCAAATCTGACAATGATATAAAACAGGGTAAAGCTAAAAATCTTCACATTTGAGAGGCTGGAAGTAAATTATATGAAATGTTTCCCCGAGATTAATGACTCAAACTATTATTATTAATATCTAAGCACAAATTATGATTATGTCGTAATATCCCTTGTGAATTGATTTCAACTGTTACAACTGTTACAATAGAAACCAGTTTGAGGCATTTTATCTGCATACAATCAGAAGTATGTATTTTCCATGAAACTTAAACATTATATGATGCTCCAAAAAAGTCTATACCTCTGTTTAATGCTCCTAAATTTAAATTACTTAACTAATGAAAAAGGTGCACTCCATCATTGGCCATCAGTCAAGCATAGATGATAAATTTAGCAGCATCCTCTCATTTTCTGCTAATGTGTTGTACTTTTGGAGGGTTTTGTTAAATCACTGACCCAGGTTGAGGTACTCATCCTGTTCTTCATGGAATCAGTTCATATCTGTGGCCAAAAACCTGACCATCAACTATTTATGTTACATTTAAAATAAGACTTTGCCCTGTGTTTTTTTGGAAATCACCCAATCGCTGCACTGCAGGTCCTGTCACTGTTAATCTCTGTTGTTGTTTTGGGCAATACTGCATCCACTTCATGCAGTGAGCTTCAAAGGCACAAACACCAGCCAACGTGTTTGCTGGACCGCACCACAAAGTCAGAATTATTTGGAGATAACAGGAGCCGAACCTTTGTTTTTACTGCACCACTTTTAGGGTTCACATTAGAGTTATGACTGGCTTAAGAATAGAGTTAGAGCTGGAGTTAGGCACAAAGTGATTAATGTTTGGGTAAGCCTTCGGGAAACTGAATAGAAAGGTTTTTAGAGGTGTGGCAGTAAAAGCTTGTGTGTGTATGTGTGTATTTACCTGTGCACAGCGTCTGTGGTTTTCACACCAAACCAGAACTTGGTCATTCTGGAAGAGACAGAGAGGATGAGGATTAACACAAGCACAGAGAAAAAGAAACAAATCTGTCACAGACAAATCCTGTCTTTGACGCATTCTGCCCGCGTTCATGTCAGCCTGCTGTCTGACAAATGAGGAGACAGAAAGAAAAATATTGTTAATAAAAGGTCACTGACTAAATTGCATACCCAGAGTAAACCTGACAGACACACACTAAACCTTTCTCCTATTTACATAATTATCCTCAGGGTGCAAAATGACCTAACACACTGCATCTGTGGTCGCTAAACCAGACAGAGGCAACGTCACTTGGTGAGATGTATGTTTTTGTGTGTGTGTGTGTGTGTGTGTGTGTGTGTGTGTGTGTGTGTGTGTGTGTGTGTGTGTGTGTGTGTGTGT
>JBAJHX010000106.1:8444835-8456849 GCA_037176925.1 Amniataba percoides
GTCACCTCACAGCAAGAGGGTTCTGGGTTCGACTCCCGGTTGAGGCAGGCCCTTCTGTGTGGAGTTTGCATGTTCTCTGTTCCCTGTGTCTGCGTGGGTTCTCTCCGGCTTCCTCCCACCATCCAAAGACATGCATTAGGTGAATTGGCAACTCTAAATTAGCCTTAGTGTGTGAATGTTGTTTGTCTTCTATGTGGCCCCTGACTGGCGACCAGTCCAGCTGGGACAGCTGGGATAGGCTCCAGCAGCCCCGTGACCCTGAGTACAGGATACAGCGGGTTAGAAAATGGATGGATGGATGTATCCCTCATCATCAGTGTCATCATCGCCATTGTCACCAACACACTCACCTCCAACACCATCATCATCATCATTATCATCTTCACCTCCTCCACGATCACGGTCGTCGTCGTCTTCATCATCATCATCACAACCCTGCATAAAAGCCAAGTTAAATCAACAGATGCAGTATAATAACTATAATATAACTGTAAGTGCTCGACTCTGTTTTCTCTGGCTTTCAAATGCAGTTATGCATCATCATCATGTTAATCGTCTTTATCCCCCTCTTTCACTTCATCATTCTTACTTGACAACACGATGGTAATCTCCATTATCATCGCCTCATCATCATCATAATGCTGCAGCCAAGGATAATCTTCAGCGCTCATCAAAGATATACATGCATAGCTTCTTTTGGCTCACCTTTAACTTCCTCTCCATCATCACAAATAAACACATCCAAAGAGAAACTAACAACTCGATGCTTTCTGAAAAATAAGGAACAATTAGTTGAAGATCAAACTGGATTAAATACACACAGTGCAGTGAAGCAGGAACAGGCATTTATGGCCTAATGGTTTGCATGGCAGGCTATTGTTTCGGGCCTATTAACACTTTACTATTACTATTCTGAAAAACAAACTTCCCTTTATAGTCTGGGAACTCTCTCCGAGGGTAATTATTGGAGCAGACTAATAAAAGTGCATTTATTAATGGGGAAAGAGACTTGAAGAATGTGTTGAGGTAGGTGTCTGTCACAGAGCCAGTCGGCGAGTTAGTCACCACTTCTCGACAGCAACGAGAGCCGAGTGGGGGCTTATTAGATCCAGGGCCAAGGCAAGATGTTTAGGACACATGGTTGAAAGCCCTATTTGTTTATATGAAAGCGTAACCCAACAGAGGAGTCATCTCTGTTGGCAGTGAGATGCAGAAAGAATCACCTACGTTTTGATTTAGGGGAAATGGAGACGTATAAATATTTAGTAAGTACTGGCAGGGCTGTTCTTGGCTGAGCAGTGGAAACCAGACTTTTCGTTCTGTCCTCTTATAGAGAGGGCTGCCTTCTGTTGGTTAGTATAATATATGGACCAGAGGTTCCCTACCTTTTTTTTGTCTTTTTATCCTGAAAAGTGAGATATATAGAGCTGTAAATAATGATCATTTTCAGTATTGTCTTTTTTTCTGTTTATGTACTCATTTCTAAATGACCGTTCTTGCTGATTTAAAGATATTATCTACAAATATGCACTAATATGTACTTGTGATGTCTCACTGTGGGCCATGGCTTTAGTTTGAGCAGTTCAACCAAAGACCGATATTTCTCAGATCCTTCACGTTCACGGGCCTAAAGGGATGATATTTGGTATCTCACAAGAAAAAAAATCAACTTTAAAAATTCAGAACAAATAAGCACAATTATGTTTAACTAATATGTTTGTTTTTATTCCTACTTATCTCCGTAGTTACCCTGTGACCCCCTCAGATTTATCTTCCACTGAAACACTGGTCCAGAAAGGAAGCTACAACATGACCTGATTAAAACTGTATCACTACTATTGTAAGAGAGACAGTTACACAAAGTTAGAGAAGAAAACAGAATGTGAAGGAGTAAAGTGCTGCGAAGCCACACAACGTGCATCGGTCATTGTGTTCAAAGGTGTGTGTGTGTCCATGCACGAGCATGCTTGACCTCAGACGACCTACGACCTACGGTCCTTAAATCAGAGAGCGTAAAATCAATTCGTAACACACACACACACACACACACACACACACACACACACACACACGCTCTCTCTCTCTCTCTCTCTGTCTGTCTCTCTCTCTCCCACACACACACACAGATGCACACAGTAGTTCAGTAGTTGCCCATCATCTAAATGACTGAAAGAATATTTTCATATTTTCTTAAAACACCCTGCTCAGGTTTCTGAATAAACCATTAGTGGAGCAAAGACCCTCCCCAACACATACTCAAACATCACACAGTTTCACACACACACACGCACCCACACACACACGCACACACACACACACGTAACAGAAGCATTCACCGTCTGTCCAAATCTGCTCATTGATTGAAGCCAAATGTTTGTGAACTGCATGGAAAGAGAGCAAGAAAGATGAAGAGGGATAAAATACAGAGAAACAGAATGAAAAAGAAAAAAAGAGTGGCAAACAGAAAAAGACAGATGTCTGGCTGAATAAATGTGTAGAATTGCAGCACTTAATCAGAAGAAATAACCCAGAAGGCGGCTGAACACCACATCTTTTATTCTTTCAGCTAATTCTATTGAAAACTTTAAATCTGACTTCATCAGAGTGTGTGTGTGGATCAGTTTGGTGTGGTGAGTGATGGGGTTGGTCTGATTCACTAAGAAGGACATAAAGACAGATTACCATTTGTGTAACATTTGTTGTTTCTTTAATGTTCACAGAGAAGACAGAGTTTAATGATTCCTGTTAATATGGGATGCTACATGCAGCCCTCTGGAGATCAAATCGTATGACATCTGACTCCCTCGTCACAACATACCACATAAACACGCTTCATCACAACCAACACCGTCAGAATTAACCGCCTCTGTGAACTACAAAACAGAGGAGCTGTTTCCAATTTTCAGACATAATCTTTACGTATTTAACATGTCACTGATCTAATCCACACTGTGTCATCTATTTGAATCCCAATGCATTTAACTGCCTCTGTCAAAATTCGTACATGTTGTTATCTTCCCTGTCCGAGATTATTGAGGTGGTCAGAGATTATCCCTCTGCAGCTGGTACTACTCACAGCTCATCTGTCAGTCGTCTGATTTCTTTCACCTTCAAAGTCTTCAACAGAGCTGTGTCTCAAGCCGTGGTCCAGGGACCCGAAGGTGGCTCACTGTGAGCGCCTGGTCAGTGCATGTCAGGAGCGAAGGGAGGCAGCGTGTTTCTGAATGGAGCTACAGTGTCACTATGTGGTGTATTAGAACAATTACAGCACCATAAATCAGACAGTTCGCCTTCAATTAACACCCTCCCACATTAAAAAAAAAAAAAAAGCATGACTGACAATCTTATTTTGATGGTTATCTTTTGAAAAATGGCATAAATGTTAGGTGAATGATGGAAGTTTGTTTGGAAAAGTCACAGTCACAGTTTGACTACGTCTATGATGATGTATTTGATCTGTTCGCTTCATGCTTAATGCAAACCCCCCAAAAAACATTACAAAACAAAACGTTATTTTCTCCTTGCCCCTGCAAATGTAACTGAACCTAAACCCTGTTTGTTTCTTTTCACATGAATACTTCTTGACTTTTGTATACTTGTTTTACTTTTGTATACTTGTTTGTTATATTGTTGTGTTTATTGTTAAATACCACAGATACATTCACTGTCTGTGAAAAGTATCATTACTGGACTTTGGGAGAAGCCATTGCTTCAATAATGATACTTTTGTCTCTGCAGAGACATTTTGAGTTCAAAGTCAACAACAACAAGGTGTGAGTGGAAAACTACTGACTCTCTCCTCTGCAGCCTTCAGATGGTGCAGCCTTGGCGCTTGTGTGGGAATATGTGTAGAGCTGGGTGTTTGTGCAGAGGGGCTGAGATAACACCCGACCAGACTGATACTCCCTCCCTCCCTCGGCTGACCTTGTCTCGGCCTCCTTCTCCTTCATGGAGGTCTGCACTCGTCTCTTCTCTGCAGGAGACTCGCACATTTCAGTGCATCTTCTCTCAATCACGACGACTGAGGGCTTACTTTCGTCCAGAGAAATGGACCTCGGCGGACCTCCGCTCCAGCCCAGCCTGTGGCGCTAATAAGAGCGTAGAAGAAGAACGGACCGCAGAAGAAGAAGAGGAGGCGGAAGAGCAGCGGATGTTTTGGAAAACAACCGACAGTCAGAGTAATTCACCTGACTGGGAATGACACATTTAATCCTATAAGAAGTATTTTATTCTCCTGGATTAATGTGCGCGGACGTTTCGGACAACAAAGAAGAGCATTAGTCCGTATGTTGTTATTTTTGTTGTTGTTTGTCACCAGCTAGCTTGGTTTCTAACTTTAGCCTTTTGGTTTTGTGTTTAACAACCAGCTCAACACTTTGTGCTCTGAAGTATTTCACTGAGAAATTAGAAATGAGCTTAAAGCTCACCTGTGGCAGCCTCAGTCTGTGTCTCATTTATACATTTAAGAGTAAACAACAGTGAGTAATGGACTAAAGCCTCTTGGCTGACCTGTAAACAACAAAAAACAACATGAAATTTGTTGTCAAATGGTTTGTTCTTCTTGAATTGATCCATTCAGCTTACCAGGGCTTCAGCTATCGATTGTTTTCATTATTGATTCATCCTTTGATCATTTGCTCGATTACTAGTCTGCTCCATATGTTGCTCTCTGCTTCCCAAAGCACCAATCTGAAGTCCTCCAATGTTTGGTTTTGTTCACAAATGAACAACGCACTGTTACTGTTTCCAGGAGATGCCTTATTGAAAATTCTTAATAAACTCATTGATCTGCTCTTCAAAATCACATTCACAGGAAAATGGGTAAAAAGGCCAAAAAGAGAAAGCGCAAGAAGTTGTCATCCTCCTCCTCGAGTGAAGAGGATGAGAAGGTATGGGGGTTGTTGATGTGATATATAAATCCTTGATATATGTAATTTTATATGTTAATGTCTGTTCATATTCTAATATTATATAGCACATATGTGTCTGTTTTGTTTGTGTAGAAGGTTTAAATTGATTTGCATTTTTTCTACAACTAGAGGTATTAGATAGTTGGGCTAAACAATACATGGGCATGTTATTAAAATTGCAATAAAGAATAAGAGCTGCAATATTTTTGATAAATGTGTCACAACAAATAAATTTAATCTCATAGTGTCACAGAGATGCCCCAACCTGCACATCATATTCTTCAGATATAAGGGAACATGTAATGGAAGAGACCCCAGCAAATTTCTGTTTTTAAAAAAATCTTAAAATTCCCACCAATACCATGACTTATCACAATTGCAGTATATGTCAAAATAATGATATTTATTTATTGCATATTGTTCAGCTCCAAGAGGTGCCAAAGAAATATGCAGACAGATTAATTTTTCTAATGTAACAAACTTTGTCTCTCCAAGTTTATGTGACACCTTTTCTCAGTTAATTTATTTGTCAGTAAAATGTCAGAAAATATATGTCAATAGTAAAGCAAAAAAAAAGCAGCCCTGTAAATTTTCCAAAGATGAAAGTGGAATGTACATATTGCTTTTTTTGTCCAGCCAGGTTTATTTTTTTATGATAATATTGATCATGTAACATTGTCAAATGAGCCACATTTAACTTTCATCCAGCGTTTTATCTTTTACCCACTACAAGCTGTTCACAAGAGATTTTTTTTTCTGATGTGTCCAGGAATCCAAGAGAGAAGATATTACCAGAAATTATAAAAGTGTCAAGAGGAAGACAGATGTAAACAGTCAAGAAAGGTTTGATACATTATACTTTACCTTAAACAACAAATGAAGGTTGTTATTGTTCAGTTGAACATGAGTCATTTATACGATTTTTTTGTAAATGATCACTAATTGATTTTTCTTCTCTCCTTTTACATGTAGCTGTGCAGCAAAACGCGAACACTTTCCTACCGTTAAAGATGACTCCCAAAGCACCCGTCAGATTAAAATACCTGTCTATAGACTGGCAAAAACTCAAGCAACAGACCTGAGACCAGTTAATAAGGAAGAAGAACGTACAAAAACAACAAGTGTCTCTACGGCATCTCATGGGGGAAATTGCTCTAGAAAAGCAAAAAATGATATTTCAGGGAAAGATGTCACTTTCAGTGGGAGTAAGACTGTGGAAAAGGAAGCCTCGAAACCCTCGAATAGCAACACTGCAGGTACAGTTCCTCAGAGAGCAGAGACGTCTAAAAGCAGCTTAGATAAGTCTTCCCATAGTAGCACGTCCAAATTAAAAAAGCAGCTAATGAGTCCCAGTCTGGTTTATGGTGAAGAGAAAGAACAAGTGCAGAATGTGCTGAAGTGGAAGTGGAAGTGCAGAAGTGAGAAACCACCACAGACTGGAAACGACAGCAGCACACCAAGCAACAGCTCCTCCATCTCCAAGGACTATCTGCTGCAGAAAAGAAAAGAGCTGGTCAAAGAGTTGTGTCAAAAGCATAAAGAAGCAAAGTCTGAGGCCAGAAGGAGCCCAAAAACTTTCTCTGCCTCCATCGCAAAGCAGTCCTCCACTTTAGACAAGCGCTCTACCTCAGTTAGTAGCTCAGATGTGTTCAAGAGGGTCTCTTCAGTCCCAGGGAACGTCACATCAGGCTCACATAAAACAACAAAGTCCTCATCTTCTCAGCAACAAACAGGCTCTCTCTCTTCATCTCTGCTTCCTGCTTTTAAGATACCAAAAAAGGCTCCAGCGAGGCCACTCAGTAGCTCCAGTGAGAATAGTGACAAAAACCTGAAAAATCGGACTGAGCATTCAGAGTCTAAAGCCTCAGTGAGCAACTCCAAGCAGGAAAATGTCCAACCAGCTCACAGCTGTGTGGATGTTCAGCCGAGTTATTCATCTCAAGGACCAGATAAGAGGTCATCTTTGTTGGGGCACCTCCCAGCAGCATTTGAAACAGTTACTGAGCCGTGGTATGACCAGGTAATTCATTTAATCTTTCATTTAATCAGAGCAAGTCAGTGTTTTGTTCTACATTTGTCAGCTATTAAAATAACATCAGTGTTTTGTTGCCCCAGTGATTTAAAAGGGCAGAGAGGATGTTTGTATTTTGTTTGTTTTAATGTGTGTTTTTCTATAGATGCATGTGGTTGAAGAGCTTCAGCATGCTCGCTCTGAGAAGAGACTGGAACTGAATGTACTGCAGAGCTATGGGGAACTGACGTGTATGGACATCGACCCTCCAGAAGAGGGAGCCACAGACACACACTGTGAGTTTTATTGTTTTCCTGGGAATTAGTGAATGTTAAGTGTTCACATTTAGTGTGATTTACCTGAAACTGAAACTAAATGATAAAAGAGCATGTTTACTAAATCTTTGATAAACTTTTAAGTCTCAGTATGATAGTTTAATATGTGGTTTTGTGCTGCAACTAAATTTGATTCATGTATGGATGTGAATGGAAATTGTAATTTCCCCATAAAATTAAGATTAAAAAAGAGGTTAAAAAGTTGATCCCACAGAAAAAAAATAAATGGCATAAAAAATATAGATAACAGTGGCATTGTGCCGTTTATGATTTCAATTTATTTTATTTAATTTTTATCACCAACTCCAAATAATTCACTAAATCTTAACTTCTCTTTTTACAGGCAAACAAGCCCATCAGCAAGGTCTGATCCTTGTTTTGGACACCAATGTTCTCCTCAGTCATCTGGATTATGTGAAAAAGATCAGATCTCATGGCCTCGGAGGTGTTTAAAATGATTTTTTTAATATTTGATGTTTCTGTTTAATGTTTCATGGCTTATTCATATGTTATACAATGAAACCTTGCAGAGTTTTCATTCCCAAGTTTGTCCAGTTGTAAGATAAAGAAGCTGGAAGTGGCTGAATACTATTACACATTATGAAATGATGTCCTCACTGTTTTAAACAACATCTCCAGTAGAAATGTTTTATCGATCAAAGTGCAATATATTTATTAGCCAATCGTATCCCTCTTCGTTTCATTGTGTATTTGCTTTTATATTTTCCCTACCATTCACAATACTGGAGTATTATTTTGGGACTTTTAAAACAACAGCAAAAGCAACTAAAACTTCGGTCTAAAAAAAGGTATTGTAATCCAAGTATCCAGAGAAAGACGATGTTAACAAGCACCTGCTCATAAAGAAGCAATTATATTGCATGTATCAAGAAATTGATGAGGGAAATCCTTAGGAGTCCTAAGAAACTATGAAATCCCATTTCCACATTTTGAGATCTACTTCTTGTCATGATGAATTGCATTTGAATGCACTATGAATTATGTCATTACTTGCTTTTGTCTCCACTTCATGTTCTCTCAGTCCTGGGCCTCCCTGTAGTCCTGATCCCTTGGGTGGTGCTTCAGGAGCTAGACTCCCTGAAGAGGGGGAAAGGCCTGACTGGTTCTGTGGCCCACCTGGCCACGCCTGCCATCTCGTACATTTACAACTCTCTGAAGAGCCGCGAACCTCGCCTCTGGGGCCAGTCCATGCAGCAGGCCGCCGAGAGCAGCAGTGAGTGCTGATTTAAGTGCATTTCAAAGTAGTACTAATGAACCTATATCAGACTTGTAAGAGAACACACATAAATATTGAAGTAGTTATATAAAGACTGTTTTTGTTCACTGATTTTTCTATGTGTAAAAGCACCACAATAGAATAACTCATCTCTCATATCAACGCAACAGTCCGTGTGGGTTTTGGCTATGAAAATATGTGAGTAGTGATCAAGCCTGGTCATTGATTTCTTAACTATTACATTCAGGTGAAGCTGCATTATTTATGTTTTTGCTATTAAAGTCAGTGTTTTGGCAGTATATTATTCATATGTATGGTGTTTCTCTAATTTATAATATAATGCTTGAGGTGTGGGAGATTAGCCTCGCTCCACGAATTAGTAAATGCTGTTTACTGTATAAATGGTCTCCACTTTTGTATCACTCACTCACACACACACACACACACAAGCACAAGAATTGTGCCTGCTCATTGGTTGGAAATGACCCATTCTCCTTCCTGAACCACAGCTGGCCTACACTATAATAAACACTAGGTGGCACTAACGCTCACCTGGTTCCTCCAGAATTCATCTTCATCATACATTATGTGCATCTCAAGGGCAGGTTTCACCCATGCATGAGGTAACCTACTTCTTAGCTGCATATAATATAGACCAGACATGAATCTTTCAGCAGTGGTATCAGGATCTGTCTAAAAAGACACGTGATATAGGAGATTTTGAGAAGATATTGTTCACTATCTCTATAAATATAATATTTGCTAGCATATCAGCACTTAGTCTATGTTTCAAAATGAGCTTGTGCTCTTCATCTCTGACTCTTCCTTTTCTTTGTCTGTGTGGCACAGTGTGTTCACACACTTGTCAACCATGAGCCACGTCAGTGTTATTAATTCAACACATCTCTTTGTCCCCATATTACCCGAAATGTTTCTCACTGTCATTTTTGTCTTCCTCTTCCCCTTCCTCTCTGTCTCTGTGCCTGCTTGTCCCCAGATGGTCTGAATGCTGAGAATAATGATGACAGAGTGCTGCAGTGCTGCCTGCAGTACCAGACTCTGTACCCAGAGTGTGCTCTCATCTTGTGCACGTGAGTCCCCCCCACCCCCCACCCCCTGTGATATACTGCTGCTGCTGCAGAGTGCGTGTCCTCTGCAAATAATGCACATGCATGTGACTGTGAGCGGGCCCAGCCAGATAGTTCCAGTTAGGGTGAGAAAAAGAGAGGGCCGGACAGAGTAATTGGGCAAGAATAGATGTGCTGAGCAGGGAATTCTGAGTTTAGTTCAGGGATTTTTTTTTGGCTTAAATAGTGTATTGGTTATAATGGAGTGACTGTTGTATTGTTTCACCTCTATGGTCTTTGACTGACCCTGTTTCCTGAAGTGATTATTGCATATTCTGCTAAACTAAGAGATGAATTAGTTCCCACTAAACCTCTCACACTATAGGCTACTGTAAAATAGATGTGATTGACTCATGTTGCTTGTTTTATATTAGTGCGATATAAACTCACCTGACAAGAAAGCATCATCCAATCTCTCCTCTCCAGTAATGATAAGAACCTCTGCAGTAAGGCCCTCCTGAGTGGGGTGAAGGCCCTCAGCAAGAATGATCTGGAGGCAGAGCTGGGGAGATCCCGACACAGCTTTCATGTTGTGCAAAACATTGAGACTTCCGCGCAGTCTCCCATCAACCCTCAGGTCTCAACGTCGGTGCTTAGCAGCAGCTTCACACCAGTCCAGCCACACAGTCAGGAGAGAACAGGCCTCTCTGCAGGACTAATAGAAAAAGGTGAGCCAGGAATTAATGTGTTCGTCTTGCAAAACAGGAAAGTACTTGGCGTATTTCAGCACGGTCTGTTAGTTCACAGCACGTACCGCCCATGCACTTGCCACGTCTGCACACACCTTCCAGTTTTCCTGTTTTCTTTGCCTCACTCCATCTGTAGTATGAATCAGTATTAAGTACAAGTGATATTTGGAGACTTTTAACAAGTAGAAATGACAGCGAAATAAAAATATGAAATCACACAAACCTGAACATTCAAACCTTCAGTAGAGAATTACTATTACCCAGGCTGGGAGATGCACATTACCTTGTGTGTACATTGTGCTGTTGTACAATCATCTCTGTCTCTTTGCTGTACATGCATGCACATACTCATGCGTAAATCATAGATACTTTCTTGCGTTATGTTTTTATTTTTGTGTCTCTGCTCATATACAATATGTGTGTATGTAACTGATTACAGATGACAAACAACTGAGCAAAAGAGAAGATGACGAGAGGACAAAAGGCGATGTTAGTGGATGTGTTTATGAATTGGAGGACTGCCTGCGAGAGGTGCTGTCTGATGTTTTAGAGGCGGAGATGAAGGCCGCTTATGATGACCTCTGGTTGGAGGTAAAATTGTGTTTTTCACTGGATATTTTTTATTATTTTAGTCTAATGTTTCTAGATGCATTTGAAACTCTGAACTTGGTATTCATGAATTCATAAAGTTGTATATTTGGTTTAATGTTTGCATGAGCTTAAAGCATCTTGTTGGTCATCTTTGATTGGATGTGTTTTGGGTGGAAATCTTCACTTGTATGCCATACAGAAGTCTAGTTAACATGCAGATGGGCCAAATCAACTGTCATTTTGAACACTGCAATATTATTCTTTTTTCATCATGACTGTTTATTCTGTTTGGGGTTTTTTTCTGTTAACAGATAGTTTACCTAAAACCACCCTGGACTCTTCACGATGTCCTGCAGTGTTTGAAAAAGCACTGGATTGCTGTTTTTGGTCATGTTGTCCCACGGAAGAAGCTTGAGACTGTTTTAAATCTCATCGACTTCTTCGACTCAGGTAAGTAGGTGGAACATTTGCTGTGTAATGCTGTTATTTATAAGCACTAAGTGTCAAAATATCTTTTAAACCATGAACAAAAAATATTTGTTTAATTATATTTTGCCCCGGTTTAAGATTTCCTGTACGGTTTGTAAGGAATGAACAGCCGACTAGATTTTGAAAAATCAATATTAAACTTGATATACTATGTGAGATACGAGAGCATGCATATTCAAATTGTGCAAATGGCCGAGCAGAGCCCCCTGAGGCGTCTGAATACGAAGATATTCTGTGTTATGCGGACAGCAGAGTAGAAGTACTGAGTCATCCCCCAGATAAAAACCCTTACTCCACTGGGCTGTGACGTTATCTGTCCTGCACTGCGCTAGAACCCTACAGAACTACATTAAGAATCGGGTCATCTGCTGAATTGGGACGCTCAAATGTGTGTCAGAAAGATGCTGATTCAGCCACTGCAGCACTTCCTTCTGTGGATCTCATCGCTGGATCTAATTACGCTCGGCTTACAATGCTGTGTGTGTGTGTGTGTGTGTGTGTGTGTGTGTGTCTCAGCCCCTCATTCAATCTCTCTGTCCACCTGCGTGGGGGTGGCTGTTACAACAGTGGCACAATACTTTTTAATCCATCCAAGAATGTTAATAGCTAAAACAATGAGAAAGTT
>JBAJHX010000106.1:8463557-8481825 GCA_037176925.1 Amniataba percoides
TGTTTCTCTCAGCAAGAATACAGGTAGGGCACACACACACACACACACACACACACACACACACACACACACACACATACACACACACACACACACACACATGCTAATGATATTTTCATGTATATTGTTCATACAAAGCATTTCAATAGTTACTTATGTTTCTTGACTTGCATAAACAAAAAATTCAATACTCGTTACGCCGATGACACACAAATTCACAGCCGGAATCTCACCACTCTTGATAATTATGTAACACAGGTACATTTTAACATTCAAGACATACCGAGAATAAGTTTTAGTCACTTTTCACAAGATTGAGAGCATTCAAACAAGTCAAATAGCTCCACATCCGCCTTGATTTGACACACACCCATTGAGACTGATGCGTGTGACTTTCCTCTGACCAGAGATCGCAATCAAATTCTTGAGCTCTTTGTCGCAGCATGCCCGGGCAGGTACATGTGTTGTTTTCCCAGCTCTGCGGCCTCCTCCGAGATATCCCCAGCAGAGCTCTCACAATAGCAGCAGCCGTGTCAACGACTCCAAACAGTCGTGACACTCGTTATTAACATGCTCTCTGTGCTTTTGTGATCTACGACGCACAGCGTGGCCGACACATAATGGGACTGCCATGTGTGCAGTCGCCCGGGTCACAAATCAGTGGTTTTGTAAGCTGATGAAACATTACCTTGCACACACATTGTCTGGTAGGGTCAGGATTTAAGAAGGTCTTTTTCAAGTGGGACTGTAAAAGCGGTGGTAAATGTTTGGTGAAGCCGTCGACTTTATTTGAGATTAAACAGCACATGGAGTGCTTCTGCGTGGACTCCCATAAAGTCTCACAAAGTAAAAGAAGCGTTAACTTACAAAGCTTAGCCAGGATCACAGCTGGAGTGAGTTATGTTTCGCCGCACCGTGCTACTGTCTATGTCATCTATCTCAAACAGATTATTTTAACTGCTGGCTTATATTTCATTATTTTGAAGCTGTGAATTCCAAGTATGTTTTGGGAAGAGGCTGAGTTTGTGTGCTGGAGAAAAAGACGCTGCGTATGAGTTGAATTAAAGACTGCAAAGTAACCTCTACTCTTTCTCTCACCCGCTCATATAACAGGCTTTACATTCACACCTTCTCTCAGATTATGTTGCTCATTTTGAGACTAAATATTAAGACATACAAGTACACATTCATCCTTATTATCCTTCTTATTCTGGGCTGCCTTCTTCTGCTTATCACTCATAATATGACCTGGCCTAACATAAACTGTACACTGCGTTTTCTTAAGCTACAGCTGGTCTTTTCTGGATTTGTTATCAGCTGTGTCCCCGACAGTGACTGATAGGTGTGCTAATATCCTCCACGTGTTTTTATTTAAATAGATCACCAACGTGAAATGCAAATAAACAGAGTAATATTTGTATGACTGAAATGATTGTTGCTTGTTATTGCTGATTCCACCTTCTTAAATGTAGGTAATTGTTGTTTGTAGAAAAGAACGAATACTTTTGGGTTTTTAACTTTTGATTGAACTGGAAGCCGCAGTTCTATGTATTCAACAGATTATTCATTTTCTGGCCATTATGGATTCTCTCTTAATGCAGCCGCCTCACTGTCAGGAGCTGTTTCTAATGATTTCATAACCTCATTCAAAATACAGACTTTTCACTTATAATTTCACTGATACTTTAGTCAATTATTCTTTTAAAGATCACTTGAAATAAATAATTCAGATTACTTCTGTAGTTCTCATCATATTGTACATGATGATGGTTACATGATTATGATATTATACTAACAAGTTTGAGCATTAGATAACTAAAAGTTGCTCTCTTTCTCTTGATAATGATGTGAAACCCTGATGAAAGGTTTATGTCATCATTAAAGGCAACATCTGCCGCGTCACTTCGTGGAAGAGCTTTGCGGGCACTTACCGGTCACGTCATCCCGGTTGTTGTTACAGCAGGTCACCGCTGAAAGATAAAGTTAAGCTCACTGTGTTGCGATTGTAAATATTTCATTTGTTACATTCACCGAAGCGATGCTGGCCTTTACTTATTAAGCGCATTGCACGTGGTGTTAAATATTTGATTTCAGTGCTCGGTGTGATGGCATGATGTCACATGTTACATAAGGCCTGAGGGAGGCCTTTTCCAGGAGCGTGATGGTCATTGACGGGGAGCTTTCAGTACAAGCAGGCCTCCACAGCAGATAAGCTTCCAGACGAGCTTTGAGTTTTCAGAAACATTAAAAAGATTTGCTGTGTGTTGCTCATCACTCTCGATAGAAAGACTCCTCTGTTGGCCTCGTAGTAACAACCAAACTAAAACATAACAAGTGTTCAATTTCCTTCTCACACTCTGAATCAGAGTTCACGACTAAGCTGTCTGTCTTCACACTCTTTTGTCATTTACGTGCGTGATTCTTGTAGTTTTTATACCGCTGTATGTAGAGGGATGTATGTGTACACAGGGAGTAACGTGTTTGGTCTGAAGGACTCTGTGGCTCTTGTCAGGAAAGACGTGCGTGCACTTGTGTGTTTACATAAGCCCTTTTCTTTTTTTTTTTTAAGAGAGTGGGAGGGGATGGAAGCGGTTTCTGTTTCTCAGCTCAGTTCCGATACATCCTGCTCCAAGAAATATCTGATTATATGCAACCTCGCATCACTTTCTACCCGCTGCTCGATGCTTTCTGTGCGCATTCGGTGCTCCGACTGCTCGTGATTTTCCCATTGTTTGGAAACATCCGACTGAGTTTGTGTAAATGAACGTGGAGTCAATCGTGTGAAGCCGCTGACGTCACCACACCTTTTCACCTGTGGACACGTCAGCAGGGTCAATGCCTGATGGCTTTTAACGTGATGCAAGCGCGGCCGTCGGCAAGCTCACGTGTCAGCGCTGGTGTTTAACTTGTATATCATTTCTTACATAATTCTGTGACTCAGACACACAACCTTTAACACCGGCGTCTTATCCCCAGAGGTCACCCCTTTCAGCTTTATCTTATATCATAATGTTTGAACATTAGTTTTATGTAAGTCGCTCAAACAGAATGACCAGGGGGAAGCACCGCGCTGCTGTTTCATGAAGCCAGCCAGCCTACAGAGACGAGCACAAAGCTGAATCAAAAACAGCCTAAAGCATTACAGTAGTTCATTTTTACTCTCTTTATTCAAAAGCTACAATGAGGACAGACCATTCACTCTCAAGTCCGTCTTTTTGTCTTTCAACAATGAAAGGAAAAATAGATTAGAAATATGAGGAGCAGGCATACAAAAACGTTTCCCTCGCCCTGTATTCAATAATGTTACTGAGGTATAATAGTATTTTATCATCTCTGCACCAAAAGCCTCTACAAGTCTTTTTACATCAAACATTTTTCTAAGCAACCCCCAGCGCCACCCTGTCATCATTCATTTCCTTCACAAGGTGTTCTGAAATACTGAGTCACACCTCTTAGGACGTTTTGCTTTCAGGCGGAGAAGCTGACTCAGCCTGAGTTTTTTGTAAACAGTATAATCAAAGTATGATTAAATAGGCAGGTCAGAATTCAGGATATCTGAAAGCATGTGCACAAGTCCGATCAAAAAAAGACAGTTAATATTTCCAGATAATTTCCTGTCAATAGTCTAAATGGTCCCTCGTGCACAATTTTTCCTTCTGATATTGAGCACTGTTGCGTTTGTGTGATTGTGAACTGGTCGCCATGGAGACGATCCGTGTGTCCATAGTAGCATCATTGGTTGGGCAGCTCTCTGTGAAAATAACGTGATCGTCTCCAGGAGAAAAGCAATCAGTTATGTCAGCTCTGCATCACGAGGTCTGCATGTTCGATTCAGAGCAAAGGGTCTCTGGGGGTCATTCATTAATTACCTGTCAAACACATATAGGCTGTTATGTAACACGGAGGCAGAGCAGCTCTTCTCTGTGTATACGTTGTGGATCTGGGTCAGTGACTCTGCACAGTTGACGTGCGTCACTAATTTTGTGTGCCCGCGTTCAGAGATTCTTCAGAGATGTGGATGTAAACACATTAACAGGAAGCCCTTCACACGGCCTCTCTGTCTGAGGAGCACGCTGGACTGAAAGCACCAGATCAGCTGTGACAGACCAGCTCACCATGGAAGTCGCTTAAACTGCGTGAGGAGCGAGTAACGCAGCCTGCGATTTCCACAGGTTGTGAAAACACACAGCTGCACTATTGGATGAAGAAAGGGAAGTGGATGGTTGGATGTAGGGCGAAAGCAGGGGGCGTCAAGAGCCGGCAAATACTGCTCTTTCTTTCCGGCTTCTCTCCGCCTGCAGTTATGTAACGTTCCAATGGAAACAAAGCAGAGGAGGAAACAAACAAGCAACAAGCTCCCTCAGTGTCTCCGCTGCCAAGCAGCCGTTGCTAAGACCGTAGCACACCGACTTGTGCCTGTGTGTGTGTGCTCACGGTGAAGACTTAGTGTGTTTGTCAAGTGTTTTGTTTGCACATTTTTAACTGTGTGGACATGTGTGGTGCTGTGACCAGAAGAATGTAGTTCAACGGGAGAAAAGTGCACGTAAATAGCTGCCATTGAGACCCGCGGCTTCTGGAAGCTGCAGTGAACACAGAGGCTCTTTTGTCTGTCATGGACACTCTGTGCTGAACACGATCAGCACATTCGCTCATCAAGATGTCTGCATGCAGTCACACGGGTTCAACCAGAGGATGCGAAGTTATACAATCATCCACAGGATCATTTCTCGTCAAGTTTCTAATATTTTTTCTGCGTATTGGAGTGAATTCTGGAATAAAGAGCACTGGGCTAAAAACAGGTTATGTAAAGTCAACCAACAGGCTTTGGCCTTTGTCAAACCCCCAAATGGGACAGCAGAAATCACTTCATCAGAACAGCTGAAATGTGCATAATATGAAGCTGAATCTCTGTACTGAGAATCTGTGGTAAACTGTAGAGGAGTACCGACTCCTGTGACGTGTAGCGAGAAATGCCCAGATGTGCATTGTCACAGTGTGAAAGCAAACTACAGCTCCTTAAATGGAAACACAGAGAGCAAATACAGAAAATCAGGATTCAGCCGTAATAAGAACATTTTAGGACTAAAAAACAGAGAGGACTGATGGTAATAAATATTCATGTCTAGATAAGCAACTACCAAAGTTAATGTTTTTCAGGGGAAGTCCTGAATCATTAACACTTAAACACTTAGCTTATCTCTATGGGTGATATGCAAACAACCCCACAACAGTCCCAGATTTAGACGCATATATTACTTAATGTCCTCCAGAACCTCACTCATTTCAAATCTATAGAAAGAACACAAATAACGGAAACGTCTCGTGTGAAATGAAAACTGTTCATGTTCACGCAGAACTTGGCGCCAAAAGTCTGTTTGTATAATTTGTGTCTTTGTTTTCCCAGGGAGAAGCTGGGAGTTGGAGTGAACCAGTTAATGGAGCTAAAAGGAGCCCTGGATCATTGTGTCGGGACCACAGGTCAACACATTGCCTTTACCACGTAGCTTCGATTGGATCACAGTCAGACTGCTCTGACATCAGCCAAACAGACGCCATAAGTAAAACTGAAAACACAAAGTAAAAACTGTAAGTTAAAGGGACGTCGGCCCATTTGGAGTCTCTGAAGCCTTTTACCTTTTCTTATTTCCGTTGATTTCTTGTGACAGACGCACTGTTTCCATGGATGAATGGATGTCTATGGAGGTTCTCCATCATCCTGAAGTTTACAGAGTTCAGATACATCAGGATATTTCAGTGTTTTCAGCTTTGTTTTACATCTGCTCATCTCATATCTCCTGCCAAATCACCGTTTATCATCTTTCACAGGGCATTTTACATTTCCCTTTAGCAAATCCATAAAAATGTGTGCACATAAGATATTGCATTCTTTGTTAAAGTTTAATCACAGCACTGTTTTTCATTGTTATTTAAAATGTTTTATTTTTTTTTTAAACAGTTTGATACACAGTGTGCATACATAGACTCTGATAATTGTATTTTGTGTTATCTTTTGGACCTTATTACAACAATGTCCGACTCACTGTGACTGCTGACAGACAGCTTTTTTTTTTGTTAATAACTATTCTTAAACTATATTTTAATGTCTGTTCTCAGTGATTCAACCCAGATCCTATTAAATAATTGTTTCCCATTATTCATGAAAAAAGCATCTCACTGGGTTAAAAGGAAGAGTACAAGATTTTGGTATTTGCACTTATTTGCTGTCTTCCCTAGAATGAGGTGAAAAGTGTGACACCGCTCTCATATCAGTTTGTTGAATGTGAAGCCAGAGCTCAGAGACAGTTAGCTCAGCTGAGATCTCTGAAGATACAACCTGCTTTAGACTGCTGCATGACAGTGAAAAAAAACATATAGAAGTTTTGATTTATCGCCTAAGGTTTGCAAGGGAATGCTTGGAAATGTGACTAAATTAAAGGATAATAAATGGATTGCCAAGGTCACCCAAAACAGTTTTCACCCTTTGGTCTTTGCACAGATTAAGAAGACGAGCTGTAACATGTTGATTATTGACCTTTAGAGGTGCTCATAGGTAGATTTTGTCATCTTTGGACAGAGGCCTCTGTTTCCAGTCTATGTGCTGAACTAAACTGACTGTCTTCATAAGTTTGCTTATTTGCTAAAATGTGTTTTTGAGAAACTCCTTGTGTTCTTTCTTTTTTACTGAATGAAATAGTCACAAACCGTTGCTTTAAATTCTCTACAGCTAACTGCAGATATAGATAAGCGGATAAAACAAGTCGACGTGGACGTGCCTGACTGCCCTTTGAGCCACGCGTTTTCGAAATCAGGATTTTTGAAACAGGTTGTCTCCTCTGACTGTCCGAGTGTCCCAGTGAGAAGCTTTGACAGAAAACTGGAGCTGCCGGTGAGGTTGTGTCAATCGTGAATAAAAGGGAACAACGCTTTAATAGTCTGGATTGAAGATCGGTGGGTCGGCAGTTTTTGAACTTGTTTTGGTTGATTATTTTAAGCACAAATGTAAATAATTTGAAGACAAAATATATTTTATGTGAAATATTGAAATATTTAAAACCACTAATTAAATGTTTTCAAGCATTGTAGTAAGTCTTTTTCCTTTTCTGCATCATTCATTTTCATCAGTCTTTAAGCAGAAGCCATTTCCAAACCGACGCCACCTCAGGAATCTCAAATAACTGCTCTCCTTGTGTGAGTCCTGCATATTGTAGGAGAGATCCACCTGTGCTGCGATCCAGCGTGGCTGCATGAGTGTGTGTGGTGACTAAAGGGATTAGAGCGCAGGTGACGCCAGCAGACAGGACAGAGATTACACTTGCTGGTGGTGCTGCACACACACACACACACACACACACACACACACACACACACACACACACACAGAGGCTAAAGCATCAGACGTCACGCAGGAGCAGGTGAGGGGGGCGGATAACGAGTCCCAGTGATGATCACCGAGCTTCCTGTCTCCCTCGGTCCCTGCAGAGCTGGACTTTATGATGCAGCTGTCATTGGACATTTTGTCCAGTTGTAAAGTTGGACTCCGACATTGACTTTTTGTTCCAGGTGCAACTCTTGTGTCATATTTTTAACTGTCAAAGCCAAAAAATTTTTTTTGAAACCCTACTCATTTCCAAAGCAGTGAATGCTGAATGGGCACTTCAGCTCTAAATTTAAACCGGTTTTTACGTAGCTCCAACTCATCATTTAAAAGTTCACCTTGGCCCAGAGGGACATTTTCTCTCTTCAGATACCGTATCAAGCACCCTGCTTTCATCAGAGTGCTGATGTGATGGAAAGTTCTCTTTATTTCCACACAGGAGCAACCATCAGATCTAAATCCTCTTTTAAAACATGTTTTCCGTATTATTTGGTATGTCGTCGTTCTAAATTGTGGAATAATTAAAAAAAAAATCCATGTAAATTTGAATGTTTAGTTGCATTTTACATGTTTACAATAGATTATAGTTTTTATTTACCTACCCCGTCCTTCAAGGGTCAAATTAATCCAAATCAAAACTAGACTGTAAGAGATCAGTATACACAGATAATGATTCATTGGTGCATCTGCCCTGCTTCCACAGCACGTGGTTCGTACACTGCCTTTCCTCACTGTGACAGTCAGGTGCGCTGGCAGAGATTATCAGAGGTGAACTTGTGAATGAGTGCAGCGTGGGGGATTTAACAAACTGACTGGCAGTCGGTGATGTCTGAGGTCATGCAGATGCAACCAGCCCTCTGTTCAAGCAGCCCCGCAGTGACTGTCGCCGTCCCTTCCTGCTGAGGACCGTTAGCCAGCTTAGTATAATCTCCCCTAAAAGACACTTAGAGGAGCAGAAAAAAACCTGGCTTAGTGTGGTAGTCCCTGAGGAAAATGGCGGCAATGAAAGCTTAGATAGCAGTGACCAGGACGCAGTAATTACTCCACGGTAAGGGCAGGACAAGGCGGCAGTAAAATCTAAATTTAGAGTCAGCAGATCAGCTGATGGCAATTTTATTTAAGGATTTAAGGCGGCACCTGGCTCAGCTGCTGACCTCTGACTTCAAATACTAAAGTTTATAATGCAATCATGACCAGGCACCTCCTCAATACAAGTGCTCAATTACTTATTGCTCAGTATCACTTTGATTTATATTTAGAAAGCAGACAGAAGACAGAATTCAGATTTAAATGATTTATTAATTAAGAAATGTTACAAATGTGATCATTTTCTCGTGCTAACATTCCTTCCAGAAGAATCTGCCAATGCCTGACACTTTAAAACACAAGAAAAGAAAAAGGATCTTCAGTAAACTGCATCTCTACATACATCAAGTAGTTAAATCACAATAACAAAAGTTTGGTTAGCAGAAGCATGGTTGTGCATGTGTGGTGTGTGCACAAAAAAAAATTAACTAAAACTGGCACTGGTTAGATTCATTGACTTAAGCTGTCTGCTACTACTTTTTATTTTATCGGTAAATCAGCAGTGTATAAAAAATATAAAAAAGGCCATCATTTAAGATTCAAAAAGCAATCCAGCTTGTTTAAAATGACACAAAAAAAGCCATGACAGGTGTTTCATCAACTCGCACTCTGAGTAAGGCTTCAAACCACTGACCTTTAAATATGTGAGCAAAATTACATTTCCACAACAGAAATATTCTTAAATAAAACTTTGAACTTCCAAACGTCAATTGTCACCACGCCATACTGCCACCTTCCAAGTGGCCAATAACTTCTAGCTTGTCTGGAAAACCCTCCATCAAAGTGACAAACCTTATAACTCTAAGAGAAAAGAAGAAAAGCACTAAATGTGTATTAAATGTTGGCATATGACAAAAAATGAGGACGAAACAAAATATGTACAGCACGAAAAAACATTGTATGCAATATGCAAAGGCGTCATGTTGCTTTGGGCAACAACATCTCCATTCCCCTTTCCCACACGCCAAATATAAGCCAGTCTTCACTGAAGACCCCTCTTCACAACGACCCCCCTCCCCCCACCCACCCCCATATTCGCTCATACACACACAGAACATCACGAAACACGATTACGTCACTAAGCCTGTTAGTTTGGAAAAAGGTGAAGCACTGTGAAACTCCCTCCCCCGCGACCCCGTCCCCCCCTGTCTCCCCCCTCTTTAGTCAGAGAGGGGAGTCAGGGCCTTGGCGCAGTCATTCCACTCGTCTGTCTCAGCGTTGTACACCTCCACCGTGTTGAGGAACTCGTTTCCGTCAAAGCCGCCCACGGCGTAGATGGTTTCGCCAAGCATGGCCACGCCCGCGTTGCTGCGTGAAGTTGTCATGCTACCCAGCATCCTCCATTCGTTGCGGGCGGGATCGTACACCTCCACACAGCGGAGCGCGTGGGAGCCATCGAAGCCTCCAACAACAAACAGTTTTCCTGTGCAAAGGGAGAGAGACGTTAGTGTCAGCAAACGCTGGTTTACCTTGTTTGCTTCTTGACAACGTGACACACAGACACTAAAGCAGTCGCCACTGAACAGACATCTGTCAGCCTGTGGTCGTGGGCTCACCTGCGTGGACAGCAACGCCAGCCCCCCTGCGAGCCACATTCATGGGAGCGATGAGGGTCCAGGTGTTGTTCTCAGGGTTGTAGCGTTCCACACTGTTCAGGCAGTTCCACGACTCTGCTCCTCCAATCACGTACATGAAGCCATCCAGCTCACACACTGCTGCCTGGTGTCTCCCTGAAAACAAATTAGCTTCATGAATACAGTAATTCCTCGCTATATTGTGCTTCAATTTGCAGCTTCACTCCATCGCAGATTTTATTTGCAAGCATATCTAAATATAAATTGCAGATTTTTTGTTCTGTGGACGACACTGGCACAGTTATGTGTCCTGCAGCATCAGATTCTGCTTTGCGTTGGCCAGCATCTCGTCTTCTGTGTTTCGCTGCATAAAGTGTTAACTTTTGTGCTTGTCTTTGTGCTTTTTGTGTCATTGAGCCCTTCATTATGACTCCAAAATGATCTGCTCTGTGGGAGGGTTTATAAGGGCTTAAAATATATAAAAATCATATACAATTTTATGTTTTCCCCTCAGGCAGCAAATATGTAAAATACCTCAAGCTGTTCTCTGATGAACTGCTACTCTACTTTGAGTCTCATTCTTCAAACATGGGAATATGGGAATGGGAATAATTAAACTTTACATTAAAGACTTTTGTCAGTCCTCTGAAAAAAAGGTTAGTCAGTTGTGTGCCTGAGGTTAGACCATGTACCACGTATGAACTGTGTGGACACGTACTGATGTTAAGGGAGGCACAGTTGGACCAGGTTTTTGTCACAGGGTCAAAAGCATCACAGTTCTTCAGGCCCTTCTGCCCGCAGGGGTCTGATCCTCCCACAACGTAGAGTTTGTTGTTCAATGAGCTGACGCCTTTAAACAACAGAGGACAAGGATGAAAAGGCAAACTGAAGTCAGTAAGACAGATCCTACTTTATTCAAACATTTTCCTGGACAGACATAATTAAATCTGACAGTGAATGAACAGTGAATGAATTCTTGCAGGTGGGACTGACCTGCATTACAGCGGTTTGTCCTCAGCTCCGGCACTTGAGCCCATTCGTCAGTATGTGGATCGTACCTCTCCCCGCAGCTCAGCTCATCAGAATGTCCATTTGACCCTCCAATCACATACAGCTGACCCTGCGAGGTGGAAATCATCCAAAGAAAAATAAATAAGTTACATGATGAAACATCAATCTGACCCATAAAAAAAAAAAAAAATCTCACTTAAATTCTGGTTGGATTATCCACTTAAAACTAGAAGGACCTAATGATGTTAAGTTCACACAATTGAAAAAACAACTGAGACGGAGTGTATAAGTATTTACACAAGGCAACTGAAGCCTGGTAAAAACTGGATCAGGGCACTCCTAGGTCAATATTCAAAATGTCACTTGACAGTAGAGTCAATAAATGTGAACAGTAAACTGTACCATCAGCACAGCCATCTGGAATCGAGCCCTTGGAGTCCGCATGGGAGCAATGAAAGTCCAGCGGTCCTCTTTGGGGTCATAACACTCCACAGTCCTCAGACACTCCTCTCTGTTGTAGCCTCCTGCAGGAACATGGGGATGCATCAATGTTATACTGGAGCTCTGTGTCTACTGATCCTACTGGTCCTTCTGTAAACTGATTTCTAATTCTAACTGTGTGACTCAGTTCAGTGCTCACCTGCAGCGATGAGTTTTCCGTTCAGAGCTGCGGTACCCAGACCAGAGCGAGCGTAATGCATGGGTGAGAGCGGCTGCTCCTCCAGCTCCTCGGGCTGGGCCTCAAAGCTGAGGCTTTTCATCAGGCAGGGGGTAGCAGAGGGGGAGGTCTGAGGGCTGCTGCGACCGTGCAAGAAGATCACACACAACACACCATCCAGCACAGCCAGACACAGGTAGGTGTTGTCTGGGGGCAAGATTTGAGACCATTAGAGCCACTTGAAAGGACTTGTGCTTTTGTGCCCTTGCAAGTTATCTTACCAACACTTATTGTACCCTAAATCTACGAGACTTGTGCAAAAATCTATTTAAAAAAAAAAAAGAGGAGTTATTTCTGATTGTGTTGGACAAATCACACACACTTACTTGTGGTCTTCTCAGAGGCGATGTACTTCCACTCTCTTCTGGCAGTCTGTTTCGGGGTATTTGCTGCTTGGTTGGAGGGCGACAGGCTTCCTGAGGAGCTGCAGCTCATCTGTCTCTGGGTGCTCTCCCGTACGGGTCTCTTCTGCAAGAGCACAGTGCAGCTACAGAAGCCAAGCTTGCACCACGGGCCCACCAGTGGCCAACACCAGCTAATCATACCCCCAAAACTACACTTCAATCCGGCTGCTCTAATGTACATGTGACATAATGGACCTGCATTAATCTTGACTTGAGCATGGATTGAAATCTCACACCATCTGAAGCCAACGACACAGCACTGCAAACTACAATCTCAGACCACACTGGAGTCAACATCTAACAGCACACAGTTCACTCGCAGTTCAAAACTGGAGGGTGAACGGTTGAGAGGGATGAGACATCGCTGCCTGTCTCAACTGGTTGAGATTAGCTTGAAAATCTGAATAAGGTTTTAATATGCTCAACAGCAAAGCCAGGCAGGCATCATAGGTCATTTCTTGCTAATCTGCTGACATTAGTCTTAGTATTGTGGCTAAATTGTATTAAATGAGCCATATCTACATCTAGCCAGGCACAGGCTGCTTGGTGTTTTTATGCATGGCCAGGCATGAGCTGCACAAGAACGCTACGTGCTGCCAAGCAAAAATGTGGTAGAGACCCCATTACAGTGAAGTCAGGCACAAGCTGTTGAGTACCTGCACAAACTGAAGGTGGTCCTCCTCGCCACCAAACACCTCACTGTGCCCCTCAATCATCAGCCCTCCATCCACCAGCTTATGGTCAGGTGAGTAGTACAGCGTTTGCACCTGAAAGACAAACAGGAACAACACACCCATGTGGCTGTCTCCATGGCAACACACTGAGAGCCCCAACATTAGGGGGAAAGGAGGGAGGGAGGAAGAGGAAGAGGAAGGGGAAGGGGGTGGGGGCAGTGCTGTGAAGAGGAAGAGGGGGAAGGGACGAAGGCCTCGATCTTCAGTCGCTCGTACAGAATGCTTCCTTTAAAAAGACACACACGCTACTGCTGCCACTGCACAGAGTGGGTTAAGAGTGTTTGAGCTCAAGAAGATGTCAGGACAGTGGCTCTCCTTAAATTTGCATCTAAAAAAAGAGGGAGCTGGTGAAGAGTGAGAGGCTGCATCTGGAAAGATCTTCTGTGAAGAATGAAGAGGAGGAGGGGCTGCACGTGGCCCTCTGTCCACCTCCGCTGCTTGGAAACCAGTCCTCTAAGCTGAAGGAGTCGGTCATTGTGATGGCAGCCACAATAGGCAGTCAAATCCAGATGACTAAAGACAGTGGTGCTGTTGTAAAGCTTTCACGCTTAACCTTAAATCATTACCCAAAAGTTGATGAAATCCAACAGGACGTAAAAGCAAAGCCACATGTGTTCTGTTGAGGCCAGGACAAAATAATACCATGACAGTTGAGAGTTGAAGTCACTCATTTGCCTTTTTTTAGAAAAGAGGGGGAAAAAAACAAAAGGCTCCAATTTAACAAAAATGTGAGGGACTGCTGGGTAATTATAATTTCGCCTGGAAGGTGAATAACTTTTTTGTAGTTCAGTGAAATATCTGTGCTGAGTAAATCCCTGAGCTGTGCAGTGCTTTTGTCTGTCCAATGCCAAATTTGAGTGGTTCTTAAATGTGCCGATGGTTAATTTACAACATATTATGTGCCGTAAAGGAGAATTCAGATAGATGTAGTTATTTCAATGTGTTCTGGAAAATGCTGAAATGTGGATGCATCTGTATATGTGGCATGGACAGATGGGAGCACAGTGTTGCTTGGCTGCAAAGAGAGGCTTGCTGAGAGGCAGTAGTGCTCCTCTCCTCCCTCTCTTTTTCTCTGACTCATTACCCTGGTGGCTCAGTCCTGGCTCCTCAGTCTGGTCTCCTGCTGCTGCTAATAAACCTACAGGAGAGATAAATCAACGGGGAGGAATGCCTGTTAGTGCTGGAGCAACAAACTCGCACCTGTTCAGATAGTAAAGTGGCAGTGAGACAGAATCAAGGGTCAGACCTTTGACAACCTGTGTTTTTTGTGTTTCAGAGGAGAAGAACACTGCAATACTCAAATAGGGTTGTATGCAAAGCAACCACAGACCCAAAAGAGAACAGTGTAAACAAAAAAAGAAAAGAAAAAAGAAAAACAAGAGCAAACAATGGCTCTTTTTAGCTCACCTCTAATTTGTAGTATGGTTCAGGGGTACAGAGTTTCTTACTGCAAAAACCTCAACAAATCAGAGGGGGGGATGGACAACAATCCTGACATAGCAGCATGAGAGTGGCATGCCATTTCTATTTCAGCCCCCTTAATGACTTCTTAATGTCAAACACAGGAGGAGTCGGAGAAAGGGGAAGGGGCAGGGTAGAAATGAAAAATCAGTCCGAGTTGAGAGTGTGCGCCCTTGTACTGACCTCCTCCATCAGTCGTTCCAGTTGGTCTCCGTTCTCCCAAAGGCTGCGCTGCACCCAGTTGAGCACCTTTGAGTAGAGCTTCCCATTGCTGGGCAGGGTCAGGTTGTCTTCTAGCATTACTTCTAACTGTAAACACACACGCGGTTGAAACAAGAGTTAGATTTACACACACAAGGAAATAAATGACGAAAGAAGAAATTAAGACTATATCCTGTACTGCTCACTGGAAAAGCTTGAGCTTAATGGCTGATAATGAATTTACTTGATATTTAGGTTCATGCAATTCATTACCTGTAATTGTTAGATTTTTGCAACAGTGACAGAAATGACATTAGTATCACATTAAGCTTGGGAACCAACAGTGCCACGCATTTAACCAGTAAGCCCCTCGGACAAAATTTAGGGTAAAAGTGGCCCATGTGTCAGTTCATGTTGCTTTTTTAAACTCTTCTCATCTTTTGGCAATTAGCTAATGTAGCAATATAGCTTGAGAAGGCATCACGGTATTACATTAAAAAAAGCTTTAATGGACAAAAGTTTGGTGTAATAGATTTAATATTTCATTGTCAAATAAATAATGATTTAGTCTTTGTCAACCAATCGCTTCAACATTTCACTTCTTGAACCTAAATCAGAGTAAAGCACAATAGAGGCCAAACTACATGCATATCTGTATTCCAGTCTAACTTCAGCAGATTTAGTGGATTTGCACAACCTCAAAAAAATAAATAAATAAATAAAAGAGTTCTCTCATAAAGTACAGAATGCAGTGCTCGTGCTGCACAAAAGCCTATACACTGTGACCTGCTTACACCTGCCTTACTTTGCATATGTTGTAAGTCCCCTGCCCTAAATACATTCTCAGCAGGACTTAGCAGTAGGGAAATCTATAAGAGGCCCACCTTCATACTTTAAGTAATGTTAATCTCACGTCAAAGTCAGAAAGGTAAAAATACAAAGCTTAATCCAGTATGTTATTTTAACGCAGGAGCAAAAGGGGACTAGAATAGACCACTTTAAGACAGTACCTTGAGGCGGGGTAGTTTAAGGAAGTCCTCCTGTTCAGACACTTCCAATAGATGGTCCTGGATAAATGCATCCACCTTGGCTAAAACTCTGGCATCTCCCATTGAGCTGGCAAAGTTACGAAAAGAGATGGCGTTCTGGGAATCCATTTTAGACAGCAGGTAGTCGCCACAAATCTGAGAAGTGGGGGGTAAATGTTAAAATCAAAAAACAATAAGTAAAGTTCTTTGTAATCTAAAAAAAGTCGTGTGTGACCACTAGGGAAGTATGCAAACATACCTGTTTGACTCGCTCCATCTTGAACCTCTTAGCTGCAGAGTAAACTTCCTTGACCAGTTCCTTGTCTGCCTTTAGCCTGTAATACACAGAAGAAAAAGGAAGTTGTCAAATTTCTTGGGATTTTCTTTCTATGATAGAATCAAGGGACAAATGTCAAGGTTTTCACTAACTGGGCAGTGTAGGCATAGTTGAGCAAGATCTCTACAGCCTCTGGGTCCAAGTCCTCAAAAGTGACGTGCGAGACTCCATGAGGCTCGTTGTCACTATTAAAGATCTCAAACAGGTAGGGACTGCAGCAAGCCAGGACAGCGCGGTGAGCCATCAGCTCATGACCACAGACCTAAACAAATGGAGAAAAAAAAACAAAAAACAATGAGGATGTGTGTTGTGTTTGTTAAAATGGGAAACAACTACTAGAAAACATTTTAATGTTTCCACATTTGAAAAGAAAACCAAAGACATAAACGCCAGACACTGATTTAGATAATGTTTGCAGTAAAAAGGCAACATGATCAATAGCTAAAATAAAGCCAGTGCCTCAGTGGCCATATCTACACATGATTTCCTGAATGGCTGCACAGAGGGTGGGAACAGGAGAGCAATGGAAACATAACAGGAAACCTTGAAATAAATACTCAAATCTCTTTCTAGTTTCCAGACCAGAAGAAAATACATACATATATATACACACACACACAATACAAGCATACATAAATACATTCAGCCTCACAGTCTGAATTGACATCTTGTACATCTCAAAGTATTTTGTATTCTCCACAATGTCTTATTACCCCCTGCAGTACAATGTGCTGCTTGAGTTCTTAGGTTTCACAGAATGACTCCATAGTTTCTCTGAAAAAGTGCAATGGTGCGTGTGTGAGAACTTGCCTGTGTGTTTGCACTAAACGTACCTGCAGTCTAACATCACAGAACTGACCACTCTTTCTTAGAGCATTCATTTTGGCCACGGTGGAGTCCAAGAAACTCTCATCCTCAAAGATCAAATAACCATTTGGAATCATCTTGGAAAATTTTGTTGGTATGCCTGCAGGAGAAAATATAAAATATATATAAATACACACACAGAGTTTACCCAATAAAGCAAGAATACCCAACATGCATGTTTTCTGCACTCTGTGAAACAAGGTTTCAGCTGTGCAACACTGAAATGACTGGTGTTATTAATTGATGACCAAAGAGAGGATTAGGATTAGGTGCCTGAAATGTGCATTGTGTATACTAATCTCTCCCATGCATTAGTTATGGTCTTACCTAATAGAGAATAATTCAAATCCAGGGAAGCCCCACTGCTGAGAGTAGAACAGGAACTGAAGAGAGGCGACAGGCAAAGCAGACTGAGATCACAGTGCAACCCAAGTCTTCTTCACCCGAGGAGAGGGATGGGAAGATGTTAGAAGAAATGCCAGTCGACTAAACGGGCGTGAGCAGAAGGGAGAGGGGGAGCAGCCGCACGGACAAACTATCAGGCTTGAAGCGACTGTAATCAAGTCCTTGAGATCCCGTTGGCTATAGAGTTGTACTTATTCTGTGTTGGTCATACATTATAACCTGAAAGAAAAAAAGAAAAAGAGAAACAAGAGACATGAGTTTGGAAGTGAAGACAGGGCAAATGGCTCAATTGGAAACTGATGCAGCCTGTTCTTCGCATTCATGAGTTGGCTGCGTGGTAAACCGAGGCCAAGTGTGGCAGATGAGTGTGGCCCCGCCTTCCTTCCCTCTTCTTCTTTCACCTTTCTGTTTCACACGCCATTCCCCCCCCCCAAATACAAAGCAGAGGTCACACCGTTTCTATATTCTCCACATCCGCATAAAATTTAAGAACAGACAAACTGATTCAGAAAAAAATTTTAACACATTATCCTCATGAAATTTTGCTACGAAAACTGGAATTCACCATTTTATCCCAAAACCTGAAGCCGTACATCGCTGATCGCTAAGTCTGTGCCTTTGATACCCATACAAAGACCCTCCGTTTGGCATTTTAAATCTCCACACCTGCTGCCGTGATCCACTGGGCCAAGCAACACCATTTAATCCATCTCATGCCTTCAGCTCAGTCTCCACGCTCTGTGAAGTAAGGCCACTCCGCCGCTATCTTATGTGACGTGCCCCCACCCACCCCTCCCCAAGCTGGCTCCTCCCTATAGGAACCCTTTCATTCGAGCACTGACCTATAAGGACACAGCAGGAGGGAACAACTTGTGACCAGCCAGTCAACAGGCGACATACAGTGATAGTCTGTCTTTCTTTTTTAAAATGCATGACTGCACTATGAGTTTGAGCTCGCCAGCATTAGATAATCGCATGTCACATTCAGTAGAGCACTGACCTATAAGGACACAGCAGGAGGGAACAACTTGTGACCAGCCAGTCAACAGGCGACATACAGTGATAGT
>JBAJHX010000106.1:8490336-8503199 GCA_037176925.1 Amniataba percoides
GTGTGTGCGCTGCTTTCGTCTAATTCCAACAGCCTTCGTTCTGCTGAGTCATCTTGTAAACTCTGGCGCCCCCCCTTCATTCTTTCATTCTACAGAGATTTGTTCAGTGAGGCTGCATAAATGTGTTCTGACAAGGACACTATGAATATTTTAGGTATCTGGGCCCAGCAGTAACACGTGGCTGGGGCTGCTGTGTGGACGGAGTCGATGCAAGCAGGAGGTTTAAGTCTTGTGAAGAATTCAGAGCAACACTGCAGCCTCTTATTTACATTCAAACCTGTGATAGCCTGACCAGTTACTTAAAAATTTATTTCTGATGTAGCGACATGCAACACCATAAAACTTGTCTTTTTATTTTTGTCCATATCAATTAATGTTTTGCAAATGGTTTCATTTTGCAGGGTATTGAATTAATTTGCTGATATCTTCCAAGCTTGGTATCTTAGTGCATTAGTGCACTAATAAAGAAGCCAGAGCAACAAAACTGTACGTGCCTTCCTACCCGACCCCTGGGGCGCTGAAAAATGAGAACAGTTCCACGTGAGTGTGCAGTCACATAGTCCTCTGATAAGGTACTGATAAAAGGTGAAACTCTTTAAGTTAACCTTCTCTCAGACCAGTGACATTGACGAAACAGAGGCAGTGGGTTTCGGGGTGGGGTGGGGCAGTTAAAGGTAGGAGAATATCTTTCTAGTTCATCTAAGTTGTGCCCTACTTCGTGGTCTATGAAGTCTGAGATGCTACTTAATGCAGCGAATCTTGATTATTTCCCAAGAATCCAGCCTGTAATGTTTTGTTAACATTGGTATGAATCTCTGTTCCTTTTTTTTCACCCTATCTCTTAAAGGAGAATGGCACCCAGTGTGGAAATGTACTTTGTTATTGTGTGTGCCTTATGTTCAGTCTGTACTTAAAAACATGGGGTGCTCTTTTCTGCACACGGTGGTCCACAGACAATGACTGAGGCACAATTAGGCTCTGCTCTCGCAACCAAGATTTAAATTCAGGTTCATACCTGTCGGACATCAACACATGCGTTTCAAATCCATTGCATCCCCAGTAAAGTCATCATGCAATCTTATCACACATAGTCATTATGTCATAAAGCAATCACAAAAGTGTGCACGTAGAGCTAAGCCGGTGTGAGTACATGATTAACCACAGCTTTAACTGGAGTGAAGAGGAAGATTTTCAGTCCAGCCGGTCATGTGTGACCATATCACGTGTGAATGAGTCTCAGATCTGGATCTGGATGCATGCACAGGTTCATCATTTTAAAATGCAGATTGCTTTTTCAAAGGTACCTAAAGAGGTAAATGCAAAATCTGAGCTGATAGTTTGCACCTGCACCACTTTACAATCTGCATCCTATGAAAATGTCTCTGCATAACTAGGCGACAATGTAAGCTATCAGTTAGTTAACAGCTAACACCTTCTGCTGTAACTGATAATTGCAACCATGCAGACCCACAAAGGCCCAGTGTAGTTAAACACCCTCCCTCATCGTTCCCACAGAACTGTGCCAGGCTCTCCTCTAGTGCCCACAGGAGGAAGCGTCACAAGGGTGTCACAAGAGTCTAGCTTTCTGTCCCATGTAAGTACACAAAATCCCTCTCAGGCTCTCTCTTTTGAAACCCCCACCACCCCGTGGTCTCTCCCTCTGTTAGGAAGTGGGTCACTTCAGTGGGAATAGAGCACACACACACACACACACACTGGCTGGCATAAAAGACTTGTGTTAGTAGCACACTTTGCTGCTTTCTTGACCTAGTGTTGCACTGATCTCCCCTGTGGCAGCCCTGCTCTCCTGTAAATGAGCTAGGTGCTTTGATTAACTCAGAAACAACAGACAGTGTGTTTTGGAAATACTGCATCGGCCATGGTCCATTATTGCTTTCTTGAGTTGGCCCAAAAATAACTGTTAGATTCAGAAATACAAGTATTTCCATCATTTCTACCCAGTACATAATTTATGAGTTAATGTTGATAAATGTAACTATTAAATGTAATTAATAAATGTGAGGATAGAAATTAGTCCACTCTCAATTTTTTTGCCATTTTTACAAGTAATATTTGCTTGCACAGGCTTTTATCCTTTCACATTACGACACACATGGCCATGGTATGTTAGTCCTGTGTGGGGCTAGTGGGGTCAGAGGTCATGATCCTTGAACCCCACTTGAATCACATGTTGCCTTCTGACCTGGGTGTTTAAACAGTAATGTAACAGCACCGGCCTTATGACGTTTCTCAGTTTAAGCATTGCACTTAAGGCCTCACAGTGTCGATAATGAGACAGGATGACAAATGTGTTGGGAAGAAGCACTGAAAAGTCACAGTTAAGTTGTCACATGCTTCTTAAACCTGTTACTCTCCTTCCAAGGGGATTTGATTTTTTCTGAAAAAGTCAATGAGTCAATCAATGTGCAGGCTCCAGGACACAGGAATGCCGTGGAAAAGTAACACGAAATCAGGAGGATCAATAAGCAGGTAACTTCAATCAATCACTAAAGCATATCATATCAACATCTAATGATTGTTTGTGGGCTGTTGAGGCAGGTACGTGTGCACAGATGTGAGCGTGTACGTGCACATGATTGTGTGTTACGTAAATGATTAAGGCAACACATGATCTCTGACACTGCCCATGCTGGTAATCTTAGATGGCACCAGTTTGCAAAAACATGCAAATCTGTAGACTTGCATGTGACAGTGATGTTTGGTCCCAGATAATTCCAATTACTGGCTGCTCCTATCTGCTCCTCGCCGTCTGTTTGTCGCTTTCGTGTCTCTCTTTTCATCTGCCTGCTTTAGCCTATGATTTTCCACTTCCCTCTCCCTTTGTGTGAATGAGGCTGCTGCCTGAAGTGTCAGATGCTCATTTCTTTGAAACACCCAAATAACATCAGTCCTCCTTTTTACTTTGTATACAGCCAGTATATTAATCTGATGCTGTGTCTCGCTGAGCCTCTCCTCTCTTTTTTCCTTACAACTGTTAAGACAGGATTATCTCAGCTGAACTCATAAAACCTCATACATGTTACAAAGAGCCAGGAGCCAAGTGTTTGCTGGGATCCCAGGGAAATTCACGAGGAATAACATTCAATTTAAAAGGCTCAACATCAGGCATCACATTGAAGCCTGTGAGGTTGACGCTGTTAGAGCGAACGCATTGTATCATCAAAAAACACATGTTCACAAGTAGAAATTAATCTGTGTATAAATTATTTATGATAGATTATGAACGGCCAATTCCTGTGGGGGTTTGTGTTTACTCCAGGACAAGTATCTGGATGGAGGGAAGACATAAAAAACAAAATAGAGCAGCAAGCACGACAGCTCCCCTCTCCTTCTTAAAATGGAAACTGTAGCTCTATTCCAGCCTCCGGGCTCTCGTCATCTCTTGATCTCTTCTGTCTTTGTTTAGACTGCTTTTACAGTCATATTAATCTGCTGTGTGCAGAGTATACTCATTGCTTTGATAAACACATATACCCATATATTCTCCTTCTCTAACATCCTAATTGAGGAACAAAATACAGTATCAGTAATTAAACAGGGTTTAGCACCTTTTGTGATGTTTTTTAATTCACATTAAGTGTGCTGTGGATCTCACTCTGATACATCAAATTAAACTCCATGCAGCATAGCCTTTGTACGCAGTACTGTAGTGCTTAATTCCTCTGTGTACTTCTTAATGAGGTTTTAATATCTCACAGCTTTCCCTCTTAACACACCTCACCCATGCACCCATGGTGACAGCGGGTGCTGAGAGAAGCTGCCAGCAGTACCTAATTAGTTGTGTACCAACAGCCAGCTCACCACACCATGCTTTCCATAATGAGCAAGTTAGCTGCATGTCCCCTTTGACGAATAATATGATGATAGACATTAGTGTTGTGCACTGCTGACAACGATAGCTGAAACCTGATTTTTTTCAAGGCCATGGTGAATGGACAGCATGATCGGTTTTGGTTTTATCACACTTTTGCATTTGTCTGTCTTATAACCATTTGTGGTCAGCACCTTTTTACGAGATTGGAGAAATTGTCTTTATCAGCCTTATTTGAATTCCCTTAAAAACTTGGACATGCAATATTAACAGCCTTCACGGTAAGACACAGACATGAGCCACTTCCAGAGCCAGAATAATGAAACATGCAGTGAGAGAATCTGGATTGTCACTGCATACACAGTTAATCATTATTCTGTTCACACTCGGAGCTGTTCAAAGGGAATTTTCCACTGTTTAAGTGTGTGTGTTTCCCTGGTGTGCCAACAACTGGGGCTTTAAACAGAGCTGCTGATGTTGCAATAGGATTTTTCTGTGTTTGACCTGCTGAGGAATGCTACCTCTAAAACAGATGGAACTGAAATGTACACTAGATAACATTATAACTCAAACTTTAAAAGACACACACACACACACACACACACACACACAACTCAAGCACATGTGCACATGCACGGGGGCAAACACACACAAACACAATTACACACATTTGAACATGCGCAGTGGCTATTGGCTATCAGTAATATTGTCTTTAAGCGGTTTAACTTTTAACCAGCGTGCTTCCAGGGAGGAAACCTTACATCACTTTGACCCCAGTCTGACTTATCCAGTTATAGCCGGAGTTGTTGGCAACTCACACCACCACTGTCACAGTAGCAGCAGTGCTTTATACATTCCAGGAAGGCAATTATATTACACAGAAACCATCACCAGTGACACAGTATAAATTCAAGCATTGTTTACACTCACTGACTTTAGATGACATGCAGGACACTTTCCAGATTCAACACACTGGTAGGAGTCATGTCAAAGAGCTGTAGTGGCTCAGCAGTAACTAAGTCAAACCTGTAATTCTGAGAGACTGGACACAGAGTCACGGTAGTTAAACAGTGAGAGTTTCAGGATTCAGAGCCAGAACAAGTAGGTCTGGACATTGACCTGATTCCAATATGCACTTGACTCTGTGAAGTGAATTCGTGGAATGGAGAAATAATTCTGGATACTGGAACATCCGTCGTGCACATATTCTCGGTTCAAATGCCTCACAGACAGAATGTGTGATCACATTCAGCCTTCTCTCTGGGACAGGTTGTCTCTTAAAAGTCCAATAAACTTTTATAGTTAAGTGCTTCTCATTAACTTCTTTCTCAACCTCACAGTCTGTGTTTGTAAAAGAATAATACAATGGAGGGTGAACTGAGCGGGTCGATGATGCTGGATTATATCCCAAACTGAGCTGTGCTGTAACAGAAGAGGCTGTGACATTTACAGGGCCGAGAGTGTGAATTCACTGCGGGTTTGTGGAGAAGCTGCAGCGCTAATGCATGTCGATGGATATGCGGCTGTTCTCTGTCTACGTTTCCCATACTGTCTGCATTACAAAAACACACACACACAGTATGTTTGTGTGTGGACAGATGGTCGCCGTTTTGATGCACTAAACTGCACTGGTAAAAACTGGCAACTGCATTTCCTGTTTAAATTCAGCAGCCCAAACAGAATTAGAGACAGCGGCCGTGATCGTGCTTCTGTGCTCTGTGCTCGCTCAATGCTGATGAGACCATGTGCTTATCTTGTGGAAAATTTGCAGATCATCCTACGTGCTGTTGTGCCATTCCAGCAGCTTCTGTTTTATCATTGTTGCCCGTGATGTGTTTTGTTATGGTACCAACAGCAAATGTCAGCAGGCATATTCCGCCGTTGCAGACCATAATATTTACTTTAGAAATTGGATCATAACAAATCCATGGCTGTCTCACTCTATATAGCATCGCGCATGAACACACACAATCAAACATGGCACATTGCATTTAGGAAAATAACATATTTATGAATACTTACATAACGATCTGCACAATATTATATAATGCAATTAATTAATTTCATAGATCGCGTGATGCATTATAATCATATTATTTTTGCCTACAAAAACTGCAAAAACTTGAAGGTGAAGTTGGTTGAAAGTAAGACAGAAGGTGGATTAAAATTAATGAGAAAGTTTTCTGCAAGTGTCACCATTTTTTTGCTTTTATTATATTGAAGATTCACTAATGAAAGATTTCACTGATAAAAGACCTTCGTGTTCAGTTAATGGACTTCATAAACTACTTAAAGACACAGCTTGGAGTTCATGAAAGGATGAACATTTTCTGATTAACTGCTTGTAATGATGAAAAAGTGCAAAAGAATTAGGTGCAAAAGAATTATGATGGCCAATAGATGTGGCAAGACAGCAACGTGAGGTGCTTCTTAAGATGAATTTACTTGCATTTTTTGGAGCTGCATTATTAAGATGGAGCAGCTTCTTTAAAAGTGATCCCATATTGTGGCTCGAGTGTGTTGTGTATTTTTCTCAATGTCACATTCCAGGAGCAAAGAGCAGTGTTGATATTTTGACCAGGAGCCTGTATTTTGGCCAAAAACAATCACTCACTTTTTACTATCCTGTCTTTGGCCTTCCTGAAGGTCTCACCGAGCTGTTTTCATGTTAAATAGAAAGGAAAAGACAAACACTCCTCACTCTGAAGCTGAGGACAGATCACAGAGTTTGAGTTGAGGTAATCTGGAACGATCAGGTTTTTTCAGGTCACGTTTGCCATCACTTCCTCCTTTAGTTTGGTGAAAGGGGACTAATTAAGAAAAAAGGTTCTTTGTTGTTCTCTTGCATTCAGCCAGTTTAAAACATGTTGGTGCATAGAGAAAATGAAACCTTTTTGCACTGGTTGAGCTAAAATGGAACTTTTTAACCTCTGACTCCACAACAGATGCAGCATTGATGCCTGCAGGCCACACAGTAAATGGCCCTGTCCGGTCTAATGTGTGTTCCCTTTAAGGGAGGCAATTATGTTCACGTCAACTCAACCAGCAAAGGATGGATTCAAATTATATAGATTAAATACTATTTTCGCTGGGTTTGATCCAAAGCATACAAAGGTATATTCAGTCTGAGAAAGCTTCGCTCTCAATTTCCTCAGTCACTGGATATTTGGGGAGTTCTCTGCTTTGTGCATTTACTGTGGATATAGATACACAGCAATGAAATGAGCTAAACACACTTACCCTTAAGTTATTTGGCTGCTCTGAAAATGGTAGGGGGACAACAATGATGATGGGATTATACCAACCAGAGTAAGGCCTAAGGTGTTGTGAAAAGGAATTAGCACAGTAAACAGTGAAGGATAAACATTACAGAAAGTCCCCACAGGAAATAAAACAAGTCCACAGGAGGAGAATACATAACAGTTAGTCACAACGTTGTTTTAACAAAACAAAATGCTTTTCTCGTGGTGTGTGTGTTGACGACAAATACTAACGCAACATGCTACAGCACATGCGGTCATCCAGTTCAGAACTACGTCGTCATCTTTCATGAATGCCCAAGGTCACTGAGCTCATATACAGTACACCACCTCTACCTGGAAAGGAGAGCTGAATGTGCCTCCAGGATGTGAAGCATTCAACCTGTCACACACACACACACACACAGAGGCACCCTGTCTGATGAGGAAAACCTGCAGTGACCTTGTCGATACTCGTCTCTCCACATATAAATCTGCTCACTAGTCTGTGGCTCAGTGTTGCCATGGTGAAGTATATTAGTAACCTGAAACCTGCTCATGTGAGTTTCTGTGGTATTTCTGAGGTAACCAGGGTTAGAATATATATTTGTCTTACAAATAAAGCATGTAAAGTCAGCTGTTGTTTTTACAAAATGATTGTTTTATTTTTTATTAAAGAAATTTGGCTTATTGGATGAAAATGTGTGTGTCTTTAAAATCCAGGGCAACTCCTTCAGATGCAGGTTTTTCAAGGTGACATTATAGCTACAAAAATGTTAATATTAAACTGTTTTTTTTATTGCATTTATTAATGTCCTGCTCTAGTTTCCTATTAACTTTATGGATTTTTCTGAACTGAAGAAAACAGGTTGCAGCAGTAATCTTTAACTAACACAGGAGTTAATGGTTTCCTCAAGGAAAACTACAAGCTAATTTAAAAAACACAAATAAAACTTGACCCCCTTTGTCCCATTTTATTTGCAGCCTGCTGGCTGTAAAAGAGTGACATTACAATTAAAGACAACAAATCACATACCATTGAGTAATATTGTTCATTCTGATAAACGAAATACACATTAGTTTGTACATTTTAAGCTACAAGTTTCAGCAATTAGCTAGCTAAGGAGATTTAATTACTTTTACCTTTGTAGATAATTTATTTATATCTTCTCATTTTCTCAGCCATACATACTGAAAATAATAAATGAATACCTGAATACGTAGTTTCAACAGGAGGACTCTACAGTGATTTTGACTTTTGAGAATAATTTGGTCATCAACTCTTTGTCAATACTATCCCAACTTTAAATATATAATTTGCTTATAATTTTCTGATGAAAGCCTGCAGCATTTTCAGTATTATGACCTGGTGTCTTTGATGGAAAGATCACAAGCAGTACAGTCCTACTTTAACTTTTTAACTTTTATACTTTCAAGGCCTTTAACTCAACAGACTTGCTCTTCAGCTCAGCTGTGTGTGAAGCTTTTTTTTCTCGGTCCCTGCTAGTATCGCATTTAAATGGTTGCTACAGCTGCTTTAATACATATAAAAGTTTTTTTGTGAATATGTGTGGTTAGCAATAAAAAAATGAAGCATGACGGCAGGCACAACAGAAAGGAGAACCTTATAATTAACGCAGAGCAACAGGTCGGCAGAGAGGTTGTTGGAAAATGTGCGTCAGGAACTCACATGCAAATCAGTGAGATGAAGTGAGAGCGCGAGCACACTCGGTGGAACACTTCCTGTCTGCGTCAAGAAATCTTAAAATGTCTTGAAACGTTGAAGTGATGAAATGATTTCATGATTTTCTGCAGATGGCAGTCAGTTTGACTTGACGGAGCAGGTCTTCCATACTGGCTCGTTTGTTTATTATGCTTCATTTCAAGTATATTTTCAAAATTGCAAACATAGCATTTGCTCCTGTACTCTTATGTAAGATAAACATCCAACAAGTCAGCTTCCTCAAGGCCATGGGAAGTGAGACTGAAACTGGTCTGTTGACTAATGCCTGCTTTTTCAGGGAGGCGGGTGGGGAGGGGGTTGCAGGTTGAAGACATCATGTTCCACTACATACAAAATGTGTACAGCACAGTACGCTTTGCATCAGGAGAAGATATTCGTGGGCTGTGAGAGACTTTGTTCATTTGATTATGGCAGAAGTTCCTTTCAGTGGGGTGAGGTCATGAGCATGTTTTGGGAAAAGGGCTGTATGGGAATAGATAAAGTCAGCTTTCCCATAACACTCTAGTCGACATTTGTGTGTCTACTTCTTCTTTTGTGTTGTGTGTGTGTGTGTGTACGTGTGAACGAATGGGAGCTGCTTACATGCAGACCCGTGAGTTTACAGATCAAGGAGGGGCAGACGCAAAGTGATTATCAACCATCATTGCATAATACGAACATTTTTAGTGCATGTCATCCCATCCTCCTCCTCCTCCTTTTGCACTAAGCTATTACTTTATTTCTTTCACCTTAAATCCCCTCTCACTCTCCAGCATCCTTCCTTCCCCCCTCTAATTTTATAATTTATGGCACATCCCTTCGTTGCTGTCACTGTTGGCCAGCCTCACTGTTCGTTCTGTCCCTTGATTTCCACATCACACACGCTAGGATGAAAACAAAAAAGGGAAGGAAGACACGGAAAGGAGATGTTCGTGACAGAGGAAAAAAGTGGAGTGACATCAGCAAGGACACAAGAAAAAGAATGGGAACAGAAGAAGGATAGAAAGATGAACTGCGTTGGATAAGAATAAAATATCAGACGGTTCACCAGAGTTTTCTCTCTTCTTCTTTTCCCTTCTTACTCTTGTCCATTGTGTCCTGGGGAGAGATTGGCAGATGGACAATTGCCACAGTTCGATTGGTCCATTTTGCAAAGTAGTAAAGAGAGGAAGCTGTAATTACCCAGATAGAAGAAGTCATATGACTGACCCAGCTTCCCTTACACGGACCTAAATGTGCCACTAGTGCAAAGCGCGGCCAGTATCATATCCTCCAACAGCTTAGGCATTACTATGTATCCGTTTCTGCTGTGGGATTAAATGTGATGGATTTGTGTGTGATTTTTCAGACAAATCCACTGTCCTCAGACAGCAGCAGTCACTGAGCATCTCTATGCAAATCACTGCTGTGTCTGTCTGTACCTGTTGCTTTGGTGAAAAGCCCAATTTAATGTTTTTGAACAAACTGATCAATTAAATTATCATTTAAATATGAAATTATATAACAAATGCGAGAGAGTAATATATGAATCACAGTTGCTTTAATAAGCACACTGAAACCTGTATAAACACTGGAGGTCACATTGTTCTGCTCAAAAGCCCCGCATGTCACATTATCATTCACACTAACTGTGTACAGTAAATGGCTTAATCATGCCATTATCTTACTTAGACCGTTTGAAATAGTCCCATAATTGTGACCATGGCAACCAAAGCAGTGACAGCCGCAGTGAATAGGGACAAACGTGTCTTCTCAAATGCAAATCAGAGGTTACCATGAGTCACAAGTCACGTCCTCGCCGTGCTGCGGTTTATTCTCTCACTCTCCTCACTCGTCTCTCACCTTTATTGTCTGTAGCTTGCTTTCACTTTCTGATTTGCCTGTATACTCACAAACACACAAACACACACACACACACACACATGGTTCTCGCAGAGTCTGTGATCCTGGCCTGTTGAAAAAGAGAGCCTGAATGAGCGCTTAATTATGTGATCAGCATTCACAGTAGCTTTGAAGGGAGGAATGTGCAGAGCAAATGGCAGCAGAGGCCAGAGTGAAGAGAGTGATGGAAAGAGAGGTGCGAGCGACAATGACAGGACACGGTCGAGCGGCAGGCTGGCCAGATCCAGTCAGATCCGAGTCTGACGAACAGAGAGAAGCTTCTTCTCTCCTCATGTGTGATTTCCATTATCACCCGATGGCGCAGACTGAAGAGTGACTGCAGTCTGTCCTTTTCTTTTGATAAGTCAGCCTGTCCTAAATTCACCCCGTGGCAGGTCTGCAGGTGTTTGTGCTGTAAAGTTTGAGCCACACATTACAAGAGTTTTAGGACATTTTAGGAGTGAAAACATGTCCACCTTATTTAATGTCACTTTTTTAAATTATTTCTTTATTGATGGGTTGTCTGCTGTTCTCTTCTCCGTCCTTTTGATTTCCTTTTTATTTGTTCTTCACAAACAATCTCCTGGTAAAAATAGCTGAGGAACAAAGAAATGTGTCCATCGCTCTTCATGTGTGATTGATGTCTAAGTGGGTGAGAGAGAGAAGAGGATGGGGTGCAATTGTTTGAGCACACAAATGCTGGTTTTCGCGTAGTTACCCCTGCCCGTAATGTACAGCGTGTGTTTGTGAAAGCGAGAGAGACCCAGAGTGGGGGAAAGAGACAGAGAGAATGGAGAGATTACAAAGGGTATGTTGGTGTGGGTGTGTGTGTGTGCACAACCGGTGAGCCTCGTTGGCCAGATGAGTTGTGTTGTGTTGACTACAAAAGAGGGACTTCAGCGAAATGAGAGGCAGTAAGCCCAGGGATTAGGTCTGTTGGGCAACAGAGCACCAGGCCCCCCCGAGGGCGGGCTCTCTGGTTGGCTTACTGGAATGATGGAGCCCATGTGTCATGTGAGGCTGGTGTTTGTGTGCTACGAACATGCCTGCCCCTGTGAGCCCGCACTCGGCTGTAGAAAACAACAACAACTTCGGAAGGAGCACAGAGAGAGAGAGAGAGAGAGAAGAGAGAGAGAGAGAGAGAGAAGAGAGAGAGAGAGAGAGAGAGAGAGAGAGAGAGAGAGAGAGAGAGAGAGAGAGAGAGAGAGAAACAGCTTAAAGTGGTTCTCTTGGCTCGTAAAAATGTCACATGCGGAGGAATGATCTCACAAAACGATCACAAACAAATGCAAAGCAGCCAATATTCATAGCACTCACTTTTTCTAGAACTTTCTGGTTTCCCTTCCCGGATATTTTTGGGAACAATTGAGAGAGAGAGAGAGAGAGAGAGAGAGAGAGAGAAAGAGAGGGCAGAGATTGAAAGATGAAGGTGTGACTGACTGAGGCAGGCAGTAGAAAGTTCCTTCAGTGAAACTGTTGTGGCCTGCGTTTCTCGATCTTTCCTTCCGGCCATTACCTCAGCTCTCTTCCTTTTTGTGCCTCCCTTGTTCACAGTGACAAAGAGCCCTGCTTATTACTCAGAAAATATAACACTGTATTGATCTGACACAACGCTTTTCAAGATGACTTTCTCTTTCACGTCAAACCGTCACCTACATTTTGCAGCCAGGACATTATTTCAGCTGCCTGTAGCTGGCAGCCATCAGATTTCCGGTACTTTTCCCTTCCTTGCCTGAAAAAACTAATGAAATCCTCAGGGAAGGTGAATTGCCTGCTGTTCTTTAGAGGAAAGACGCTTCTTTCCTCCAAAGAAACTTCTTTCCTCTCCCCACTGTTGGCTTATATTTTTTTGTCAGAGCAGAGACTGCCGTCGATTTATCTGTGCATGTTCAAATCTGTTTCGTAGCTCATTGTTATTCACTGAGAACATCTCTTCCCATCATCTTTTTAAAACCTTCACCGCAGGATTTCCAAAACATTTCACTTTCACGGTGGTGTAACAGTACAGCAAGAGTGCAGTGGGGTCGTAAAGTCAGTGGGCTTATGATTGAGACTACATTTTTTCCTCCACCTTCCTCTGTGTGTGTCCAAAAGCTGCTGGGAGGTGAAGGAGAAACATAGTCTAATGTCAAATAGTGCGAGTTGCACCAACCTCTGTTGCAATAGGAAAGGAAGTTATGCAACCCTG
>JBAJHX010000106.1:8507106-8616000 GCA_037176925.1 Amniataba percoides
ACACACACACACTCTCACACACACTCGCGCGCTGCAGGAGAAAGAGGCGCAGGACCGCATTGGATTCATCTGCTCGGTTGTATGAGGCTGATGCTGCTGCGCACTTTGTACATTGTTCCCTTTTTTAAGAGCCCGATGTCTCTACCTTTAACCCGAGACTCGGCCTGAGCTTCACACTCTGAGGAGGACAGAGGAGGAAAAAGGAGAGGAAGAAGGAGAGGAAAGCAGAGGGAGGTCACACGGGCTGTGAGATGGGCTGCACGCTGCTGTGTCTGTCCCTCGCGCTGTCAGCCGCGCTCTCCGCCGGGCAGGAGCCGCGGCAGGACGTCCCGGAGGGGGCATCCACGCTGGCCTTCGTCTTTGACGTGACCGGCTCCATGTACGACGACCTGGTCCAGGTCATCGAGGGCGCCTCCAAGATCCTGGAAACATCTCTGAGCAGGCCGAAGAGACCGCTGTACAACTTCGCGCTGGTCCCTTTCCACGACCCAGGTAATGTGCAGAGATATGTGAGACTTTGAGGCTTTTTCTTTTCTCTCTTTCTGTTTTTTTTTCTTATGCACAACTTCTTCTTCTGCACACTTTTCGGATTTTTCTGAGATGGTCCTCTGCTGTGACAACAAAAGAAGGCAGATCAGTGAGAAATGTGATAGTTTGCTCACAGTCCGCCCTTTGAGTGCCTAATGCTCCTCACACCTCCAGAGGAGGGACTCTGTCTCCGCGCACAGATGTTCAGCCTGGCGGTCACTATCATTAGCATTCCGCCACGGTTACTGTGTGGCTTCAGGTTTGCCATGCGAGCTTGATGATTATCATCACCCCTTGGTGCTCTCTCATTCTGCAGGGCTAATGCCTAGACAATATACCATATTTAACAGTATGCCTATTTAACAGTAAGCCTGGCTTGTAGGTCAGAGGTACAGGCAGTGTTATTGAGAAGTAAAGAAGTGTTGAATAATCAGGACTCACACTGGGCAGTGGTTTGTGAGTGAGGCCTTCCAAACAAAGCTGGCCGAGAGCAGGCATGTAGTGTGTCCGGGGACTTCCAGTAGTTGTGTCACTTTCCATGTAAAATTCATGTTTCATCACCACCACAGCTTTCTAGGATTTGAGGTTTTGGTGATGGAGAGACTTTTATTTTGGAGAGGATCTTTAAGTCCCTGTAATTACTATTTTCTGAGAAGGAGGAGAGGTCACTTACCTGCTTGCAACAACACCATCAAAGACATCCGTCATGCCATCTCGCAGAGGTTTCAGCGAGACGTGTCAGATGTCCACCTGCAGAAAAAAAAAAGCTCCATCAACAGTAAGAGTGAAGATGGCACGGTGGAGAGAGAGAGGTGTTTGAAATGTTTGCTACGGGCTTTCCAGAGACACCACTGTAGATAGACCAATATGTGTATGTGTGCTCCCTCTCTCTACTTCATGATACATATGTTTAAACCGTACTCAGCTCAGTTTGACTCGAATACAGTCAGCAGAGACAAACCGATCCAGGAGATGTTGAGCGAGACGAGCGGACAGCAGTGATCTGTGCGGCCAGGAGACAGATTCCTATTCCAGATGTTTGTCCTCCTGCTTCGGCGTGTCGCGGATTCTCATGAAGCTCAATCACAGATTCAGGCCCCAGCTCTGTGCCTAGAATAATAATTATGTTCGAGGGAGAAATATGCTCAGTATACACAACTATAACAAATGATGAGTTCATTATTGTGATCATCGGGGGGAGGAGTCTTGGATCATTAGCCGATGATGAAAGAGCTGTGGTGCTTTGTGTTTTGGACAAAGCAGCACTGGTGAAAGAATACTGTGATTACAACCTGTATCTGACTTCAAGGCTGGATTCATAACAAATGTACCCCCTCACTAGGAAGTAATTACAGGATTCTCCTCTCACAGTAAAGTTCTCACAGAAAATTCTACGCCGGCTTCTCTCGGCAAAACTCTGTGTCCTTCTGTTTGTCCTCCCTGCCACCAAGTGACGTTCGTTTGCTTCTTTAAATGTTTACAAGGATGTCAGAATGTGTTCTCCTAACCCCCCCCCCCCCACCCCCTCAGGGGAATAGAGGAATGATTAGCACAGCACGCTGCAGGCAGGGGTAGCTGAACATTTCCACAAATGCTGTCCTGCCCCTGTTGTCCTTCCTCGGCAGTATCCCCGACCCTCTGAGAGAGGTTCAGTTTCATCAGTTTTGCTTTCATAAGAACCTTTATTTAGGGTTTGCTTCATTCAGACAGGGATCCATTTTCTCTGCTTTCCATCCAGCCCGGTGCGATAACGCGGTCCCTCTTGTTTGACTTGGCTCTTTTTAAATCAGAGGCCCAGAGCTTCCCCTTTATTTACACTGCAATCTGACACGGTAAACATCAGAGTGTGTGTGTTTGTGTATCTGTGTTTCTCTCGGCCTGTGTGTGTGTGTGTGAAGCGATAGTGTCAGGAGGATGCCTGGATATTGGGGTCAGGCTTGTGTGGGAAGATCAGTCAGGAAGCCCACCCCCACCCCCCTCCTTTTCCTCCATCCTGCAGGGAAAGAAAGAAAGAAAGCAAGAGGATACTTCACAAGTCATTTTTACTGAGGCACAGGGGTTGTGTATTTAGCGCTACAGTCTGGGAACACTAGTGAAACAGTGGTAGGGTTGAATTTTTACGCCGCCCCGTTGTGCTATCATGTCATACCCTGCTTACTTCTGAAAGTGGCGTTTGCTTGATGAGAGAATATACTGGACTGCACCGGTCAAGTAACAGCTGCAAGCATGAACATCTCTCTTTTGCAGGCACAGTCTGGAGAGCGATGACTAATCTGTCATTAAGGAATCCGGTCTTAGGCTGAGAAGTCAAAGGTGTACTGCAAGCAGACTCTCTGGACTCAAGGAACATTTATTTGAGAGTTTACAGCCAAATAAACTTTATTTCACAACACTCCCACCATTCTCCGGCCAGGAAATGTGGCGTTCACCCCAGACTTCATGTCAGATTGTGCCGTTTCCCAATTAACCGCATAGAAAGAAACCCTACAACGTGCTCCAAGGAGTTGACATGAAATAGAAAGAGAATGTGTGTGTGTGCACGCTTCGGCCGCCAGCGCCCTCTGAGATTCATCGCTCGTCGTGGCTCCGCTGACGTCCGTGCGCACACATGCTCGCCCTTGTAAACGCCAGCTTGCTGTGAGAGGGTGTGTTTGAGTGTGTGTCTTGTGCTTGCTTATGTGAGTGTTTCATTAGCTGAAGTTGAGAAGGGTCAGAGCCCAGTGCCTCGGGTCAGTGGGGGGGCCCAGCTCTCATAGTCATACATGTTCAGTGCAGTCAGAAAGCATTAAGACGGGCGACACTTTTCTTCATTTGTTAGCTCTGCGCTCTGACACAGTGGGTCTAAAATGAAGCAATGATTGTAGTTTAATATTTGCAGTGATGTAATTTGAGTTTTTATACTTTTTTATTGTGCCTAGCAGTGCAGTCCAACATTACGAAAAGCAAAGTAATAATGTCATAATAACAGTCAGCAAAGTTTCTCAGCCTGTCCAAAGTGTAGTCTGCATGTTTTTTCTTTCTTTAGGTTTAGGAGTTGTAATCTTCTGCATTGTCCTAAAAACAATGTCTGAGGGCAAAATTGATATTAGCTTCTGTCATAGATGGTCAAGATACCAAAACTGTTCAAATGGGATTAACAGTGCAGACTTTTACAGCCTCTCTGCTGGAAGAAATTCATGACAAAAGTGACAGAGGTAGTTGTGCAAGTTGTGAAGAATTTGAGGAAAAGAAAGCTTAAAAACAGAAGTTCAGATTCATCTACTGTATCACTTTCACACACTGGGCAATCAGTGCATGAAATAGATGCGCCTGCTGGGCTGTCAGTTTCAGAAGATCTGAACATTTTTCAATTGCAAAACCCCAGTGCCAGTACTGAAAAAGTATTGGACGCATCAGATGCTGTCTGACAGGCATTTCGTTTCGCGTGAACTGATCAGTTAAAATTTAGCGTGAGCTATTGTTCCAGTGTGCTGGAGGACAGAATGCCTTTCGGTCTTCATGACATCTGACTGCACTGGATGCGTTCAACAAAAGGTTCAACTAACGGTGCAGCCCAAACAGAGAGAGACAGACTGAGTCAAACAAAAACACAGCAGCTCGCATCGAAAAGTTTAAACTCTTCAAAATGAAATCGGTCTTGCTTATCTTGGACGTTTGCCTGTGCTTAATTCGCATTCACTGTTTGCTCAGCTAGATGCTCTGTAGATTGGTCACGCAGAGATGATGGCCTGCCTTGCCACCTTTTTCCAGCCGGATAGCTTTAGTTAGAAGGAGATGGACCAAAGCCCTGCGAGCTGAGTGATGAGAGGAGATGACGGGATGGCTTCCACCGCCTCTGCGTGATCAAAGGCACTCATCTCACCGCTCTCTTTGTTGGTGTTCAGCGTCCTTTTCCGCCGTCCCCTTCTCCCTTTGTTTCCTTCTTTCCAGAGAGGCAGTTTTTTTTTTTTTTTTTTTGTCTGAACTGTCCCGCCCGTGCGAGATTACAAGGAGGCTTGCGTTTAGCTGGACGGAGTCAATAATGATGCTATTAGGCAGGAATGCCAAAAGAGAGAGGTGGAGGTTTCTGGGGAATTAGAGGAGGAGAGAGGAGTGTGGCAGGCGGCGGTGTGTGTCTGCGTGTTTCATGTTCTGATAGACCTGCACTTGAATATTAAAACAGCCTGTAATTTTTAGGACTGTACAATGCACACTCTGAAGTGCCCCAAGGTGCTCTCAGCGCAGTGGTTTCAGCTCCATTTAACTTTGTAATGGGTGCTCAGGGGTTATCCCCCTTTCATCTCGGACAGCAGCAATACCCGAGGGCCGCCTAAGGCACATTTTAAATGTTGTTCACTCTGCTTACTTACGTATGTATGACAGCAGTAGAGATTCAGAGGCTATGAGGTCTAAAGGATATTGCTAGTGATTAGAAAAACCACAGGTAGTTGACCTTTGGATGCGCTGGTTGACATAAGGCCATTTGACACGAATGACCCATTCTGGAGGCATTTGTCAAACGTTTCTGACACTTCGTACTGGCCACCATGTAGACTTGTTTTCCCCCTAGGCTTTGGATTTGTTTTCCAACCTCTGTTGAATTCTGAACCTCGTCCCGAAGTCCTGAGAGTCCCTGTGCCCTGGTTGTGATCTTCAGAGCTCTGTGACATGGCTGTCAGGGCACTTCAGTATCCTCTTTGCCCTTTGTGGCTTGTTTTTTTGTTTTTTTTGTTTGTGCTCCTGCCACTTGCAGGTAGCCATCTGAGGGTGGTGCCGTGAACGCTGGACTGTGAAAAAGTGGAGAAACAGACTAGGAACTGTAGATGAGCTGTAGCTGTAGTTGTAGAAGTAGAGGCATCATGATTCATGGCTGGAAGTCAACTGAGGCGTAAAGGAAAAAAACGAGAAGGAACAGGAAGAATTTGTGCAATAAAACAAACATATGCAATGATTGAAACTTTGGGAATGTCAAAAGAGGTAAATCAGTGGTCCTTTGAACAAGACAAGTAAAAAAAAATCTTTTGAAAGCAGCTGACATCTGATTGTTACCCTCTGTATGTTTATAGAACTTGCAGTGTGTTTGCTGCATGTCTAAGATGTGTTTTCCCTGTGCTGGGGCAGACATGTTTACCTGACCTATCCCTAACTCTTACCATGTGTCCTCAGCATAAGCAGCCAGTCACTCAAAGTCCATTTATCGTGGAGGGCTGAGCGCCTGAAGCAAGTCAGGTGATTTTGATAACAGCTGCCACAGCTGTCTGTCCTTGTAGTTTGTTTCATCGATTGCTCTAACGGCCCAGTGGAAGATTCAGATATTTCAAATATAACTGAGAATAACATACTGACCCATTTTTTATTCCTCCTCTACAACCAAAGTTTGGCTTCCAAACCCGCTCTTTCAAAATCACCACTCTGGAACTCAAGATTGTTTCCAGCTGCTCATTGTTAGCCATACCAGCAGCAGACATACATACACTTTGTTGTATGTTAGTATTTGCCAGTCAGCAATTTTTGTGCTTTATTACTCATAATAATAAGCAGCAACCTCAGCACTTTTACTGTTGCTGCTTCAGTGAGGGCTTTCCCCAAATCAACATTTTTTATAGTCAGTTTAGACTCTACAGTTTGATGTCTAGACATTACTATTATGGAAACATTTTCTCTTAAAGATTTTTTTTACTACATATTCATTTGATTTTATTCTTGTTTTACATCATACTTTCATGGTCTGGGAGACTCATTTGGAACTCATTAGATTTACGTCCATATAGATCTGATGCCAGAATTGAACATTCCCGTGCTTTGGTATGGCGTGACCTCATTTTCTTTACTGTGTAAGCTGTTTATGTACATTTCAGCTGAAACACATGTTAGGCCTCAGCAGCCTGGCTGGCGTGTTCAGAGTGACATTTACTCTCAAACCACTACCGCTAGAACGATGTGCTCCTTCCTGTAGAAATGCGTTGAAGACATTGAGTTATCCTGCACTCACCACATGCAGGCATTTATTTGAGCCGGATGATCTTCCAGCACCAGTCATAGACGGGGGGGTGAGCGGGGATGTCTTGGTAGAGATTTGAATCCTTAAAGCTCCACTAATATCTGTCTTTATATTAACAGTGAATCAAACCTCTGCATTCAGTCGGCCGAAGGCAAAAATGAACGTACCTGCTTGATATGTCAATAGGAGAGTGTTTGGTAACACCTACAACTTTATAAGGTGATAATATGTCAGAGTCAGCGCCAAAAAGTCAATTATTGCTGCGTTCATTAAACGCTGTCTACTTGGCCAGCTTTACTATACTGGAAAAGACCGAGCAGGGCATTACATCCTTGTAAAAGTTTAATGATCTTATTATGGCAGGACCACAGGTTTACAGCTGTACAGGAAGTTTTCAGTGACAGTACACACAATAGCTATATGTATAAATAAAGAGGAGCTCATGGGAGACATAGAGGAAGATTTGTCTTTTTTTTTTTAACAAATGATTTGAACAGATTTGTTGGGTGGATATTTTATTTAATGCCGAACATTCAACTCGTTGGCAGGGAGCCAAATACTTGAGATGCTTTCATCATGATGCTCCGTGGGTATAAAAGATGACATTGTATCTGCTGTGTTGTATTTTAATACATTCAGACTCCTCACTGTTGCCTTATAGAGGTATATGCTTCCCTTGTTAGGTCTTCCCGTCCTCTCATTTCTCCCTTTTCCACATCGATGCTTCCTCCTCTTCCACACATCTCGATGTGTGGTGCTGAAGCATTGACTGAAAGGCTGCATTGCTGTCCGTGTGTCTGCACCACAAAGATAGAAGCAGAGGTGAGACAACAGGACATCGAATAATTTTGACTGACATGCAGGCCTGTGTGTTTTTTTAAAAGTGTTTGGACCAGACAAGTGTTTAGGGAATCTGAATTACTGGCTGCAAGGCTGAAGGTCATGTGGTCAGCGCCCTCTGCCCCTCTCCACCGATGGGTATGTGCTGGGGGAAGTCATTTATCACGAAGACCACCATAGACCAGTGTTTACCAGATTCTTCTATGCCACAGAACACTATATATTCTCCAAAACTCCCCGGTCACACCATAAAGCATTTAAACATTAGCAATCAATACAGACAGGTTAAAATGTTGATTGCCTGCAAATACAGTGTCACCCAATGTGAAACCTGAGCTTGTTCTGATGAACCTGGTCTTTTGTGTCAAACTGGTGGCAAGCATATGCTGAGCTCATGGTCAACTGTCTTGGGAGTCTCAAAAGGGTAAAACATTCAACCTTTTCCCATTGAGCGCTCAAAAGTTGAATTTTAACCCCCAACACACCTGGGCAGATCGGGCTACAGTCTCGTGTCCCGGTTGGATATCAGACATCTGAGTGTGCGTCTGTGTGGGGTCGGCCGCGCTGATCTGCTGCATCTGAGGTTTCTCCATCTGCTTCAGCATGCACAATTAGAATTTCCTCAGTAAAACAAAGGAGGCATGCTAAAACAGAAAACACCGCCCAGTCACTTGCTAGCGTTCTGGGATTACACCATCGCTCATAAAATGCTTGATCATGAGCTTTGTAATTTTGTGGTTGTAATATTGAGGTCGTTGCCATTTACGCTCGAGCTCTCTTCTTAATTTTTTAAGGCAAATTAATGCAATTAAAAGGCCACATTTAGTTGTGAAGTTACTTTTTTTTCTGAGAGTGAATCATAGAGTCAGCCTCAGCCAAGTCTCAGGGTTTTGGCCTGTATTTTTTACAATGGGGACCATATGTGGAAACGTCACAGACAGCAGATTTCTGTGTGTGTGTGTGTGTGTTGCCTGTGCCAGTTTCTGCCCTTTCAGTGAGAGGCATTGAGGGACTTAACAGAGACAACACTCCCTGATCCCTCTCTGAGCCACAGCTTTGTGTTCTTCATCCTCCTCTCCAGCCCTCCCTCTCATCCTCAATATGTCGTCAAGGCGACAAAATGGGTGTAAGTTTTACCTCTGTGCTGTGAAGCATTATGGGTAAGGGAGGTATTGCACAACACGACATCAGGTCAGTTTTGTAAGTGGTTGTTATAACATTGTGAAGGTGCCACCAGGACTTTTAGAAGATTTATCACAGTTTAACCCAGAAGATGGGGAGGTTCTGAGCAGACAATTGATAACACAGCTCAGACAACACTACAACATAAATAAGAGCACAGCTTTTTCACTCAGCCACATTCCTTTGGATTTTACACAGGGTTATTTGTGTGTACGCTGTTTGCCTTCAGATGCCTCGGTCAAGGTTACATGTAATAATGGACATAAGCTGTCTAATTGGTGGTTGCAAATAACTGAGGACTTTGTGAGATAATATTAATACAAACGAGATTCAGGTATTTTGTTTCTCAACATTAAGTAAATGAGACAAATTTAAGTAACCTGAAAATAAATCTCGATGTCCTCCAAAACACTGTTTTTAAAAAACTGTAAACACAAATAACTGGAGTGCTGCACTTAGACAAAGTTTCTATGGTCAGAAAGGTCCATGAGTACAGAGAGACAGCGCTTATTTGTGGAATTGTGCATGTCTGTTATGTGAAACATCTGCTTTCGAGAAGTGCAGTGGCACACTTGGCTCAAAAGTCCCCACTTATTTTTTGTGCAGCCCCGTAAAACTGAACTTAAACAGCACTCAAAAATGAAGAAAAAGAAGTTTGGAATAATAAAAGAGCAGTCATTAGTCTGGAAAACTAAAATGACATTCTGAAATTGTGCAGAAAGGTAAACTAATATGCTCCAGAAGTTAAATAGTGTTTACCTGATGCAGACCGTGTGCAGATCAAGAGTTCAAGAGCACAGTTGATAAGGTCAAAAGTCGACGCTGAAGCCAGGGTCAGACAGGGTCTCGGAAAACAATAACTCATTCCTCCTTGTGGTGCTTTTCTTTTAAGCCCTTTCAAGAGTCACCAAGTCAGTTTTTGTCTGTGAAGCTTCTCATACATCCAGGTCATGGTAATTACTGAGAGTCTGAAGAAAATCAACTGGATTTGCTTGAATGTTTCGCCTCTCATCCGAGAGGCTTCTTCAGTTTTGGAATTAATTTGCATTGAAGGGCTTTATACTCTCTACTTAAGACATGCAATATCTTCTTAAATGTTACAAACTCTCCACACTGGACAAATAATGCATGTATTTCATCTCCAAACATGCAAACTCTGTCTTTCTCGGCATCTCTCTTGTTGTGTGCAGACATAATGGTGTTAGGATAAAAGAACATCCTCGAGTACCCAGTGACAGTCAAACGTTGTTTTGAGCAGTGAGTTATTCATTCAAAAGAGTTCATCTCTTCCTTGAGTCTTGTGGCTGGAATTCAGACACAAAGTCTACATGGTCGCCCAACCGCGGAGAGTTTACATTCAGCTCTCTCTTTTATGTTTTCCTTTGCAGAAAGTCTGCAGATGTGCACGTCATATTCCGTCATATAGAGCTTGTGGTGACAATTAGGCTGAAGGCTTTGTCTGCCGACATGTGATAATGCTTAATATGGATCCTTGAGAAACTCCTCGTTGGGTCCAACCTCCCCCCGTTTCTGGTGCACATGTAAATGCAGCCACAGAAAGTACGCAGAAACAAGTCGCAATCATGATTCAATTCCTTAACTTTACTGCCCATTGTGTTTTTATGACTGCTAGATAATGTTTATGAAGACCATGAGTGATAATGGTGCACAGATGGCCCATGTTGACAGATATTCTGCATCTCTTTAAATCTTTGGTTGACCACAGCAGTTATTTTCTCAGATCATTTTAGTGAGTTACCGCTGTCAAGGGCATTAGAAACGATGGTGGAGTTTTACATCCATGCACAGGCCAGAACTGTTTGGTTACAGCAGAATATGATTTTATGAAGCAATATTGAACGATATCCTGTTTTTAACATCAGATTTACCACTAATCATGTCATTATATGCTCTTCTTATTTTACTTGACTTTAAAAACCATTAATTCTGATGTTTTTACATTAATATTCGAATAATATTGCTTGTTAGTGATGGGAAAGGTAGAAGATTAGGCTACATTTACTATTATGGTCACCCACAGCAGCATTTCAGTGTTTTATTACCTTTAACACGCCCACAGAGTCATAAGTATATAGATGTCTGCATACACATACACTTGGATGGATTTCCATTTGCTGCAAGCGGTCGCCATCTTTCTTTGGTTGCATGGATTTGCCACACCGCAGAACCACACATCCCCATAAATGACAGTCATAAATTTAAACACACGCATACACGCGGCACACACTTGATTAAGACTTACCCTCAGGTCGCATCCTCTCCTGCTTTCTGTCTCCGGCACTGGTTATCAACTCAGACGGGTGACTGGCAGAGGTTTCGGAGCTGTCATCTGTCTCTGGAACAGGCTCCCCATCAGGCCTTGCATCTGGGAGTGGTTACGGGCCTGCGTGTGGTGTGTGCGCCACTTGGGTCTTGCTATATGTTTGTGTGTGTGAATGGTCTGCGTGCGAACATTTTAAACTCGTGAGTGCCGTTAATGGAGATCTGCGGTTGCGCGGCCAGGCATCCTGAGGCACATCCAATTGCGTCGAGTGAAGTTAAACATGAGACGCAGCGCCGCAGCTCTCAGAGTTTGGCTGCCTGGTGGTCCTGCTCTCTCTCTCTCTCTCTCTCTTTCTTCTTCTCTGTGTTGGTTGTGGGGCGATGTTTCCATCACAAGTTCAGTTTTAGGTGGTTTGAAATCAAGTCTGTTGTCAGCTCCGGGCTAAACCTCAGTCATTAGATGGCAGCTGGTGAAGTCAGACAGGGTGAAAGATGCACTTTAAAAGAGTGAGAAGGAGGAGGAAAGGAGAGAGAAAAAGTGTATGAGGGAGGCATTTTGGTAAGGAAAAATTTAGTGATGAAAGACAGGATGAGAGAAAAGCAGAGGAGAAATTGAACACGATCCTGAATCCGATCCAGAGGGAAAAAAAGTAAAAGCCAAAATATGATCTTTTAATGCTGACAGTTAATTGGACTTTATTTGAAATAAATGGAGATTATTATCCTGTGAGAGTGTCTAACCACTTCCCTTCCACTGCGCTCTCCTATTTTAAATAGGCAACACATATGAACTTAGTAAAAAGCAGGAATTAATCGTTCACAAGGCTGTAATTTCCTGTTTGGGAAAATCTTTTCAGGCTGATTTCACCACCGGTGTCTGAGTAAAGCTGGGCAATTTGAGCTAATTTAATTAGGGATTTAGATCTTTGTCAAAAAGGCAAATAAGAGAGCAAGAGGTATTAAAAAGAGCATAAAGGAATTAAAAGTCAACAGCAAATAACAAAGAAAAAATAACGTTGCATCGCAATGGAAGAAAAGGACAGTTAGCAATAAGGAGAGAAAGAAAGTACTGCACATAGTTTCTTTGTATGCAGTGCACTCAGGCCTGTTTGGGTTTGTTGCCTGTTCCCAAGAGAGACATAACTCATGTGTACAGGCTATTAAGAGTGATGGCTGCTCATACTGAGGTAATTACAGAGCATTGTGTTGTCGACCTTACATCCACACTATATTTGTTGGTGTTTGTGTGCATTTACATGTCAAAATGGGCCTCACGTCACGAGCATGTCTGCGTGCACATTTGCTCCTTTGTGCGCAGCGTGCACAGAGCCGGACTCTTTCCTCACCGGCGGCGCACTAATTGCACCGTGTGCTGTTTCACATGTGTTTTCTCAGTGGGGCTGATTAAGTGAATTATGCCCCATAGCTGACGGTCAAGATGACAGCCACGCTCGTTCTGGCAGAGTTGCAGCCTGAGTCAGCAGAATGACAGAGAGCACGGTGTGTTTACAGCCTCTGTTGCTGCTAAGTGCTGTAACAGCTCCTTGTTGTGTAACCTGTTGGGTTTTTTTGGACCTCCTTTACCTTGACCAATATCTCAGTGAATATGTTAAAGCGGTAAGGCACAGTGGCCTGTTAAATCGGTCTGAAAAATTGGGCACATTTTGTCCATAAAAGTCTTGAACTGTGAATGAACCGGAGCCTGTATAAATAGGAAAGCTTGTGCAGGTCTTTGTAACTGTGCTGCTGCTGGTACTGATGAACAGAAGGTTTAGTTTTTAAAGGTTCCTCAGGTTGCTTTTGGTCTGTATGCTTTCATAAACCAGAGAAATTGTGACTTAGTATTATCCTGCTCTCCTTCAGGGACGAAAACTGAAAGCAAATGTTGTTTATGGCAAAAGTGATTGCTACCACTGCTGTATAAAGACTACATAAAGAGCATGACTTTCCCAAACCGCCACATTATATTATGATCAACTTGTCAGTAGTACATAGTTCAGTGTCTCTTTCAGTTGTCTTTCATTTAGCAGCTTGTGAAGCTCTCATGTCTTATGTTTTGCTGCCAAAGTTGAGAATTTATTTGGTTGGAAGGCACCGTGACCTTTCAGTGCATTAGCCTTGGAATTCTTCGCTGCTGATGTTGTAAGGAAAGAGGAACTTCACTTCACAGCGAACGCGTGAGCGATTCCCAGCAAATTACTCGAAGCCCGAAAGTCGGCGGAGGTGGATCTTAGGTTTGCCATTGGACAGTTGCCCAGTTTGTTCCATCCCATTAGACTTTCTGCGAGTGTTTAAGCTCTGCATGTGACTCGCAGATGGATGCATTTTTACAGCCGACATTACGGATGAATGCTGTAAGAGCATCAAGGTGGAGGCTGGAGTCATTTGTTTGGGCCGTTTATTTCAAGTCCACTTGTCAACAACTTGCACAACAGATTAAAAAACAAAACAAAAAAAACAGGATGAGATGCAGATCATCATTTTCATTTGCTTGTTTTGGTCGTTTTCTCTTTTTTGTTGTGCCTTCTTGTCAGACTTCAGAACATTCTTTCACCCTGAGTTCATTTAATTGGCCGCGTTCATGCCACTTATGTGTTCCCTGTCATCACAGAGAAAGCATCAAAACTATTTCCTGTGTGGCAGCCAGAAGATTTCCCTTATATATTTAGTCATGAAAGGTGAATCTGTGACCCGTGTGCTTAAACATGTGGTATTTATGACATTCAGGCAGTAAATGAGAAACATAGCTTTGTTCTTTAAAGCGCACCAAGTTATCCAAAATGAATTTGTCAATTCACCCTAAAATAGGCTGATGTTTTGTGCAAAGGAACTACTGTTTTGACTCTCTAAACCTGCAGGGGAAAATGCGTTTTTGGAAATGAAACACTAATCATTTCTCTTATTATAACCACATTTCATAAGGTGCTCTTGGGCAAGGCACGTAACCCTTTACAACTCTAGTGGACTGCTGGAGCTGCAAAGTTCACAGGCATGCACATTTGTTACTGTTAGACTTTAGTACTGGCACTAAAATGAAGCACTTGAGCTCTGGTTTCTACATGTGGAGAGGTGCACATGTAAAAAGAAAATAACAACGAGCAGCAGAGCCGTCTTTATCTCAATATGTCAAAGTCAAAGACCATTACACAAATAGAGTTTGAAGAGTGAGCTTTATGTCACCTCATACTGTTTAGAGGTCAGAAGTATTAGCGTTGGTTTTCCATAGTGCTGGTGCAAAGATGGTTGCTGTGGTCAGGGGCACTGTGGCCAAAATAGTCTTAAAGAATACTTACAACAGCCATGGGAACTTCTCCCATAAGGAAAGGGATGTCAGCTTTTCCATCTCTGAAAAGTTTGGCTCGAGATCCATGTTCCGTTCAGAGCAGCCAGACACATTTCCATGTTAGTTTTAAAAAGCGTCTCTGATCACCGCAAATGTTCCTTCGCTCCACCTTGAAGATTTACAGAGATGCCAAAATCTGGGTCATTTGGAAAAAGGCTTCTTGCTTCTTTGTGTATGTTATTATATAAATTGAAAGTGCTTGTGGGGGACTTTTCAAGAAGAATTGTAAGGTGATACTTGTTGCAAAGCAAAGAAAAGTAAATGCCTCTGATTCCTTATTGCATGTGGTGTAACGCTGTGTCAAATTCAGCAGTCTTCACTCGAAATAGAAAGAGAGTCTCAGCACACTAAGCAGCAAAACGTCCCAATTTGGACCCCGGTCTCTAGACAGAGTTGAAGACTGTTGTAAAACAGTTCAAACTGTATCCTTTTTCAAAAGTCAGGGATCCTTTGAAATAGCCTTCTCTTCAACAAGGGAGACCTTGTTTCCAATCTGCTTGCATGTGCAGAACTGCAGCGTGTGTGTGTGTGTGTGTGCCAACGTGTGTGTGCTTTTTGCAGCCCCTCATCAGGCTCATTCCACAGCACAGCTGCAGTGGCTGAAGTCACACAGTTTGTCTCAAGAAGGGGCTTAGCAGCTCATTAACGGATAGAACAAAGTAAGCTGAGGAACAGCAGTGACTACCAACGCTGGCAGAGCTACAGAGCACAGGCCGCGTTGTCACTATGTGACGGCGGTGCTCTACTTTTTTGATACAGTGAAAGATGGCTTCGCTAGGGCCAAATCCTCAGCAGACATTGACACAAGAACATTATAATAGTCTGCAACCACAGAGGAGCCAGCAACACAAGGAATGACAGGGAGAACTTCTTCACTTTGTCTCAATGTGTAAGAAGAGCTGCAACAATGACAACTGACAAAAAATAAATTGGCAACTACTTTTAGTTTTATATTTGATGTTCTCTTCTAGCTTCTAAAATGTGATAAATTAATGTCCTCGTCTTACCCAAGAGGACACTTAAAAACATTGTCTTCGGCAGAGAAATTACAAAAAGGCATTTTTCACTATGTTTTATTGACCAAACAATGAGTCACTTGCTCAAGAAACAAGTTGTTGCCTTATACAACATCTTATGCATTCAACTGCAGCTTTTGGGACTCATTCCTCTTAACTCTTCATCAATTGACAGTGTGGGCTTCATCGTTCGTTCTCTCCTCTATTATGTCCATTCAAAATATATTATATCCATTTGTGTTCATGGCATGACCATGATACCAGTGTTCATTCAGTATTCATACCAGTATATTTTCATTGTCATTATATCTGCTCTGACTTAGAAATGCTTTAAGACTGTAATTCCTTTGTTCCTCGTCATTCCTTTAATTTTTTGCCTCTATCATCCGACAGTGTATAAGTATCTCTCTCACATTTCCTTCTTTCCCTTTCTCTGTTAGTTAAATATACCTCCTTTCCTGGAGTTTTTCCCTCAAAGCAGTTTATATTGTGACATTTTAATCTGGACATCCGTGCACATCTGCCAAAACTAACATTTGGTTTAAGAGAGGAGCTAGGAAACAAAAATGCTTTCAGTTATTCTTCTGATGCAGACTTCAGCTTTTTGCCCTATTAATTACAAAGCCTCTTTCTGTTTTTTTTTTGTTTTTTTTGTTTGCAGAGATTGGACCAGTAACAATCACAACAGACCCCAAGAAGTTCCAGTATGAGTTGAGAGAGCTGTATGTTCAGGTGGGTTCAGAGATCACATTCATCTCATCAAGGAAACAGCAGCAGCAGCGGCCTGCTGTCTAATGCTATAGCAGTAGCATAAGGTCATCTGGCCTTGATAAAAGCAGCAGACTACGGTCATACCAGACGTCTGGGTAGGAACGTTTGTTAGCTGATTAAGTCCAAGCCTGGTCAGTCTGCACTGGAGGATGACAGAAGTTTCTTTACTTTCCCAAGAGAAACGCAGTCACCGACTTTAAACGGATTTTCATCATTTGTGTAATGCAGCCATGGTTTTAACAATCAAGGCATAGCTCACACATTGACCTCACTGTTGCAAATGAAAATACTCTTCTTCATCCCAGGTTTATTTGCCTTCCTGCACCATTACAAACAAATGCCTAAACAAAAACATACAATGGCTAGAAAGCTAAACAGAGTTCTGCCAAGTTCAAATTTTTGTGTAATCACTCAGAGAGAGAAAGGAAGCTGTGCAGAGGCCCCGTTGTGTACATCTTGAGCAAACCAGAAAAAACGCTAAACCGGTGCTGCTCATGTGTGAGGATGACAAAGAGACACAGACAGAGATAAGCAACACTCAGAGGTCTGTCCTTTGAAGAAAAAGATTTTGGCAAGTGTCTGCATCGTTGGCATGTGCAACTGTTAATCTGGTGTGTGAGCGTGTTGTGTAGCATGGAGGAGATCCAGTTTCCTCTCACTTGCTGCTTCATTCCTGAGTCTGTTTTTCCTCCCCTCACCTATTCACCTGAACAACCCCTGAAGGGGTTTTGGCCCAAATGCATGGAAAAGATTTTTGGGATTGGACATTTTTCTTGAATTTGAAATTCTTCTGACAGCAACGCCATTGTGTTTAAGGGAGAGGATGTTAGGAAACACTTCATATTTTTAAGCCACAAGAACATAAGTGCACAGAGGGGTTATCAGGCTTAGTGCTGAGGGCAATTGGGGTATGGGGGAGTGAATTTTGAGCCAGAGGGGAGATGTTGGGGTTCAGGAGAGACAGGATTTCTGTCTCTTCACCTTCTGCCCCCCTGGCCTAAAATCAAGGGTCACTCCATTCCAGATGTTACTCTTGGGGTTGAAGCATCGTAGCATCGTACCCCTCAGACAGACAGAAATGTGTCTGTTGAAATGCTGCAGAGAACATCTGTCTGACCCCTTGCCCCCACAAGACACAAAGAGAAGAGTTGAGACTAATTTTGCTTCCCTTTTTCCCTTTTTTGTAGCTGCATATCTTTAAAAGCTACATAGTTCATTAGATATTTACTTGGATCTCCTGATCTCCTTGGATGTGAGCTTCCTACTGCTAAACATTTCATCTTTTTTCAATACGTAATGTTAGTACAATGTATGTCTCAGTCATAGCAGAGTTCGACTTCAAAGACTTTTTACGGGCGCTGCTAAAATACCAAGCATTCAGTTTTATTTAATAAAATTGAAACTGTTGAGATTGTAATAAAACTGCAACACACTCAGGGGCCAATTCATTAAGTTTATCTGTGCAATCCAAAGCAATCCAACTGCTCTGTCATAAAAATCTACTTGTGTGATGCCTGTAATGTTTGTTTTTGCTGATATTGCCACAGGCGTGCCAATTATGTTTCAGGATAGAGGTCATAGCTAGTGGTAGCGTTTTGCTGGACTACATTATATTGCAATGTATTTGAAATATTCTGGCCTCCCCATGTATGTAAATGGATAACTAGCACACATGCTCAACAAATCAGAGGTCTGTGCTGCTGGCGGCTCACAAACTTACAAACACACATGCTCACCATTTGCTGATGATATCCTTCTCTTTTTCTCAGGGAGGTGGGGACTGTCCGGAGATGAGCATTGGTGCCATCAAGATCGCCTTGGAGATCTCCTTGCCGGGATCCTTTATTTATGTCTTTACAGATGCCCGTTCTAAAGATTACAAGCTGACCCATGAAGTCCTGCAGCTCATTCAGCAGAAACAGTCACAGGTCTGGATACTGCTGCAGTATACACTATGTTTAATGCAGGTTAAGAGCTAATCAGCATATTTATATCTATATTTCTGTGTGCAGGTGGTGTTTGTGCTGACAGGGGACTGTGATGACAGGACTCACATCGGCTACAAGGCGTACGAGGAGATCGCCTCCACCAGCTCTGGGCAGGTCTTCCATCTTGACAAGAAACAGGTCAATGAGGTAAGAGCTGAGTGGTAATTTGGAGGCGCTCCTCTGTTCTCTTTGCTTCTTTGCAAGTGAGAGTCAGAGGAAGAAAGACTTTATGGTTTAAAAAGATGTTCTTTGGTCATAGTATTCAAATCATCTGAGCTTGGCCTGGGTTCTGTCCCTAAGATGTGTAAATTAAATGGCAGTAGAAGGTTTTACAGCCTCTCTCATGTTGCTGTGCCCACGTTCAAGTCTGGACTCCAGATCAAATGTGCAGGAAACATTTCATTGATTGATGCATACCGTAGCTCTTTTTAACCTTTCCAAGAAATGTAAATCAACGGTCTTGGACTGGGCAGTGAGTCAAAGTCTGAAGTTTGAATAATATTGCTGTTTTATTACTGTAAGATAAGAGTCCTTGCAAGGGGAGGAAAGAATTCTCAATTTCGAACAATTTTCTTTGAAGACTGCATGAAAGTGCTTCAATCTTAGTCCCTCTTTTTACTCTCTTTTACTACTACTATTTTACAGTGATACTTTCTGTTACATTTTCTCAGCAGCATTTTCACTAAAAACATTTTTAGGGTCACATACAATACTGTCTTTGCTGCAGATTTCAAAGAAAGCAAAGAGGCAAAGTAAATTGGAAATGTAGTATGGTAGCCAGGTTTTTGAAACAGAAATATCAAATATCTTGACCATTGTTTGCAGTACTTGTTCTAAAGATTCTAATTTAATTTGACAATGACACGCTGCACAAAAATACCTTTACGGAAAAATGCTTAACAAAAAAGAAATTGCACTTTTTTCTTGCATTGCAGTACATTTGAATCAATTCATGCACCCAGATTTACTGCAAGACTTTTTCAACTGAATGCGCTGTGAAATATTATTCTTCCTTTGCAAACTGTGAGTTAAATCACGTCCGGGTCTGCGTCTCACACAGTAGCTGCTGAGTTCTCCATAGGGACACAGGGGAACGGGGGGGCAGGACACAGGGGAACGTGAGAAACTTCCCGATGAAAGCTTTGCACATGTTGAGGGGATGACCTTGCATATGCAGCTGAGGGGGTAAATCTGTGTGTGTGTGTGTGTGTGTGTGTGTGTGTGTGTGTGTGTGTGTGTGTGTGTGTGTGTGTGTGTGTGTGTGTGCTGATGAATTGCCCACGTTTAACAAAGAATAAATTGACTTCCTTCAACAGTGTTATGTTTTTAAACGCTGAGGTCTTGAACTACAGAACCTTATCAGACATCTATACCATTAAAGGGACAGATTACCTTCCCACAATATAAATCATTTGTAATTCCTGTATTCTTAATCTTTTCTTCCCATCGCTGTAGGTTCTGAAATGGGTGGAGGAGGCAGTGCAGTCATCCAAGGTCCACCTGCTGTCCACTGATCACTTCAGCGGAATCAGCAACACTTGGCAGATGCCCTTTGACCCCAGCCTCAAGGAAGTCACTGTGGCCCTCAGTGGCCCAGCACCTGATATTGAGATTAAAAACCCCCAGGGTATGACATGTGTTGCCATTCATGAACTTAAATGATGATGATCTATTTATTTGCACAGATGAGTGACAAAGGGGATAAAAGAAATCAGTGGAGAACAAACAGAACAGATGTGCAGACGCTTACAGGTCCACTGATTGGTTTAATGAGTGGGAAAATTATTTGAGTCACATGTCACATTCTTCACAATCAGCAGATTTCAACTAATCTGCACATCTATCGGAGGTTTTGAACTAACCTGTAATACAGCTAACGCCACCACATCATCAAAACACCTAACAAGGGCAATAAATATATTTTGGAAATACAATCTTTCATTGTGCCAGTAGAGTTCGGACTAAAAGGGAAGGAGCATAGAAGTAGTTCTAGCTGCTCGTGGTGACCTAACACCTGTTTAAAGCAATTCATCTTCTATATTTATAAGTTATACTGATATCCCTGAAAACAAGTGATGATTTATTTAATATTAGATGTTTTTTCTTATGTATTCTTGAGAAAGTGGCACATAACTGACATGAAGAAAGTCGTCCTGTCACTCTGGTTATTTCTGTTATTTTATGTCATTTGCATAGATAGTGGTCCAAACATTGATAATGTTGTCAGCTTGTAGTGCAGCTACTGCAAATTTTAAAAGCAGACAAAGTTTTAATAATCGAAAAACACCAAGAGTAAACTTCAGGTTTTAATGTCAGTGTTTTAAATGTAGCCTTATTTCAAGAAGTGTTAGGAATACATTTCTATCAGTCAGAGCTGTAGAAAGTATGAATAATTGTCTCGGTGTTCGTGCTTGGCCCCCAGGGAAGCTCGTGGGGAAGAGTGATGGCCTGACTGAGCTCCTGCACATTCCCAACTCTGCCAAAGTTTTCAACATCAAGGACCCACAGCCTGGGATGTGGTCTATCAAGGTAAACAATTCATTCCTTACCTGGGAATGTGTGTGAAATTACAGGCCTCACTTAACAATTCCCAGAGGTGGGCTGTCTTTTAGAAAGACTTACTGCTAATGCGTCAGTAGTGTAACCTTGGAATGAGGTCACAACTCACACCCAAGAGGGGGCCGTGCCCCTTAGGAGGGTTCTTAAGTTGAGTTACTGCAGTAATTTATCAGCATGTTTAGATACAGTGATATATAATCAGTTTAACATGCATGCGTAACGTCTGGTGAAAGCATCTCTAAGCAAACAAAAACATGAACAGAAACACACATTTGTGCACTGAGGTGATCAAGGCAGTCCCGGTAGATTAAGATAAAGCATGTTCAAGGCCACTGCCGTCAACACAACCTGCTACATCTTTGTTTGGGGCACCCTTGCTGTGTTGTTCCCCTTGCAGAGATGAAACTGCTAGAACCCTGCTGTTGAGGTAATGCAAAAAAAAGGTCACACATTTGACTGCCCGCACTGTCAGTGCCAGATGTTGGGAAATGACAAGCATTTTTACCTGAGTGATTTGTTGACGGGGCCTCGGTGGCCCCTGTACTCTCTGCAGACTCCTGCTGGGACACTTTCCCTCATCTCTGCATAGCTGCGTTATGTGTCAGCGCTGGTTTGATTTATAAGGGAAGAGATTAGATGAAAGACTGTGTCATCTCTGCATTTCCTCTCAAAGAGGAATTGTGAGGATGCTGATGTATGTATGCTAGATTCGATTTATTATAGTTTCTCTTCAGGTTTGGAATTTCCATGATTTGCTCTGGCACGTCTACAAACTTTTTATTCTCGTACAACAAACAGCATTTGGTTTCCAATAATTGAAAATCCATGAATTGTCTCATTCTTTCATTCATTCTCTTCTTCTTGTCATGTCTTTTAATGCCTCTTTAATCCCCAGGCATTATGAGACAATCATTGTATTCAGAGTATGAACTGCATGCAGTTATTCTTCTTGAAGTTAAAAAAGTGATGCACATCTTTATTTCTGGTTGATTTAGTGTATTACATGAAACAAAGTCCCTCCAGCTGTGTCTTTGCTTAATCCACATGTTAATCACTTGTTCTATACTGTCACTATACCTGAGTTAAGAGCCCTCTCCCCTTTCAAACTGGCAGGAGCTGAACATTTCTAACTGTTGTATTGCTGGCTGACCCGAAACACACTCCCCAATAATTTAAGTTACCTCTGGCAGACCTTTTTCAGCTTTGATTGATTGTTTACATCAGATTTCTTTTGCTTCATGACGGTCAGTTTTGTCCACTGGGCGTACTTTAGGATTAGAGGATGCTCATATGTGAATACTTGTGCATCACCGTGTGTTCTGTTTAATATCAACTTAAATACCCTATCAGAAAGCTCTGATTGAGGTCTTTGCTTTTAGACTTCAGCCAAATAACATGGAGACCTGGTCCATGGACAGTCCTCATAGAAGTGATGATGGATATCACTTAGTCCTCTAATTCTCTCCTGCAGAGGATCACATGAGGATCTCCTGTTCTCTCTGCACTCCCGATAAATCTCGTTCTTTTCCAGTCTCCTCTTGGACACGGCCCCTTCCAGCCTCGGTCCCACACGCCACCCGAGCTGGCTTGCGGACTAAAAATATCTCCCTCTCTCATCTAGAGCCGTGTTTCCCAGGACATTGAAAGATATGCGGTTAAATACTTTAGGGGGATTTCACTGTTCTGCCCAGTGTAAGACCCAGGCTATAGATCATGTGTGAAAAGGAATTTTATCCTTTTTAATCTGCCTTTAATTGGATGTTGTGGTGTAGTGTAGATGTGGCCTCTATCTCCCCCTGATCCTTCAGTTTTTTCTGCCTTGGTGGTAAATTCACACTATACTGTTATAAGTACATATAATCTATTCATATATAGTATGTCGGGGAATTAGTACAGAGGAAATAATGTCATTTTATGTTTTGGACTACAAGGAAAATCCGATACGAAAATAACATGCGATGTGTGCACAGACAATCAAACAGTGACCCTGCTGTCAGTTTCAAATGTGAAATCTTGTCACAAAAAAAGCTGCAGTACTTTCCCAGTAATTGATTGTTCTTTAACTTTGGATAAAGTTTCACTGGTGCCATTGTACATGTATCAGAATAAAAAAAACTTTAAAAACATTTATAATAGTTTACAGCATTTGTGTTTTGCAGGACTGTTGTGTCTATCAGCAACAGATGTGTGTGCTTGTGTGTGTGTGTGTGTGTGTGTGTGTGTGTTTGTACGTGTTTATACTGAGAGTCATCCAGATGAAACTTCTTTGAGGATGCTGAGGTCACCGAGCTTTTCAGTTTCATGCTGAATTTTATAGCCCATGATAACAGTTTAGAGAGACCATAATTTGAAAAGCATGCAAACAGCTCAAAGGACGAGCTGTGCAGATGACCTATCCCTCTCTTTTTCTTTTTTTTCATCTATCTTCTGGTACTCTCCTGTCCTGATTCAACATATCAAATAATTCAAACGATGGGGAGAAAAAGAAGGACAGAAGTTTTAAAGGACTCGAAGCCACTGGGAAGTTTATTGAATGTTAAACAATGTCTTTTACCTTTGTATATAGCATTTCAGATTATTTTAATCATGTTCCCCCGTGCTGCTTTAAGTCCTTAAAAATGTTACTCCATGGCTCATGATAGTGCTTCTAGGTCAGTTTTCTTTAATGGTTCATTATTATTTTGGTTCAGTTAATGTTTTTTTCTTTGCATGTGTTCTTAACAATCACATAAATTGGTCTTTGGCATAAGCATCTGTTACGTCAGCCCAGGTTATGTCAGCTGAGCCACACAAGAGCTGAGTGAGGGTGTATCCGAGACCTGCTCAATCTGTCCGGGTGGGTGTGAAATTGGGAAATGAGTTGCTTTAATGACAGGGACTATTCTTGTCTTTAGTAAGAGCGTGACCTTTGAGGGACCTCTCCCCTAATTACAGCCTCATTTACAACCAACTAAAGACCCTGGACAATTCCATGGTGGCCATTAGGGCAGGTTTGATGACCACAGCATGTATTGTGTTTCATGACAGCAGGAATTAGCATTTAAGGCTTCGCCAGATCCCCTTTTGTCCTGGCGCTACCTCATTGTTTGAGCAATTTCACCTTATCTTTGTCATCCGTCTGCCCATATGCAGTGAGCTATCCTGTTGGATAGTTTTCTTTTCACAGGGAATTTGAGTTTGCGTCATGTAGAAGTCAGTAATTGTAAAACACAGTAAAGCCACACACTCTCCTTCATTTCAGGAAATTGCAAATGAGAGTTTAGGTTTGCATGCATGTGATGAGTCAGCGTCTGTGACACATCCGAGGTGTTTTACCTTAGGTGAGGAGTTTCCACCTCTCACCAACCTATATTTCATTGTAATTACTCCGTCTCTCTCTCTCTCAGAGCTTCAAAAGACCTCTACATGATGAAGACCGCATGAGCCATTAGCCACGCTTTGATTACAGTAGTCCTGTTTGTGTAATTAAAGTGCGAATGTCAGACTGAATGGGTCATCTCTCAATTGTGGATGTTTTATGGGCTCGGGTGTAAGATATTCGACAGTCAGCCTTGACTTGTTTAGAGTGGCTTGTCTGTACATGCAGGGATGGCTGGCATACAGAGTGCTGTTACACAACAGTCCCATTGCTGTGTCTGTCATTCAGACCAATTAGGATTGGCTTTGATGCAACAACTCTTCTTTCTTTTGTTTTCATGAGGCATATAAAACTCATCATCAATTTACAGCCAGGGTTTTCGATCACACCACTTTGGACCAAGCCCTTGTTTTTATAAAGATATTTATGTAAACATTATCATGACGATAAAGCCACGTGTCTCTTTTCTTGGAAACAGACGTCCAGTGAGGGAAGACACTCAGTCCGTATTTCAGGGCTCAGCACCATTGATTTCCGAGCCGGATTTTCCAGACACCCCACCCTGGACTTCAAAAAGACCTCCAGTAGGCCAGTTCAAGGTCAGTAAGGTCAAAAAAGAAAGAAGAAACCACAGCTGCTGTCTGTTCACTCTCACCTGTCGTGTTCACTTACATGCTCTGGGACAGAAAAGTTTACAGTGTATGTTATGCTTACTTTCCAGGAATTCCCACCCACATCCTTCTGAACACCACCGGGCTTTCGCCTCCTGCTCGGGCTGACAGGCTGGAGCTCCTGACGATCAGGGGCGAAGTGATCAAAACTCTGCCAATCCGCTACTACCCCGAGCGCCAGCCGTACGGCCTGTGGAACATCACGGAGTTCGTTCCACCCAACGAGGCCTTCTTCCTGCGAGTGACGGGGTATGACCTGGATGGTTTCCTGTTCCAGAGAGTCTCCAGCGTTTCCTTCTCCAGCATCATCCCTGGTTAGTTGTTACCCACGCTGAGATGAAGATGTCAGGGACTGCTTCATCATTTGACTGATTAACCTTTCCTTTATGTCAATTGTAGGTGCCCCTAAAGTGCTGATGCCAGCCAAAACTCATGGTTACTACCTCCAGAGAGGGGCTGTCAGCTGCCAGGTAGAGAGCCTGATCCCCTTCACTCTACGCTTCAGCAGGGACGGGAAGCGACTTGGGGTGGACCAACTCTTCAGGTGAGCAGGGCTGGTTAGCACAGTGTGTGTCAGTTCAGGGACTTTTAGATTCAAGTCAAGACAAGACATTTCTACTGCCCAGTAGTTGTCCAAAATAAAACAACCTCTTTCCTTGGACCCTTCATTCACATAAAAGAAAACTTTCCTCTGTTCTGTTCTTCCTTGATAAATGTCAGTATAGTTTGCCAGTTTCATATGATGTACTTTCACCATAAAGTCATTTTATCCATGTCCCATATCTATTTTCAGGAGATTAGCACATTTTTATGGCTGTAATGTACCTGAACCAGGACACGGGATACATCTATTAAAATTCCAGCCACCTTTCAAGCTTTTCATAATATTGTCACAGCAACATCTGGTTAACTGTATTTGTTGACTGGCCTTGTGGGCTGCCTTTCCACTACCTTACCAGGTTTTGGAAAACAATTATTGTTGGATTTGTGTACAAACTCGAAATGAGCTCCGCAGATGCACCGTGTCGTTGGATTTGGCTGATGATGAAGGATTTGCCTCCCTTTTCTCTCAGCTGATGATAAAGTTTGATGACACAATAATCTGTTCAGTCACTGCTTTGTTGAGAAACAAACCAATTTTCCATTTGCCAATGACAATTCAAGCAAATCTGATTAAGCCTTCTAAGAGATATTTCTCATAGTACAGTGGAGACGGTTTAAACTCCCATATTGTGTTTCCATCTCTACACTGTGACTAAATCTGATCGGATTTTCACCAGATCAGGGGATGAGTTAGTAGCAGATGGATTCAGCATTATCCTCAGTGAACAGTGAAGACGAAAGTATTAAAGGTTTTTTCCTTTTCATTCTAGCGACTCTTACAATGCATCATGGGAAATACCCGAGGTAACTCTGAAGGATGAAGGTTATTATGAGTGTATTGCTGTCAGCAGTGCTGGGACAGGAAGAGCTCGCACCTTCCTGGATGTATCAGGTAAGCACTCACGGTCAAAAACAGCAAACGTATTCAGCTTGTTTGGTGATGCACTTGTAATGTAGTAATCACATTAACATCATGATTACAAGCAGGCACACAAAATGCAAAGGTCTTCAAAAACACTGTCAGTGCAAATCAACTCTGTCGTGTACTGCAATGCCAATAGTATATATATAATTAACAAAAATGAAGCAAAAAATCACTATGTATGCAGTAGTGTTGACTTTATACTATATACTATCAGTGACTTTTGTCAATGGAGTGTAACACTGTAATTTATGTTAATTATGTGTATGTGGAGCTACCCTCCATCTCTACGTGTAATGACCCAGGACTCTCGGACAGGAATGCTCAGGGGCTGGCAAGCATTAGACTGTCAGCAAGTCTAATTGATGTGTGATGGATCTACTTGCAGGGCAGTGAGCAATTTAAAATAAACGATTTTTCTTGTTGTTAATCGTAAAAGGCAATTAAGAATACATTTGAATAACATACTCATATCATGTTAGACTACAAAAGTAAATGTGATTTCGATAGGACATTATGGTGTTATTGTCTTTAATCTTTAACCTGTATCGTGTTTAGAAAATAACAATTAAAGGACACACACATTGTGTACAAAGACACCAAATACCCTGCATGAAATAGTGCAGCAAGATGAAGTTTACGTCATGCTCAGTAGGTTTACACAGTCTCTCTCTCACACACACACACACGCACACACACACTTACACTAGACATAAAGACATCCAAGTGGATCCAAGTGGCAGTGAGTGTGGGTTGGATTTCACAGGGTTTCCCTCACTGTGGATCTCATGCAGAGAACCTGCATGTTGGCAGAGTTCATGTAGCTTTATGGAAAATTCGACCCCAACATGGTGTTGTAATCTACGCCTCACAGCGATCATGTCATGGGGTTTATAGTATGGTTTTTGTGCATGATTTCTAAATCAATGGACTGTAAATATGGTGTAAGATTAAAACACATATAAAGTTGTAAATAAGTTTATATTAAATAAATGGTTTATGATTTCACTATACAAATATAAGTGGTACATTACTGAGATGCCTTCGTGATTTTCGTGATTATCAAAGCTTTGATAAAACCAGTGAGGTCATATAATGATTTATACCTTGAGTTTCACCAATGGCCTAAATCAAAATAAATTTTCTCCAAAATCCTCTATAGTGCATTTATTTTTCAATCTGAACCCTTTCCATTATGAGACACCAGAGCTGACACCACGTGAGTCCCAGCGCTGTCAGGAAAAGTCTACTTGTCCAAACCAGGCTTGCCAAAACACTTCCTGCTTCGTGAAATTCACTGGAGCCTCATCAACATGATGAATTGCAAGCAGAAAAGAAGAAGGTGGAGTGCAGAGAAAAGGAGAGCAAGGAGTAGTTGAAAGACGCTTTGTGAAACAGAAGAAGCAGAAAGGGAGCCAGGCGGGGATCTGTGTAATGTACACGCGTAACTCATTACTGTAACTCACCAACCGAGGTCACAGTCCAAAGGTGCAGGGGGGACTCAAGTTTGTCCAACTTTTACCTCTTATGAAGACTCTAAAATTAGGTGAAATTAAACAATCTCACCTACAACTCCAAGCTTTGCAGCATTTTGCACTTGTATACGCAGAAACACGCAGGAACAAACACACATAATACCCCCTCTGCTGCCAAACTTCTGTCATCTTAATCCCAAGGATCTGTGCTGAAATCCCCAGCATCCTCCTTCCATCAGAGCCAAAGCCTTCGCTACCTCTCCTCGCCCACATCTTCTCTTTCTTTCCCCATTTCTCCCTCTGTTCCCCTTTCCCCTTTTTATCTCTGGCTCAGCCTTAAAAGTAGCGATTGACGATAGACTCGCGATCCAGGGATGAGTGAGTCCGACATGGTGACGAGAGAAAAAGCAGAGAGAGTGGAAGAGAGAGAGAAATAAAAAAGGGAAAAGGACAAATGATCATTCAAATAAAAAGTACATAAAAGTAATATTTCTCTTGGAAACAGCTAAAATAGGCTAAAGTGCAATTGTACAAAGGGTTAGACACTATCAATATGCTGATTTTGGTGATGAAGATTTTTTTAAATGAATGGACAATAGAATTCCATGTCATTGTGTTTTTTTATTTAGCAATTCAATACTGCACCTTCATAAACTGGTCCCACCTTGGCATGAAGTCATTGTGTTATTTAGGATAAAAAAAATTACTTGCTCTGAATCCCTGTTTAGTTTTTTTTTATTATTATGTAAAGTTCCCTCTAGCTGCCAACAACATTATGCCCTCATCCTGCAGAGCCGCCTCCAGCCATCACGGTCGAGGGTAACGTCACGGCGTCTCCTGGCTCGCACGCCGTCCTCACCTGCCACGTGGTCAGCACGGTCAGCTTCAACCTCACCTGGCTGAGAGGAGGGTACGACGCCAGCCTGGAGCCGCGGGCGCACCTGCTGGCCAACCTCTCGCTGCAGCTGACCTCTGTGACCCCAGATCACTCGGGCTGGTACGAGTGCATCGCCATAAATGAGGGAGGGGTGACGACAGAGCGGATCTACCTCACCGTGCAAGGTGAGGTGTTTATATATGCATGTGTGTAATGGGACTTCGTAGTGTGAGAGCAGCAGGAAATAAGTTGTTTGTGGGCTCAAATATGTAGGAGTGCACGTCGACTTCCCGAAGCAGAAAGTAGTCGGCTACAGTTGTAATTGTGTTGGTGGTGTGATCGCGTTTGCTCGCATGTGTTTGTCTTTGACTGTGGTAAGTGTTAAAGTTTCTTCTGTGTGATTTACACCGTCGGGGGAACAGGAACTCTTGGCAAATACAACCTCCTTCCCAAATACATGATCGTCTCCCAAGTGCCCCCGCCCTGCTTCGCTCCCCTGCTCCCTATAATTCACCCAAGTGCTTTATGGGACGTGTGAAGATTATTTATGCATGACTCTTAGGCAGCACTAAAGTAGAGCTTTCCATCTTCAGACAGCTCTTCATAGCCGTGTTCCTAACACTTCGCCGACACTGGAACACTTTGTTGTACAGATGGAAGAGAGCACCGCTGGCTATCTGGACCCCTCCTGGCCAGGAAATGGCGATGTAATAGAGCCACTCAAACTCGTCATTAGCGGATGATTTCAGCCAGAACCCGCTGAAGAGAATCCAGGAAGTATAGGGAGTTGAGAGAAAGCAAGTGAGAGCAGCGCAGATTTTTGTTTTACATGATCTAATATGTCCGAACGAACATCCAGTATTTACTTTGTTACACAACCAGTCCCAGAAGAAGATAATTCAAAGGCCATATGCTGCTTACTGTGGCTGAAATTCCTCCTTGTTTATGCCCCGCCAGGTCTTCTAAAATAAAAAAGGAATTGCTCCTTTTCACCTCAAGCTGACTTTTTTCCTGACCTAAATCTCAACAATCGAAAAGTTCACTGTGATTTTAACTTGCAGCAAACAGATGTCTCCACAAGTTAAACCACAGTGACACAGATTGAAAAGTTGCAGGTTTAATACCAGTCCCGCAGACAGCTTTGGAGCAGACCTCTGTCATTTGACTTGTCTCACTGAGTGATAAGTTGCACAGTTGACCCTAATACATTTTTCCTGGTCTAACTGAATATTTTTCTTCTCTTTTTTCACGTCATCGCGTCACAACTTTCTTATACTTTTCTTTAGCCGATTTCTTCCTTCTTCTTCATTTTGCCTCATCTCTTTCTCTCTCTAAAACAGCTGTCAGCAAGCCCTCAGGGTTTCTTAATTACCTCCTGGTCAGTCCCATCCTAGTTATTAGTCTCACTTTGAAGTGAGTCAAGTCTGCTGACATCTCACAGCATTTGGACGGAGAGCACAGTATAACTGAGCGAAGTGAGTGTATTTGAAGAAGACAGAGATTTTTTTTTGCACAATATCATGCAATACTGGTGTTGCAATTAACTTGTATTTAATGTGTGTTTTGGCAGACAGCTGCACAGTCACATCACAGATAGTGATTTTGATTGATAAGTCAGCACATCAGCACATGTGTGAGCAGTAAAGAATTAATGACAACAATGAAATCACTATTTTCTGCTTGTGCAGTTGTCAGAGAACAAAAATAGAAAAATAAGAAACAGCAAAAGATTGTTTGTTTCGAAGTAGGAGGTGAGGAAGATTATAGCTGTATTACTGCTGTTTAGGAAAACATCCTGAAAACACTACTGCGGAGGAGGATGCATTAGGAGTGGGGGTGAATGCAGATGAGCAAGAAAGGGAGGAAGAAAGAGGGAAAGATGGAGCAGGTGATGGAGGGAGTGACACAGTGAGGCTGCTGCTGCTGCGTCAGGGTGGAGGAATGCACCCACCCACTCAGGAACCTCCTTGTTCCTGAACTCAGAGGTGTCCCTGCCCCAGTCGTTGGGCAGTCGTTGTGACGCTCCTGTTATCCACCTTATCTGGGTCACACAGTCAGCGCAGCCCGAGGCGCCTGTAAGATTAACATAAATATGGCTGGCGAGTTGAGGTATTTCAATTTGTTTCAAGTGAAGGTTGTAATATATCAAAAGCGTTTTTTCAAAAGTATTAATTTACTGTCAGCATCTGGTAAAAGCGCTGTATTTCTTTCAAAAGGTGGCACCACCGATGATTCAAGTTAAAGCATCAATAGGAAACTCTGTACATTCCTTCACACCTACTGTAATCACGAGTGTCAGTATTCAGCCTTTTGAACTCGAGGGAGTGCTGGCCCTCAATCACCCCACTCACCCTCAGCCAACCCAAAGACGATGTCATAGTTTGTAGATGCCGTGTAAAGTCTTCCTTTTTGTCACAGGAAAAAATGCATCTCACACAAAGTTGATTTTTGCTGCTCTGGAAGTGCTCTGTCTCTCTCTTCACTGTGACAGCTAGTTCTCACACTGCGTTTTCTATGCGGCACAAAGGTCAGAGACTCTGGAGATGACTCTAGCAGTGGGAATAAAATAGAGAAAACACGCCCTTGAAGGGTTGAGTTTCTCATCGTGAATCAGTTGGAAAATCTTTTCAGATTCCACAGCTTCTCCGCAGTCTGGATTCAATATTCCTCCCTGTTTTACCAATAAAGGGGAAATGATGGTGAAAGATATGCTGTGAAACATTATTAGTTGTAGTAACAGCCATCACTCTTCCTGCTGCAGTGACAGTAAAAGTTTATGCTCCGTTACATCTTGTGGCTGAGCCTGAACTCATTCGGGGTTATGGAAGAAGCTCCTGACCTGCACGTTAAAGGCCCAAAGCATCACCATCATCACCTGAGATGATTTTTATCTCACATTTCTCAATGCTAAATATGCTTGTCTCCAAAAAGATAAAAATAATGTGTCTATAAACATTTTCACACAGACCCAAATCAACTTTATGCAAACTTTAAACTTGAACTTAAATTGCCTGTTTGATTTGTAATCACTTCTCTTTTCCTCAGAGGTGCCCCGGGTTTCAGTTGAGCCTCGTAATCAAACCTTTACAACCGGAGATGAAGTGAGGATCAGATGCTCGGCCAGCGGTTACCCCCAGCCCCGTCTGGTCTGGACTCACAATGACATGTTCATCATGGCATCCAGCAGGTGACTTCATCTGATTCACATTAATAGATTAGAGGACTTTTGTGTATTTTCATTTTACAATTTGGGCATTTGACAGTTTGAAAAGTTTTGATACATGAGCAGAATTGTTCCTTAAGCTTGGGCTGATATCTGATATGTTTATTATTGAATTTGCATTGCTATAAACCTCACAGACTTTGCTGAAAACTCCTGTAAATGTGGCAATGTTGATGTCTACGATGTTATGCTATCAATCTATCAGAACCACTAGTCTTAGCTTTTCTCTCAGTCACGCTCTCCATGTGCACTTTCTGATCACGCTGAAATCGTGGATCGTGTATCTCGTGCGCTCAGACACAGGATGACTCCTGATGGCACGCTGATCATCAGAAACATGGAGAGAAAGGATGGTGGAGTGTACGGCTGCCTGGCCAGCAACCAGGCTGGGACGGACACGATGAGCTCCGTCCTCACTTACATCGGTGAGCGCCACAGAACACATCCATCCTTCCATTAGCTACACCTGCTGACCTTCCAAAGGGTTGGGCACCATTACTAATCACCAGAGCAAATGGAAATAAATGAAACAGACATTTACTTTATGTGCTGCATTTTTATGTGCTCTCTACCATACTGATGTTCTGTCCTTTGGCCGACGATTCTCCATCCCTAGAATCTCCTGTGGTGACGGTGGCTTTGAGCGATATTCTCATTGGCGTTGGAGAAACCTTGGTGATGGCCTGCTCTGCATCTGGAACCCCACAGCCTGAGATCTGGTGGTACAAAGGTAATGCCTAAGAAGCAGAAGGAAGTACATCGATTAAAAAAAAAAAAAGAAATATTTGCAGAGTCTGAACCGAGCTGACCACACAACACTGTTGCATTTGTTCTGATTGCTAGGTGATGTCCGACTGCGTACATCATCCGTCTTGGAGGTGGATGCGCTGGGAGGCACGTTGACGATCAAGGAGACCCAGGACGTCGATGCTGGAGAATACACCTGTGTGGCCGTCAACGCTGCTGGCACCTCGTCAGGAAAGATCTCCCTCGATGTCGGAGGTAAGAGCAGCACCAAGTTTAGATCTGTTGGAAAAGGAGGCTCTGTCAGAATAATTGAACCTTAACACTTACCGAACACCTTAAAAAACTATCCTGAGTCCGATGTGTCTTTTTGGGGAGGAGAAAAATGTGAGCAAAGAGCTTCTTTTTTTTAAAACTTTGACCCTAAACCATCAATGAATTGGCTGTTGTGGCTCCCAAAATGTTCTGGTGTGTGAAGTTTCTGTATTATGACACAAAGGCTGCTTTAGTCCTCTTTCTGCCAGGCCGAGTACAGAACATGTCTGGTTTACATGTCACACATGGGTGTGTCACTATCCACGTACGGGTAACCGTTCAAGATAGACTTTTTCACATGTTCAGCATAATAACTGAAATGAATAACACAGAAAAATGCATACCCAGCGGTCCATAAATCTCTTGTGATTTATAGACCTAGACCTGTTTCTAATGGTTTATAACGCGATGCAGATGGACAGGTACCCTCTAAACATTTTGACCTTTGCCATCTTCAACCTTGACCGCTCCAGCCGCACCCAAGTTTACCCGAGAGCCCTCTGACGCGGCGGTGGACATTGGCTCCAATGTGACCCTGCCGTGCCTCGCCGAAGGTCACCCTCAGCCACAGGTCACCTGGAGGAGAGAGGATGGTCTCCCCCTCTCCAACGGTCGGCGCACACATGGCACTATCACACAGAGCAGGGGAGGTCTACAAATCACTGGTGAGGTTTTTTTTGTTTTTCTTTTGTTGCGATATTTGCGCACACGTTATAGATACACATACTCCAGGTTTATGCCCTAAATACACTTTCTTTTTCTCAGGCCTGTGGGTGGAAGATGAGGGAGTTTATGTCTGCGAGGCTCAAAATCACTTTGGGAAGATCCAGGCCGAGGCCAGAATCACTGTGACTGGACTCGGTAAGCGAAGAGCTTTGCCTGTTTGGTCTTCTGTGTATTTCTTTCTGCCTCTTTCTCAAATACAGAAGTGCAGCTGACATGAAAAAGCACTCAGATAGCTGTGTCTGCCTTGAAACGCTTGGGCACTTTAGAGACAAGTCGCTCTGAGAAACGAAAGACGCACACACACACACACACACACACACACTTACATTCCTTTGTGTTAAATATGTATTTCTATTAATGTCTAATCAAACACCATGTCTGCAGTCCATGTTGTGCATTTTCTAAACAGCCAGTACCTTTGTGTACCTACCTCTGTCCGCATGTCTTGTGTGTGTGTGTGTGTGTGTTTCTGTTTCAGTCTTTACCCATGAGCGCGAGTTCGTTAGCACATTTCAGTGGGTGTGTTTGAACACATGTGCCTTGTTAACCACTGTTTCTCTTTCAAAGTTTTCTCTACAGTGGAAACACTCTTATATGTGGGTCAAAGGTCAGAAACCACAGACCCGCCCAGATGACATGTATTACTGCCCCACTGCCCCATTTCCCTACTGACAACGTTTGTCTCGTGAGGCACACACACACCCATTGCAGGAGCGCATGTAAAGTAGCTCCTTCAGACAATGTTGGGAGGTGGCGAGCAATTGAGTTGGCATGTTCATGGCGTCTGTGTTTGTGTGTGTTTGTGTGTGTGTGGGCGTGAGGTTGTGTTCCCAGGCCGGTCAGGGTGGTCGTCAAGGGGAATTTTATCACAGCCCCCACGGATGACATCAGCATTGTCCGTGTGGCCGCAGCCAAACCATTCAGACAGATGTGATGTCATATGTCATTAAGTGTGTGTGTTTATGTGTGTGTTGTGTGCAGATATGAATACGTGAGGAGAGAAAGGGGTGTGGTTATACGTTTAGCAGCTGTGGAAAATGTATACTGTATGTGCTGTTCTGTTAATGTGTTTATAGCAACCACATTTCCATCTTCATAATGCCGCACACACAAACGCCTACACATGTGGCTCATTTGAGTTTTTCCAGTGTTTGATTGTTAGTTTATTGCTTTTGTCGGAAAATATTTTTAAAAATAATCACAATACAATTACACATTTCCATCTATTCTGTTGACAGATCGGATTTAAAACATTTGTCATATGTTCTTAATTTCGTAACTGTTATAGAAATTCATTTGGGAGTGTTTTTTTAAGGATTAATTGGATTACAGTAATTGATACTGGTACTTGACCTTTGTGTGTTTTGGGTCTATATGTACAGAAGATGCTGCCAACCACTTATTATCTGAACATTATTAAAAAGCTCCACAGGATTTTTACGGCTTCCTGCTGATTTAAAACTACTCATTTCACTCATTTTCTTGAATACTTTCCTGTCTGTCACCCACCCAACCCGGCAATTTTTAACTCTTGTGTAACTGTAATTGTTTGCATGGTATCTGCAGTCTTGCCTGTCATTGCGATGAGTCCGACTGTGCTCAATGTGGTCGAGGACCAGCAGATGACGTTGCCCTGTGTGCTGCTGGCCGGCAATCCATTGCCTGAGAGGCAGTGGCTGCACAACTATGGCTTGGTGAGGACGCAGAGAGGAAATTCAGTTTTTAAAATATTTTTCATGTCTTCATTTTGCATCCAATCATGACTTTGTTTGAACATATTTCACCTACAAATCTTTCAGGTGAGCTCAGACCAGTATGTGACAGTGAGGAGGGACGGCAGTCTGCACATTGAAAGAGTCCGGCTGGAGGACGCTGGTGACTACACCTGTTTGGCTGAAAGCGTTGTTGGAGCTACCAACCATACGACCACTGTCAACGTCTATGGTAGTGTACAAAAACAGTCACACAATCCAATTATGTCACTCTTGGAGATACTTTGTGTAGCTTTTGAGAACTAGCCAGACCCATATTGTGCATCATCTGTCAGCACACTCAGCAACACAAATGTATAAACACAACAAGATGTAAGTGTGATTACTTTAAGTAATTAACTACTTAGCATTAATAATCAGGAGATAGACTTGTAATAAATGGTATAAGTGTTTGTCATCAACTATAATGAGCAGTAAAACACAGTTATAATGATTTCAAATATGTCTTCATAGCAGAAAGTATTATTGTTGACAAATGCTGGACATTATATTGTAGCTGCATTATAGCTGGATTATAGAGTGCTGCGAACCATTTATTAAATGTTATTAAATGTTGCTTACAAATGCTGAAAAAGGGTACTTAAATTTAAGTTTGGCTGTTGCAACAATCCAAATTTAAAGGCAGTCATAGACAAACAGCATAGTTAATAACTTGGAGGCTTCATTCCTCTCCATGATATTGAGCATACTGGGACACTTAATGAAACTGAGCTGTGGCTAATGTTATTTATCGCCTCTGCCTTTTCTGTTATGAGTCAGTCAAATCATCCTCTGTGAGAAAAGGCCTCTTGTTGTTTTAGGAGATATGAAATGCCCCCCTCTGTCTCTTTTCTTGGTTTAATCCCGTTACCTCCTCCGTGTCTCACTGCCCCTCTTAAGTGTCTCCTTTACACTGTGGAGGGCTCATGAATAGGATTATCTTTGAGGTTGCATTAAAACCAGGAGCAGCTGAGGGCAATGGCAGAGTTTGGAGCACAGTGAGAGGGGAAAATGTGTTCTCCATTTATACTAAAGTCAGTCGTTGCCAGATTGTACCAACTTAAATAGGAATTGTCCGCAGCATGTACGTAAAAGCACTGGCTCCCACAGCGCTTGAAATGAGGTCAGTCCTTTTCAGATGTACAAGCTCTGGACATTTCAGCGTTTCATTAATTTGCCATAATAAATGAGAAATACTTTCCACTGGACCTACATAATGCAACGTAATATAATGTACATGCAAAGAATGCCGTTAGACGGCCACTATCCAGTACTGGTTCACATCGTGTATGCTGTGTGTGATTTTTGTTGTTTAGTTAAATCACATTTTTCATTTCCAAGAAAATGCTCCAAGCCTCCGAGGCTGATCTTTTCTGCAGATTCCCAGGTTTGTGACAAACAGCAAAAACAAGACAGAGAGTGAAGGAGGGAGGGAGAGGACAAGAAAGGGGGAAATAAAATAAGTGGAATATCTAAAGTGAACACTGTATGTTGAGTGAGGTAAGGGCTTTCTCCAGATGCACAGTGGTGCACGGCTAAACACACAGTATATGTATATAGGCCACAAACACTGGAGTTCGTAAATGCTTCGTGAATCCATTTGACAGTAAAAACATATTTGACTAATTGAGTCTTCATCTTTTCTCATGTTTCCAGTGATTCCTACCATTCAGTACGGCCCTCAGGTGTTCAGCACAATTGAGGGCACACCCATCACTCTGCCTTGCCGTGCCAGTGGAGTGCCCACCCCTGACATTACCTGGGCCAAGGTATGTATTGGCATTACCTCTCTGACTATAAAGTAAGCCAAAGTAAGAGCCAGTACTCGTCCGGCAGTGGCGTGCTGTTCTCTTGCCCCAGAACACCTTCATTTTCTTTCCATAAACATGCAGTTTTGGGCAGATTTGCTGAACTTGAAGGAGTCCAGATGTGAATGCGCTGTTTTCAACTACAAGGGAACACGTCTTTGTGTTGTCTTGTGTCAAAGGTCATTGTTGCTATTAGTTTTAGTGCAACGCCAACTCTATTGATGAGCCCTGGCGAGACAATAGCACACATAGGAAAATGCTTGTGTTTCTGTGTGAGGGTACATGTGTGTGCCTCATGTGCTGCCAGTGATGACCAGCAGCCTGCAAAGCGTGCTCAGTCTACACGTGTGGACTTTTGTGTGTTAGCGTGTACTGTAAGTGTGTGTGTGTGTGTGCGTGTGGACAGTCCCTCCCTCTTTTCCATCTTTTACACTAGTTTCTCGGAGTTGTAAAAGCGATGCTGTTAAAGCGAACAGGGCTGCGGGGACATATGAAACTAGACCCTGCTAAGTTTTGCACCAGCTGTTAACATGCGATTCCCTCTGATTCCCTTTCGCTGTTCCCTATAACATCAGTCAAATCAAGTCAGATTGCTCATGTCAGAATCAAAACGACAGTCCAGAAAAGACACAATCCTGATTCGTTTTGTTCGTGTTGGTTCACGTGATTATACAACTATTAATATTTTTATTCAAAGCCGTCTCATCCAATGGTATGGAAGAGCACTTACTAGGTCAAACCACACATCCCACCTCTTACTTGGAGTCCATGTCAAGTGTTAATAAAGCTGAGTTAATGAAACAAACTCTGCCCTTTCCCCGCTGTGGTTTGTTCTGCAGGGTGGGGAGCTGCTGTACTTGGGTGGTCCAGCCTTCTCCCTGGACTCTGACGGCAGCCTCCTCATCTCCTCCCCCTCTGGAAATGAGACTGGAGAGTTCATCTGCACAGCTACCAATGCTGCCGGCTACACCTCCAGGAAGGTCCAGCTCACTGTCTACGGTAAACCTCATCAGCGGCTAAAGCCTGGAAAAAAACTGTAGAAAAAAAAGAGCAATATATAGCGTGTAACATCAACAAATTATTACTGAATGAATTCTGAGACGTTAGTGTAATGACTGAGCTTGTTGTTAAGAAGTCTCTGTCAGCTGCCATTCTACATTGTGAAGTTGTTGGAACATTGCAAGAAAGTAACTTCACAGTACATAGATTGTCCTCACAGTTGTACTTGTACCTCTGTCTGTGTTCAGTGTTGGGTCTCTGGATAGGCAGTGATGGAAAAAATAGAGGGAAAATAGAGGGAAAGATATGTGCCGACCTGCTTTCCACTTCTTTAACTTAACAGATATAGCTGGTGTTCAACACAAATTAGAAATTGCTGTAACCTGGGTGACAGCTATAAATTATGTGTTTTGTTATCTGTATCACTTTTATCAAGAATGACTTTTGCTCGACATTCCTCACCTCCCGTAATATGAGTGCCTTTAAAAGTTGTCACTCTGTGTGATATAGAAAGACTCACCTTTTTTTGGTCTCATATTGCATGTTTGTCCAGTTCGTCCTAGATCCAATGTTGGCGGTGCTGGAGGCACAACAGAGCCAATGAAAATGTCAGTGATTGAAGGCGAGGACGCCATTTTGCCTTGCGAGGTCCGTAGCGTTCCACCTCCCACCATCAGCTGGGCCAAGGAGAGGCAGCTCATCTCCCCTTTCTCTCCCAGGTAAAACACAATGTTGATCATTGATGAGTCCTACTATTACACCTCCATGGATTATATCGCCCCTCAAATATAAATAAACTTTGTTAAAGTGATATCATCCTTGCTGCAACCGCAAAGTAAGAGATAGATTTGTAGCTGTTAAAGACTTTGAGAACTGCTGTGCTGTATCTCTGGACCGTTCATCACCTCAGGGTATAGTTTGTGGTTTTTATAGGATGACTGAGTAATCGTCTTCTCTGTGATCTGTTCTGCCCACGGTGCGCCTGCCACAGCAGCTGTAATTGTGGTTGATGGTGGATTAGTAAGAATTACTGGAGTATCTGTTTACAAAAATGACTGAGTGTAAAATAAATCAGTGAGTGCTTGTTTTTCATTTGGAGGCTGTCGCTCAGACTTTCTCTCTGCAGTTTAGTTTATTACAGTTTATGCGTGTATGTGTTCCTCCCAGGCACACTCAGCTTCCCTCAGGCGCCATGAAGATTTTGGAGACCAGAGTGTCAGACAGCGGGCTTTATGTGTGCGTTGCCTCCAATATTGCTGGAAACCTGACACAATCCATTGAGCTGAGTGTTCTGGGTAAGTTCAAAGACGAGCAGAGATGTAATAATGATATTAAAATGCTCCACAGATCAGCAGTATAATGTTAAGTCTAATATGTCCAAATACTTTTTGAGGTGCCATCAGATGACATAATAAAATCTGCAATAATTTGGATCAGAGTTGCTAAGCGAGTAAGCTCATTGGATCCTCTGTCCTGCAGTGCCCCCCAGTATCCAGGCTGGCCCCAGAGTGATGAAGGTACAGGTGGGTCACCCTGTAGAGCTGCCCTGCGTGGTGACCGGGGTCCCTGAGCCCACCCTCACATGGACAAGGGATGCCAAGAGGTACCCAGTGTCACCTGATGGCAGCCTGGAGTTGAGAAATGTCGGGCTGCATGACGAAGGAACCTACACCTGCACAGCCACCAACACCGCCGGCAGAGACGAGGCTCAAGTTCGGCTTCTGGTGCAAGGTCTGTCTCATTTTCTGTCTTGTGCCCGCAGACAGACATATTAAGATAAATGACATTAAATTATTGTCCTTGTCTATGTTGTTACTTTTATTTTTTAAATAATACATAGTACTTTTTAGTCTTTTTGGTCACGGCAGTGTTTATCAGGTGTCTGGTCCAAAAACATTCATTACAACATAATATTTTAAAGGTGCATGTCAAAATGTGTCACATTAAGATGTGCCTATTTATCATTTCATGTGTATGCGTGTTTTCAGTGCCCCCCGTGGTCGAGATATTGGAGCCCCCCTTCAATAGTCCACTGCAGGAGAGAGTTGCAAACCAGCGTATTGCATTCCCCTGCCCTGCCAAAGGTAGAGGGGCATCCCCACCCACTCATAAGTGCTATAAAGAATACAGAAATGTATATATTTATAGGAACTATGCAGGTTCTCTGTGTAGCATTCAAAGGAATGTTTACTGGGACAAAGTTAAAAATATACACTATACCATTGCAAATAATGAAGTCTGTGTCAGTGTTTCTTTGCCAGTGGTTTGGGTTTCATTGTATCCTTTTCCTGTCTTCCTCTCTCTTTCAGGTCTGCCTAAGCCTGTGATTCGGTGGATGCGTAATGGCCAGGAGCTGACAGGTAATGAGCCGGGCGTGTCCATCCTGGAGGATGGCACGCTGCTGATCCTGGCCTCTGTGTCACCGCTGGACAACGGAGAGTATGTCTGTGCTGCTGTTAATGATGCTGGATCCACTGAGAGGAAGTACCAGCTCAAAGTTAACGGTGACTGACCTGCACTCTGTGATTATGTTTACGACATGTTATGTTTATGACAGTTGATTCTGTTGAAACGAACACGTAAAGCTCAATAATCAAATTTAAAACCCCCACAGTGCCCCCAGAGTTGCGTAACAGTGAAACGCCAAGCAACGTGTCTCTGGTCCTGAGCCAGTCCACCAACTTGGTGTGTGATGTCATAGGAAGTCCGACCCCCGTCATCACCTGGTACAAAGATGGGATTCCTGTAGGTGAAATTCTAGTGAATTGACTGTTAATTTCATGCGTTCATGTTTACAGAAAGATTTTTTTTCTGTTTTTAGCATTTATACAAAGGGTTACTTCCTTGAAGGTTTATACACACATCGCAGACACAGTCAAGGAGATTAAGTAACATGCTGCCTTTGCATAACCCATACTTAAGCCGCGGTCTATAAAGCCCTCTACAAGGGCTGGATCACAACATGATGCATGAATAAAAGTAAAGAGAAATTATAATGACCTTTCCTTTCATTTATTAATGAAAGAGCTCGTAAAGATGGAATGAGCTCTGATCACAGGGTACACTGTCCAAGAGAACGGGCTTTAAACCACGGCGGATCACGTGTGAATGCATGTGTGTGTATAACAAACACCAGCCAGGCCAGCCATGATGGCAGCATGGTCAAAGCTGTAATGACAGAATAATTATGATAAATGGATGCGAGAACAGAGAGTTAGCACACACTTTGCTGTAACATCCCAGGAAGCTGGCTGCCTTTTGTTCCCTTGGCTGGCTCACAAAAAAGCACAGATGGGAAAATCAGAGCGCCTGCTTCAGTCTGCTAATTATGAGCAATCTCAATAAAGATGCTCTGCTTTCTGGATGTTTTAGCTCTAAGCAACAATTAAAAACTTTTCATGTTTTGTACACTTTTTAAATGAAATTCCTCATCTGAATGGATCGTTGGCTTTCAGACAGCGGCTGTTTTTCAGTTCTGCCAGAAGTGTCAGCTGCAGCTTTTTTAGTTTGGATCCTTTTATCATGATGTCTCACGAGTCAACCCACAATTACTGTCAGACGTTATTTCCTAAACTGTAACTTATGCAGTGAGTTTTTGCTTTTGTGTTTGATTCCATTTATTTATGTTGATCGACAGGTGGTAGCTGGTAACAGCATCCAGATTCTTGACATGGGAAAAACCCTGAAACTAATGAATGCAGCCACAGCAGACGCTGGCATCTACAGCTGTAAGGCCATCAACATCGCTGGCAGCACCGACAAAGACTTCTTCTTGGATATACTGGGTGAGTGAGGCCAGTGAGCTGTTGGTTATGGAGACTCCAAGAGTTTCAGGGAAAGAGCAATGTACTGACTTGTGGGCATGTAGGTTTGATATGTGTGTAATGATACTGTCACTCTGTTCCCAGTCCCACCGACCATTGAAGGGTCAAGCTCTCCTCGAGATGTTTCAGCCATTGTCAAAGAGGAGATCAGTCTGGAGTGCAAGGTACAAGGAGTGCCCTTTCCCACAATCCAGTGGTACAAGGACAGAAAGTAAGTGCTGCCTTATATTAGAGCATTTTGATGTCCACTATTCTGTAAGGGAAAACAATGGGTAAAACTTTTGTTTCTAGGCTGGTGTTTCTTGGTGATCCCAACCTAGAGGTCACCGACAGGGGTCAGGTTTTAAGAATAAAAAGTGCCCGACTTGGAGACAAAGCCCGCTACCAGTGTAGTGTCATGAATACAGCTGGGAAACAGTCCAAAGACTTCAACCTCAATGTCTATGGTGAGTGTGGATTCTGACAGATTCTATGCAGTCAGGTATTAAATGCAAAGATTACTCTTTATACAGTAAATATATGTAATTGTGTAAAACTGCCTCAGATGACCAAATACATCTAATTTTTCTGCCATTTCTCCAGTGCCTCCATCCATCAAAGGCGGTAACACAACCACAGAGGTCACCGCCCTGCTGGACACAGTGGTAACGCTCGAGTGTGAGGCGCGTGGAGTGCCACTTCCCACCATCACCTGGTACCGAAACGGAGAGGTCATCCTGTCGAACCGTCAGGCCCAGTACGTCGATCGAGGCCACTACCTGAAGGTCCCTCGGGCGCAGGCGTCAGACGCAGGCCAGTACACCTGCAAGGTGACCAGTGTGGCTGGGAGCGCCGAGAAGAGCTACGAGCTGGACGTCTACCGTAAGAAACTTTTTCATCGTGCTGCTGTATGTCAGCACGAAACAAAAGCTTTTAGAAACTCCTCTCAAAATCTAAAGCACATTTTGACACTAAATCAGGTTGTAGGAACTAAGGAAATCTTTGAACTTAAGCTTCCATTGTTTCTGCATTTGCATGTCATATGTGCTGAGCTCCGAAGGTTATTATTGCATTAATCAGAGCTTTAAGGCATTCGGTTTCACTCACAATGCGTAAAGACATTCGTAGCAGTCAAGAATAATTTCATACAGCTGTGGATAGTCAGCAATGGCAAAAAAAAAAATCTTGATCCCGGAAGAAAGCAACAATGCATTCAGAGTGGAGGATGTGATGTAAGCTGATGAAAGCCTTGAGCGTGAAATGTAAATACAACATCATTCAAGCAGGTCTTCGATTTCTAAACTTTCTTTATGCATCTTCCTACCTCCCAGTGCCTCCTACCATTGCGGGCAGTGATGAAGGGCCAACTGAGAGGAAAGTAGTCCTCAGTAAGCCGCTGGTCCTGGAGTGCCAGGCAGGCGGACACCCTCCCCCCTCCCTCACCTGGCTGAAGGATGGAGTTCCTGTCCGTGATGGCGAAAGTGTCCGTGTCCTTGAGCAGGGGAGTAAAATAGAAATCCTCTCAGCCACGGTGACAGACTCGGGACGTTACGTCTGCGTGGCTACAAGCATCGCTGGAGAGAAGGAGGTCAAATACGATGTCAGAGTTTTAGGTATAGAAGAGCAATTCACACACACATTCATGCGTTATTGTTTTGCATGCTGGCAGGTGTTAGATGTTGTGAAATACAACCTTTCTTGGAGTTTGGCTTGCTTGTGTGCATGCATATTGTGGTAATATAATCTCTCTGAAGCTTTGGCCTGAACTCACTGTTCTTTCCACATCAATATCACCATCATCATGATGGAGCTGGAGGGACTTATGATTAATGAAAATAAAAATTGATTTGTCTCCCTGCACAGTATATGAACAGCAGGTCAGCATTTAGGCTGCCACTGCTCGCAGACAAGACAGCAAGTTCAAAAGAAATAGAAGCCAGACTTTCAGCCCATGCCAGGTTAAACACATCAGAGAGAAAGACTTCAAGAAGTCTGTTACCCAAAGAGACCACCCAGTAACAATTGTTTTATAGCTGCTAAGAGACAGACAGAAATTTGTTGAGGACCCATCTTGGTCCAGGTTACCGAAGCCATACAGTCGTGTATACAGTGTTGTGGTTTAAACTGTCCTCGTAAATCAGAAACTATCCAGAGATGAACTCTCAATATTGCTCTGCGACGTCAGATAAGTCATGTTATTAAAACCTTGATTTGCCTTTATGGAGTTGTATCTTTAACTCATTCACAGTGCTTATCAGTAAATGCGAAGTGGAAGATGAAGTAATTTGCCTTTGCTGGCACAGCACTGCTGCTGTAGGACTTATATCCGCTCGTGTTTTATGAGCAAGCTCTGTTGCTCCGAGTTTGTTCTTTAACAGTTCGTGACAGCTGGGAAAACAACACACCGTTGTCGGCAGGATTCGAACCTGCGCGGGGAGACCCCAATGGATTTCTAGTCCATCGCCTTAACCACTCGGCCACAACAACACATGTGTAACCTGAGCTGACGCTGCTTGTTTCTGCTGAGGCTGCTGCTATCGACAGCATGTGCGCATTCCTCATGGGAAACAGACACCTGCCGTTTCACTGTGGCTCCGCATGTCTGACCAGTAGAGCTCCTCACAAACACACAAAATTCAGTTCAATGCATGTCAGAACCAAGACAGATTTTAGAGATTTTATATTAAATTTAATATTCCCTGTTACATTTTTGCTAGTCTTTTCTGATATTGTTACTCCAAAGTGGCAGAAGCGGAAGAATATAAAAAATGAATAAAAGTAATAAAATAACAGTCCCAAAGATGTGATATAATAATTAATTCAGCAGCTTAAAAACAGTCTATAATTCACATATTCACAGAGATTCATTTAATTTCTTTCAACCCTAGTGCCTCCTTTCATCGATGGAGCTGATGACGTGACCGACACCACAGTGACAATCAACAGCCCTTTGGAGCTGGAGTGTCAGGCCACGGGAACGCCTGCGCCCGCCATCATGTAAGAGCTCCACCTCACGCATACAGACACACAGGCATAAACACACAGATGTTCACTGTAAAAACGCCTCTTCTCCAGGTGGTACAAAGATGGGAAGCCAGTCAGACAGGGTGAGGGGTTGCGGGTGGCAGCCAGCGGTCGACGCCTGATCGTTTCCCGCGCTCAGGTGTCTGACACAGCTCGTTTTCAGTGTGTGGCCACAAACGAAGCCGGAGACCAGGAGAGAGACTTCAATGTGGTTGTCCACGGTAAAATATCAAAAAGCTTTGTCATGTGATTCTGCAGTGAAATGAGTTGTTTTCTAACAACAAATGAATATGCTGGATAGTTCTACAGCACTTTAATTGTAATAAATATGATTTATGCTCTGAATGCAAGCCACGGGGATGCTCCCACTTTTGGTAAATACAACTATCTGCCCTTTTCTAATTTCCTTTTATCTGAAATTTGCAGTTGTAAAGAGTTTTTAAGAAAATAACTTCACCCTCTCCATCTCTCCAGTTCCTCCATCCATTCGTACCACCGGGCCTGCTGAGCGCTCCGTGGTTCTCCAGAAGTCCATCAGTTTGGAGTGCATCTCCAGCGGCATCCCTCCTCCCAGCATTACCTGGCTTAAAGATGGCCGACCTGTCGACACAACACAGGGGCACCTCAAGGTCTGCTCTGGAAACAAGCGAGTTTTAAGTCTTACTGTCAATGGATATCATGTGACTTAAAAAGAAACTGTTTTGTTTCAGCTGTGATCAGCTGCCTCAGTTTAAATCGATGAGCATTGCAAGGCGAAGTTTTGTTCTGAGCATCATGTTTTGTGCGTTTCTGCTTGTCTCTGCCACAGCTGGAGTCGTCAGGCAGGTTGCTGAAGGTCACAGAAGCGAGACTGGAGGACTCTGGGAGATACACCTGCCTGGCCACCAATGCGGCCGGCGAAGCCCAACAGCACATACGGCTCAGTGTCCACGGTAATTTGTCGATTCCTTTCTGCCCCGCGTCTCACTCATCCTCTGGTTTCTGTCATATATTCTTCTCTTCGGCCGTCTGTTATCGAGGGACTAGGCGGAGACGGGAGAATATCATCTGATAAATTGTTGTGCTTGTGCGTAATGCTCCCCTGTGTCCCTCAGAGCCTCCCAGTATTCCCTCCTCCGGAGAGATCATCAACCAGACCGTCCTGTCGGGCTTTTCCACTGAGCTTGAGTGCAAGGCCACAGGCAGCCCATTGCCCGGTAAGACGCCTCACAAACTTCCCCCTCCGACCTGCTGCGCTCTCTCACAGGCTCCGGGGCGTAGTTTCCTCTGACTGCTGCGTTTGGAAGCGGCTGTACTGCTGCTTTCCTTATCTTTCACCATTAATGGAACAGCAGAAAATTGATCTCAGATGACTCCCTACTGGCGGCTTCACTCTCTCCCTGCTGCCTTTCTTTCCAGTGTACAAGTTCAGTGCAGATAAGCAGGCGCATTCCTGTGTAATCGAGCACTCTTTTCTTGAGGCCTTTCTGCTTTTCACAGCAGGTGTTTCAATCCAACAATCTGATATCTGTGAAACCATGTCACATATGAAAATATTGTGTTAGAAATATTTTTTAAGCTCCATGAGGAAAAGCATGAATACTGCATTTGTCTGCTTTCTTTTGTTTGTCTTTGCACAATTCAACAATGAAAATGCATAAATGATTAATTCTGCTCACAAATTTCGCAACCTGAAAAAAGTTAATTCTATTTTTTGTTTCTGAAGCTTAGTGAAAGAGGTCCAAAAAGATACTGTGTCCGTGTCCTCCAGACCTTTAAGGTCACCTGGACGTTGTTGCTTCTCTTAGTGAAACAGTGTGAAGCAACTTTTAGTTGCTATTCACCACATATCTTGAACAAATGTGCACAAGGTCTGCTCCAACCATAAAAGCTTTCAAATCATTCATGCTTTTTATTCAATTGTGTGTTGTTTCTGCACTGTAATTGTGCTCATAGATTCTTTTTCCATTATCTATCCCTGTTATCTTCTATTTGATTTCTTGCATTTGTCTTTGGTCTTTTGAAGTCATTTCCACATGTTTTTTGCTTTATGTAAAGCACTTTGAATTACCTTTGTTCTTCAGCCATCACTTGGTACAAAGATGGCCGACCACTGACAAGTGCAGCCGGGGTGACGATGCTGAAGCGCGGCCAGGTGCTGGAGATCGAACGGGCTCAGCTGTCCGATGCTGGAATATACAGATGTGTAGCGGTCAACCTGGCTGGAGTTGCAGAGATATCGCACAGCCTGCAGGTGTATGGTGAGTGGCTTTTTATATTTCATACAGATATGTGATCCTTTATGAAATCAGATGATATTTTTTCTCTTTAATAAGGAGAGGTTTAAGTGACAGAGGGTTTAGATACGCTTCAGTTATCCACTTTATCTAACTTCATAAAACCCCAGCAGAAGTATGTGTATTCTTGACCGCTTCCTTCTCTTTTTTTTCTCGCAGTGCCTCCGGTCATCTCCAGCCGAGGTGGCACAGTAACAGTTGTGGTGAATGAGGCTGCCAGGCTGCAGTGTGAGGCCACAGGAGTTCCTCTGCCCAGCCTCACATGGCTCAAAGATGGCAGCCCTGTGGCAAGTGTGTCACATGGCATACAGGTACCCATAAATCAGTTAAATGAATGAATCATGTGTCAGTGATGTGATGACTTATTTCTGTGTCATGTAACTTGTGATGTGCTTAAACCAAAAAACAAGATTTATATACATTATTCCATGTAGGTCTATAGTTGTGTTTGTGTGTTTGCTTTGCACTATGACGTGTTTCTTCTTCCCTCTCAGGTGTTGTCTGGTGGCAGAGTGCTGTCTCTGAACAGTGCACTGGTTAGTGATACAGGCAGGTACACCTGTGTGGCTGTCAACGCCGGAGGAGAACAACAAAGAGAGTATGACCTGAGGGTTTACGGTAAGTAAATATCCATTTATCAGCAGTTGGACAACACATATATACAGTTCTATTGTTAGCGTTCCCATATTTGCAGATATTTGGTTGCACTAAAGACGCAGTCATGGTGTGTTTTACTATAGAAATATGAGATATAATGAGCCAGTGATTTTAACTATTCTGACAATCAATTTATGGATGTTTTAAATAAAGAATAAGACAAAATTATGAAAACTTTACTTATACTTTCCAGTCCTTAAAATGCACCAATTTTCAGATTATCAGTCTTTTTCTTGTGTTGGTAACTACCTTTTTTCACTTATATCTGGCCTTTCACTGACAAAACATTGAGAAAAGAAGGCAGATAAATCAATGAAAACAAGCTGCAGCCCTTTTAGGTTTTAATCCTTGTTTTGCTCACTTTTAGACCACACCAGACACCAACTTTCATCATCATGACTTCTGCAAATCTGCAACAACAGTCAGAGCTTTTAATGAGCGCTCTTTTATTTACAAAAGAGCATGATGTATTTTAGTATTAAAGTAGATCTAAAATGGCCTCCTTAGGTAAGTTGTTGACAGGCGCTGTTGAAAGAACAGCACTTAATGCTCAGTCCGTCGTCTTGGTACAGTCTTCCTGTTTGTGACTTTAATGTCTTTTCCTTCTTCCCCCTTCCTGTTTTCCTGGCTAATGGTTATAGCCGACTGTAGCGCGTCTTTCAACAGAGCACCGGGTCCAGCTCGAAACATGAATAAAAGCACTGAAACAATATTTGAAAAAAGCCTTGAGTGAAACGTGCCTGTAGAGGAAGTATGCCTCGGTTAAGTTTAGCATTTCAAAAACCTTGTCAGTTTGCTGCACTGAGCTGAGCCTGATGGCAATTCGGTTGTTAGACAAGTCTAATCAAAGCTAATGCCGCTGAGGTCACAGGAGGCGAGTAGTTTACATATCTGGGATTTTAAAGGCTGCGCTTGCGTGTGTCTGTTTGAACATCCACATGACGTACATTTCCTTGGAGAGATCAAAAAGAGCTTGTCGAGAGAAATAAAGGCAGATTTGTTGTAGTAATTGCTACCATTCTTCAGCAGCTTCCTGTGTCTGGCCAAATACTGAGCTGAGGGCCTGTTTCTGTCCTTCCCCAGTGACTTGTGCTCTGTCTGTCCAATAGCCATAATGCAGGGGAAATTGGTCTGCAGTCATTTTCTCAAATAGGCCAGATTCACCAGATTCATGAAGGGCCGATAAATAGAGGCTTAGATGAACAAAATGTCCACTTTTGTGTTAAAGGATCCCAGTCTGTTGTTAGAACAGAGGCATCATCATACATGGATGGATGGAGACCTCCAGATGTTTCCTGAGTGGTCGTGCCAAAGTTGTCAAAAAAACCACAGTTTGCCTCGCTTTGGCTCAGACGTGTGTGTTTTGGTGTCATGTCTAGTACTCATTAAAATTTTGGGAAATAATCAGCAAAATAACAGCAACACAAATCTTCAGCTATGATGACGATGTTCACTGGGGAACAAAAACATCCTTATGGGAATTCCTCTGCTCCTGAGTCATTATGCATCTTAGCGCATGTTGGCCATTTCCATGGAGTTTTTAGGTTTCATGAATTTCTTGGCAATGAAGGTGCTCTGATTGTTAATGACACAAACAAATGTTGAACTGGTTTAATGGTGCTGTCATAGCCCAAGATAGAATTTAAAGAGCGCCAGATGCCCAACCAAACAGGGCCTGCGCATCTCAGGAAGCAATTATTCTGTTTTCTTGTGAGGTAATATGACAAGTTTACAGCCTTTAGAAAAACTCAGCAGGCGTACTTTCAAGGTCAGTAAATATAAAAGAGCATGTGAATAGCAGCCTTCTTGTCCGCCACAGTGCCCCCTAACATCAAGGGCGAGGAGGTGAATGCCACGGTGATGCTTGGTCGTCCAGTGGAGCTGCACTGCCAGAGCGACGCAATCCCCCCGCCAACGCTCGCCTGGCGCAAAGATGGCCGCCCACTCTTCAGGAAGCCCGGTCTGACCGTGTCAGTGGACGGGAGTGTGCTCAAGGTACAGAGTACAAAACAGTTCTGTTGTTGTTAGTTCCTTCTCGTCAAAATCTACTTTCCTCTTTTTTTCTGCTTCTTATCTTTAGAGTTTAAAGTTTCAGTGTATTTTACCATGCCTAATGATTTACCTATGAATCTCTTTGTTAGATCGATAGTGCTCAGGTGCAGGATTCAGGCAGGTACTCCTGTGAAGCCACTAATGTTGCTGGCAAAACAGAGAAGAACTATAACCTCAATGTCTGGGGTAAGTGTTTACTAAGAAGCGGATTCTGATGTTGATTTGACAAAAGTAAAACAATAAGTTTTAATAGTTTTTTTTTACATTTTTATGTTTAATCATTTTATCTCAGTGGTTCTTACTTATATTTTATTTTCCTCTCATGTTTTGCAGCGATGCCACCCGAGTGTTTTGCTTTAGCAGTACTTTGTTAGGTTCTTTTTGACTTGATTACTGTGAAATGCACCAATGTGCAGCTTAAATGAGATGTGAGCGCCTCCTTTTGGTGTCCTGTCATTATTACAGTTTCCCCCAGCATCCGTGGCTCAGAGGAGGTCTCTCCTCTGACTGTGATTGAAGGAAGTCTCATCACTCTGGTGTGTGAGTCCAGTGGCATACCGCCCCCCAGCCTTACCTGGAGGAAGGACGGTAAGTATGTATGTTTGTAAGAGACACAAAGTGACAACAAGAGCAGCAGGAATATGTTATAACGACGACATATGATGCACTAACAATTGTGTGGTCGACAGACAAACATGACTGTGGTTTTGTGTGTCCCAGGTTCTGAGCTCAAGTCAGACCAAAGGATCAGGGTTTTGTCTGGGGGTCGCCAGCTGCAGATATCCAGCGCTGAGAGAACAGACACAGCGTCTTACACCTGCACAGCCTCCAGCACAGCTGGCACCACTTCCAAAGAGTACAGCCTGCAAGTCTATGGTACATCTGTGCCACCATATCTGTGACATCAAGCGATCAAATTCATTTTAGTTGTTTCTGCTTAAAATAGGAAAAAGCTGTGTATTGCATTGAACTAGGGCTTAGTGTTTGTGTGTGTGTAGTAAATACTTAAAAGACATTAAATGTTACATAATGTTGTGCTGTAAGTACTCAGCATCTCTGGAGGGAGCACGTACACTGACTCACTTGCTTTTCTCACTTCAGTCCGCCCTTCCATCAGACGCAGCGAGGGCGACGGCGATGACATTGCTGTGACAAAGGGAGGTGACGTGACCCTACAGTGCGCTGCAGAGGGCGTACCACGGCCAGCCATCACATGGCTGAAGGACGGGCGGCCCATCACAGGCCAGCACGGCGCCAAAGTCCTGAATGAAGGGAGGCTGTTGCAGCTTAAAGACGCGCAGGTGTCAGACACGGGGCGCTACACCTGTATCGCTGTAAATGTGGCTGGACAAGCTGACAGCAAGCATGACATCAGTGTACATGGTATGAACTCTCAAGTGTTTTTTAAAATTTTTTCAACTGATTTTTTTTGTTGAAATCATAAATCTGTAGTTGGGAGTCCATCTTAAGGTCTTAAACTTGCCACCTGTCTCTCCCCCCTCCTTCTGTTCAGTCCCTCCGAGTATAATCGGTCACGTAAAGTCACCTGAAAATGTGAGCGTCGTCGTGAAGAACCCGGTTGCGCTGAGCTGCGAGGCATCTGGCATCCCTCTTCCCGCCATCACCTGGCTGAAGGACGGTCGGCCAATCAAAGCTTCCAGCTCAGTGCGCGTCCTCTCTGGTGAGTTCCTGACTGAGCTTCTGATGTTGTTGGGAGGATGTTACAAAACGCACAAAGTCTGCAGTACATCAAATTCAGATTTCGAGCCTGGCCTTCCTGTACTGTCAGATATCTTTAACAGTCTATAAAAGTCTTTCTTAGTTTAATGTCCCACCGGTTTGGGAACAGACTCGAGGGAAGCGGGACACAAAGAATATGAAGGATCATAGTATTCTGAGTAACTTAAGCTATTTTGCTTCCTAACTGGGTTTCAAAGGCCAAGCAGTTGCAATACATCACCAGTAATAAGATGTAACAGGATCATTGCAACAGGGGCCAAACTCAACAGACGGAGGGAGATCTGTGAAAGAAGACTGTTTTTGAACATTTAGCAAGATGTATTTGGTGCTTCCAAATTAGACTGTGGCCCCTCAACTTGGACAGGCCTATCCTTAATGGCTTGTGCAGACTTTTTCAACTTTTTGCTCATGAGAATAATGGGAATTGCTTGGAATTACTTTTTTTTTAAATTCTCAGTAAAACAAAAGTGCTTGATGGCGCTTGTGTGTCAGAGAGGAAGGCTCACGTTGAGCTGTATCAGGTGTGTCCATCATGTGTAAGCTGTAGTATAGCAGGTTAATTCAGCGCACTGCAAAATTCACATTGTGTCAGTGTTTTGTCACTTGTTTTCTCTGGAGATTCACATGAACCCTCTTAAGTGGTTTTAAAAGACAGATGCCATTGGTCATGAATCTCATTAACGTGGTTTGTAAATGTTTTAACAGCTGGGAGCCTCAGAGTCGAAATTCTTTCTGTTAATTGATCCCAGTTTTCAAAGAGGGGTGATTTTCAAATGCTGTTTACACGCCCTTGGGATGTTTTCTTTTACTGAAGAAAGTGCACAACTGACACAGCTTTTGAAAACATTCCACGATGACAACAGACAAATGGTGATAATTGGCCCGATTAATCTCTTAGGGGGTCGAAGCCTGCGTCTAATGCATGCTGCGGTAGAGGATGCTGGGCGCTACACCTGCATCGTGTCCAACAGCGCTGGAGAGGAAAGGAAGAACTTTGACCTCGACATCCTCGGTAACAAACACCTTGTAGTTACATATTTTGTAAGATGGTGTCATGTTGAGTGAAAATATCTAAATCAACTTCTCTGTGCAGATTAAAAATGTCAGTATTGAAAATGTGAAAATTTATTTAACAACAGTCTGAAGAGATGTGATAAATGTGTATTCTACTAAAGCTTGGAGACCATGGGTACCTGTAACTGATTTTCAGTCTAATTCAACAGTTCCACCAAGCATTGTTAACGAGGGAACAGTGTTGGATACCAAAGTCAAGGAGAAACACAACATTACCCTCACGTGTGAGGCGTCAGGTAAATGACATTCACTGACATCTGTCTCCTGTTCTAACTCATGTTCTTTCAATGAAGCTTCTCTTTATCAATCCTTAATGTAAATGATATTAAAGATGCAACATGCATATGACAACTTTTTTTAAACTCACCTAATCATTTCCCAGGTAACCCTGTACCAGAGATTAAATGGCTGAAGGACGGGCAGTTGTTGGTGCCTGACAGGCGCCACCAGATTTTGTCTCACGGTCGTTTCCTGCAAATCTCCGGGGCCCAAGTCGCCGACACTGGCAGGTACAGCTGCCTGGCATCTAACACCGCGGGGGATCGCAACCGCCACTTTAACCTCAACGTCCTGGGTACGAGCACAACTCTTTTTTCAATCCCCTGAAGATCATTTCTAGAATCAGTCAAACTATTTGAGATGAATTTAAAGCTGTGTTCTATATTTGATCGCTTCCTCTTCTTTTGTCAGTTTCTCCCACTATTGCTGCCTCCGGTTCTGATGGCTCTGCGGAGGAGGTGACAGTAACTCTGAGCAGCCCCACCTCTCTGGTGTGTGAAGTCCAATCTTACCCTCCTGCTCTCATCACCTGGCTGAAGGACGGCACTCCGTTTGAGTCCAGTCGCAACGTCCGAGTCCTTCCAGGTTCGAGATCGCACGAGCATAATGATAGAGCGTAACTGTAAGAGAATACAGCATCATGGTGCATCTTTTGTTGTTCATGAAACATCCTTTCACAGGAGGGCGGACCCTGCAGATTCTCAATGCTAAAGAGGAGGATGCTGGGAGATACACCTGCGTGGCCACCAATGAGGCCGGAGAGACGCTGAAGCACTATGAGGTCAAGGTTTATGGTGAGATCGCTGCATCTCTGCATCTTGCTTTACAAGAAGAGAAAAATGACAGTAGAGTATAAAGCTGCTGACACCTCAGCTCTAGCATAGCCTATTGCACATAAAATTACAAAAACATAATGTAAATGCAACAAAATGAAAATCACTGACATAATTATCAGCAATCACATTTTTAAGAACAATTTAACTTCACCATCTGTAAATCTGTGAAAATGATGTGTAATTTAAACATGTATCTTGACTCCAGTTCCCCCTCAGATCAATAAGAATGATATCCCAGGAGAAGGACTGGCCCCCAAAGAGGTCAAGATCAAGGTCAACAGCTCACTGACCCTGGAGTGTGCAGCTCAGGCCTTTCCTCCTCCAGCACTGCAGTGGTACAAAGACGGACAGGTAGAAATCTGACTGGGGACACTGTGGCAGATAGAAGAAAGATATAAATAGGTTTGAAAATAACCTTACCCCTCTGATTCCCCCCTTCTTGTGCCTTTTTTTCTCCTTCACAGATCCTGCAGGCAGACGACCACGTGTCCATAACAGCCAACGGTCGTATCGTTCAGATCAAACATGCTCAGGTGTCCGACACCGGCCGCTACACCTGCGTAGCCACTAACATAGCTGGAGAGGATGAGAAGGACTTTGATGTAAATATACAAGGTGAACTGGGTTGACTGACGCTAATGTGTTAACTGAGACTATTTGTGCAAATCATGGGCTGAAAGAGTTTTCTGGCACTGTTGTTGTGTGTTTTTATTGTCCTATAAAAGCTTGCATTTTGAAAATTGTTGTGCTTTGATATAATACCATTCGTTTTCAATGCAACACCCTTTAGCCTGCACTGTGTTTCCAGCTACATACAGAAAAAAAGTGTCCAAAACTGCTCGACAAAGGACTTAAATATTTTCCCTGTTTTTCTTTTCCTCTCTTCAGTGCCACCTAACTTCAACAAGCCTGGCGGAGTTGGCGATACCTCGTCTTTCCCAGGCTTTGGAGGGGATGTTCGAGACGTGATACTCAACAATCCTGTCTCGCTGTACTGTGAGACCAACGCTGTCCCCCCTCCAACACTCACCTGGTACAAAGACGGGCAGCTGCTGACCTCCAATGACAAAGTTCTGATCTTGCCAGGTGAGATATTAAGACAGAAAGAAAGAAACAGAGGGAGACAGAGAATGAGCTCCTTCTAATGAGTTTTATTTTCAGGCGGCCGGGTGTTACAGATTCCCAGAGCCCAGGCTGAAGACTCAGGCAGGTACACGTGTGTGGCTGTCAATGAAGCGGGAGAGGACTCCATCCAGTACGATGTTAGAGTGTTACGTGAGTAAAAACACCTCTCTTTGTATCAGTCAGTGAAACAGAGCTGGTCTTTTTACATACAACAGTTTCATTCTTACTTGTGTATTTTTGTCCACAGTGCCTCCGATTATACGAGGAACAGACAGCGATTTGCCTGATGAGGTCATAGTCTTAGTCAACAAAACCACCCAGCTGGAGTGTCACGTGGATGGAAACCCCGCCCCCAAGATCACCTGGTTTAAGGACAGCCAGCCACTCAGCTCTGACGGGCCACATAAAATCCTGTCCAACGGGCGAACACTTCAGGTAACAACCAGGGAGCACAGACAGCAACATTTTCCCATTCAATATATATGGATGTATTCTAAGACCTGAATAATGCACAGCCGCTCAACTGTGATTGTAGTATTTTCAAAAGGCTGCAGCTTTTCCCCGTAGACCACTACAGTAAAAGAGACATCTGTTAACTGCTGACAGGATATCCACAGCTGTAAACAGTCAATTCTTATCTCAACTCTTTTGTTTAAACCATGGAGATTTAATCTTTCTAAATCTTTTCCAGTGGTAGCGAAAAGCTTTTTTTTCTGAGTAACAACTTCAGCTAACAACAACAGCAGTTTCTTTTGCAAACATGCCAGGTGACTGACTGTAATCAGACTGAATAGGTGCCATCTTTGGATGTGTTATCCAGTTCCTATCGTGTATCCATCATCCAAACCCACTCCAGCGCACTTTGAAAACTCTAACTGTATATTTTGTTTATCCATGTTTCATATCGTTGTCCATTTTTCTGCAGGTGTTGACTGCTCAGGTATCTGACACAGGCCGATATGTGTGTGTGGCTGACAATGTGGCTGGAAGTGCAGAAAAATCCTTCAACCTTAACGTTCATGGTGAGTTAAATGTGAATAGATAAATTTATGCTTTTCTGTTACATGTACTTTTTACATGACGATACACATCGCATAGAAACGGTGCTGTTCTGACTTACAGACCGTTAAAAACTAATGTTGTGTTAAAGCTCTTTTTCCAGCAGGCTCATGTAAATGTGAAGATTCTGTTTGCTATGCTGAATATTTCTTATCTTTTTTCCTTTCAGTGCCTCCCACTATCATCGGCCTGAATCCTGAGACTGTGACTGTGGTGGTGAACAACTTTGTGTCTCTCTCTTGTGAAGCTACCGGCTTCCCCCCTCCCACCTTGAGCTGGCTGAATGACAGGGGCCCCATTCAGGCCAACACCAATGCACTCATCATGCCAGGTACTAGATTATGTAGAATGAACACTGTAGAATATCTGGACATGAGGACAGCAAAAAAATTATGAAGACCAACAACAAGTTGGGTAATTTTAGTAGATCCTGAATGTGTCTGTGTGTCCATTTGTTCCCTCAGGCGGCCGTACGCTACAAATTCTGAAAGCAAAAGTATCTGATGGAGGAAAGTACAGCTGTGTGGCCATGAACGCAGCAGGGGAGGCTTACAAACACATCCACCTCACTGTGTTCGGTGAGTCCATGTCCTCGCTGCGTGTGCTGCGCACTGAGCTCCAGACTTTGTCCTGATGGTAAATGTTTGCCTTTCAGTTCCTCCAAGTATCCGGGACAGTAGTGGGGACTCTCCTGTGGTGGTGAATGTGCTCGTCGGGAGATCGGTAACTCTGGAGTGTGAGTCCAATGCGGTGCCTCCTCCAACAATCACCTGGTACAAGAACGGCAGGATGGTGACAGAATCGGCCAACCTGCGCATCCTGGCAGAGGGACAGATGCTCAAAATCAAAGGCTCAGAGGTAAGAGATGAATGGATGCCTTGTTGTGCAAACATCATTCACCAGTTGCATGTTAAGTCAAAGCACTGGCTGTTACTGTGATGTCTGTCTTCTTTGTTTTTGTATTGATGAAGGGAAGGGATATAGGGAAAAGCTGACATCAAGTGGGATTATTAAAGAAAAGTGTCTCATTCTCAGTTGGCCGTGGCGTATCAACCCAGAGGGGCTGACTGCTGTAGTGTAACCTGAGCAGATACAAGAGAGATCTAAGGCACTAATGATCTAATAACTCTAACGATCTCATTTGAAATTAATTTCATGCCTTCCATTGGAAAATTCATCCAACATTTGGCACATTTTACTCTGTACTGATAACTGAATTTTGTTTTTTTTTGTTTTGTTTTGTTTTGTTGTTTTTAATGTTTCTGTTTGTTCAGTTTTTGTCCCTCATATGTCCCCTCTGATTTTCAGGTATCTGATACTGGACAATATGTTTGCAAGGCCACCAATGTTGCTGGACAGGTTGACAAGAACTTCCACCTGAATATCTATGGTAGCGCATTATGGATTTCAATTTATTCAAAAATCCCCTATTGTATTTAAAATGCTTAACACCTGCTATGTGTATCTCTCTTCAGTACCTCCCAGTATCGATGGGCCATCAGAGGAGAGTGTTGTGGAAACCATCAGTAACCCTGTCACCTTTTCCTGTGATGCCACTGGAATCCCTCCTCCTAGCCTCGCGTGGTTGAAGAACGGACGACCCATAGGTACGTCTGAGTTTAAAGTGAAGTGAGCTGAAAACGCAGACAAACCAATTTTGTCATCAGTGAATGTAGGAAGGAACATTGTCTTGTCATATACCTGTATTTCATCTGTGTCTTTCAAAAATACATTTTACGTTTATACCAAACTACGAACTTATCTTCCTTCAGAGAACTCAGAGTCTCTAGAGATGCACATCTTCTCAGGGGGAAGCAAGCTGCAGATTGCACGGTCGCAGCTCTCTGACAGTGGCACTTACACGTGTGTGGCCTCTAATGTGGAGGGCAAGGCACGCAAGAGCTACCGCCTCACCATACAAGGTACATGTGTAATCCTAGTCACTAAAAACAGCTCTAACACTTTTCTAGAAACCAAAATGAGGAAGCGCAAAAATGTATTTGGTTCCTGACAAGCCTACGAAGTTCATGTGCTCATACAAACACATGTATTTGTAAGTCATGGTTTCTCATGCTACGTATAGACTTATTCTAATAAGTCTATAATTCTCTCTCAGTCCCTCCCAGTATCTCTGGATCTGACCTGCCCAGTGAAATGGGAGTCTTGCTAAATGAAAGTATCCAGCTGGTCTGTCGAGCCCAGGGAACCCCAACTCCGAGCATCCAGTGGTTGAAGGACGGGGAAGTCATCAACAACACGAGGGGCGCGGGGCTCAGGTAATGCTTGGTACAAATAAGTTATTCAAATTGCTTGTTTTACAGCAGGCCTGTCCAGTTGTGAGAGATGTTGTGATGTTTATAATGATGATGTTGACGCTGTGTTGCTGTTCAGGATCAGTCCAGATCAGAGCACGCTCACTGTGACTCGAGCTCACACCGCTGATAGTGGCAAGTACACCTGCGTGGCCGCCAACACTGCAGGAGAAGAGGACAGGATATTCAATTTAAATGTGTATGGTGGGTTTAATGTTTTTTTATTTACTCACTGATGAATGCACGAGGTGTGTTTTCATGTCACTGACTTTGACTTTTCCATTTTGTTCAGTGCCTCCTGTGATTGATGGCAACAGTGAGACAGTTGAGCAGCTGGCCACAGTGCTGGACAGTTCGGTCAGCATTGAGTGTGTCGCTACAGGCTCTCCTCCGCCGCAGCTCAACTGGCTGAGAAACGGCCTGCCTCTGCCAGTGTCCTCCCACATACGGCTTCTTTCTGCCGGACAGGTGCTCCGGTAGGTCAGTGGTCAGGGCTCAAGAACAGACTGTAACACCTGTTGCTGCATTAGTGACAACTTCTTGTAGGCTGTATTTGACGGAAAATTCTTGTCACCCCCACATAAGATGAAATTATTGCAAAATACTGTGTTTTGTTTTGGCAAAACTAAGATTTTGGTGTGCATCTGTAAAAGAAATCTTCCTTGGTACTTAATTTATTGATGCAAAAATTAATATATTTTCTATTTAAATGTATATGTAATTAGATATATTTACAAACTGATGCCTACTTCAGGTGTTGCTACAGTCTTAAATCATGTCATCGTAATGGCTTACAACACAGTATGAAGTGTTCTCAACAACAAAAAGTTCATCTAAAAGTCTCAAGTAATAAATCATATTCAATAACAATGGTTATTTTAGACATTTAGTTGAAATTAAAATGTAACTTGTATCTTTTGCTTCTGTCAGGATTACACGGACCCAGGTGTCCGACAGTGGCACCTACACCTGTGTGGCATCAAACAGAGCAGGAGTGGACAACAGACACTTTACCCTGCAGGTGCATGGTGAGTCTGAAAACATTATTTGCTTGTACAACCTGAGGGATAAATCACCAGGCATCTTCGTAAGTGCCCCGTATGTTTTATAACTCTCCTCAGTCCCGCCTGGTCTGGATGGAGCAGGGAGCACAGAAGATGTGACTGTAGTCAGAGGAAACTTGGCTTCTCTGCTGTGTGTTGCTGATGGGACCCCGGCCCCCACCATGTCTTGGCTCAAAGAAGGGGCGACGCTAAGTCCTAACCGCCGCCTCAGATTTCTCAGCCTGAATACCACGGTGCAGATCACCCAGGCGCAGGTCAATGATACGGGACGCTACACCTGCGTGGCTAACAACACCGCGGGACAGGCCAGCCGCCACTTCAACCTGAAGGTGCTGGGTGAGTAAAAGCAGATTATATCTCTTAGCTCTTTGGCTTCCGCTTTTGATTCATGGGTGAGAAATTACAATTTGTTTGGTGTCTGTTCTCTTTTTCAGATCCTCCGCACATCAAAGGCTCTGGCGTACCAGCAGAGGTATCTGTGGTAGTTAATAATGTTTTAGAGCTTCAGTGCGAGGCCTCGGGCATTCCTGCACCTTCTCTGACCTGGCTGAAGGACGGACGCCCGCTGCCACAGACAGACAGCCTGCGCATCCTGAGGGGAGGAGAGGTGCTGCGCGTGGCCTCCGCACAGGTCAGTGGAGTGATACAGTGTCTCATTTAATGCATTTAGTTCTGCAGAAAGTTCTGTTTTCTTTAAAAACTCACAGTCTGTGATACAATATGTGCAGTGCAGACTTTTCTACTGTTTCCATACACATCTTTGCTTCACTTGTTCTCAGTTGGAGGACACAGGCAGATATAGCTGCTTAGCCAACAGTCCAGCAGGAGATGATGACAAGGAGTTCCTGGTTCGAGTGCATGGTGGGTTAATTAACTTTATATGTAAAAACCTATTGATATAATCAGTCTGTCAATCAGGAGAAATATTAATAAAAACATGTTTGCCTGTTGTAATAAACATAATGTTTGTCCAGACAAATAAGAAGAGATGAGTTTGTGGTATAAAATCCATGTCAGTGCTGGCCTCACTCTGCTTTGCCTGTAACAGTTCCTCCTAACATCGCGGGGGAGAGTACACCTCAGGACGTGTCGGTGCTGCAGAACAGACAGGTGACTCTAGAGTGCAAGTCTGATGCTGTCCCACCTCCAACTCTGACCTGGCTCAAAGACGGCCAACCTTTACAGGTCAGAAATCAAACAAACAAACTATCCATGCGGTGCCATGACCTCTCCAGAAATATATTCACAGATTCCTTTCCTCTCTGCGCAGGCCTCTGCTCGTGTGCGCGTCCTGTCCGGTGGCCGCTACTTACAGATCAATATGGCTGAGCTCGGCGACAAAGCTCAGTATACCTGCGTGGCCAGCAACATCGCTGGCAAGACCACCCGCCAGTTTAACCTATCTGTCAATGGTACAGTTTCATCTTCTGTGTATAAGTAAAGCACATATAGAGATCCTGTATGTCCCTTTGTAGAAGAACAGGAGGAGGATTTATCTTCTTCTCAGCTCCCTGTGTAATGAGATAGAGAGCTGAATTCATTATGGTGAGTAAAAACACCATGTTAACTGTCACCTATTTCACCTCAGTGGCCCCAATTATCAAGGAAGGCTCCCAGACGGTGTCGGTGAACATCAACAAGCCAGCCGTGCTTGAGTGTATTGTAAGTGGAGTGCCACCACCTCGTGTAACCTGGAGAAAACATGGTGCCATATTGGCAGGAAACAACCCAAGGTAAGTCAATTATCTGTTGTTTCTATGTCACATACTTTCACATACAACAATTATACACTTCTCCTTGAATTGTGTATTAGTGTTTTCCTGGATTTTAACTTTGCATACTTGAGTAATACAGGGGCATGACTCAATTATTGGCATTTTCTTGATATTGTATCTTACCCAGTTTGTATAAATATGTGCAGGTACACATTTGCAGAAGACGGGTCATTACACATCCACTCTGCTCAGGTGACCGACACTGGTCGCTACCTGTGCATGGCAACGAATCAGGCTGGAACGCAACGCAAGAGAGTGGATCTGCAAGTGTATGGTGAGTGGCATACAAAAGAAACTTGAATTTCAATCACTTTCAATCACCTGCAAACTCACTCACCTAGTAATTTTATGATCCTTGGTGCTCTGTTTTCAGTGCCTCCTTCCATCGCTGACGGCCGCACCAACGTGACGGTTACAGTCAACGTTCAGACCACCTTGTCCTGCGAGGCCACCGGAATACCCAAACCCACCGTCAGATGGATGAAAAGTGGCCGAGCCATCAACACTGACCAGAACCAGAATATGTACAGGTTGATCCAGGTTTCTTCCCTCTCTGCTTTCTAATCCAAGATGGGAAACTCACAAAGACAAAACTGGAGCTTAAGAAACATTTTATTATTACTCAATGCAGACCAAATTAAACGTTTTTTTCATTGAGAGATTAACTTTTTTTTAAACATCTTTAGTTTCTTTAGTTTCATTTCGCCATTTCCAAAGGTCTGGACCTCAAAGTTAGTAGGTGGACCTCAAAGTGAAACTACTCTTTTGTTACTTCCAGATTACTTTCATCAGGCTCTCTGGTAGTTATAGCACCTACAGTGGAGGACACAGCGGTCTATGAATGCGTGGTCTCTAATGAGGCAGGGGAGGACTCCAGATACATCAACCTCACTGTCCATGGTGAGCCACTCAGAATTTCTTGTCAAATCAATACTTCTTGTTACGCTATTGTCATTGACATTGTATCATGATGTGATTTAATTCATCTTTGACTTATGAACTAAAGATCATGTGGTTTCCTTACCTGTTGCACCTTATGTCCCCCAACACAGTTCCCCCATCTATAGCCGATGAACCCACAGACCTAGTTGTTACCAGACTGTCCCCAGTGGTCATTGCCTGTACTGCATCTGGCATCCCAGAGCCCACAATCCACTGGAGCAAAGACGGCATGAAGCTTCCCAAAGAGGGGCAGGGCTACAGCATCCTGCCCACAGGTCAGAATCACATTAATGCAAACAGAGTCAAAAAGTACACAGCTTTTATTTCATACAACTGTTGAAACTGCCTCAGAAAATATTTAAATATGCCGTCAATTTTTATGTCTTTACATTATCATATACAGTTAATTCTTTAACAGTTCTTGCAAAACTTTTAAAAAAGCCACCTATGAATCATGTAATACTCCAGTTACCAAGTGATAGATGTGGAAGGTTGCATTATATGTAGAGAGCGAGTGCAGAACTGATATTGTCACTGTTAAGCATTATTTATCGTGTCGATTTGGTGTGTGATGATCTGTGTCCAGGTCCGATAGAAATCCCCTCAGCAGAGCTCAGCCATGCAGGACGCTATTCATGCACGGCCACGAATGCTGCGGGCTCCACCCACCGAAACGTGCAGCTCACAGTGCAGGGTAAGGATGTGCTGAGGGACAATATGTCAAGATACATGCTGCTGTTTGGAGCAGATAAAAATATCTACTGTTCGCAACGTAATTGCTTTTCATATCATAGTTGTTGTGATTGTTGATCACATAAATTAGTGATACATGTTCAGTGATAAAAATCATTCAATGTATGAATTTTTACATTAAGCTATTATGGTTGTATGACTCTGACGTGCATTCACTTCACCTCTTGAGATGTTTCTGAGCGTCAGCCTTTTCCTCACTCCACAGAGCTCCCACTGATCCAGTCTCATCCGTCCACCCTGGATGTGATCCTGAATAACCCCGTCACTCTGCCCTGCAGGGCCACAGGCTCGCCCAGACCCACCATCACCTGGCAGAAGGAGGGCATCAACATACCCACCACAGGTAAGTAATCCTGTCTACATGTGCATGTCTGTAGCCATAAGTAACTGATCATGACAGCACATCTCTTCATGGCAGGTGGAGGTTTCACAGTTTTACCTAGTGGGAGTCTGCAGATCTCTAAGGCTTCTGTGCAGGACTCTGGGACTTACATATGTGTGGCTCAAAACCCTGCTGGCACTGCTCTGGGAAAGACCAAACTCAGAGTACAAGGTAGGGCACACACTCAAGTAATGGCAACTTCATTAACACATGTACTGTATGATTTTGTCAACAGGGATGTTAGATGAACACTTTACAATTGTGGATTTTGATATACATTAAATGCTAATATTGTGAATGTTTTTTGCAGCATTAAACAAATTACAGAAGTCTCTGATAGAGCTTTTTTTTTTATATTCTCTTTATCCTGATAGGTAACAGTTGTGTGTCGTCAAACTTTCACCCCACCCCCCTTCCTTAGTATTTTAAATCCACGTTTTACAGTCACATAATTGTTTTAAATTGATTGTTTGCCGCAGTCCCTCCAGTGATCAGCTCAGTGGCTCAAATGTACCTGGCGCCCGTGGACTCCTCTGTGACGCTGCAGTGCCAAGCTGACGGCTCCCCTCCGCCCTCTGTCACGTGGCATAAAGACGGGCAGCCACTGAGTGAATCTGTACGCCAGCGAGTGCTCAGTTCAGGATCCCTGCAGATCTCCTTCATCCAGCCAAGCGATACTGGACGGTACACTTGCACTGCTGCCAATGTGGCAGGCACAGTGAGCCTCGAGATGAGCCTCACAGTACAGAGTAAGTTTCCATCAATTCTGTGTTTTAAACTGCATCGTTGAACACTACACAACAAGTTTGTGGTGTAAAGTGTGTATTTTGTGTGTTTGTAATGCATAAGATAAATATGATACGTTCTTTTGTATTCTACTATGTTTAATGTTTTAAAGCCACATTTCACACAAAACCTAAAGAACCATTTGTCATTTTCAAAGACTTGGCACAACCTGCGTCTCTCTGCAGTTAGTTTCAGAGTGCAGTTAGTTTCGGTTTTCTGACATATTTCCATGAATATGCCAGTAGAACATTTTTTTACATGCAGCATTTCCCTTTTGTGCTTCAAAATGATCCACCTAATTGGCCAAAACGGCCAACGGCGAGCACACAGAGAGGTCGAATGAACCAATTTGAGTTTTGAAGTATGACTGTATCTTTTCTAAAACTATAACTAATGAATGTTTTAAAATGAGCGTATAATAAAAAATGAAACTCTCCTACCTTTGCAGTCCCACCTTCCATTCGTGGTGGCGAACAGGAGGTGGCTGTGGTGGAGAACAGTCAGGCTCAGCTGGTGTGTGTGGCGGAGGGAGTCCCTCAGCCCAGCCTGTCCTGGGAGAAGGACGGTAATCCTCTCATTGAAAGCACAGGGGAGTACACAATCCTGCCCTCTGGAGAGCTGGTGATAGACATCGCTCAGGTAAGGCAAAGAAAGACACAGTGTGCAGATTTAAATTTAGCTTAGGTAGACATGGTTTCATCCAGTTCTTCATCAGCTACCAGTAATTCATGTTGTTTGATGCATTTAAATGTTTGTCTCCCCCTCGTCCCGACTCCATCTCTACCAGCCGGACGATGCAGGCAGTTACACCTGTGTTGCCACAAATGAAGTGGGACAGGACAGTCGGACGGTGATCTTGTCTGTCCACACTCACCCCGCCTTCACGGAGCTGCTCGGAGACGTGGCCCTCAACAAGGGAGAGCGCCTCCTGCTGACCTGTGGAGTCAGTGGCATCCCCCCGCCCAGGATATCATGGGCCTTCAATAACAACATTATCCCAGGTACATATAGCAAGCAAATATTTAGGGAAATGCATTACATCAAAGAATTTTTTACTGAAAAATCAAATATTTATGCAGCTTTTTGTCATGAAGAGTCTTAACTGTCTTTTTCTCTTATTGTCTTTTTTTTTTTTTAGTTCACTACGATCATATGAACGGCCACAGTGAGCTGGTGATAGAAAGAGTGAACAGAGACGACTCTGGCACTTACACCTGCGTGGCAGAAAACAGCGTAGGAACCATCAAATCTCTGGGCTTTGTCTATGTCAAAGGTAAAACCACATGGAACTATCTGACTCATTTTCAAACTTCATACTTATGTAACTGGTAACACTTTTAGCAGCATATATAAACAATAAATAAACATTCAATAAATGGTTTATAACACATTATTATAATGTATGTAATATTATAATGTAATTGTTTCTTAAAATAGCTAAATAGTTTATTTAATTTAGTTTAATAGCTTATTAAATGTTTGTATGCTGCTTAGAAATATTAAGAAGAGGATTTAAAGGTTAAGCATTGTCACGTAGCCTGCAACTCGACCCTAATCAAGGATTGTGTCTTTAATGTTAAAGCAAGTTCTTCTGTCTGTCTTCAGAGCCTCCTATCATTGATGGGGACCTTCACTCCAACCGTATTGAGCCTCTGGGCGGTAATGCCATCCTGAACTGTGAGGTCCGGGGAGACCCCCTGCCCACCATCCAGTGGAGCAAAAGTGGCATAAACATACAGATCAACAACCGCATCCAACAGCTGGACAACGGCTCTCTGGCCATCTACGGCACAGTGGTAGGAAAACACAGCAGACCTGTTCGTTGTAAGGTTTTGTACAAAACGTTGAGTGCTCTCACCTAAAGAATATATTTAAGGTCTGAAGTAATTTTTTGAACATATTTGTGATTATGATAATGACCTGTGTTTTCATGATATTTTACGCAGGGTGAAGATGCAGGCAGCTACATGTGTGTGGCAACAAATGATGCAGGCGTGGTGGAAAGGAGTGTCACACTGACCCTGCAGAGTAAGCATCAAATCTGATGCACGTTCAAAATGTTAAACTGAAAGTCGTTATAGCCTAAAAGAGTCAACCAGTGATTTGGTACTTCACCTTAACCAGTGACATCATAGCCCTTTAAAGATTACATGGATGTACCCTCCTTCCAGGTGCACCCTCCATCATAGTGGAGCCAGTGGATACAGTGGTGGATGCGGGCACCACAGTTATGCTCAACTGTCAGGCGGAGGGTGAACCCACCCCCATGATCGAGTGGTCCCGCCTGGGGCGCCCCCCTCTGGGCAACGACCGCTTCTCCACCCTGTCCAACAGTTCCCTCAGGATCAGCAGTGCCCAGAAGGAGGACACGTCTGAATACGAATGTGTGGCCAGAAACTTGCTCGGATCAGTGCTGGTCAGGGTCACTCTCACTGTGCGAGGTGAACTGGGTGAACGTGACTTAACCCTTTTCCTCCTTTAAAACAAGGAGCTACCTAAAAACAGCTAAAAACATGTTTGTATTAATGTGCATTCATTTGTTTTTCAGTTCACGGGGGCTTCTCAGAGTGGGCAGAGTGGGGTCCGTGCAGTGTGTCCTGTGGTGTCGGGTCCCAGAAGAGGCTGAGACAGTGTAACAATCCTCTGCCTGCCAATGGGGGGCGTCACTGCGCAGGATCAGACACAGACACTCGGAGTTGTCAGGGAAAGCCGTGTCCGGGTGAGAGTGCTTTAAAATATCAGAGGCTGGATTCAGCCCGTCCTCTCAATGAGACTCTGCAAATGGCACATGTGGTGAAAAAGAAAATCTGTACCTTTGTCCCCCTCCAGTGGATGGTAACTGGTCGGAGTGGTCTCTGTGGGAGGAGTGTTCTCGTACCTGCGGTCAGGGCAACAGAACCAGGGTCCGGACCTGCAGCAACCCTCCAGCTCAGCATGGGGGCCGGCTGTGTGAGGGGAAGGCAGTGGAGGTCATCATGTGCAGTGTCAGACCGTGTCCGGGTGAGTAACCAAATACGTTTCCTTTAAATAAAGCAGGAGACTCCCTATTCTTAGTGTGTTATAATGTTATATTATTCTATATTATATGGCTGGATTATTATTACTTATGTTATGTAAACTAATGTTGCAGTATGATATTTATTGTTGTTGTTTGAAAGGTAAGTTTCGGCCAATTTAGATTTCTTCATATAGTTCATGTATAACAACTAATCATTTTGTAAGATGAGTAGACATTAATGTTAAAATCATTGTCAAGAAAGTAACCTTTAACTGCAGCAGTCAAATAAAAACGATGTAGGACAAAAGTACAGAATCTTTCTCAGAAATATAGTGTAAGGTGGCATCAAATGGAAAAAGCATCTCAAAATGTTAATTAAGTTTAGTACTTGAGTAAATCTTTGTCTTTGTTTACACTACAGTTGCTGGTAACTGGGGGTCGTGGCTACCGTGGAGCCCGTGCAGTGAGACCTGTGGTAAGGGCATGCAGTCCAGAATCCGCCTGTGCAACAACCCTCCTCCAGCTTTTGATGGGCCGCAGTGTGAGGGCTCGGACACCCAGACGCAAGTGTGCAAAGAGAGGCCGTGTCCTGGTGAGGGCTCAGGGACTCTACTCTATGATGACATCAGTTTAAAAGTGATTTTTGTCCTCATGCAGATTACTAAAGGTTTTAAATAAAGTGACCGGTGTTCCTGCTTCTTCTTCTTCTTCTCTTGTGCCCCACAGTGGATGGGAAGTGGTCATCCTGGGTGAGCTGGGGAGCCTGCAGTGTTTCCTGCGGAGGCGGGACCAGGCAGAGGACACGCCTCTGTGCCAGCCCCGCCCCTCAGTATGGAGGCAGGCAGTGTGAGGGCAACGACGTGCACATTGACTTCTGTAACAGTGACCCCTGCCCCAGTGAGTCATACTTTATCTATTAGATTTTACAAATGCTGCATACTTTACAATAAAGAGCTCCGTTATCTATTTCAGAATATCAGTCTGTGAAAGTGTTTGATAGCTGAACTTTCTTCCTCTCAGTCAGCGGTAACTGGGGTCCATGGAGCAGCTGGGGCAGCTGCAGTAAGACATGTAATGGTGGTCAGATGAGGCGCTACAGGACATGTGACAACCCCAGACCTGCCAATGGTGGGAGGGCGTGTGCAGGCGCAGATACACAGATACAGAGATGCAACACAGTTAACTGTCCGGGTGAGTCTGCATGTCTAAAACATCTCTAAGAGTGTGTTAACAAGGTATATAAGCTCCTTCATGACTTAAATATGCTCTTGAGATGAAAAAGGAAGCAGCTGAACTTAATGAACAGAGCTAAGCAGTTTCTGCATTTACCATCAAATTTATTAAGTCTTTAAGCTGAGAAAAACATGTCTGAATAGGTGTTTATTAAACTTTTAGTTACCTTTGTGGTGCAAACTATGTATTTTGTCATTTTTTAAATATCCTTAAAAGACTCCCCTGAACTCATGACTCTGCCTGTCTGCTTTGGGGTATATCTTTGCAGTCGATGGTAATTGGGGTCCATGGGAGCCGTGGGGAGAATGTTCTGCTTCCTGCGGGGGAGGAGAGAGGACACGGGTCCGCCTCTGTAACAGTCCCTCTCCCAGCAACGGTGGCCGGCCATGTCCAGGAGACTCCTCTCAGCTGTCCAGGTGTAACACTCAGGCCTGCCCAGGTAAGGCTGTTTTGTAAGTAAAAATCAATGCATGCAGCTGAGTGCAGCACTCAAAGCTTTCCTAAACACTGTCTCTTTTTGCCAGGTGGGCCCCAGAAGGCGCGAGGAAGCATCATAGGGAACATCAATGACATTGAGTTTGGCATTGCCATCCTAAATGCCACCATCATGGACAGCAAGTCTGGAGGCAGAATCACAAAGGCCACTATTACTAATGTACCAAGGACATTAGGTGGGCATTCATGTGCTATTAAACTTAATGTGATGTACACCAAATAATATCTGCCTCCATACAACTGGTGTACCTGAGTCATTCTCTTGAATTTTCTCAATAATTCTTATCATAAATGAAATGCACTCTTCTTCCTTCCTTCATTTTCAAGGTCCTGCGATGAGAAAGCTCATTTCCATCCTGAACCCTGTCTACTGGACCACTGCACAGGAAGTAGGCGAGGCTGTCAATGGCTACACGCTCACAGGAGGCGTTTTCAGGCGAGAGACACAGGTGGAGTTTGCCACAGGTAAGAATGGACAGTCCTTACCGTGTCTGTATTATTACTATAATGTGAGCAATTTATATTATTACACATAGTGGGTTCAACCTGCTGCTTGTGCTGTTAATAAGAACAAAGTCAGTAGACGTCTGTGGTGTGATTGGATCTTGGTAGGTGAGATCCTGAGGATGACCCACATCGCCAGAGGCCTGGATTCGGATGGAGCGCTGTTACTGGACATCGTAGTGAACGGTCACATCCTACAGCTGCCCTCACATGCTGACATCAACATCAAGGTGACTGAACAAACTATGCAATGGATCAGAATGTGTGGACTGTTTTAGGTGTATTTAGTAAGTTTAAATCAGATTTCTTCCGTTTAAAAAATGATAAATGTCTACATATATCATGAGCCTAACAAATACTGCACGTTTCAGCGTGTTACTAGTGATTTTCAACTCTAACCACTTAACCACAAATCACACATCCTCACAGTCGTAAATTTGCAAAAGCGTGTCAAAATGTTTGAGCTGTACACTTTGTTGGACTCAGGACTACACGGAGGATTACATCCAGACAGGCCCCGGCCAGCTGTACGCACTGTCCACCCGCATGTTCAGCATCGACAGGGAGAGCGTGCCCTACTCGTGGAACCACACCATCTCCTATGACCTGTCCAAGGGAAAGATGCCCTACCTCGTAGAGATGCTGCACGCCACCGCCATCAGCGCCCACTACCTCCCTCTGGAGGAGATGCTGGAGTTCAGCATCCAAGCTAGTATCACCAAGGGTGAGAATACTGGTCTGTAAAAGGATGAATGGAAAGGATGTTTTTACTGTGGATGAGAGATGAAGTCTACTTACTTGATATTGAGTTCTGGATTTTTTTTGTTGCTGTTGCTGCTTAGTCATTCAGTCAGCTTTTTTTCTTTAATGTTTATGTTTCATGTCTCAATGTAATCAAAATTTTAAAGCTGAAATATGTACATGATTCCAGGAGATCGCAGTAACCAGTGTCCTCATGGATTCACTTTGGTCTCTGCTGGGCCCTACTGTGCAGGTAATGATTTCACAACTTATTGTGCCTCAACTCAAGAAAAACAGCGTTATAGTTTCTGACTTGTTGACGTTAGCAGCACGTAGTCTAATTATCTAAAAATAATCATCTAATTGTATAAATTAACAATCTATTGAAAAGTAGATTTTAAAGACACATACTTCACTAAACTAAACAGTTTACCCAATCACTGCTTAAATCTGCGTCTCATTTACGTGCTGCAGACGAGAACGAGTGTGTGGTCGGTAACCCGTGTTCTCATGCCTGCCACAATGCCATGGGCACCTACTATTGCTCTTGTCCGCGAGGCCTCACCATCTCAGCTGACGGCAGGACATGTCAGGGTAAACAGCTCACAAACACACACCCGGCCCGATGCTGTCACCCAAACAGGTGATCATTTGAATAATTCACTGCTCTTTGCTCTTGTAGACATCGATGAGTGTTCGCTGGGCGGGAACGTGTGCCACGACGGTCAGGACTGTGAGAACACCATCGGCTCTTACCGGTGTGTCATGCGCTGTGGCCGCGGCTTCAGGAGAACAGCTGATGGCCTCAGCTGCACAGGTACATCAGCAGGCTTTATCCACCCACTTAGCATCTGTTCTGAGTGTTGCCGATGTGACACTTTTGTCGTCTTTGTTGCTCAGACGTGAATGAGTGCCAGGAGTCCAATCCGTGCAATCAGCACTGTCTGAACACGATTGGTAGCTACCGGTGCGCCTGCGAGCCGGGCTTCCAACTCAAGAACCGACGCTGTATAGGTGAGACAGTCACACTTCTCCGTATAATGCTTTATCTGTATTGCCCATAAAAAAAGTCATTAAATTTTTTTAATATAGTTTAGCAGCTTTAAACAATATAGTCTTGATCCTAACTAATATCCTGAAAGGACAGTTGCTCTGGATGTTTACCTCTCCTCTGTCTCATCACCGCAGACATAAACGAGTGCAGACAGAGGGTGTGTCGATCAGATCAGCAGTGTAAAAACACTCGGGGTGGTTACACCTGCATTGACCTGTGCCCCAATGGTATGACCAAAGGTGCAAATGGGACATGTGTAGGTGAGTACTCACCACTCAAACAGCGTTTATTCATAAGACAGAGAGAAAGAGAGAAATTTCAGTTTTGCACCATCGTTGACTTCCGTGTCCTGCTGTAGACATCGATGAGTGCAGAGACGGGACTCATCAGTGCAGATACAATCAGATCTGTGAGAACACCAGAGGCAGCTACCACTGCACGTGTCCGCGTGGCTACAGATCTCAGGGAGTGGGACGGCCCTGCATTGGTACGTACGCCTCCCTCTCATCAGGCAAAACACAAAAAAACACACATCAAACATCCACACATCACAGCGATCAGGCAGGTTATACTTCCACAGCCTTGAGTATGTAATTCTGTTTGCACACAGTATGTGAGGCGGTTAAAAACACATTTGCACTCCTCTTTCTTTACACTTGCCATCGGCTTGCTTGCTTCTGCTGGCGTACTTCTCTCTTTGTGTCAGTGGCTCGCTCCTGTTGAAAGTCTGAAATAACTCTGCTGTTATCTGCAATTAAGTTGAGATGTTATATTCTACCAGTGCTTGCTTGCATCTCTTAAAATGCTGCAATTAAACCCGCTGACTAACTCATAACAGTTGGACCCTGCAAAGATTCAGTGCATGGTGTCAGGTCCTCTAAAGCTCTAGGTGGGTGCATCTGCTTACCTACACTGCCACACACGTGTAAGAGACAGAGTAGGAAAGGAAAACAGAGGGAAAGTGTGTCCTTCTTCGACACATCAGCCATAAAAAAGACCAGCACCATGACCTCACAGCTCCATCTGTCTCTCTCGTTTCCTTTCACCATCTTCCAATTCTGACTTTTCAAACTTCTTCTCTATGTTTGGATCTGGCTATTTCCCAGAGTTGCTTTGTAATGGCATACATTCACTGAACCCCTCATGACATCATTAACATTGTAAGTCGATGTCTGTCTTTGTGACATATTCATCTGGCATGAATCGAATTTTTGAACCTGATATCAAATGGGAGTCAAATTTGATATCGTTTCATCGAATAAGATGTTAACTAGATTCAGAATTGAATTTGAAGTTATTATCTCCAAAGCATTATTTTTGTTTGATGTGACAGGAGATAATCTCAGTCTCATTCAAATTATGTGTTTTTGGTCTCAATACATTTCTGTCTTAGACATGAACATGTATTGCTGAACTGTAGGGTAATTGACATAAACCCTTTCCCCCCCCTTCATCCTCATGTCCCTCCTCTGTCTTCATGGCCCGCACCACCTCATCATTTGTTCTTTTCATCCCTTCATACCACCTTTTTTCTGCCTCTTCTGCATTATTTTTGCATCTTTTTTCTCCTTCAATCCTTCTGTCCTACCCCTCTGTCTGCTCCTGGTGCTGGTCTTTCTTTGTGCTGAGGGCAGATATAAATGAGTGTGAGCGGCAGCCACATCCCTGCGCCCACCAGTGTATCAACACGCCCGGCAGCTTCAAGTGCACCTGCCCGCCGGGGCGCCAACTGCTGGGCGATGGCAAGTCCTGTGCTGGTCTGGAGCGTCTGCCCAGCTATGAGAGTTACTCATACGGCTACCGAACGTCACAATCCTCCCCTGAGCGCAGCTCCTACCAGCGCCTGTACCACAACTTGGCTTCTCAGAGCTTCCACTCCTACACGGCCAACACAAGGGGGCGCTACAGGAGCCAGAGTCACAGAGAGACTCGCACGCGTTCCTCCCAGCAGGGCTGTCCGCCGGGGTTTGAGCCCAGGGCTGGTTCCTGCTTAGGTAACTATGGAGGACAGGCAGGGCTGAGATGAGGAAGAGGATGAAGAAAATACAGAAACTGTTTCTGCTTCACTGCAGCTTGTGGGTTTGTTAAATATGGGACTGTGAGCTTCATATGTGTGTTAATGCGTCATTTATGTGCTCTGATTTTCTCTGCGGCCGTCTGCGTGACAGACATCAATGAGTGTGAGGTGAGAGATGCCTGTCAGCACGAGTGTATGAACACCCCAGGGAGCCACAGGTGTCTGTGTCCCGCTGGTTACCGCCTCATGACCAACGGCAAGACGTGCCAAGGTGAGAGCCACCGGATACCTCTTTTTTCCTACCACCATCATTTCTTCATTACATTGTTCTCTATAATCGTGATAAACTGTCTGATGTTCGTGCAGATGTAGACGAGTGCCTGGAACAGAACATCCAGTGTGGAGCGAACCGGATGTGCTTTAACATGAGAGGAAGTTACCAATGTATTGACACACCCTGTCCACCAAACTACCAGAGGGATCCAGCCACAGGGTAAAGCTTCACACACATACATTCAATCCGTAATGACCGAAAGACAGAAAACATGAACACAAAACAGTTGAGGGGTTTCAAAATAATGGAACAATAATGGTTTGTATTTTGGGATAGTTTTACATTTTAAAGAAACTACTAAGAAAATAGTTACAATGAAAACAATTCAGAACTCTGTGTTTACTTGGAGTAACCAGGCCGTCATTTCTGGAAAGACATATTGTTGCTGAATTTTTTCAATTATTTCAATTATATTCAATTATTTTTAAGCCTTGGTAAAAATAAAATCCATATTTAAAGTTATAGTACTTGAACTTTGTGAATGAATTTTTGTTGGTTGTTGAACTGACCCAATAAATTACAGTGGTCACTAAATCATCATTATGTGGTATGGTTAGACGCGTCTCAGGGGAAACAAGCTTGTGGGCTCCACCTTTGGTTCGTCTGTCTCCCCATACTATACTCAAGTGATTTGTGCTGTCTGTGTTGTAGGTTTTGCCTGAAGAACTGCCCCCCAAATGACCTGGAGTGCGCACTGAGCCCTTACGCCCTGGAGTACAAGCTGCTGTCCCTCCCCTTCGGCATCGCTGCCAACCAGGATCTCATCAGACTTGTGGCCTACACCCAGGACGGGGTGATGCACCCCAGAACCACCTTCCTGGTGGTGGACGAGGATGTCACGCTACCTTTCGCCCTGCGAGACGAGAACCTGAAGGGAGTGCTGTTCACCACGCAGGCGCTGCGAGAGCCGCACACGTACCGCATGAAGGTCCGAGCCCTCTCCTTCAGCGATGACGGAGGCATCGAGTACCAGACGACCTTCATCGTCTACATCGCCGTCTCTGCCTACCCCTACTGAGAGCACTTTAAACGAGGCGGGACAAAGGTGCGGTGAATTGCATCCTCCACATGCATTGCCACTGAGATACATGAAAAGCTGCCACGTCAGTAAATGAACTGAGGGGAACACAAAAGACTTCAGTGTGAGAGAGACCAGAGAGGTCCTGCAACCCTGAGGAGATAAGAAAGTAGATTTAAGGTGGATCCAATGCAGGCCAACGGAGGTTAACAGGAGGCTTGGACGAGACTGGCTATGTACCAGCTCCGACACCTGGACTCCTCGCCTCAGTCTGTCAGGACGTTTTCAGTTAAACGTTTGATATTATGTCTTGTTATTTCCCCCCGATCCTTCAGATTTATTTATAAGATCAACAAGATTTTGCTTCTCAAAGCCGAAGCTTCCACCACTGGCTCAGAAAGCAGGCTTCGACCCTGCTCAAGAAACATTAGCTAGCCTTTTATTTACATCTAACTATTATTAACTTATTGGAAAGTGCTTGAACGAGAAAAAAAACGAAAATGGGCAGTTCCCACCATTGTCTGGCCATTGCGTCATCAGTCACCAGAGTGGAGTTGTGGCTGTGCAGATATGGTGCTCAATTTGCCGATAGAAAACTTGACTGTCACGTGTTGTACGTCCTCAGGTAGTGGCCTGTCACACACAAGTACATCAGTTAGAAACCCTTTCATTACACTGACCACATCATCAATATGCCATACTGCTCCATCCAATAGTTGATACCAAGATGTATTTTATTTTTATGACTTGTACATATGTTTTTTTTTCTCATAATGTATTGCCATATTGTACTTATTGTATCCATTTTGTAATAAAAATGTAATAAATGAATATACACTGAAATGTAGTATTATGTATGTGTGCAGCACTTCTGCATATTAAGCTGGTTACACGTGTTTGTCAAACTTTGAGTGAGAGGAAAATGACAGCTTGACCGAGCTACTTACAGTAAAGTGTAACCACGTACGGTCTGGAACAACCAACCAAAGAGGCAAAAATATAGCCTGCACCTCCCATTGATATATATTTATTATTTTAATCCTTGCTCAGTGATGTGTTTTTCTCCAGTAGCAATTGACATGGTAAATTAACAACAATCTAAAATATATATTTATTATGTATTTATATATTAGGAACAGAATAATTGGAAACTAACCAAAACAAAATCTAAATGAATATAAACTTTATCCAATAAATTCAAAGTCAGAAAAGTGTTGTAAACTACCATCTGAATTATACAATATCAATTACCATGAGAAAATCTATTTTCCAAACTCAATCCAAAATATGTCTCAGAAGGTGCCAGTCTGTACGGCCATTTAGGACCTACACTAAGTTTGCAGTGAAGGTGAAGGATTTTTCACATTTTCCACAATGTAATGTTTCTCTTTTAGGAGATTAATACAGGCCCTGACTTGTGGTCCTCATGTGTGCATGTAAAACATCAAAAGTCACAACAAGGTTATGATCAGCATTCATACCTTTTATTTTTTTTTTTGTCAAAAAAGCACAAACATAAAAAAGGAATATCGAGTAAGGCAGTTTGTACATCAGTTTGGTATGTTCCCTCGTCTTCTCGCCTTGGGCCAGAAGAGCATCTCTGACTAGAAATACATGAAGCAGAAGGAGAGAGCAGACCGTTCTCCTGTTTGTTTTCATGTACGACTAGACGTTACTGCATTAGAAAAGGACTCTAATGTCTGGATGCATCATCACTGATGACAATATTTAAACATGAAAAGCCATGTCTAAATATCAACTGGTGATTTAACTCGTGAGTAAAACACAACCGTGATGATATTTTTGTGTTTTTAAAAAAAGCAACATCCATTTAGGAATTCCACTCAGTGTTTGATTGGAAATGAGCAGGAACTAAACATTATGTCGCAACTGAATTCTCCTCATCACTAAGTCGACACAAACGGCAACCTTGTGAACATTTTTATGTTCATTTATACTGTTTATAGTTAGAACTCCACCACTTTGTCTTTAAAATCCATGTCTAACATACAATGGCAACTAAATCTTCAATGTAAGCTACATTATTTTCATGACAGCAAAATAAATTGTTTGGCAACAGACTTTATCTACCTGATAAGGCAGATCAAACTTTTACATTTCCAGTTATCCTCCTCATTTTAAAAAAATGCATGGAAATGAAAAGTCTATGTGGTTATAACAGCATGACTTCCTGCTGCGGGACGACACCATGCGTGAGGATTTGCTTGACTGAATGAGCACAAATTTAAACTTAGATTTAATAATAAAAAATGTAATTATTTTCAGAAGAGACACATAACATGTATAAAAGATGGGTATGAAATGCTTGAGAAAATACCCAAAAGCACAAAAGTGGGATCATGCAAACAATATCTTTCTTATTCTTTTTAAGTCATATTAATTTCCCATTTTTAGAGAGAAAATATTTATCATCTTATCTCCATCTCTCCTGAAAATTGTGCATGCTGGTACTGTCAAACCTTTTAGTTTTACCATAGTTTTTAATTTCGATCGAGTGGGAATTTGGCCTCAAGGCAAAGATCATAACATTAAACAATGACCAAAACAAAAACCAAGAGAACAAGGTTTAATCCTAGATTATTTTCTGTTAAATACCAAAACGAAATTAAAAACAGGGATTCTGTGGGTCATTTTCCTGAAAGTAGAGACAAAATGATCCGAGAAAACCAGCAGAGCCACACAACGCCCTGCACAGGAGCAGAGGCTGCATGAGAAACTCAGACGTACGCAGTGAACTGGGATTAATCAGAGTGGTGGTGGAAATGCATCGTGGGTAATAATCCTTAACTGGAGCAGCAGGCAGTGTGAAAAGGACGGATGGATGGATGGATGGATGGATGACACCATCCCCCGTCCTTCTCCACCTCCTCCTCATCTCTTCCCCCCCTCCTCAGGGCACATGGTGACACCCCCCCCCCCATCAGCAAATCCACCACCCTCCATCTGTGACTGTGCTTTTCAGGAGTCCCACAGCTAAAGTGTTACAGGGGGAGGCAACGAGAGGATTTACTGACAGAGAATCCGGCTTTTATTCCATCAGGAGGTCTCTACAGCAGAGAGAAACAGCGGGAAAAAAAACAAACACTGTGAGAGTTTTCCTGAGAGAAACAAAGCTGAAACCTTCCGAGCGTCTGCGTGGAAGTCAGTGGAGGACTTCATGTCTGTGTTTGATCATACGAGTGTGTAGGTACTGTGTGTAGTAGTGGTTCACATGTGCAACATTTTCCAAAATTGAGCAACTTGTTTTGTTGTGTCAGCTGAATAATCTTTAGTGGCCTGAAGAGGTATAAAAACAAAACAGTAATCCAGGAAAGATTAGAGAAAAGTCTCAAAATAAATCTAAATTTTGGGCGGCAGGAACGTGTGTTTACTTTGTTCACCTGCACTTCTTTAAGATTTATTTCCTCTTGTTTGGGAACCAGTGATGCGCAGAATGAGCGCATAATGAGCAGGAATGACATGAAGAGAGGTGGCGGTGAGGGGGTGTAAGTGGGGTACCGTAAATAAATCAGGGAACAGACAAAGACACGTGAAGTGAAGTTATCTGTGGCACCCTGTGGGGAACATTATTAAGTAGGCTGTGATGATGCATGGGAAGAAAGAAAGAAAACCTACTTTTTAACCTGATGTGACCCAGATTTGAGTTTGTGTTTTTTTTTTTGTCTAGCCAGCACAGCAGGGCGTTACATCGGGTTAAAAAAACAGCTTCTCCTTTCAGTCCCTATGCTGTTTGTTAGATTATATGAACAGTACAGTACAGATGCAGTCCCCCCTGTTTCTGCCAGTGATGTGCTCCTCCTCTAGACCGTTTTCCTCGCTGTTAATACTCTGACGATGCTGCCCACTCCTCCAGCTGCCAGAGCCTGGAGATACAGGAGGAAAAAAAACTATTAAGGTCAGTGCTGAAAGGGAGCGTCTGTGAAACTGCAGTAGCTCATCTCTCAAAGCCCCCACCGTGGCCTCAAACTATCTATTTACAGACCTATTACATATTATACTTTTTCAGAAATATTCACACATTATTTCAGGGATTGATGAGCATCATTAATCTGTCACATTTCTGTTCTTCAACATGTTAGATGCTTTCTTCCAGACCAGTCAATGTTAAATGCATCATTTGTCAATTTCACTGTATAACAACACAATTTCAAAAAAATGTTTAGAACAATGTAATTAAAGTTCTCACAACCCTGAAGTGAAAATGTCAAGCAAAGAGCCCCATTTGTAGTTAAGAAGTGTAGTGAAGACATATGTAGTGTTGCTGTATGTAAAAATGATCACATTTAGTGCCACACAGTGAGATTTACTGTTTTTAGCTCTAACTCGAAAAGGTTGGATCAGTGCGGCTGTACAATCAATAGTTTGTCTGGAGGGTTTTTAGGAAACATTTTCCACCTCTCTCCTGTCAAATTATGATTCTGTCAGACGGTGAAGTGTAAATATTTACCTTTTCATGCCACTGCAGCAGGACGGCGCTGCTGTTTTCTGATGGCCTCTCGAAGCCTTTGTAGATGTATTTCATCAGCAGGTCTACGCCGTTCTTATCGAGGGACTGCACCCCTTTCTCGATGTCACTGCTCTTAAAGGCACTGAGCACCTTCAGCACCAAACCTTCTGCACGCTCCTGAGAAGGAAAAGGAAGATGTATGAAGACGAGAAGTAGTTTAATTAGTAACTAGTCTGTTTACAGACCTCTGAATGGCTGTTAGACCATCAGGATGGATGACATGTAATACCTATCAATAATAATATAACACAAACTCACTGCTCAAAGTTCATGCAAAAGTTCCTCTTATATAAAGTTATCACAAAAAGGCCACAGCTCTACAACTACTCAAGATTTACTACATTTCATTAAAGAGTGTAGAAGCCTAGGAAGTGACTGACTACAAAAAATAAAATGTGAAAATGCTCGACAAAAAAAAAAACAAACCCACCTTGACGTTCTGGTTCTTCGTGTTGATTGGCGGGTTCTTCAGAACCGCATGTAAAGCCTCCATGAGATTTCCTGTGCAGGGAGGGTTAAGGATGCAACACCAGCTCCCACTCGAAATAGTGACTACCAGCCCAAATGTGACAAATTTAACGAATTCTGTGTGTGAGTGACTAATTTTCTTCTGACTGACTGGCAGGTCACCAGCTGGGTTTCTACCTGTACCTGGAGTAAGATCCAGATCTAGTGACAGGGCTTTTTGATTCGTCGGTCTCATTCTCTTTAAAAAAAAAAACAGACTACAGACCCCACATCTGTCACAACTGTCTCCACTTTCAAACACTTTCCAGTGGGTGTCTATACATGTCTGTGTGATTTACGCCCGCAGGGGGACTGCAGGCAGGTGTTTGTACATGCTCTTCTAATCTATAGGCATACCAAGATATCTTATTATGTGAAACTAAAGAACATTGTCTTTCTTTCAAGTACGTCTTCTCACACGTCACTGTGTGCACTGACAGAGTACAACCACTATACCAGTGTCTCCCTCCATACTAACTGTGAAGGGATGGTGGAGGACAAAAATCCTTCAATCTGGGAGAAAAATAAAAGGATGCCAATTCAGCAGGAGGTCATTTTAGTACAAACCTCTCTCTTTAGAGTGACATTTAGAGTGAATTTTATACTCTTCACAGGCAGGAAGCATGATTGCACATCTTACTGAGTACTGTTAATATCAGACTTCATCTGCTGCAGTGTAACAGGAGGTGGGAGGTAAGAAGGCTTGTTCAATGAGGAAGTGCAGCTCTAGGATTCCTTATAAGGCCTCTACAGACTCAGCCGGCTTCAGACTTTACAGCAGCAGCTCTACACACACACAAACACAAAACAGGAGCCTCTCCATCAACACCCAGCATGCAACTCTGCTGCATCGAGGACAAAACAGACTTTCAGCACATGCAGCTGTCACCTTCCTGAGCCGGGCTGCAGAAACACAGCGAGCTGAGTGTGTGTGAAGAGGAGTGTGTAGTTACATAAATGCACAACCAGCCTGCAGTGAACATGCACAGAGTCACTGCTGGGGCAGAAAATCCCTGGAATGTGACTGGCAGGCAAGTCTGGACAGTCACTGGCCTACTTGCAAAATTCAGGCGCGCGCACACACAAACACACACACATATATATATATATATATATATATATAATGCAGATGGATAGAGGCAGTAAACACACACATGCTAACACACATGCTAGCTAGCCGGTCATGTTTTAAGGATATTGTCTGATGAGGGAGTCCACCTCTGCCTCGTCGGGACCCAGCTGGTTTTCTCCTCCGTCCTCTTCGTCCACAAATTTGTTCTCGTCGTACTCGTCCACGTCCACTCGCCGGAAGCGCGCGGACACGGTGTTTTTCGACATGTCGGCGGCTCTTCACCAAAAAAAGGAGACAGACTGAGTTGTATTTTTCTCTCTCTCTCTCTTTCCTTGCTCCTCTTTGACACGGCTGTCACAGACAGGCAGCTTCCTGGCTTCCTCCCCGTTTCCTCTCTGCGTTTTTTTCTTGTTTTTTTTTTTCACTTCCGCGTCCATGAACGACAGCGCCGCCCGGTGGAGAAAATGCATGTAGTTCCCGCCGGTGGCCGCTGGAGGGCGATCAAACATAAGAAACGAAACAGTGAACACTTAGAAAAACACAATCAGATTAGACTCAGTGACGTTTCACCACAAACACATGAATATGTTCATTTAAGGAAAGAACAAAAACAAACATTTCTTCTCTATGTTTTTATTTGTCTGTTGAATTATAATCATCATGTTAACTGTGTCCCCATACATTTTAATCTAAATGTCTAAATATTCCTTTTACACTCCCAAATATGACAAAAATGTATAATTAAAAAAAAAAGTATAGTCTTCCACATAAAAATAGTGATAGTGAAAAAAAAAAAAAAAAGATTAGTTAGCCTTTACAGCTCCTCCTGACGTTCATCATCCCAGATACATTACAAAACAAATTACCTTGGTGGTGCTAAAGCCCATCTTTTATTTAGTTTTTTTAAATAGCCCCCATCTGTTTGTAATTTTCACCTGTTTTAGTGTAAGTTGTTATGTTATTGATATAATTGCTAATTTAAGAATAAAACAGACAAACAAACAAATACCACTAAATTACAACTAAATAGATAAACAATTAATAAAGAATTTCATATAAACAAACAAACATTAATCAAAGTATTCTATTTTATTTTGACTTTACTGTCTATTTTCTGCAATGAAATGTGTAATTGTGCTGTAATTAAAAAAAACATAAAAGCAGAAGTTGTCTGCATCATTAGGAAAGAGATTTTATTATAAGAATGCGAAAAACTATGTATGTATAAAAGATTTCCTCCGCCTTCAGCTCAAGCCTCTGATCATAAACCAATATAAGAGTCTCTATCAAATTATACAGTTCTTCTTATTTCCATTGACAGAATATCCCAATTTTGGCAGCAAATGCTGCAACCAGCCACTTACCACCAGCTGATTTGAGAGCCTAAAGAGAGCCTTCATTTAAACATGGATAGTCACTGAGGTCAAGATTTATGTTTCAAAAAGAAGCTTTCTATAAAAAAAACCCATGACACAATAAAAGGCATAAACAAACACAGTTCAGGTAGACAGTTTACATACTCAGTAGAAAAGTAAGTTCCACATGGTGGCATTCAGCCTGAGTATGATATGTAATAAGGAATCACAGACTAAACAATGCGTATGTGCACACACACACACCTACACATACAAAGGGATGCTTCAAGTGTGTGATAAAATGCATAATTCACCTCTGTGACTACACAGACATTTCGCCTGATGGGATCCAGATGCAACTGATCCAGTAATTAAGTCTGTTGTATCAGCTGGAATCTAAACATGTTATCAAACCGTGTGTGTGTGTGTGTGTGTGTTGAGTCACTATGTCCACTGACTACTTCACTGCTGCAGTCCAAGTACTTATTTTACTGGCCGGGGATCCCACAGACCACCACGTCAGCGCTCCTGCGTCACACGAACGTGCATTTCAAAGTCAGACACACTTTCCATGTCGCTTATTCAAACACTCATCCTTTATTCGAAGCAGTGAGACAAAGTTGGAAAAAACACAAACAGACACATCCGTTAGTCGTGCTGCAAGATGAATGGGTGAAAGTTTTGGTGACTGCCACACTTTTTGTCCTCATATGAGCTCATATGAAAATCTGGCTCGGGAGTCCTGTGATGTTGCCATAGGCAACAAGCACACAATGTAGATCCTGACCAATAGAAACAAGCTCATAACTCACAGGCCTCTTCTGGGAAGTCAAGAAAATGGGACACACCTACATTTTATTGATGCCTTTATTTTTGTTGGAAGTGGAATTTTTAATTTTCTTATCTGGCCTGTCTAGACTGCTGGCTCGCTTTACCTCAGGGCAATATCATGTATTTCCCTCTTTGGACCTCCCATATCCCCTCTGACACACACACACACACACACACACGCACACAGGAAGGCAACTGGGGGTAAGAAAGTGTTGCTCACTGAACCAGAGTCTGTAAAAGTGAAGCTGAATAACACAGCCAAAATAGTAAGATTGCATGATTGTGAAACACAAACACACACGGAGCATTGCGTGCATTGGTCATGAGTGTCCTCATTGCGGGCTTTGTGGAGCGCCCCAACCCGTCTGCGCTATGTGAATGACTCAACACATCAAAAGGCAAGGATACAGGCACATACATGACCTTCACGTGAATACGCAAAATAGCAAGCCCTGGAAAAATTAGCCCTGGAAAATTTCAATATGAAGGCAATTTCACCTCCTACTGTACCCGTGCTGCACACCGAGACAGGCATTCACTGCAGAGGAGCTAAAACTTAAAAAAAAAAAACAACAAAAAATTTCTGGAAAGCTGACTCCAGCTTTCAGAAGGGCTCTGGGCCAGGTGCTTCCGTGCCAGAGAAGAAGGACTGACACCATAGCAAAGTATCCTAAGCACATAATTAGTACTTTCACATGAAGGAAATATTGCTCTTGGATGATGATTTAATTGGGGAATGTAATGAATTAGCGGGTGCTGCGTTGGAGCAGGTCTTCAGGCTGGGAGAGACGGTGGGTGGCTTCCTCCTTTCTGGAGGTGAAAGTGCTTCTGGTGTGCTGTTTTGTAACATCTCGCTGAACTTGAAGTTAGATATTTAGAGCATGCATGGATTATTGTGACAGTAATGCAAATGGTTTTGGTTTTGATAATTATCAACTAACATTATAAATCACCTTTTTTTTGTCTGAGCCTCACTGTATTACAGTATTTGAAGCCACGGAAATGAGGATGAAATTCAACCCTCCCTAACGAGAAACATGTCACTCTCCTCAATGCTAACTGGTCTTTGTAGAAAAAAAAGACTACTTCTGCCCCACAGATCATCGTAACACACACACACTCGAAAGAATCAAAATAAAAATCTATCTATGAATAGTATGATAGTATGAATAAATGGTAAATAATGGTAAATATTCAACTTGAGTGAATAACGTTTGCCTTTTACAGAGCTCTGCAGGCTGTCTAGGAAGGAATGGAGAGAAAACCAGTGGAGAAACAAAGCCGCCCCTCGTTGACAGACAGCTTCTGAGCACCGATTGAGATTTGGAGAAGAGAGCCGAGGGCAGAGCTGCAGCTTCTGGAGGATTAAACACTGCCTGCAGACTTCTGACCAGGAAGCTTAGATTATCAAAGCAGTGATTCAGGGAGAATCACCACCTCAAACTCATCAACCTCAACAACCTCCACTCCCCTGCTGCGAACCCGAACATGACAGAGATTTTGATGATCACATCGGAGAACTGCCTTCACTTGCCACTTCCATCTTGAGGCATCCCAGCAGCAGGGATGCCTCTTTGTCCAACAAATCCAGCATCAAACACTTATAGGAGTGTGGAGTTGTCACTTTAATTTGTCTCAAACTGTCACCTACCACCAGCTGGTCTGTTCCTGCAAAACACTGCAGATGCTGTTTATTTGCGAGTGCACCATCTACTATAAGCTGATCTTTTAAAGGTCGGGGCATACCAGAGCTCTGGATCTTCAAGATGTGAAGATCATCAAGATCATGTGCTTCCACCTTCTTGTTTAATGGCAAAATTGCCACTGATAATATGGTCCATTTTACCTTTAATGTTGTACTCATCACATAAGTTTCCCACAAATTATTTTGGACGTGTGTGATCCTTTGAAGCAAACACGGGCCAAGAGTCTTTTTCTATACAGTGCACAGTGACACCAACGAACCCCTCATCTTTTGATTATCGTAATATTCACAGCGACTGAAACATGGCTTGAGTTTCTCCCTTCCAGCCATATTTCTGCCCCCCCATGCATTTTTGCCATTCCACTTTTGTCCAACAGATGCTCTCAGACTCTTCAGTCCACTTCCTGCCACACCTTTCTGCACCATAGTCACCTCATTCCCCTCACCTGAGCTCATCAGCCACTCCTATCCCAGACACTCTGGTCCTCTGCCAGATCGTCATTGTCACATTTCTTGCAGTCTTCTTTTGGACGTCATCCTGTATTTGATGAAACCATACCTGAACGTGTCCGTATGTCCCCTGTACCTGCCAGTAAACCATCAGACTTAGTTACATTCTTTGCAACTAAGTCAAGTGTCCACCAGCCAGTGTTAGCGTACTATATGTTTCACAACAGCACGTCTTGATCTGTCTGTGACTTGTTTCAGTTCTACTTACTTATAAAGCTCTAATGAAACAGTTGTCTTCTCCTGAAATACTTCTTCGAGTTTCTCCATCTCAATTCCCTTTTCTAAGTCAGGATATTTTAAGCAAAAACTTCATCATCTTCACCAAAGCTCAGACAGTGACTCTCTTTTTTTGTACTGGAATCACCTTCAAGGTTAAATTAGTGTATCAAACGTGTTCAGTGATCCTGCACACTTATTTACTCATTGACCGTAAATTGCTCTGATACGTCAGGAGACCATGAATGAATCAATATGTATCAACACAGCCATCAGTGTTTGGTGCATGCAAGTCAATAATAGCATACCATGTCCCACAACAACTGCATAAATAGTGTTTTTGTTTTGTTTTTGGACAGATTCATCAACAGTCAGAAACCCTCTAGCTGGGGGAGTTTCAACACTTTTCAACACATCCGTGGATCAGATCAGTCAATTTTGTGTCCCACGTCTGAATATTTATGGGCGTTTTTCACTAACTGCAACACAGCCACTTTTATTGTTGGAAATTAAAGATTATATTATCATATTATTATTCCAGATTATTGTATATTGTACTCTGAACAGTTGCAGACGGACTTAGTGTGCCACATTATTTATGAGCATTATCTCCAACTTGTCTGTAACCCTGATTGAGGGATCCTTGCAGAGTTGGTGCTGCAGGAGCAAACAAGTGCTTTGATCCGTTTTCTTCAACTGATCAGTTGAACTTTGACGTGTTTTTAAATTGCTTTGAGCTGTTTCACTGCGCTTCACATTGCAGTGTGAATCAGCTGCATAATCAATGACAAGCTGTTCCCCTTAAACAGAGGTAGCAACCGTCTCACACGCTGCCTCTGATTTCTTCCAAGTTTTCATTCTTGGAATCTGTAAAACATGAGAACAATTACAAAATAGAAGTAAAAAAAACCCCCAAAACATGTGGTGCCAAATTAAAAAAAATTTTGCTACATTTTCTAGCGGATAAATTGTGCCTATTTAATTCCCTTTCCTAATATTTAAGCTGGTATTGGTAACGTTTTTATACAGACATACATTTTTAAAAGATAGACATCCACAAAGCTTTTAGAAAAGTATGGCTTTTCCCTAAAAAAGAATATTATGATTATGAATGAATAACTTAAAAAATGCATTTCTGTGTAAGATATCAGACGTTTAGTTTGAGGCTTGTGAAATACTTGTGTGTGTCTTAGTGTGTAAAAAATGTAAAAGTTTGACAGTAAGTGCCCAGTTTCACTGCAGAACGGCCAATTCCAAGTGACAAAATGAGGAGCAAGACCAAAGGTGAACATTGTTTCAGCCTTTGTTCATTGGCACAGTCTGAAAAACCACGCAAAGGTGAAAAAAGTTAAAGCTGAGGTTTATTGACTAATCTACATGAACTAATTGGGAAGCAACACCGACATTAGTCATGCATGACATAAAAACAAATTATCATTACTACTATTACTACTATTACTGGTTCAAAATGAGTTAACCTGACCACAGGCAATTCATCACATGAAGTCTGCAGGTTGTGCATCGTACTGCCAAGTACTCGAGAAGACGTGCTTCAAGTAACAACTGCGTAACTCGCTTGTGTATGGTACATGAACAAGTAGCACCAACACACTGTATGGCCATGTTGGAATTTCACCATTGTAAGTGATCTTGGTTGGAGTGATTTACCCAGAAATCACCAAGGTCTCCTCCTCAAAACTTTTGTAGACCTCTTTGAAACTACTCAAATTTTTATACTCCTTCTAGGAATTTCTGAGCTACTGCCCTTTTAATTCATTGGAATCTTTTTTTTTTTTTTTGGTTTGTGTCATCAGTATAATTTTTGTTGACAGCACCACTTCACCAATTCAACATTAAACGTTAATTGTTCTTTGGGTTCCCTTATGGCCTTTGTCTTCAGTGCTCTCGACCACGCTGCTGCCAAGTGGAAACAATGTCTCTCATCTCCTCATCACAGGCAGGCGGCATTTCACAAGTCTCATTTCAGTCCACGAACCTCAGCAACAACATCATTATCACTTTTGTCAACTTCAGCACAGTTTTCCACCCAGGACAGTCTGTGTGTGTGTGTGTGTGTGTGTGTGTGTGTGTGTGTGTGTATGAGGTGGACCACAGGCTTGAAATTTCATTATGCAAAAGTAATCAGTTATTTTGACAATATGTTCAGCTGGTGATACAAAGACTTTAAGGATGTGAAGCGATGATCAAACATTTGAGCTGCTGTAACCAAATTTCCTCATCCTTCTCACTTGAGGAGACTCTGAATCACTTCTTTCCATCTCAGATCAACAGAGGGAACGAAACCATGCACAAAACCACAGCAAACGGATCTTTCTGAACACTTTGCCAAAAAGTTAATGCAACTCAGCTCAGTTTGAGAAACTTGTATCCACCATCAAAGTTCCTGAGAAAATCTTGGATGTGTGAACATCTCTGAAGTAACGTTAGCAACATGTTTTGAATCATATCTCTCCCTCCCTCCAAACAACTGACACATTTAATATGATGTGTGTCCTTTTCTTTGGCCCTCTTTGCTTGATAAGCAGAATCAGGAAACACATTGCTTCTTTTGATCCATCTGGGATACAGAATTGTTCCTTTCTTGAGCAAATAGGTCCATCAACATGTCATGCTGTTCTCCGTCATAGAGAGATTCATCTAAGCCGTCATCTGTTAATGTCTTCGGACCGTTGAAGAGCTTTCTAGTTCCGCCATTATGCTCTTGATAATATGCTGAATGCCCTTTTCACTTGAATGTGGAAATCCTCATCTTTGCTGGCCAATGTTTTCTCCATCCAATAATCATCATCCGTGGCATGTCTTCCTTTGCAGAGTTTCTGTTGATGCAGGTCATCATTGCAACAATGTCCTACATTTGACATTTGCTCTGTACACTAAAACGTCTCTGTACCACATTACTACACTTAACAAATTACACTAAATTGTTTGTTTTATCAGTAGGCCATGATTTTGTTTTTTTTAAGTGTCCAAATTGTCAATGTGATGTGTTTCTGCAAATGCCACCATAATTCTCATGGCCTCTTATTTTGACACACACACAATAAGCTCAAAGTGACATTCATTCAGATTGTCCAAATAAACTGTCCAGTCATTTAACGCCATGTTTGTAGGTGAATACGTCAGCAAACTGTTTCAAGTGAAGGTAAACATAGACATGCCAAAGAGATCAGCCACTGTCTGTATTTCAAGTTCACTTGTCCAAGTTCCAACATGTTTTGTTCTCCCACTTAAAGCTCAGTAGTTTCTGTGATTTGACAGAAATCTTCAAGAATGCATTAGAGTACTGTATTTTTAACAACAGCGAGACCTTTCTGTGATGTGTTTCAGTTCCACATCTCCTGAAATACTCTGTCTGACAGTGTTGCTCCATCCCAGGTTCAAGTCAGCAGTGTCTCTTGAAACAGACACAATGTTTTTTAAAGCAACCTGAAATACGTTACAGGCCTGTTACCATACGCTGATTACATTTAGTTTCTATTGAGATATAAAGTCTGTCTACACAGTTAATCAAATTTGTAATTGAGAAGAGAAGGTGTTTCAGTATCACCGTATCACAGTAAGTCAGTTATTGTCAGAGTTGATTTGTGTAAAACTATTTCTGCTCTGTTCAACAACTCTCCGTTTTCACTAATTACATGACATGCACCATCATCAACACAGTAATTCATAATTTTTAACTTAATAACTATAAGTAGGCATTAAATAACTATAAATACCTACCTACTCTTGACATTTGACGTACATTTGTAAATATTTAGATTTTGACATTGTTTATAATTGGATACTGTGGCTTTTAGATGACTGTTTACTGCTTGTGCATCTTTTTAATACTTATATAATGGTAATTGGAAGGTTATTTTTTCTGAAATTTTCACGTGCATTAAAAATAAAATTGTCTCAACATGCTCCAAACTTGTATTTTAACTTTAAGGCAGGATGACGTTACAAAAAGATGATTTTGAAAAATGTATTTTTCTTACGATTCCACCTATCCTTTACTAAGTGTGTTTTCAGGTATCGCTGTTTGTGGATGTTATGAGTTAAAGTCAAAGAGGGCAAATTAATGTTATGTTAGTCAGGCAGCCAGGAGGTCAAGCTGCTGTGGATTCTGCCTTGAGCAACAGTCCAACACACATTAAAAGCCACATTTCATGTGGTTAAAAGCTCCACATAGCTGAAGCCCGGCTGGAATATCTACACACACTGATCCTGCGCCTCAACATTTTTTAGATATATAAGCCAAACAAAAGGAAACAGAAAATGCTGGTGCTGCAACTCTGCACTTTTCCCTCGGCGGCTGTGTTGTTTCAGGAGACCGAAGGAAGGTTGTTATAAGAGATAGAATATCTGAAGAGAAAACACTGCATACAAGATAAATTCTTGCTTTTATTATCGTCCTTTTATGGTGCACATAAAATTGTCAAGCATTTGTCATGCTTTGCCAGTTAAAATACAAAGAGTTATTCATCACAGGAGTATTTTATGTACAGGTCTTTATTCCCTCGAACTGACCGTTTAGCATCTTGTACACATTTGTAAACATTACCAAAAGTAAAAATGTAAATATGACAGTAAAATATTATAACACAAAGTTGATACAGCTCATATATTCTCTCTAAAATGGTTGACTTTACTCTACAAAGAAAAATAAAAGCATGTCATGATAGCTCACAGAGTTTGATGAGATGTCTTCACAAAATGATCAATGCTTATTTTGTTGCACAGAACTGAGAATAAACTTTGTCTAAATGCAATTTAACATCTTGGGAAATGTTAATTTCTGTGAATAAAGCTAAATGGAAAGGCCGGTACCCTTTTATGTTTTTCTATTACATACAAGGAAACAGCAACCTTGTTTTGAAATCTGTTTACATTTTTTTTTTGTACAAAAGCCAAGATAGCTGTCTGTCCTTGTTTGTGACTTTAATGCTAAACTGAGCTAATTTGCTGCTGGCTCAAACCTTGAAGAAAGTGAAATCTTAGCTTCTTAACTAAAAATTTGGCCTCATGTGGCTCACTTCATATATTTAGGTGGGGCGATAAGGGAGGCCGATATTTGAAAAACAAGGCAGTGTTGCTATTTAATATTGGCTTTTGACACTCAACAATAAGCCAATAAGCCTAAATTATAAATTTGAGAAATGTCAAATGAGGCAAATGAGGGCCAGATGCTGCAGATGTTTTTCACACAATAGAGATTAGACTAATAATTTGAAACAATAACTTCATAAGAGAGCCTTGGTGAAATTTATGGATGTGGATGAAACTGGGTTAAGTTATCCAAAATCCTAAATCCTAAACGTTTTGAGCGCCGTTGTGGATAACAATTTAGAACAGGCTTCTTTTTTTTTTTTTGGAAAGGCAGCTGAAAGGAATGCTGAATGAACAATTGCGTTACAGAGGCTTGGAGAGCGGAGGCTAGCCTGGACGTGACGCCGCGACTTTTGAGTCTGTATACTGTATGCAACGGGCAGATATAAGTGTGGTAGCAAACAGACACATTTCCAAAAACTGTTCATTAAAGAAAATATAAGAGAATGTTACAGAACTTTAAACATGCAAGAAGAAACACACAAAATAAATGAATTAAAAGCAAGTTGCAACATTTTGTTGGTCACGAATCCTTGCAGCAAGACTCCAGAATGCTTTTTTTTGTTTTCTCAGTTTCCTCCAAACCAGCAGGTCTGAAACTCGAGCATATGGGGGTATACAGTGCCCCAGTGCTTCAGTGTAAAATTCCACTGCTTCGTGTGCAGCCTTCGGGGCCCTGCAGGTTTACTTGTAGTGTGTCAGATTCCAGGCCTCCACTGCTGCAGGTGTAGGTGTAGTGTGTAAAATTCCACCGTTTTTCAGCTGCGAGCGGGTCTTGTGATCGCACTCACCGCTCCACCCTGCCCTCCCTGTCTTACCTAAGCTCTGCTTCGTCTCACGGGGGCGTTCGGGGAGTCCTGCAGTGAGCTTTTTGTTTGTTGCGGGAGGAAATGGCCCTGAGAAAAACAAACTTTGCCTGTGTCTAAATGGCAACCTGAAACAACATGGTCAGGAAAAATAAACACACCTTTATCCCAATGAAAATAGAGGGAGAGAAAGCAAGGGAGAGATAGAGAGAGAGAGAGAGAAGAAGTGGGACCGTTGCTATGGTTTCAAGTTTTGTTTTTCCAAAATGGTGGCTTTAATATGAGACACTCCCTACAGGGGTGCTCCCTCCCTGTAGGTGGGTAAGCATCATTGAGATGTTTGAGGTATCCAGAGGGGGTGCACTTGGCGTGTTTAGGAGTTGCCATCAAACAAAACCAATGGTTACGAGCTCCTCTTCCATTTTTCCAAACAGGATTACGTGTTTAGACGAGTCATCTGGTGGAAAAAAACAGAAACATAGCGATTTGCATGTTCTGTAGACGCACCTGAAAAAGGAAGGACTTCAGCTGACAAACAAGCAGAGTACAGGTGAGGCTTCTTACAGTGGATTCCCGTAGCTCAAAGCATAATTGAGAAATGTCTGCAGAAAAATAATTGGAAAGATGCAAATGGTACTTTGCAGCAAGAGGTGTCCACATGAAGCGGAAATGTTGCAGCTGGAGAAGAAAATTCACTCGATCATGAGTGAACAGGCTTGAAGTGGACACGTCTTGCAAAATATGACAACAGCATAGTTTGGGATTCTCAGTAAATATTAAAAAAATAAGAGCTCATCTCCTGCTGTTTGTGATGGAGCCAGATGTTAGCCGTATCAATCCAGTCGCGCTGCAGTGTTTAGTCCATTTTCAGTCTTTCTCACAGACAGCTGGGGAGGATGACAGCAACAGTTTTTTTCCAGCAGTCGCATTTGTGCAAATGAAGCCGGATGAAAATTCTCACGGTGTCGTACATGAATGGAATCACAAGGCTCTTACCAGTAAACGTGAAAGTTTGATTAAAAGTATACAGAAAAGAGATCAACAAAAACTGTATTTTCCAAAAAGAAAATGCTTCACTCACAGACAGAATCTACAAAAATCCCAAAAGTCCACTTTATCCACAGTTTTAGATCAGGCTACTGGCCGTCTTTTCCCAGGAGATTCCAGGGCTGGACCCGAGAATCTCTTTTGACGAACTTCTTTTTCGGGATCTCGCTGAGGGAGAAGGGAAGGGAGCGGCTCGAGGGATTCTCCTTGCGGGCCACGATGCAATCCTTGATGGCTTCTTTGATCACCTACAGGGCACAGAATACAGGGATTAAATATGAAATACCATAATGTATGAATCAATATGGTATTTGGGAAAAGTGTAAGCCTGACTGAGCTGACCTTACAGTGATCAAATAATTGCATCACATTTGAATCCTTACTCAGCAGGGAAGTGACTCAGTCGAGTGAAAGTCAGTCTAACCTCTCATGGTGACACACCTTAGATTAGACTTGTGCTATCCAGCCTTAAATGGGCCTTTGGGATTTAAAAGGTTTGATGTTGCGCAACAAACTGATTTTTGTGCAGTGACAAAAATGTAAAACTTCCACACTGACAACACTGGATAAAGGTAGATAAACAATGAAGGAGTGAGAGAATAGACGGAAATCAGCCTATGTAACAAAGTCCTGAATCACATTTTTTATGCGAGTCATAGATCACCACTATTTCCTGTTGCAACCTCATCATCAGCACCAACGTTGTGCTCTGTAATGAGCCCAGGCAGAATCAGAGCTGACCTCCAGGTTGTTGAGCGTGTTGAACTCCATCAGGTCGTGCAGCCTGGTGAAGGCCAAGTTAGAGTACTGGAAGTTAAAAGTGGAGAACGGTGACTCGGGGTCGTCGAAGATGTCAAAATCAGCCAGCTCCTTCTCCTTCTCAGTCTCTCTGGGAACACCTTTTGACGAATGAATAAGTAAGAAAGTAAGTAAATGACAAAGAAATGAGCTTTTCTGGAGCTTATGATCATATGACAATAATCCATGACACATTCATTTTATCTGCAGATTTCCCTTGTTTCTAAGCACTCTTTACACCTCTTGCTCATGTGGGTTTAATGGTTTGGTTTCAAAGTTCAATCTCGACCTTGAAAACAACTAAATTAATAGGTTTTGACTGACTGAGAAGATTGTTTCTCCAGAAGTTCACTAATGAACAGAGAAACTTAACTTTTAAGCCAAAACTAATAAAATTTCCCTGAGGAGGAAAACTGTCTCCGTTTGATGATGACAAAAAGGTTGACATAATCTAAAGCGCAAAGGAGGCTTAACTCTTGGACCTCGAGGTGAGCTTGAAAGACCACCTACAGGATGAAGTAATGGTCTGGAAAATGCCAGCATGCAATAGTAGGCAGACGGAAGTCCATTTATGGTATAATGTCTGTTAGATGCCTTTTGGGTTTGAGAGCAAAAAGCTTATGTAACCTGTATAAACAGACTGCGGAAGTATGTGGGCCGATGACCTACTGAATGTAAAGAGGCGGAGGTGTAGTTCGGGTGAAGATGAGGGGATAGTGTGTCTTTGTATGGGTCATGATATATGGCGTGTTTACACATGGTGCTCTCCCACTGGAACGAGAGATTCCCAACCAGCACCTGGCTCCTTAAGGCACTATAACTTTCCCGAGCAGCTCATAAAACACTGAGGTTCACATCCACACACTGAGCTCCATGTATGCAAAAAGACAGACACGGCGTTTCCAGCACGAAACCACTGTGACCCTGAGCAGAATGTTTTTTTTTTCTGGGGGTCAGTCAGATGAGGGGCCAAGCTTTTACCCTAAATGAATATGGTTAAATTCCAGAGTGCAATTTCAAGGAAGAGATGCCTCATGTGCCATTACGGGAAAACGGCTCTATAATAACACAAAGAGCATTGGCATACTTTCCTTCTCACAGGCGCTGTGGAAACCTCCACACATGAACACACTTACCAGGTGCCTTAAATGTTCTGAAGTTAATGTTGACCAGGACAAAGTGGATGACAGTCGGGCAGTTTTTCTCTCCTTTTTTTGGTTTGAAGACGTAGCATTCCTTCAGGCCCTCGCGGTCAAAGACTTTGGGGTCGATCTTGGGGAATGGGAGCTTGTTCATTCTAGCCCACTTCTCTGCCAACAGGAGCTCCTGTGGTATACATTTACAAATCAAATCACAAAAAAAGTTCTTGATCCTCTATTTTACTTTTTGTTTTAGCGATTCACGACTGTAAAAAGAGTTCAACTCTGACCTTGAATGGCGGGCTGGAGTCGCTGGGTCGTGCGGAGAAGTCAAAGGAGATGATGAGGTCGACGCCGCGCTGCTGCCGCAGGATCAGCGGGTAGGGAAGGTTGTAGGTCAGGCCACTGTCCACTATGTGGATCTTCTTACTCTTCACATCCAGAGGCTCGTAAATACGATCAAACTCATCTGGGTCTGAGAAAATGAAATAAACGATGCAAGAGCAGGACTTGCCTTTGTCTGCAGCCAAATTATGTTCCACATGACTGACCCAACTAATTTAACTCTGCAATGACGCACCGTCATACTGCTGAATAGAAACAGGGCTGGGTAATTTGAACAGTTTTCAGACCACACCTGTGTTTCAGTCCAAGTAAAGTGAAAAATGCCCCCCAAATGGCCAAGAAAAATCAATGAATTCTGCCTTCAGGAAATAAAATTAAATTGTGAAGCAATGATTTATGGACTTCACCAATATAGAGTATAGAAGCAACTAAATTGTGGTTCAGATTTGGGCAATTAAGTCGATACTGAAATGTTCTGACTTTAAACAAGCCACAACTAGATTCTATTGCTTACATGTGAATTGAAAAAAGAATAATTTAATAATAGGGTAATATTCAGTTCTTCTTCTCCATTTCCAAATATCTCAATATCTTTTCTATTGTGTCTGGATAGAGTCCCTAAACGCTGCCAAACAGGATTAGATCAGTGAACCGAAGAACTGTAACATGTAAATGAAACGTGTCCTGTTTTTCTCGTCCTTAACTGCTACGAAAATGTAGCAAATATAACAACAGTAAATTGAGACATCATTTTGCCCTCTTACCTGTGACGGCGTCCACCTCCTCCTCAGGTGTCGGAGCATGGTACGTGACCTCGCTGACGGGGGAGAATGGTATGTTGGTGTTCAGGTTCAGGCCCAACATGAAATTATGCACCTGGTAACAGGGTGAGATGGGTCGTGATTTTGAACGTGGGAAACATAAAAGAAGAATGCAGCTATCTAGCACATACAGTGTTTTGTGTGAATGAACGTCTTCAGTTACCTTCCCGGCTCGGCCCTCTCTTGTGTTGAACAAGGCAGAGTCACTGAAGAGCGACGTGAACATTCGTTGAACCCAGCTAGCCTGAGCGGTGCGATGGTACTCGTCTTCTGCATCCTGGTTCTCGGTCCCACCTGGACACCAAAACAATGACCAAAAAATATTGAGATAAAAAATGTAACTGTGGCTCAGAAAATGAGCCCTTCTTTTTAATGAATACTGGGAGAAATTGCAACTACATGGCAACTAAACCAAATATCTAAAATACACAAATATTAAGAACAAATTACATAAAGACAGAAGACTCACACAGCAACTCAAGACAAACTACATAAAAAATTTAATTTAATTTACTATCAAGTGAATTGCCTGAAACTTTGCCATTTTTCCTGTTTTCATTTTTAATAAATGAATACTTTGGGGTCTCTACAAGGTGACATTGTTGCCCCGGAGCACTGTGGACAATTAACGCATTTCAACATTTAATTGATATTTTTATAATTACACTGTATATATAATAATCATGTGAAAACAATCATGTCAATCAATCATGTGACCAAAGTGGTCACTCATAGAGCTGAATCTACAGGACTTTCACCTGAACCTGCAGCTTCCTTCAGCTTTACAGAGCTTTATCCTGAGCTTCAGCTCATTGTTTTGCTGTCTGGCCTGCATTTTTCCTGTTTGTATTAACTCACTGTTGTTTTTTGCCACAGCAGACAGCTATTTTCTTAGAAAACAAGTGACACATCTCCTTCCAAAGAAATAGATTATTATATAACATAGAGTGAGTCAATATTGTGTTCAGAGGGGTTTAGGGGTTTTAAAGATAATGTATGAAGTTGCAACACAAAGGAGACAGGTCTGTTTTTATAGATACAAGTCTACACAATTCAAGCAGTTCCACTGTATTAAAATATTAATATAAATTTATAAATTATTATACAAATATTGTGTGCCCTCGGTTTAAATAAATACTGTGATTCCATCTTCAAGGTTTATTGATTTGAAACTGTCAGTCACATATCTCACTCCACCCCTTCCCTTTCTGTCTTCCGCCAGATCACTATTATTTCCCTCATAACTAAATTTCTCACTCACTAAGAGAAAGCACTTGTCTCCTGAACTTAAGCGTGTGCATCATTAGTAATGGGCTCGTCAAGAGCAATATGCAAAAATACCAACTGACTGTATGGAGTCTGCAGAGAAAACTCAGCATGTCAGCACTTTTTAAGAGCAGCTGTTATGATGTGTTGCTGTGTCACGCGAACAGATGCAAATTGAAACATCACCACAAAATATTTTAAAAATCTGTTAAGGCATCAGCTTTACCATAAACCCAACAATGTGTCATCACATCTCTACTGCACGATGACAAACTGAATTACGCTACATGATAAAGTGTCCTCAGGTGAATCATGCATGTCATCGCTCACCTTTGCGTGGCTCGTCATCATTGTCCAGACTGTCTTCTCCGACGATGTGCTGCGGTTTGATCTGCTCTGTAAGATGCAAGAGAGCTTCAGTCGTCAGGTTACAGCATGAAATTAAGCTGCTTAACCACATGTCAACAACGTGCCTGACACTGTGCTTGTTCAGTTACGTGACATTATCAAATTCACTGTCTATTGTTTATCTCTATCAAAATAAGTTCTCCGAGAAATGTAATACGCCTGATAAACGACTGCGTTCTTAAACTGGGTGGAGACGTTCTTTGCACCTTTGTACAGCCAATGCATTGTCTGAGTGGGTCTGAATGTTTAAAGGTCACCCCAAACAACTGTGTTCAACCATAACAAACATCCGATGAGCTGTCAGAATATTCACAGGAAGCTGGTACCTCCCCACTGTTGTGGTAACATCATGCAAACACACACACACACACACACACACACACATTCATTCTACACAATTTAAATCTGGTGAGATCGTTTTGGCCTGGTTATTTTTAGACATGTAAGGATAAATACCGTCAAAGAGCGTGAAAAAAAATAGTGGCATGAGACAAAGAGGCCAGTGTACGAAAAGAGAGAGAACAATGGCATCACTGACACGGGTGAATGTCAATGGTGTAGCGTGGAAACTATTTTATCAGGAGAGCAATACGCACCAGAATGACAATGGTATTATCTGGAAACAGATAACGATACCCACTTACACAAAGTACCCAAGACTACAAAAACATATTTATGATTACATCATAAGACATGATTCAAGATCCACATTGTTACAGTTACTGTTAAAATGAAATCCATTTGAATTATCTGTTAGACTATACAAATATATTTACCTCTGTGTAATGATTAGTTTATTAGCAAGTTAATCCATGTATATAAAATATGTTTCGTATTATTATTTTACTGTCGCTACTAAAAGTGCACTGGTGAAGATATTATTAAGCCGAGGCTGAACTGAGTGGATTTTACCTGGGTAACAAGTAACAGATAACAGGTAATCTTTTTCAGCAGGTCAAGAATGAACTTTCAGTCTCAATTTCAATTTCAATTTCAATTTCAATTTCAAGGCAACATTGTGGAAATTTGAACATCTGCACATCCATGAAAAGTGGAGCAAGTCTATCTGCGGATGAAGATCATGTGATATGATCAAAAGTCTCTCAACTGCTACTCGATCGGCCTTCCTAGTTTTCTCACTGCTGTTCTAGTCAATCAAACACATGAATTTAACTGAGTGATGCTCAGTATTAGAAGCGTTTTTTAAGAGCTTGATCACTTTAAATCAGCAAAGTGTGTTGCTCAAGAGAAAAAACAGAAGCGGAGAAAGATTACCTAACTCCTCCTCCATGGTGCTGCCGCCGACTGTGTCTTTGACTCCCAGCACTCTGTTGAACAGAATGGAGAAGGCGCTGCCCCACACGCCTGCCACAGTGAAAATATTTATCTTAGTAGTAGTTTTTTCATGCAAAATGTTGTTTAGTGCAGGGGATTAAAACATCGGTCTCACCCATCAGAAAATGCAGAGGGTTTTCCTCGTATTTCTTGACAACAGTCCCCATGAAGAACTTGCTTCCAAACATGTCGGGGGTCATAAATGTGCCGTACTTTGCCATTCCGATTTCATACGGGCTGAACTCCACCCAGTCTGCGAGTTGAAAAAGGAAGAAACACATTTTAGGAGCCAATATGATCACCATACCCATCAGGTTCCTGCCCCTGATTAATATGTCTGCTCATACTGCATTGAAATTACACAATTGAAAACTGAGGCACTAAATTCATGCATTCAGCAATTTGTCATTTATTTAAGAGTCCCTCATGCCCAAAAATAGACAACTAGGTTCAAAGCAGAAGAAGAACATTTAAGTTTGACTGAGTCAAAACTAATTTGGCATTATAGCTGAACAATAGTCAGAGTAGCTGTACTGGTCAAAAGCTCTTAAATGCGTATCAAAGCACAACAGGATTCATGCACCATGCAGAGAGAGAGGGAGGAAGCACGGTGGTTAATAAGGGGCCAAAGGTTAGTTTTGCCTCGGGGCCCACAGTCATGATATTCTGCCCATGGCTACACTCCTCTCTATACATCCTATTCATTATGACACATTGCATCAGTGTTTATAGCAACAAGTAGACACACACAAACACTCAGGCATGAAAGCACAAACACACACAAACACACACACACACTGACACATTCAGTAAAAATACTTCTGTAACCTTTGAGACACTGAGTGACTCTCAAGTGTGTTGACAATTTCACAGACACTTTACTTTAGCTGCCTTTAAAAATACAGTGTTTTCCATTTGGCTGGGTCACACAGAAACTGAGGGTTTGGCTTAAGTCTAATTCAGTCTAGTTACTTAGTTATTTTTAACGACTTAGTTTACTGTGATGGTGAGGACTAACAACAAAAAACAACATGAAATGCCACATCACGGCCTCACCCTGATTCATATTAAAATGACGCTGTACAATATGAGACTTTTATCAGCCAGAAATAACAAAAAGCAGGTGTGACATGCTTCCCACTTATTCTGCTACACCCTCGGTGAGATACTGTCAGTAAGGAGCTCTAAGTGCAGTATTGTTATCTCTTGTTTTCTTTGGCCTCATGAGCTTTTGTCAGTGTGTTTAAAGCACATTGTTTGGTCTGTCTTTGAAAATGAAATTAAACATCTTCTTTACTATATTACACAGTATGGGTCAGAGTTAAGGTTAATATATAGTATACTACATTATATACAATATATTTTTTGTTGTTCAACTCAAAGCACATCATCAAATGGATTTTCAACTAAATTCAAATATGCTCACAGTAATTATTGTTTACAAAGGAGCTCCACCAAGTATTGTTTTGAATTTGATGTGTATTCACTGATCCCTGGAAGTCGTTCCTTTATTGTGCGTCTGCTCAGATAACTGCTCCACTACGGCGTAGTGCGCAGTTGCTGTGCACCCTGCGTCAGCAAAGAGGAAGTTCTGTACAACACGGGACTAACCCAGAGTCTATCATGGCCTTGTGCTTGCTACTCAGTTCCTTGATAGCGAGCAGTTGCTCTCTGCCACCACAGAGGCATCATTAGATGACAGCCCTCCACGTCGTGTCACATCCTCTGTGGTGGCTCAACAGTATTATAAGGAAATGAGTACCACTTGGTTATTTTGCATGTGGCAAAACTCGTACGATCCCCTCTAGTTACTCATTACATATGCAAAATAGTTTTCTGAGGGACATGGGGTGTGTGCAACACGCAATGTAACATACAAAGAGACAGATACATACCTGCAAACATGAGCTCAGAGACATCTGGCTTCACATGCAGACATGTGAAAAGAGGAAGTGGACTCTGGGCCTGGTTTATTTTTTCTTGGATGCTGCTTAGCTTGATGTCCATCCTCTGTTGGGAGGGAACACAATTGTTGAATCATTTACGCTAGCAGGGCTTACCTCTCATTCAGTCTTCGTTACGTGGAACTTGAAAAAAAACGTTGACAAATAAATAGAGGGGAAGAAACAGAGCGCAAAAGGAAATTAACAAGCTTAAATGAGGCATGTGTAGGATGTCCCTTCAAAAGAACCGAGAGGAAATGAAACATGAATTTAGGTGGAAAAGGCGGATTGACGTACTTCTGAGCAATAAAGACATAGATAGCAGCTCTTACCGCGGGTATTAGCGTCTCTCCTATGAGCATACCAAAGATGTCAGTAAAGGTAACAGGCTGCCCTGTGGCCTTTTTGGTCCATAAGGCCTGGATGTAGTTGGTGATGTGTTGGGGCAACAACAGCCTCAGAGGGTTACTGCTAACTCTGTTCATCAGCTCCTTGTTGATGTCCTTTGGGCCCTTATTTGGAAAGTCTGGGTGGGAGTAGAGGGTGGACATGTACCTACAGGGGTAAAGGGAAAGAAGTTAGAAAGAGGTACTGCAGGCATTTGAATGTAATATCTTGTCAAATCAATCGGTACATGCTAGAAAATAGCACTCTGTCCCTCACAACGATCATGCTGGAGGTACTGTACTTGTAAGGAAGTTAAATCCAATAACTCATTCGACAAATATGAAGATGCACACTGAAATAAGCCAGAGGTGCTCGCTTGGTGACAGCTTCATACCAGCAGAGGAAGGCAGGAAAGTTTGCCAGAGACGGGGGGGAGGCAACACCGAAGAGTTGGAGAGAGAGAGAGAGAGAGAACACAACAGACAAACAGCAGTAACAGCAAAGATAAAAAGAGAGAAATAAAAAAGGTGGAGAGGAAGGAGATGGTGTAAAGAGAGATCGGAGAGATAGAAACAGACCACGTGGAGCCAGAGAGGCCGGCGATGTACGTGGCACAGTCCAGGACCCCGGATTCAAACAGGGCTTTCATCACACCCGAGAAACCGACCATGGCACGGAAACCACCTCCCGAGCCCGCTATGGCAATCACTGGCACCTGTAACACACACAAGGAGAGACTCACAATGTGAACAAGAAGGCGTGCTTAATCACATAATTACATACTACACAGCTCAGAGTCTTACAATCCTTCCATCTCATTCTTTCAGGTTGAGTAACTTCCCTCCTCTGCATCTATACAGTGAGGGTACCGTGCCAGTTGCGTCACACCTTCGAAACATTTTTTTTTTTTACTTTACTGGATTTTCAGCTATTTCATAATTGTCATTGTGCAACACCGCTTCCTTTCTGCAGCCGTGTTTATCTCACGGTCAGTTCTGATTATTCTGACCGGCATGTTTCCATGAGAGTCTTAGACTGGGATGTTGAAGCATAGTGGAGGGATGCAGCTGGATATCTCGTTCCTCTGCAGTTTTTTGGCACGTTTCGAGGGCATGACCAGGCCTGGCTGGAGGGGCGTTTAGCCAAAACCACACGGGCGAGAAAATGAAACTCGTCGAAGGGGAGCAGAAGTCAGAGCTTTGTGAGGCTTAATCTATGAGCTGCTTCTCTGTGTGAGAAACGCTAAAGTGTTACTCTAATCTGAGAACAAGGAGCATGAACATTTTTTAATTTAGTGAGTCTGGTTTCATCACAAACCTCAAAGATTTACATGATTTTTTCATTTTCTTTTCTCTTCATCCATAAATGCAACATATTACAAGAACAACAGAAGAATGATGAATCTGTATAAGAATGAGAGCACACATATCACATCCATTATATCCATTTATATATTATATATATATTTTGTATTCTCTCAGGCACACACCTCTCTGTACTGTGTACAGATATACCAACAGTCAAATGATTATTTATCTTGGATTATATATATTTTTTATTTCCTCTATATTCTATATTTATTATTGTCTCTTGTCTTACTCTCCTTTCATTTCTGACTTTTTTTTTTTTTCCTCTGTGTGTGTGTTTTGCTGCTGTTGCACCGTAAATTTCCCCATTGTGGGACAAATAAAGGAATCTTGAATCTTGAATCATCCTTCCTCGATACGTATGCAGCGTCAAGAGGCCGCAGCAGCCATCGCTGAGTCAGCTAAGTCATGGGGGATGTGTTATTATGTGAATGTGAAAAATGTACAGCATAGGTATTTGGCATATAGGCTCTGACCTAATCACTCCCTATGAGGCTTGGTGCAGCACTGATGAACGTGTAAAATGTAAGATATGCTGCAGTGAGAGATATGTGAGTAAGGCTCTGATTAAAAATTGACGGCATGCACGACCTCACATACTTAATAAAGGAATACTTACTTCCTTCTTTTACTGTAATTTATATTTGATGGAGAGATATGAGAGTGGTATCAATCTTCCCATTCACCTCTGTGTATGGAGCATATTTTCCTAAATGTTTAATTACTTCTTTCGATACCAGTCAGTTAAGTGAATGCTGGCAGTCGGCATGTTAAATGTTTTTAAATGTTCAAACGTGACTCTGTTGCTTTCTCCTCACCTCCTCTGGAGAGCTGGGGAGGAAACGGGGCTTCTCCATGTCTAGCAGCTTCTTGATGCCCAGCATCACTCTCTCTCTGCGGGTCTGTCTGAACTGCTTCTCTTTGTCACACAGAGCCAGGCTGAACCGCAGGTCCAGGTTAGTACTGCAAATTCAAATGAAGGGAAATAAGGTGAGTGAGCAGACCAACAATAAGGCAGGGTTGGCATTTTCTGCTGTGAGGCAGATAGAGGACTGTGATCTTTCTGTGTATGTATGTAACACTACTGATGATGATGAAACTCATCTTTAGATAAGATCTGCCTGCAGGCGGCCTATTGTAAAGCCCACATCCACAGACAAACAGTCTTTCACCCTCCACTTTTCACCTCCTGATTACTAACACTTCAAACATATATGGCATTTCCAAACACCCCCACGAAACCCTCTGCAGTGATGCCACTGAACATATGATGTACTTCAACCGTATATTAGCTTACAAGTATCCTGTTATTACTGAGTCATGCTGTGTATGTTCCAGTTTTAGTTTCTGCACTGCTCTGGGTGAATTCCTGTCTATTCTTAAACCTGTGACAGGTTTGCACACAAGCTGTCATCCACACATAACCGGTATTTCCTTTTCACATGAGGGCCCACAGGGTTGATCAGGACAAACTGCGTAAAACAATTATTGCAGTTTAAAAGAAAATGATTTTTTTTATTTTGAAGGGAATACATACCAGATCTCTAGTGACATCTCCAAGTATACTTTGGTTGCCTGTCAAAACAATGAAATATGTGTTTACTATCCAGTAAAAGAAAAGTTTTATGGTAATCCTGTCAACAGGCATGTCACAAACTAAATCTATGAAGCTGCAATTATTGTTTCATCATTTGCACTTATTTTATTTGAAATGTAATTGATCGCTTTACTTTATTTCTTTCAATCGTGTCATTTAATTAATCTGGTATAATTTATTACAAAAAATGTCACATTAATCAGTTGACAGTCTAGTCTCTGTACACATGCAGCGTATCTACTCAAAAGGCAACACTGTATGTAACAATACATCTGTGGAAAATTTAACATGTCATATGCACATTTTACACCTTCACATATTTCTTTATGGGATCTAAACAACAATTCAAAGGAACCTCTGCCTTACTTTGCCAATGAGGAAAGTCTCCATCTTTGTCTGGCCTACGCTGAGCTTGGTGATGTCATAGGATGCAGTCCCAAGTGTCTCATCCATCACGTAATTGGCGTCCATTAATGTTAACTGGGCAGAATAAACAAAATAATGAAATACATTTTGATAGCTACGCATTCTGGTATTGACGATATTCTGGTTTGTGTTTACGTTCACCTGAACAACCCATCTTCCAACCAAGACGTTAAACAATGATCAATGTAAACACAACTTTCAAAATGGTTTTGACAATAAAGTGCAGGTCAAACCTCGAGGACGTTCTGCTGGTTGGGGTCTAATATGAAGTGAAACGTCTCGTTCCATTTCGGATTGATGTTGTTGTCTATGTGCTTGGTCCTCTTTCTGCTCTCTGGGGCCGTTGGGATGAACAGCTCCACGTATGGGTCTGGGGTGTCCACTGCACACAACAAACACAAATTCAACCGTGTTACTGAGTATCCCCCTACCCGACAGAAGTAGATTTGTATTTTTGAGAAAGCCTGTCCAAAAATTTGTTTGGCAGTCAAGCACATGTTTGAACGTGAAAAAAAACTATTCATTATCATAATTCGTATCATCGAGACTCACGCAGGTCTCCCAGTGCTCCTTTGGTGACGCTCTCGGCTCGAACCACCGTAACTGTAAACTTGTGAGAAAACTGCTGTTCAACCTGCAAAAAGACAATCATTCAGCTCAGTTTGGCTTCATTTCCTCGTGAAAATTTAGTCCAATCTTAGTGATAACAAAGATCAAGATACAAATTGCACAGGCGCTTTACTGCATAAGAACGTAAGCCGCATCTCTGCAGATTAAAGAGTCGATCAGTGGGAACATCTGGGGTTTTTGCCGAGTTCACACTGGCTGTCACTTCTGCTCTGGGTTAATTTCCCAGGTGTGCTCAAGCTGATCAATAGTTACTTTGTCTTTGCACTGGCATAGCACAATGCTCATTTTTTTTAAAAACATACTGACTGTAATTCTTTTGTGTGTACTGATAGTACTGATAAAACTCTTACTTTTTCCTGCCTGGACACAGTAGTTTTTCTCAGATGAATACCAGATTTCATGTAACAGAAACTGCCATGAGAAAATCGCATAGTATAAAGTATAAAGTATGATTCTTACTATATGATTTTATTGTATTTCAACCAATACTGTAAGGAATAGCACCCACACTGCAGTCAGTGCAAAGAACACTGCACTGCTTATTAGGACATTGCTGTGTTCAAGTCCCTCTTTATTCCAAGATTTTTACCTCATTTCTTCAAGCTTTCTAACAAAAATCTTCACTTCTGTATCCCTGTATTGGTACAAGTATACCCATCATCTTTTTGAGAACATAACCCATATACTTATATCCATAACAACAGTTCTCTGAGGCTTTCAAATGAAATCACGTTGTTAATTGCAGATCGTTTTTTAAGAGTTATCGAACTCAGAACACTGCATGTGTTAGTGTCTTCATGTCTTTTTGCAGTGTTTGAGTTAACGCACAAGCATCTCTAAACAAATATTCCCTTTGTCCTTTATAGATATCCATCAGTCAACCCACACATTTGATTAAAAACAGCTTTTTTGATATATCCTGTGTCAGCCTTTGAGACAGCCAAAAAAAGTCAGACTTACTTGGAAAATAATGAAATCAATCTGACATCCATTAATATTTGCTGGGGGTTTTTGTAGTTTTAAGGTGAGACCATTCATAAAGGACAGAATTAGCCTTGTGTGGACCTGTTGCACGCCCTCAGCTTTTCAGGCGAGAGAATTGGGTTTCAACTTATCTTTAAAACTGAAAGTGCTCTGAGACCTTTAACAGATGTAAATCAGTCCACCGGGGCTGTGAATGCAGCTTGCTCAGAGATTATCTCATGTTGATCTTTACGGTGAAAACAGCACACATTAACCCTTCCCACCTACCACAGTTAACATGCAAAAGGCTTTGGTGTCATGTTTGTTGCAATACATGCACACAAGGTTTTTGCTTTACTGTATTAATTTCAATTTCATTTCTCTGTACTTATACAATGACGATAAAGATTCTATTCTATTCTAAATGACAACCCAATAATCTCCTGCCGCTGTTGTCAACACGTCCACTGGAATCTCTGTATTTCCATTTCAACCTGCCTGCTGTAGCATACAATGTCGACGTCAATACTTACAATTATATTGGAAGCCATTGTGTGTTGTCGAGTGAGTAATATCTCAGGAAAGCCTTTGTCAAGATGTGAACGTTAAGTCAGGAGAACATTTCAGGGACAAACTGGTGCATTTGCCTGGGAGACACAAGACAAACACTTCAGACCAGTGCAAATGAACTGTCACACATCAGTATCAACACACCTTCAACAACCAGGCACATTACCGTAGCTTTATGAGGGAGAACGTCTTCTTATAAATGCCAGCGCTGCTTTAGAAACACATCAGTGAAGCCCTTTGCTTCTTGACAGGGGCAAGAGGAAGTGTGCTCAGCCGCAAACGCTTGATAAGAGGACTGAGCCGAGGGTGAGTGCGCCACATGCATATGTAAAGAGAGTGAGAGAGAGAGAGGTGCCAGTAAAGAGAGATGAAACATGAACTTGGGGGGGAGAAGGTGGAAATTTGAAATTTGGCAGATTACTGAACAAAGGTGGTGTGTCTGCAAAGTACTGTGCTGCCTGATGTGTCATTTTTAGCAACATGAAGGCTCTCTCCTCTTTACTATGGTCGAGCATATGCTGATTCAAAATTTGCCTACAAAATGTGTGTGTGTGTGTGTGTGAGTCTGTCTGTGTCTGTGTGCCAGTGATAGCATATCAAGGTCAGCGAGTCTTTTCTCAGCTGTGCACCAAAGCGTATCATTGGTGTAGGGACTGGGGGCACGTAGAGAGTCTGTGTGTTCACAGCCTCGGTCACGTAGTGTGCATCAGTGGTCCAACTTTTCTGAAAGTGCCAGTTCGCTCTGTCCTGCAGAGCACAATGGCAGCACGGAGGCTGCTGAGACCTGTGCGTGTGCCAACCCGACCCGGAGACTTTGCAGCGCTGCATTTTCATATTAGGACAAAATGTGAAAAGAGGCACACAGCAGGCGGCCATGATGCAAAGCAGCTGCAGTAATTATAGGTGTCAGAGGCAGACAGTGTGCCACCTGCATGCACAAGGGTAGTCCTCTCTGAGGCCTAAGAGATAAAGGCAGAGGGGGATAAGAAAATCTCTCAAGACTGCAGCCATGAATCACTCGGTGTTTCCCAGAAGAAATGTTAAAGGGGAAACTCTTATCTGGATTACAGATTTCATTCAAGACTTGTTACTGAGCCTGTGTAAACAGGTTTTGCCTGATGCTTATTGGCTGAGCAGAATAAGGTCAGATGTGACAAGGCCTGATGGTGTCAGCTTGCAACAGGCAGTCGTAGGTGATATTACAGCCTCTGATAATCAATACATACAGGATAGCGTGAAAAAGCGTTTCTAGGATCTCGAGATAGGAAATAAAATACACATTTATGAACAGAAAGACTTCGCTTGGTTGCAGCTGAGCGCTCTGATCGGTCTTATATCTCATCTGTCGGACAAATGAAGTATTATTGCTCTGTGAAAGTTGGCAACAGACTTCTCTCAGTTTCCTTCTCCCCTGAGTTGCGTAAAGTGAAGTGATCGAAGACCAGCGATGACTGGCACCTCTCCTAAAAAAAACAAAGAATAGAAAAGAAAAAAGCGCCCACACAACGGCGCGGAAAAAGGAAGAGAAAATGGAAACATACCTTCACCGGAGCGCTATCAACTCACAAATCCCGTGAAAAGTGTCATGCTGGTGTCGGATCTGTCCGCCGCTGCAGGACGGGAGCAGCAGGAGGAGGCGCTTCTGGTCCGCGCAGCAGAAAAAGTGCGCACACCCCGCAGGCAGCTGTCAGGCTGAGGGAAAGTTTTTTGTTTTTTTTTTTTACGGAAAAGAAAACTTTCCGTTGAAAACTGTGGTTTGAAAAAAAAAGAAAAGTCAACAGTCAGGAAAAAGTTACGGACAGCCTCACACTGTGAGTATGAGTCAGAGGCGCAGCGGCTGGTGACGGCGACGCTGCGTGCGTAACGTGCGTCCGCGGGGAGGCGCAACCACGCCGACAAGATCGATTTAAACAAAAGAGGCTTTTTTGGGTAAATTTCTTTGAAAATGACACAGCGGTGACGCTGAAAATAAGGATGTTAGTCAATTACACCTCCTGAGTCAATCACTTGTTCATTTCCAGTCCAGTCCAGTTTTTGGGGTAAAAATCACAGTTTGGTATAATTATAACTCATCAAATCGTGTGTTTTCCAGGTATTTCTCCTCGATTTCCTTTCACGGTTTTCAACTCATAATCCATTCAGACAGTAAAAAAGATATAGATCCCATACAGCCTGCAAAGTTAATGTGATCACCTTGAATTCATTTATAATACATTAGCAGGGAGTCTCTTATAAATCAAATAGTGCAGATACACAACATGTTTTATTTTATTTCTTTATGTTTGGTCCCGTGCAAGTTGTATAAATATCTTTATCTTATCCCGTTGAATGAAATGACAGTCATTAAATGTGTACAATTAAGGGACATTATTTAAATCTTCTTTTTTTTTATCTTTTTTTTTCTACAGTGGTAACTTAAGAGACATGAATTGAAATGTAAAAAGATGTTGAAAACCATTTTATAAAGTCACAAACTTTATTGCAGAAGAGAAAAAAAATGAATTGATCAGGAATCAGAAGAACTCCGAGAATAAAATCAGAAGGATGAATTCAGAAGGGAAACACGCAGCTTTTCAGACTTTTTGTTAGAAACGAATTCCAATATTTCCCTTTGGCTTTGACTTCTACTGTAAAAAAAAATGACAACACAAATTAAAGACAGAGGACCTCCATCAGGAAATCATTCAGACCACCAGTAATATGAGCCAGGTGCCAAATAAAAACACATATTACCGTGTTGTGAAAGAATAAACTTCCCTTTTTTGTATTCCCATCTGCTCGGATTTGCTCAAACACTCCCATCAGTGACGACATCCACGAACACTGCCTATAAATAGACTGACGAGCAGGTCAGCTCACACACAGGCTCAGAGACAGAGCTGAGACACACAGAGAGAGAGAGAGAGAGAGAGAAA
>JBAJHX010000106.1:8634138-8654459 GCA_037176925.1 Amniataba percoides
GATAGATAGATAGATAGATAGATAGATAGATAGATAGATAGATAGATAGATAGATAGATAGATAGATAGATAGCATGGCTAATATTGGACTCCGAGCAGCCGTCACTGACGGACGTTTTTAGATCAAAGGGCGCTAAATAATCTGCTGAATTCCATTTTAAGCGACCTGTTTGTGGAGGGAGTGAGAATAATGAAACCCCACCTGACATGCATACTCTGTGTGCCTGAATAAAAAAGACAACTAATCCTTTAAGCCAATAAATACAGGACGCTGACACAGAGGACAGGAGTCAAACACGCTTGCATGAGCTGTGGCAGAAAATATCATGTGGGTGTGGAGAACGTTTGCCCTTCCTATTTGCACTGCAGTGAATCAGCATTCGCCTCAAAGGAAGCTTGAAATGAGGCATGTAAGAGATTAATTACGATTGATTGATGCATTTCAATTCATGGCAGGCCGATGTGGATGTTTGTGGTGATTTCCTTTGAATAAAAGAGGCAGAGTATTTCTTTTAACATTAAGTACTGTATAAGTTTAAGCACAAGATTTCCATTTTATGAAACATTTTATTTCTACTTTTCTACATTTCAGAAGAAATACTGTCCTTTTTACTCCACTGCGTCTATTTGCTCTATTAGTTTTTGATATTTTGCAGAGAAAAGAAAATCATCAACAAATGACAAATTATTTTTCAAACAATTTTATAGATTAAACTAAGCAACTTTACTACATTAAAATTGTGCTTACATGTAAATGAATCAGCAATAATACTAATAATAAAATATTTAGGATAAATATTGCACTCTTAAAGAAGTCATTTTGCATTATGAGTGTTTTTACCCTTGATACACTGAGTACACTTGGCTGATGATATATGTGCACTGCAACTTTTGACACAAACTAGGTTTAAACTTTTTGACCTTTTATTCATAACAACCTGAGGATCTTAAGGACAAAACACTGGCTATATTATGTTCTCTCCGGTTATTTATAGTGTTACTTACTTCACAACAACACCTAGAAAAAATTCACAGCAACATAGTAAACCTCACTAAACCATGACAGGATGCACAAACACCCCTTTATCTGTCTTCAAAATAAACCTTTAACATCTTCATGAATGTAAAAAAGAAAAGTGTTCCCCTGCCCTTGAAGGTATGTGTGGGGAAACATTAAAGGAAAAGTTTAAGTTTACAAAGGGGAAAGAGACTACAGTATGATTTTTGTGTTCAAAATAATCAAGAAGCGCGTGATAAAGACATTCCCCACCCGTAGCTAGCGGTGTTTTGTGTTTTGAAAGATTCCCATCATGTGCTCATCTTCGTGTGAAGCTCTATGCCTTGAAGAACTTTGAATTCCAGACAAGATCACTTTATTCGAGAGTTCATCTCGGGGATATAGTGCCCTTGTTGGACTTAACTCTTAATGTGCTGTTCAAAATAGCGAAATACAACACAGTACTTCTTGTGTCCTCCTCCTCTTTATCCTTCTCTCTCTCCCTCTCCCCCTCTTTATTGTGTGTTGTCAGGCCTTTATCAAGTAGAGGCTTCTAATTCCTGAAGTGAAATCCTCTTAGGATCTATGCTCTATTTCTGTTTGGTCTATTGGGTCTTTTTTTGAAATCTCCATTAGACCAAGCTCATTGGCTGGAAAAGGCACACGCATGCACAGAAAAACAGACACCATCCAGCAACAGATAGCTTAGTGAAGTGATCGAGTGTTGACCAGTGCAAGGTTAGGTACTGACACAAAGGGAGGACTTCACGGTGACTGTGAGAGGTAAGAAAAACTCTTTTAAAGCCTTTTTATTAGGTAATGAGTGCAATCTGACAAACCTCTTTATAAAGGCGTAGAAATGCGTAGTTTAGTTTTGTATGGATGTAATAGGAGATATGTCATTTGGTTGGGTATCGTCTGTATCTTTTTATATACATTTCAGACTCATTTTGGGGCCCATCTTGATTTCCCATGTATATAATTTGGCATTGTTACCCCATGTTACAGGTATCAGATTGAGTGCTTTTTTCACCAAATTGCAGTTTATTTTATTTTTCTCAACTTTAAAGTAGATGCATCTGCACAGAACGAGAACAAAGGATTCTTTCTTTTGGTACTGAATTTAGTCATGGGTCTGTGTCTAATTGAACGTCAGCTGTTTACAAGCGTTTATTGTCTGTCTCTCTCTCTCTCACACACACACACAGACAGAAGTGAAACCTTTGTGTAGGACTTCATTTGCTCATGCTAGAACTAATCAAGGCAAATCTCCATTCATGGATTTGGGGGTTAGAGAGGTGGCTGCAAAGATCATCAGCCAAGATCAGCACCGTGACTGCGTGCAAGAAGGAAGGCTGCGCTAATTGAAACATTGGGGATAGGCCAGCTCTGCATACGTCACACACATCCACTGGTCCAAGCTCTGACACCACACACATTACAAAGCAGTGTGAGTCTCAGAGTGACTATAAATTCACATCTGATGCAAATATAATGTGCATTTCTTGCACAATATACAGACACAAAACACACGTGTGTGCGTCATTAGCACTAAAATAATTATTGCTGTTCTGTGATTTCAGCTTCTAGTTGCCATTTCCATCTGTTGTATCTTAAAACAGTATCCCTGAAGGAAAACAGCAAGCTAGAGGGAGAGATCTGTTCAGTAATCCTATTAGACTGCATTAATTTAATTAAATATCATGGGACTAACTAGCCCAGTAGCTCTGTTGCAGTGCAAAGATTTAAAGTCCACAGCCTCACCATTATCTAATTGAGAGCAATGAGAACACACAAATGAAAGCCCTGACCATGATTACAATAATCACATTATATAACCAAACTTCTTTTAACTCTGATTTTCTTTTTGGTTTCACAGGTAGCTAATCAGAAAAAAAATGTCTGACAAAATGATTGATTTGGAGGAGACCGCAACCCACACAGGTGAGCGTGAGCAGTGTTTTCAAACACAACACGGTAGCTGTGCAATTTTACCCCCTGGTGGCCTTTGTTGGTGCTTGTGTCTTTGGCAGAGGGGCTATCTGTGAAAACATACATTTCACTTATCAGTCATTAAGAAATGATTTGTGCGTTTAATAGCAGTTGGCTCTAAACAGACAACAGGAAGTCCAAAGTGAGACAGAGTACAGATCTGTGCAGCTTTGGCAGTTAAACTGACGCGCTAATCTTCTTTCTCTTATGCAACCGAGGTGCAATTAGTTTACTTCTTAGAAGGCTGAGATGAAGCTTTAATCCCCACATTAAAGCAGGACACAATACCCACCAATGATTCATAGCTGTACATTGTCATTTTAGAAATAAATCATTAACTAAACTGAAGCTGTCATTCAGCTTGAAATCCTACATCTCATTAATTATTTGTGTAAATAATTAGTGCTGAATGGTAAAACTGAGTACACAGTACAATTGTTAAAAGTATTATATCACAGTTTATTACAAGGGGATATTAATATATCAATAATACAAGTGGAATTTGAAAGAGTAAGACAGAATAAAGAAGTACAACCACCCAAAACAGGACAGTGTAAGTACAAAAAGTTTAGTTAAACTATAGTTTAAGCATAGTTACAATTTAAGAAAAGGCTTTTGGATAAAAGTGAGTGAGTGAGTTTAAAAGGATTTCAAAGACACTTCAGAGCTGGCTCATCTGAGATATGCTAGTCACGCTTTAATCACTGAATACAACATGTTTGCTGTCTCATTAGGTCCAAAAGGAGTCATCAATGACTGGAGGAGGTTTAAGTTGGAAAGTATGGACCAGGAGAGCTTACCAGCTGCAAAAAGGGAACTGCTGAGACAAATGTCGTCTCCGAGCAGGCCAAAAGATGATTCCAGAGCGAACCTCAACCGCAAGGTACAACAAAACAGACCACAGGGAGGATGGCAGGCTTCTGCTTATTTACATAGATAAACTGTTATTATAATTTAAATATCTTTTTTCAGATGAGTGTCCAAGAGTATGAGCTGCTGAAAGAGGAGGATGAGGGCTGTCTAAAGAAATACAGAAAGCGGTGCATGCAGGAGATGCACGATAAACTCAGCTTCGGGCCCAAGTTTGAAGGCGTGCACGACCTGAACAGCGGAGAGGCCTTCCTGGAAGTCATAGAGAAGGAGCATTACAGCACAGTGGTGGTTGTCCACATCTACAAGGTTGGGGTCAAGGGCTGCGAGGAGCTCAACAACTGCCTCGACTGCCTGGCCACCGAGTACCCAACCGTAAAGTTCTGCAGGATCGACGCTGTCGAATCCGGTGCTGCCGAGCGGTTCTCAGATGAGGTTTTGCCCACACTGCTGGTGTACAAGGCAGGAGAACTACTAGGGAACTTCCTGGCCTGCACGCAGCACCTAACCGAGGAGTTCTTCGCCACCGATGTGGAGGCCTTCCTGAACAGCTACGGGCTGCTGCCGGAGAAAGAGCTGCCTGGTTTGGAAGATGAAGAAGAAAACGATGTAGAGTAAGGAAAGAGTTTGGCTGCTGAGGAAGAAAGGATGTCATTTCAGAGGACTGGATAGAGAGCTATGAAAGACAATTTATGACATAAGTCAAGGTATTCTTTTGGGCAACGGCAAATAGAAAAACCAAAACATCTCCACCAGCTCACTAGAATTTGAGGGTTGTCCTCTAAAGGACAAACTTTACACGCATATGGCGAAGACACCTCGATGTCCCAGACATGCTCTCAAATGTCAGTGTGGGTTACAGCAAGGTGAGGAGATACAGCTTTTACCAAGTTATAAAAAAAGATATCACAAACCTTTCACCACCACCCAAACAAAAGCCAAAATCAGCTATCTGTAAAGTTGAATAATTGCAATGTTTTATTTTGTAAAAATAGGAAACATTACATGTTGTATGTACTTGTAAAAATGCATTCATTCAAAGACACTTTTTGTAGCATTTGATTAGGCTGATCCGTACACAAGTTATTCGGGTTTGTGCAAAGTGACATCCTCAAACGTGATACAATCTTTAAACACGTACACTTACTCTCTGTGGTTTCTTTGCCAAATCTGAGGAAACCTTTAAACAGCTAAATAGAAAAAGCACTCTCGAGACTTAAGAGGCCAAAGCACTCCGGATCTGGAAACATTTTTGTGTAAACACATCTTCCAACAGCTCATTCCAGCATATGCCCTTGCCAATGTGGTGGGAGGTGCATATTGTGTCTGGAAAAAACATCCATGAGCCTCTGGTATGTTACCATCGTCAGTGAAACATCATTACTGGATTTATGTCATGGAATTATACCTAAAAGGAAACTGTGGGTCTTCGTGTAAAAATGAATCAGCCAACAAGTCCTCAACTCAGCATGATCATCAATATCATCATCACCATATTTGATTTAGCTGAGGATTTGGTTGCTATGTGAAACTGTGTACCAGAATATGATGAAACATAGCCTATTATACATGTTGTATACATAAAGAAAATATGAATAAAATGACATAAAAAGTGTTTTCGCATTGCATTTTATTGATTTATGATCAGAAAACCATAGAGGAGACCTGCTGTCACTTCGAGACAGGAATAATAATTTGTCTTTTTTACACTTTTCGACTGATTAAATACTTTAATGTTAATCAGGGAGCTTTGAAAGTTCTGCTGGCCAGTACATTTTTTTCTTTCCCCATGTTTACAGTCCTTGTGCAAAACTAAGCTCTCCAGTTGCTGGCTGTAGCTGCATATTTAGCCTTAAAATACATAAAAAGAAATAAGCATACTTCCAGAGATACTCAACTATTGTTTTAAGTATTATTCCTTCCTACAGACTGAACATTGCAAAACTCACCTCGCCCTCTGTCTCCACCACTTACTGAAGATTTAGCTCAGAGGTTTCACCATCCAACTGCCATCTTTTCCCCACCAATGTCGAGACTCCTTTTTAAGAACACTGTGTTATATAAAGGGCCATGCAGCAAAAAACTTCAATTAAATCTCTCTCTCTCTCTCTCTTTTTAAACATTTTCACGAGAATTTTCTTCACAAAAATCTGACCTCTGTGTATATAGTATATTTTATAGTCCATTCAAAACAGAGGCAAGAAGGAAAGAAACTTGCAGCGCACACATGCAACGCTTCATACTTTTGTAGAAGACCTCTCTCTTCTCTCCTGTTGAAGCACGCTATCACATGTCGAATAACCTGATCTGTTAGTCTTGTAAGTTAGACTTGACTCCCCTGTGACCCCAGTGAGCTGCAGGCACACCAAAACCACAACATAAAAGCCGATTAGGATTTTTAAGTAAAGACTTGCAATAGTAACCCACAATTTGATGTGTCGTGAATTAAATTAAGTTGTCCCATATCTGCAGAAACTGCCAAACCCATGACCACACAAACACATCCACTGTTGCTGCAGGAAACAGAGGCTTATAACACAGTCACGTCACTGGCTCTGATAAATCGTTATGGAAGTTTTGTGTAAGGTCACATATTATCAATACAGAACCAGCTCATCTTTGTCTTATTTAAACTTGATGAGTCGCATCTCTTGACTTGCTGAGCAATCCTAATATCAACAGCATTTGTTTGATTGTTGGTTTCCTCTTAAGATAAATTAACAATCACTGCCGTTAAGTAGCTGCACTTTTATCTTGCTCAACATAGCATAGTATCACATAGCACCATGTGATACTTCATCAGAGTGTTACTTGATGATGTAGAGTGAAGAGATCTGTCCAGGTAATAGGGTCAATCCTCTTACAGGATTAAACCTGAAGCTTTAGTAGTAGTGACTAACTGAGTGCTTTCAGGCTTGTTTAGGCTCAAAGACAAAAAACTACTGTAGTGCTCTTAAAGTCATTGTTAAATTGAATAATATATGATTCCACACAGTTTTCTATCTCTATACCGTTGGCACCTCTACACATATTAAAAGGTGTCTACTTTTGTGTGGTTTCAGATAAGTAAATTCCAGTAAACTGACACATTGCCTGCGAAGAAGCTCCTGATTTCTAATTACTCAAAATGCAAAAGCTAGTGAACAGTGACACGCTAACACATACTTCTGTGAGGATGTACATGCATCCGTGTTTCCACAGTTCTGCACCTGGCACGACTTGCGTAGCCTCTAGGTGGTAACACCTCGCTTTCACAGAGTAGCGTGTCTAAGATTTATCAAAACCTTTTGGATACCTCCCACAGGTGTTTTCTAAAGAGTGAGAGGTTTTTCCTGAGATGCCCAAACATGTCAACCAAAAGACTGGTTGCTGCTGACCTTGACTACAGCATGCGAGAATGGCAGCCAACCACCCAAAACATTATGGCGTGTGTTCACACCAACAACAGGAGCTTCTGAGGGTCTTCCAGGTCTACGGTATGCCTCAGAGCCTCAGTCAAACTTCCCAACCATGCACAGTAGATGAATCCAAGCAGGAGCTGAGAGAAGATTCACCTCAATACAAGATGACTCATCCGTAAACTCAGAATAAACAATAAACCATTAACAAACGAGAAGGCGTATTTTGCCTCAATATTCTGGAAAACATACACATCACCAGTGCGTGGGACTCCTCTAAGTCATTTGGATAACTTTTCTCTGCAAAATAAAAAACAGCTTTGTTTGCTTGAGTTTTGGGGGTGTTTGCGGTTTTACCCAGAAAAGATAAAAGATTCCACTTTAAACTTGCTTCTTGGAATGGGCCCAGAGCATCATTTGACTCATCACTCCCCTCGAACCAATGTTTACCTCAATGTTTACCCCTGCAATGACCACCTGATCTCACCCCCATTTCTGACGTTTTTACCCCCTGCCCCCCAAACTTTGTTTATGCTGCTTCACTAATTGGATTGTAATTTTTGTGTTTGGACTCTTGGAAAGCCCAGCTGCCATGCTCTAATTCACCCAAATAAAAAACAATTTCACTGAGGTGATGTCATCACATGGCAACTGAGACCCAGTTTGAGGCACCCTTGGCCCCCGTGACCAAATATGGAGAGCGGATGTGAGCGAGATGACATAAGTATGAACAAAGCTTTTTTTAACTCATTCCGTGCAGATATCTGTAACTTCCTCGTGACTCATTATGTTCAGTAATGAAGTGATGATGTAAATGCCGCTGTATGAATTATTAACTTCTGACCAGGTTACATTTATGCAGCTTTTGTGAAGTACATACACAATGCAATCACAACATCAGTGCTGAATAAAATGCAGTATTATCATACTATGCAATACTATAATTTATATAGCAAAGGCAGAGTGAGCAGACAGTTGAAGATAAGAAGAGGGAGGATGGAGGAGATAATAATCAGGATGAGGATGAGTAACAAAGCTGTAACTGGTGCAGAAAATAAATTACAATGCACTTTTTACCCCCACATCACAGCCTTGGGTTGGTCTTCCTGGTGTTTCTCACGCTAGCCTCCCTTCTCTAACGGTCTGAATTAATGGACAGATGAATAGACTCCTCAGGGGATGGTGGGAGGGATGGATTGATGAAAGTGTCCAAATCATTACACATTCAAAGTTTTTGAATTTCTGTTCCAGTGCAGGTGAGACAACTGCGTATATCCACGATCATATTGAAACTTAAAATGGGAACTCTGCCTGCATGAATGTCCAGCTTCCCCAAACACCATCGACTGCAGTGTGTAGGTGTTTACGCATCTGTATTTCACTGACATGGCAAGTGCCGGCAATGGCTAACATGACTGACTCAGATGGAGAGGTTTGCACAGCAGTGTTGCTATAGGTTACTGTACATTTTGGTATCCAGGCGTGACAGTCGAGAGTAAGAAAATAGTTCTGCTGCCTGGAGCAAACCTCTGCCTTAACACTTCTCATGTTCGTGCCACCAGTCTTTTGTCTGAGAGAAGTATCACCTTGGTTATGAACCAATAAACCACTGAGGTATTTGTCAAAACTGGTCCAGACAGGGTCTGAATACCTACTGGGTATATGTCACTAAGGATGCAGTTAATAAATGACTGAAACTGAAACCAGAGTAATTAAAGACATACAGAGAAGTGACTAAAATGAAAGTATATCACTCTGACTAAAACTGTAAAACTGTTGTGTTGTACATGTGAAAAGAAGCACGTTTGATTCATCTTCACTCTTCAAGAATCTCTTGGGAATTTCCAAATACATGTCTGCTGTTAATAGCCCCCATTTGTAGAAATGAATTAATTATATAGAAATTCAATTCAGTCAAACAATTTTAAGAAATAGCTTTGAAGACAACCATTTGTGGAGTAAGTGAATAATTGTAGTAAAATTGTAAAATCTTCATCACGTCGTTGAAACCCACATTCCCAGAAATAAAATGATAATTGATCATTCTGTTTATTGTTGTTGGGAATGCTGGATAAACCGTTGTATCTCATAAAGACAAGTACTGTACACATAGACATCCTGGTTTAAAAAAACACCCCCAACCTGTGCTTGTTTAAAAAACTGGCCACAGATTAGTCATGTTGATGCACGTTTTAAGTGATGTGGTGCACCATATGTACTTTAAACATAACTTTCAAACATAATATCTTATCATAAAAGCTTCATCCGTTATTTTCTCATGGGAACAGGCTTAATCACTCGGTATCAGATGTTGTGGTTGGCCAGAGGTCTGTTATTGTGGATTGTCTCATGCTACCGTGTGTAATATTATTTCATACTTCACAGTATTATAGATGGAATCTCTCAAGGGTTGGTCAGCTCAATCATCTCTGGACTTCCCAGAAGTGCACAACTTAAGTTTCTCCAGAATACCTCCTTTCTGAATGACATCCTCCTTTGAAGTGACTAACACACGCACACACACACGCACACGACGTGTACTGGGAGCTGGATGTTGCTACTGTAGAGATGCAACAAGGTGCTTTAAGCGTCTGTTGGCGCCATCTGCTGACCATTTTTGAAAGATGGAGAGGACCCACTAAAATACTAATCATCCAGTGGTTTCAATCCTTAATTTACCGATAAAGTCTTGAGAAAAAAACACAACTCTCCAGCTACAAGTGATCCCATCCCATAATATAATTTTTTTTAAAAATACACAGGCCGAGAATTAAAGTTTATTCTTGATATTGGGAGCTGTAGTAAAAATGAAAATGAACAACAACCAACAATTTAATTCAGGGTCCACTTACACTTACGTGTTTTCGTCAACCTCCATATTTAGGCGAGATGTCCATCTGATGACAGAGAAACACCAGATATAGCTAAAATCACCAGGAAAAAGCTAGTAAAGAAATTTTGTCTTGAAATGAACTTCGGTGTAAAAACTTCTGTAAAATGCATTGAATACTCTCAGGAATATGTCACTTTTTAAGAAGTGAGGTGGGTATTTTTCAGGATTGCAACTGATTGTCTTTTACTGATGTTCCCATTTTCACCTAACACTTTAAAAACTTATAATAAACAGTATTTCACGTAATGTAAGTCATGCAAGTAATTTCATTATTGAGACAAAATACATACCACAGTGCCTAGTTAGATGGAGAACTTAGCAAATGAATATTTCAAGACACATTTGACACATCTGTTCATGTCATTACAGGATTCCTTCCCCTTCGCCCGACAAAACGTGTCGCTGTGTTACTGATAATTACATTTGAGAAATACAACTCCCATGATGCACCGGTGGCGTCGTAGACGTCAAATCGTGGACTGCGCATGCTCAGATGGTTTGTCGTCGGAAAAATGGCGGCACTGCTGCAACAGGAGCTGGAAGCCTCCGAGGTCTCCAAGCTCCCAAAAACACTTCAAAACAAACTCGAGCGGATTCTGTCTGATCAGCAGTATGAAATCGATTCTTTGAAAGCTCAACAAGAACAGTTTCGGGTCGACAGCGGTAAGATATTGCCTGCTATAAAGTGTTTTGCTTTGCATACTGTGAACGCGTGTTGGTCAACATAACAAAATTAAAGTTAATAATGCTGCATTGCACTCACCGATACATTAACTTCCCTTTGTTTTTTGTCTTATATGTCTGTCATAGGATTTGGGAATTTAGAGTAAACATAGCTAAAACTGCAGGTTATCGTCAACACTGACCTTACCCCAATGCTAAAGTTAGCTAACCTGCTGAGCCATGTAAACAGGCTAATTATAATAAAACAATACGCTTTATTTAGGTAGCACCTTTCTAAATAAAGTCACAGCGTGCTTTACAAGACAGTCAATAAACACTCTACAAGACAGTCACAACATCAAGCAAAAGGAGCTGCAAATGAGAAAAGATACAATAAAGAGCATTACATGACAGCAAAAATATGTATGAGAATGCCTTTGTATAAAGATTTAATACAATGGACAGTTATCAATGGTGTGAAATAACAATAAATTCATTATTTTAACTTTAAGTGTTTGTGTTTCTGTTGACCTTCTCTCAGAGCAACATTTCTTTGAGAAAGTGAAACAACTTGCTCAGTGTCAGGAGGAGTTTTTGTCCCAGACTCAAGAACATCTCAAACTCAAAGAGGAGTTTACCAGGCAAGGTAAGGGTAAATTCATTTATTACTGCATATATGAACTCGTCTCGTGTGCAGTGTGTTACCATTGAACACTTCATGATGTTAACTTACTGCAAAATCTGCCCTTTCAGATGAGGATCTTAAACGTGTGCGTGAGAAGAACCGGGAATATGAAGCCGCCCAAGAAAGGCTTTCATCGGAGCAGGTCAGGAAATAAATCAGCCCGTTGATAACTAAATGACTCGGTTCAGTCATTTTACAGTTGTGCTGCCACATTTGACTGAACGTTTAAGTTAACTTTCATGATGTAAACTGTAAGGATAGCTTATTTATCAGTAGTGCTGATTTAGCAAAGCAAAATAAAGGTTGACGTCTGCACTTCTCAGGCAACTTATCTCCCAGTTTAATGTGTTTTTTCTGTGTATTTGAGACCTGCCTAAAGTTGCAATCATGCAGTTTTTTCTTAACACAGTGCTTCACCTAATTCATTTGTAAACCTTAAATTTTATATACGTGTGAATTATGTGTGAATTGATCGTTAGTTAAACAGAGTAAAGGTTTTTGATGTCACCAGGATTTCAGATATAATGTGTACCTCTTATTTTGTTACTTGTACAAGTAATCACTCTATTTTAAAATACAAATTTATAGACGTTGCTGTCAAAAGCCAAAGAGGAATTGGAGGCAGAAAAGCGTGAGCTTGTGCGAACCCTGGAGAGGAGATCTTTGGAAGTGGAACATTTAAATGGTATGTGCAGATAAATTACTCTGGAGACATTTGTTGAAGCTTTTCATACAACATTTTGCATGGCCCTAATGTTATTTCTGTTGCTCCACCAGATGACCTCAGGCAACTCAATGATAAATTGGTAGAAGTCAACACCTCTAAGATGGCCCTGCAGATGAAGTTAGATGAACTTGAAACAGCAGAAGTCAACATTAAAGTGAGCCATGCAAATTATCTTAAATAACATATTAACATCTCACTTGTTTGTAGAGGAAGCCACTTTGTAAATAGCCGTTACCTTTTATGACACTGTAAATATATCCTTAAGAAACTGAGTTAAATTGTGGTGGTTTGTCGTAACAGTACAAGGAGAAGCGTATGGAGCAAGAGAAGGAGCTGCTGCATGGCCAAACATCTTGGCTGAATGAGGAATTGAAGGCAAAGAGTGAGGAGCTGCTGTCACTGTCCAGGCAGAAGGGCAACCAGATTCTTGAGCTGAAGTGCCAACTGGAGAACAAGGAAGATGAGGCAAGTCTCTTTATTTGCATAAAGATGTTTAGAAAGTTGAATGATCAGAGGAAAATTATGCGATGGCAGCAGCAACAAATATATTGGTAATAGTTGTGTGGCTATTTTTAATATTCCCCATTTGCATCACATATTTACAGCTTGGTATGATTCATCATCCATAGACCAGTCTTTTTGCAGCGAAATAGACAAGCTGCATTGTAGATACTTGTCTCATGTCTAGGTTGTCAGTTTCTTTATATATTCAGTTAATCTAAGAACATCCTATAATTTAAGATTGATTACCATCTTCTGTTTTTTGTGGTCATTACTTATGATTTTCTGCTTGTGACTTTCAGCTGACGAGGCTCCAAGACCAAGTTGGCACTTTGAAGACTTCAAATGAACAGCTTCAGAAACAGAATGAGGACATGATCAGCAAGCTAAAAGAAGTATGTGTGTTGCATTTTATCTTACAGCCTATTCCAAGTCTTCATCCTGTGCAAGAACAACAACACAGGATGAAGACTTCTTGTGAAACAAGAACTCGGTATATACAGTAAATGGCTTTTGTCATTTGCTGTGTATACTAAAACAAATTAATCAGTATTGCAGAAGTTTAATCTCGTATATTCACTCATCCTAGGCCAAGGAACAACAAGCCACAATGGAGGAAAAGTTCAGAAACGAGCTGAATGCCAACATTAAGCTTTCCAATCTATACAAGGTATGTCTGTAGTGTTTTGCACCACCAAAGCATTTAGGTTCTTCCTAGCGATTCATTTCAGCCCATTCAGTATCAGACTTATTGAGAATATACCAAACATACCTAATTTCTTTTGGCTTATCTCTTTAGATAATTTATTTTTAATGGTAACATTTTCTAAAATCAGAAGTGTTACACTGGCTGAATATGTGATTGTGTGGGTGGTTATTGCAGCTTGTGATGCTGCACTGCTTCACATTTCTACAAAAACACAATACATTTACAAATCTTAATGCTCTGTATATTTACAGAGAATGTAGTGGATTCACTGTGAGTTTATAGTTACATTTCTTTGCCATTATTTTGTCAATGCTAACCTTGTTGTTGTTGTGATGCTGGTGGCAGGGAGCAGCAGCAGATTCTGAGGCAAAAAGTGAAGAGCTGAGTCGGGCAGTGGAGGAGCTGCACAAGCTGCTGAAGGATGCAGGAGAAGGTGCAAGCCCATAATACATTGACCACAACCGCCATTGTTTCTAGTACTTGACTTGTTGTGAATCTGAGAGAATCTGAATGTTTATTTTTGTTTGTCTGGCATAGTGGTTTGACTGCTTATTAAGTTTCCAGTTGTTGATATTCATCGTTTTCTCCGCTTTCTCATTTCGGGACAGCTAACAAGGCCCTTGAGGAGAAGTTGCAAGAGAGGAATGCTGCCACGGACCAGAGCGTTGCAGAGCTGAAGGAAAGGATCCAGAGTCTCGAGAAAGAACTGGATAATGCCAACGAACTGCTGTCAAGTTCTAAGCTCAGAGGTCTGCTAGCTTGGTTCAATTTTTGTTTTTTCAAAAATAAATCCATGCAAAACTCTCTTGAATTTAAGATGAGCCAGTACGCACTTTCTTTGAAGTAAGAAGACTAACCTGTGGTCCTTTCTCTACTTCTTAAATGTCCAGGTCCTGTTGTTTCAACATCTGCGCTCACAGAGGTGCAAATGACAACAATGTCTCCGACAGCAGCAGCTGTATCTAAGATAAAGCCCGACATGAAGCTGACAGAGGTATATGTAATCTAATTTCAACACCCCAAATTTATCACACTGTTTTTCACACTGGTTATTATTGCCTTGCTTGTGCTAATTGCTCAGTAAACTGTATTGGACTGACAGAGAGCCCAGTTTTCTCCACTGCTCTTATTCTGACATGAGATGTCCTCTGTATTTCCAGTTGTACACAGCATACGTGGAGAGCCAGGAGCAGCTGCAGTTGGAGCGATTGGAGAACAAGCGAGTCAACAAGTACCTGGACGACATTGTTCAGGAAGTGGAAGCAAAAGCCCCCATCCTAAAACGCCAAAGGGACGAACACGAGCGCATGCAGAAGTCAGTGGCGAGTCTCTCTGCCAAGCTGGAGCAGGCGGTAAAGGTGAGTACTGCAGTGTGTGTTCAGTGGAATTGGATTTTCCATGAGGTTACATTTTTGTTCTTCACTTATTGGTTTGTTTGTGTTATCCCCGGGTTTACGCATAAAAGAGCAAATGTTAAGCTTTGTACAGTAGATAATTATATTTCTCAATGAAAGAAAACGGATCAAATAATACTGACAATAAGCTAATTATGACAGGTTAGTGAAGAATACATTCTGCTTGACATGATTGCTTCTGCACTTAAAGTCAGCAGTTACGTTTCTTCATTTACATGTGCTTTTACTTCAGGAGGTGCACCGACTGCAGAAGGAGGCAGATGAAGCTAACAAACGCTCCTCTGTCCTGGAACGGGACAACCAGAGGTTTGAACTGCAGTTGGGAGACATGGCTCAGCAGGTGGGTTCTCACGCTCTCCTTCCAGTGGTTATTTTCAGGATATATTTATTGTGATTTTTCCACAAGTTCTTATTTTCTGCTCCATCCGTGGTCTGTCCTGTCAGGTCCGTGTGCTACTGATTGAGCTGGAAGAGGCTCGTGGAAACCACGTGGTTCATGACGAGGAGGTGAGCTCCGCCGACGTCAGCAGCACATCAGAGGTGATCAGCCAGCACCTGGTGACTTTCCGCAGTGTAGAGGAGCTGCAGAAGCAGAACCAGCGACTTCTGGTGGCGCTCAGAGAGCTCAGCGATGCACAGGAGAAAGAGGAGTTTGAGGCCACGGGCAATAAGTACGTTAGTGAATGTGGGCATATTTCATTTTCTTGTTTGTCTTAATTCTTTTTTTGTCTTGCAGTAAAAATAATAGACAACTGTAAGTCATAACTTTTTGTGCAATGATTTGCTATTCAAATTCAGTGGCTGATGAGCATTTAGAGACTCAAACTAAATTTTATATTCATAAATCTATTATGAGTATGAAGATGTTAAACTGACAAAAATGAACTTTTACAGGCGTGGTGAGATGGAGCAGAGTTTAGAGAAAGCCCAGGCTGAGCTGCAGTCTCTGAAGGAGCAACGCAACCAACAGGTCAAGATGACTGAGTCCATCGTAAGGCAGAGGGACATGTATCGTGTCCTGCTGGCTCAGGCTACGGGAGTCAGCTTCCCCCAGCAAGGTAACAGATGAGAAACTATATACAGTTAACACAAAACCAGCCATCTTGTGCGTTCACATTTACCTTCTTGAATATAGTACAAATCATTTTAAAGTAATTCAGTTTCAGTTTTGACAGCTATCTGCGATTTTAACCAAACTTTTCCTTTTTAAGGTACACCACCCGAGGAGTTCTCCCTGACCTCCACCCCTCGGCGCTCACCTGCGGCCATTCCCTCTGCAGGAACACCCACTGCACTCGTCTCCATGGCAACTGAGTCTGCTGAAGCATTGGAGGCCAAAGCAGCTTTGCGACAGGTGAGTGCTACATTTGGAGGACAATGTTTTTACTGTAAAATGTTTTTTTTTTTACTGGTTTCCCATTTGTTTTCTGTGTCTGCCACTAGATGGCAATATGTCATTATTTAGAAAGACATTTTTTTTAAATTTTGTGCCTCAAAGATCATTTCACTTTTTTGCTAATGATGTCAAAGAATAAATTAGAAAGTGCCCACAGTGCAAAGTGGACAAATGAGAAGGAAACTAAACTAAATAGGAATTAGGTTTACTTATTTTATGAAAAAGTCCTAAGAAAATGTATCTCAGTTGTAAAGTAGTGACATGTTTGAAGTGTTTATCTCTAGCTGTAGTTCCACTGAACACTGACGACCCCTGATTAACCTTTGACCGCAGTGTCACGTGAATGAGTCAAAGCCTGATGTGATGTGTAATGTTTGTAATCCCATGTGAAAATGATGTTGGATAAATACCTATAACTGACCTGAAAATTGTCTGGTTTTATTTGCAGTTGCAGGAGATCTTCTCCACCTATAAGAAAGAGCGCCTGGAGAGTGACAAGGCGCAGGTAGAGCAGAACGAGAAGCTCCAGGAGCAGATCTCTGACCTCCACTCCCAGAATGTCAAGATATCCACCCAGCTTGAGTTTGCCTCCAAGAGGTAAGGTTTGGACAACATGAGCAGGAACAGCTTGCTTTGAAAACGTTTTACTCTTCTGGTGTAAATGTTTATTTAAACACTTCACATTTTTTAAAGAATACATTGGCACATGTATAGACCCTGATAGTTCTGTGTCAACAACATCAGGTATGAGATGCTGCAGGACAACGTTGAGGGCTACAGGAAAGAGATCGCCTCCCTCAGAGAGAAAGGGCAGAAGATGGCCGCCACTACACAGAAGCATGAGCAGACCATCCACACGCTGAATGAAGATCTGAGAGCTGCCAAAGAGAAACTCGCCATGGCTGAGGTTTGTATTTGTTCCAGCAAAATTTTCCTTCTTTTATGATGACAACTCTTGCCTGAATTTGTTTTATTTACAGTGTGCACAATTTGGGTTTTTGGTTGCTTGAGGATTTATAGAATCATTCAGACTTATCTCCTCCTGTGTCTTAGGGCCGTGCTGAGAGTCTGCGTAAGGAGAGGGACATGCTGAAGCTAGTGGAGTCCAGGCTGAATCAAGAGAAAGAGACGATCCTGGGCCAACAGCAGACCCAGAACCTGCTGCTGACCAACCTCCAGACCATTCAGGTGAGATAGAAGTCTTTACTTTTGCACTAATTGTCTGTCATACACATAAACACAGTTCTCACTTGAAGCTGCTGTGCTCCTTTAGGCCACTCTCGAGCGTTCAGAGGCTGATACACGTCAGCGTCTGAACAGCCAGCTGGAGAAGCAGGAGCGAGAGATCTCCCAGCTGCAGAAGAGGCTGGAGAATGAGGTGGAGCAGCGCCACTTGATCAGCAGAAACCAGGAAGTAAGCATTAAATGAAATGGTTATCAGTCTGTTTTCTGCTGGTATACAAGATTGTGTCTACTATAGTTAAGTTCAAAGGCTTGGTGGTATAAGAGTCCTCAACTCATGAAAACAGAAGCCAGAAAGACCAGAGAATTCAATCGTTTGCTCACACTTCTTCTCGATCTCACTCGTTTCTCATGCACAGATCCAGTTAATGGAGGCAAAGAGGCAGCTGGAAACGCAGGTGGCTTTACACCAGAAGACCAAGGAGCTGCTGAGCACTGCCGAGTTGGAGCTCAACACCCTCAAGCTGCAGCAAGGCAGCAGCGAAGGACGTCACCCCCTGAGCTCCCCCTCTACACCCATCATCAGAGGTTAGCACAAACACAGGCGCACGTACAAATACCTAACACAACAACACAGTACAAAGAGGAATCCGTACACACAAGTGTATGGTATTTTCATAGGCTGTCATAAAATCCAGTGATCCAAATTTAAGCAAAACAATTCTCACTTTAATGCCATTGTAAGTAAAATCATTAATAGCTTCTTGTTAAGTCGGTCTGTGTGATGATTTTGCTCTACACTGACCATTTACATGCATAGGTTTTTGAAAAGATAACTGCTCAGATTTTAATGGTTCTGTTCATTTTTCGAGTCTACTCACCCAGTTTTATATTTGACCTGTTTTTTTTTTCTTTTTTTATAAATGCTGAGATACTGTGGTCTTACAAGTTCATGTTGTTCAAACAGTTTATATGAGACAGGATCCAATAAAAAAGCCAATGAAATGTCTAAGCCACACCCTTTAAATTGTTTGTGGGTTTATACACAAACTGTTAACAATGTCATGGTGTTTTCCAATCTATCATCCCCTCCTAAAAGAACACACTAATTGTACTGTTGTCAAATGGCATCACTCACTTCTTCCACTGATTCTTGTGCTTTCAGGCCTGCAGGGTTCAGATCAAGACAGAGAGGACCTGCAGGGCCGCCTGCGGCTGGCTGAAAGCCGGGCGGAGGAGCTGGCAGAGAGTCTGAGGACAGCTACTTCTAGCATGGAGCAGTACAGAGCTATGGCTCAGAGCCTGGAGGAGTCCCTGGACAAAGAGAAACAGGTGCAAAACAAACCCAAACTGCCTGTCAGCAAAGAGAGGAATTTGTCTTTTGTGTGAGCAATTATAAGGCAAACAAATGAACCTTTATTAAGTGAATACACATCAGGCATTGATCTGCCTGTCATGATTTCCTGCACACTGTCAGCACTAAGAGTACATTTTCAACAAACTGAATGCTGATGGTTTGAAATTCCTTCAGTTTCACATGTAAATGTCTATCAGATGTGCGTTATACCATGAGTTTTACAAAAGCTGTCTGCATGCTTCTTGACTTGATTTAGAAAACAAGCCAACATTTTTCATTTCTTCTGAATAGTTTATGATCTTTTCTTAAAACTATAAATTGGAGTTTTGTTCAGAAGGATTTGGTCATGTATGTATGCATGCAGCTATGAAATCACTTGGGGTAGGATTGGGAAAACTGGAAAATGTTTATGATGATTATTGTTGTATAAATTTTATTGTGTGCAAATAACCAATGACCAGGTAACAGAGCAGGCACGCTCATCCATCGAAGCTCGTATGAAGGAGGCTGAGAAGCAGTACCATAAGCTGGAGGAGAAGCTTCTGGAAGTAGAAAAAGGGAAACAAGAGTTGGAGGAGCAGAAGAGAAAAGCCGTTGTCTCTCTTGAGGAGCAGGTACATTAAATCCTACATTATTAAACAAGTATAACAAGTATATATATTTATAATGACTGGATGATCGAAAAGCTGTAGGTGTACACTTTACAAGTAAGGATCATTTGGGGTTTTTTGTGTGTCTATTAGATGAACAATCTAAAGAGAAGTCTCAGCAGTGCCCAGGCAGATCACCAGGCGGCGCTACAGCGAGTGGCCGTAGCTGAAGCTCAGCAGCAACAGGCGCTCCAAGACAGCCAGGAGCAGGTACGCTGCTATTATAAACTGTATTCTAGAGGAATATGACTGATCATTTCTTATTTATTGGGCATGTTCCACGTTACACTGATACAGATTACCAGTAAGTTACTGTTCTCAAATACCTCACAGAACAAGTCTTGCAAAAGCCATCACATGTCCTTGATTTACTCATTATGTTTAAATCATAAACATAAGTCTGCATAAGTCTTCCATGTCTTCATTTTGAAACATCAAGTAATGTTAAATATTGCATAGCAATAAAAATACCACCTGCAATACGATGGTATTACTTTAACATGGAGAGATTATTTAAACCTTCTTTCCTATTTCCAAGGTGAAGATTGCGGCTGAAGCACAAGATAAGTATGAGCGGGAGATGATGCTGCATGCAGCAGACGTGGAGGCGCTGCAGGCTGCTAAGGCTCAGGCCCTGCAGGCCGCCGGTCTCAAACACCAGCTGGAGGAGAGAGCCCAGAGGCTCGGCGCTGAGCTGCTGGAGGCCAGGGTGTCCTGGGAGGAGCAAGAAAAGATCCTCAAGGTTGGTTGACGGGATTTTATAGATATATAGGTGTTGGTGAGACAGCCTTATTATTATTATCATCATCATGATGATGATGATGATGATGATGATGATTATTATTATTATTATTATTATTATTATTATTATTATTATTATTATTAT
>JBAJHX010000106.1:8654559-8674161 GCA_037176925.1 Amniataba percoides
TATTATTATTATTATTATTATTATTATTATTATTATTATTATTATTATTATTATTATTATTATTATTATTATTATGAAAGTCCATTGCTCACTGGCTCTGAATATACATGCAAATAAACCACAAGTCACAGTGGGATGTTGATCGATTTTGCCTTGGGATGGGATCGTCACATATCATTAATCACAGAAACTCATACAATTAATCCCAATAAAACATTTAAATCATTACACAGCACTAATATTTTGTTATTTTGTACAATCACTATTGATCATTTATTTTTGAAATGACACTTTCACTCTCAATTTCTTAAATCATATTATAGGAAGAGATGTCCAAGTTGGAGAGCCGCCATGAGGAGCTGCAGAGGCAGAACTCTCTCCTGCATGAGCAGATCCAGGCCATGAGCAGCAAGATGGCTGACAATCTGCAGCGTGCGGCTAGTGAGAGTCCAATGAACATTTCCCTGACTGAAGAGGGCAAATCTCAAGACCAAGTCCTTGAGATTCTCAGGTAATGCACATTTACCTATCTGTGTTTGTTTTTTTGTATTGTAGGATTCTTGCAAATTAAATAGTTCCTGTCCTTATTTGTTCTCCATCACAGGTTTGTACGTCGGGAAAAGGAGATTGCTGAGTCTCGTTTTGAGGTTGCCCAAGGGGAGAGCTTGCGTTACCGTCTAAGAGTGGAGCACTTAGAACGAGAGCTGAAGGAGGTGCAGGACAGCTTGAGTGCTGCAAAAGAGAGAATGCAGGTATGTTTTTTATACTCCCAGGCCCTACAGTTACCAATAATGTTGTTTTACAAACAGTTTTTCCTGCAATTGCATTGCAGCTTTGCGCAAACATAAATGGTGGCAGACTCCAATGTGTGTATTGTATTCCTGTCCACAAAGTCTTATGTGGATTTTTTTTACCACTCAGTTAAGTTCATCATTAATATGAGGATTGATAGTTTCCATTCTTGTAAAGAAATCCCCTATTTGATTTCTTTCCTCTAAAGAATTCAAGGTGGCGTGAAGGACATTTTACTTCAAGTCTAATCTAGGACAAACTTATGGATTTTATGTGACTAAAAGCCAAATGCTCATCTTACTCAGGTGACAGCGAAGACCCTTGCTCAGCATGATGAGTTGATGAAGAAGACAGAAACGATGAGCATCCTGGTGGAGACCAACAAGATGCTGAGAGAAGAGAAGGACAAGATGGAGCAAGATCTGCAGCAAACACAAGCTAAGGTATCAGTTGTGTTTTTTTAATCTAGTGGTTGTGTTTTAATTCCTATTTTTTGACACAATCTGTCCATTCTTGAGTGACCCTCTGAATCCACATTATCCTCTGTGTGTCTCAGGTACAAAAGCTGGAGTCAGACATCATGCCACTGCAGCAGGCCAACTCTGAGCTGAGCGAGAAGAGCGGCATGCTGCAGGCAGAGAAGAAGATACTGGAGGAGGAGATCAAGCACTGGAAAGCTCGGACCCAGGTCGGTGAAAAAACAGCCAATAGTGCTGCGATGAGTAGTTTATTCCTAATCTTTATTTTCACACCACTGATACGCAACTTTTTTTTGGGTTCTTTTAGCATTTGGTCAGTCAGCAAAAAGATTCAGATCCAGAAGAGTACAAGCGTTTGCACTCTGAAAAGGAGACACACCTCAAACGCATTCAGCAGCTCACTGAGGAGACCACCAGACTTAAAACAGAGGTCGCCAGGTGAGAAATTGAGTTTATCCTTTCTCTGCTTTCTTCTACTAGTTCTCTTTCTGCCACTTCACCATAAATCTCTTTCTCCCTTTTCTCCATGTAGGACCAATAATATAACAACCTCCCTGCAGAGTCAGATACAGAACTTGCGTGACAGTATGAGTAAGATAACTGATGAGAGGAATTCATTGAAGAAGGAAGTGGAGACCAAGAACCAGGAACTCCAGGAGAAGGCGCGAACCATCACCCAGGTCAAGAAGATTGGACGCCGCTACAAAACTCAGTATGATGAACTGAAGGTGGACCACGACAAGGTGAGAGCTCAGCAGGCGTTAACCTCACCGCCTCGATCTTAAGCAAAAGCTTTAAATAAAAAGGACACATTTTCGTTGGATCTTGTAATTTGGATCTTGTAATTTGTTATTGCAGTTTTAGCGTAATCATTTTTTTATACTGCGTTTTCCTCCAGATGGTAGCTGAGGCCGCAGCTGGCCCTTCCCAAGACGAGGAAGCTCGTCAGGCTTCGGTTCAGGAGCTGCAGAGTCTCAGAGAGTCTCTAAACCAGGCTGAAGCCAAGACCAAAGAGCTGGAAGGACAGCTGGAGAACGTGAACAAGGTTAAACACCACGAGTCGCACCTGTTTTGTTTTGCTGAACTTTTTACTTTGTACTTTAAGGAAGTGTTCTTAGCTGTCTGATATGGAGAGAGGCCATACACGCACACATTCATTAGTATCTCGTCTTTCTGGTCTGTTACAGGTGGTTACAGAGCGTGAGACTGAAGTGCGTAATGCCCAGGAACAGTCCTCCAGGCTACAGACAGATCTGACCAGACTGAGGCAGGAGCTGCAGGATAAAGCTTCTCAGGAGGAAACACTGAGACAGCAGATGACTGAGAAGGAGGAGAAGACCAGGAAGGCCATCGTTTATGCCAAGCAGAAGATCAGCCAGCTCATGGGTGAGAGGGTGTTCCAAATTTAAACCAATAGACCTGTGATAAATTCATGATTTTATAGGTCCCTCTCCTTTACTTTTCCTTATGATAATGTTGCTCATCTAAGACCTAAATCATTTATATCCAGGCACCAAAGATCAGCTGCAAAAAGAAAATGAGGAGCTAAAGCAGCAGCGTGAAGAGTTGGAAGTGCGAGTGAGCGCTCTGAAGTCTCAATACGAGGGCCGCTTGAGTCGACAAGAGAGAGAGCTGAGAGACCTGCGAGGTCAACAGGAGAGACAAGAGCAGAGAGATGAGCCACCTGAGGCGGGTCCGAGCAAGGTGAGAGTCTGCTTTTAAATTTTCACAAGCCAGACATTGTTCTTTTCTAAAACTCCAACAAAAATGTCTGTCAGGTGAACTTCAACACATTGCAACTGGCAATTTGTAGTGTAAAAGAAATAACCGAGTGGATTATGTAGGGCTATACAAATCGAAGCAATTGAATGTTCCATCACTTTACTTTTATTTTACTCGCATCCAATAGACGTGCTAACCCATGATACACCCACGCAGCCATGTTCAGACATGTTGCTGAAACAGATGTAAAGCAAGCTGATAAAAAGAAAATAATAAACTACAGCATCATAACTCGCAGCATCTTGTTGGTCTCCATCATGACTTTATCTGTCTGTGTTGCTTTCAGACTCAGGAGCAGCAGAGGAGCACAGAACAGAGACAGATCAGTCTGAAGACGACCCCGGCTGCTGACAGGGGCAGGTCTGATACACCACCACTAAAACTGCTTATTCTTTATACGTTTACACTACCATGTTACATGGATATGGAGAAGTAAAACATACATACACCTGAGTCATTATTGATATCCTGATCTTTGTCTGTCAGTGCCAGCACATCAGAGCCCCCAACTGCCAACATCAAGCCAACACCTGTAGTCGCTACAGCAAGCAAGCAGCCCGTCAATCCAGGGAACAAACCCACTCCAAGAGCGAGCATCAGGCCTATGATCACCCCAGCCACTGTGCCCACACCAACACCCACAGCCACTGTCATGCCCACCACGCAGGTGGAAACCCAGGAAAGTAAGTAAGCTAGCAAGTAGTAAGCTCCCAGTGTAGGACACCCGTCAAAGATGTATCACCCCTAAAGATGAGTGTGAAGTTATTCTGGTGAATGTATACCACATCTTAATCTAAGGTATAGTTAATGCAGCTACAGGCTCAATCAAATACTTAATCTGTTTTCCACCAACTCATCTACAGCCATGCAGTCGACTGAAGGCCCGCCAGTGGAGCATGTGACTGTGTACGGCAGCGCCAGCGGCTCCGTGCGCTCCGCCAGCCCCAACGTCCAGACCACTTTAGCTGGCCCCATGCTGACCGTGCAGCAGACACAGACACAGGCCACGGCGTTTGTGCAACCGACTCAGCAACAGAGTGTGACCCACGCAGAGCCGGCCAATCAGGAGCCACCACCAATGGTCATTGAGGCGACACCTAGCTCACAGGTGGAGTGGCCCTCAGCGTCCTCCTCCACCTCCTCTGTCTTTGGCACAGGTGAGAAGCTTTTTGAAGATGATCAATTTTTTATTGAATAGCAAAAACACATTTATAATGGTTATAATTTCTTTTTTATTTGGTACTTTCTTATTTTACACTTGGTATCAGGGAGTCTGAACAACACCTGTGCTCTTCCTCTAGTTTCAGCAACACCAGGAACCTCCTCCATGCCCAAGAGGCCTCGTGATGAGGAAGATAGCACCACCATGGTCACAGACACAGAGACCCCCCAGGAGGACCCCTCCAGGGCTCCTATACCCAAGAAGCTGCGCATCATCCAGAGAGTGGGTCCGGAGGTGAGCAGGAAATGACACAGTAACATTAATGGATGTTTTCATCATTTTTTTTAAGGATGTGAAAACCGGCACAGTCACCTTGTGGGGTCATGTTGGTGTTGTGTGTTTTCCTCAGGAGGAGGTGCTGGCGGAGGACAGCGCTGAGGCTGAAGGCGTGGTGCCAACAGACAGTGATGGTGCAGAAGCAAGCCAGGTCAGCTGTCACCTAATATGACTAAATGATAAACTCAAGACCTCATAGCAGCAATAAGACAATGAAGCAGTTTAGTCTTTACTTTTATGAAAGGCGAATGAATATGCTGCAATGTTTTTTCCACATCTACTTCTCCCCTGAGTCATGTCCTGCTGCATGTTTTTTTTGTTTACATGTATCAAATATACATAGAAGATGTTTGTTTTTTAATTAGAGTTGTTTCGTTCTGCAGTCAGAGGAGTTTTCAGCATTGGAGGAAGGAGATGAGGGTGCTGCCTCCCAGTCTGTAAGTATGGACCAGGAGGTTACCTTGAGCCAGAGTGACACCTGTGAGCACCTGCAGCAGGAAGTAATCGTCATAGTGACGGACACAGAGAGTGAGGATGACCAGGAGGAGGAGGAGGAAGAGGAAGAGGAGCAGGTAGAGGGTTTTTTTTAGGCATTGTCAAAAGACAGTATGTAAAGTGGCATAATTTTGTCTTATAAAGATAAATATATATCTGGGTTTCCTGCAATGAACGATTTTACCACCGCTCAATGTAGGAATACGAAGAGGAGGAGGAGGAGGAAGAGGAAGAAGAGGAGGAGGAAGATGAGGAGGACGAGGAAGAAGACGACGGCGAGATGGGCGAGGAAGGAGAGGACAGCAACGAGGGGAGCGGAGACGGCAATGAGGCATATGAGGGAGACGACACCGAGGTTCGTTTACCTGTGACTCATAATGCACTCAGTTATTTTGACCTTTCCTACGTCCTCGCCCACACAGCTGTCACGTCCAGGACAGCAGGTTAACCCTTCCCACGCTTTCAGACACAGATTTAGTTACCCTTTCCAGTTCACTCGCTCAGTTTTTCCACCCTGTCTCATTTCACTGTCACTTGCATTTTAGCCTTGTGTCATAACTTTCGGTCTGTGTGAAAGCTATGCGCGTGTTGACTTTAGTTGTTTACCTTTTTTCTCTACTCATGGTTGCACATGTTCAGCGGGATGAGTCAGTGTCTGCAAAAGGGCCAGTTAACGTTCATTCACTAATCTGCATGCGTAAATGTTGTTTGAAGTGGCGAACTGTTGTCCAGTCTTAGTCTAGTCCAGCTTTAAATGATTTACTTTTGAAGGCAGTCGTTAGAAGAAATCTGAGACATGACAGCTGCAACAGTGGCCAAAGTTAATTACCAAGAAATCTGATATAAACACTGGGTGTCACCCCTGCCTGCTAGAGAAATGTGACATTTTAGATACATCAGAGGAGCAGTCTGATGCAGATGACAGGTTTCCATGAAGAGAGTGTGTACCTGGGTGGAAAAATAAGATTATGCAAATCAGGGGTCATCACAGATGTCTTTCTTTCAGTGAAACATATTCAAAAACTATGAACAAAGCAATTAGGCTTGTTACATTATTCTGGTATAATACTCAAAATGTGAGATAGTATTGTACCGGTTTAAATCTTACAAATACATGCTGTGTGTTTTCAAAAAACAGGGAACAGGGATACGGCACTCGGAAGGTCAGAAACAGTGACAGAATCAACTAATGTGCAAATCAGAAACGTTTATATATGGTCAAGCAGCAGAATGCCCATTAAGATATAATGACAGACTAATGATGATGATGATGAATGATTGATTGAAATTGTGGTTATATAATGTTTAGCTGTCTCTCTGGGTCCTTAAGCATATATGCTATTATAAAAATTTGTGTTTTAACCCAAATGATTTGGCCTTTTCTGAAGAACATCTGTGTTCCATATGTATATTAGGAGAAAATGATTTATGATCTGTATATGGCGCTCCGTCAGTATATCCTATTTATAATGTGCAGGAATCATCCTGTAACCAGCTTACACAGAGTTCTTTTTGGTTTTTTCCTCTCTCTCATTTTACTTTTTTATTTGCCGCTGTTGAACTTTTTAAAGTTCCGCTCATGTTTATTCGCTTAACACTCATTTTCTGTATTATTTCCTTTTGTTTTGTCCTCTCTCAGGGAGCTGATGTAACAGATCCGGGCACAGAAACGGAGGAGAGTTTGGGGGCGTCTGACTCCACCCAGAGACCAGCAGATTCCCAGACACCCAGCTGTAAGATCCAGGAAACGCACACATACGTAGATCCACCTCAGACTCTCCACATGCGCTCACAAACTGTGACGCCATGCGCGTAGTTATCTCACGGTGACTGAGAAAGATGTAATATGTTGTTGTCTGTCTGAAAGGAAGAGCGGTACAAATGGCAGCCAAAATAAGGGTCATTTCCAAGGGAACATAAAGGTTGCTCTGCTTTGAAAACGAGTCAAAGGATTTGAGTTATTTTGTGTAGCTATGAAGTTGACAAGCGTCAAATTGAGCACATTAAACCAGTATGGGCGGGAACCGGACAGATTCTCAATTTAAAGTGACATGCAAATAACTTTGGATAAAACAAATTTTTAAAAACATGCTCAAACAAGAATAGCCAATCTGTGGCGGTGACTTTTTTTTTTCCCACTTTCTGTCTACAGCTGTTACATGAAGCCGCTCTTTAAGAGAAACACAGTTATTGTTTACTCACATAGTCCTGCCTGCTGCTTGAACATGCTTATTCCTCTCATGTAACACCAGCTTACTCTCATCAATAACTTCTTTATCATCAGTAATTATTGTTTTTTATTGTAAACATTTGTGCATTCCGTTTTTTTTTGTTTTTTGTTTTTTTTTTAGTTGAGGGCAGCACAATGGAGGCCTTTTCTACAGAACAGCCCATCACAAGTTCTGGTACAAGGATGCCCCAGTCACCCCGGAGACCAACACATCAGCTGCCTCCTCGCCTCAACATCCACACTGCCGCAACTTCAGAACTGGGCCCACCTGCTCAGGTTCAGGTATGAAGTGCTCTCTGCAATGAAGTAAAACATTTTTGGGGGACATTCTTTGATAGTTGTTTTTATGGTAAATACACTCTTTATTTATTTATATTAATCTTTTAAGTGTAATTTCTGTGAAGCTTAAAGGGACTGTTTATCACCTGTATATACTGTAACTTCACAGCGTATCCCAGTGCGACGAGTCCCTCAGCTCACTCCCGGGGTGCCGGCCAGCTCTGTAAGTCCTCTGCAACATTAGAGAATTGACCCTCATTACATTATTTTCACATTTACTCCTTTTGTCTCTGTGAGCACATGTTTGTATCTGACACTCTCTTCCATCTTTCCCTGTGCAGCAAAATTTCTTCGATGATGATGACAGGATGGTTCCCAGCACTCCCACTCTAGTGGTGCCGCACCGCCCTGACGGTTTTGACCAGGCCATCCAGTAAGTCTCCCACATACACAAACACACTCCAGGAAGTCAGAATGCAACACTGAAACATATGAAGAACATATATATGTACATTTATATAGCTGCATTTATATAGTGCACATATCATTTATTATTTAAAAAAAAAAAAAAAAAAAGAAAACACAGTCAATACAGAACATGGTCAGATATTTTTCCCTTTCCATAGATTACTTAGAAATGTTCAGACTTCCACATTATGATCGTCAACATTTTAGAGTATTTTAGAGTGAGGCTTGAGTGTATTTTTAAGTCATATTTATATATAAACAGAAAAAGTGCAGAAAACATCGTAAAATACAGAGAACTGCTATAACCCCTGTGTTTTCAGGCACTGGATGACTGATTTATTTGTCCGTCAGTTCTCCACAGGTGGCTGGTGTGCCTCGCTTCAGGTTCGGTCCCTCAGACGACATGCCGCAGACCAGCTCCTCTTCGCACTCCGACTTGGGACAGCTCGCTTCGCAAGGAGGTACTCCACCACCACCACAAGCCACGCAGAGCTCCATTTAATGAAAAGTGTCCTTGAGCGCCTCACCGTGAAAGATGAGTGACAACAGGAATGCTTTCTTTTCTTGTCTTCAGGTCTTGGGATGTACGAAAGCCCGTTGTTCCTCGCAACTCACGAAGAGGAGTCTGGTGGGCGCAGTGTTCCCACTACACCGTTACAAGTATCGGCACCAGGTTGGTGTTTGTATCTGATAAGAAGGATCTGTTCTGTTTATCAGCAGACTCCCTCCTGTCATCAACATACTGAAAACAGTCTGTGAGCCGGGTGGACATTTTTACATGTGGGAACGCTACCAGATGCTTCATCAGTGAGAGTATCTCATTTTTATGTTCTCCTCCAGTCACGGTCTTCTCCGACGTGGCTCAGTCTGACTCCACCGAGCACGCCTCCCAGTCGGTTCCCATGGTGAGCACGTCCACACCGGGCCTGGTTGTGTCAGGAGCCGGCAGCACGGGGGAGGAGAGGGACGATGGCTTCCTAGAGCCAGACGCTGACAGGTGAGGCCGTCTCCTCTCTGCTGCTGGACGCCTGGCTCTGCAGTCAGCGAGCTGCTCCCTGCAGCTTTCATTATTTATTACCCTGCAAACATGAGGCCTGATATAAAGAGTCACCCTTTCTTTCCTCTCTGTAGGTCTGTTGTTCTCTCCACTAATATAGATATAGTTCATTCCCATGGCCGAATGAAATGTAAAACTCTACTGACTGCTAGCAGGTTTCTGAAAACATCATCTTCATGTTCTTATTTTGGTTGTTTTGGTTAACTGCAGACTTTATAATTTCATCAGTTCACATGCGTGTTGTGTGTTGATCTGTTTATTCCAGGCCCAGTGCAGAGGTGTCCCTGGATCCAGTGGTCTCACAGGGAGATATTGAGGAGCCAAGCCAGCCATCTGACAAGGCCAGCCTGCCCTCCACGAGCCAGGAGCCGTCGTCCAGCTCTGCAGGTACAGAGCAGCCACAAGACTGTGCAGATCCCCGCTGCGATTGACTGCTTTTATTATTTTATTTCTCATTTTATGCATCTTAACTAGTGTTCACTTCTGATTGCTGTCTTTTTTTCTTTCTTTGTTTTTTTTAAAGACACAAGCAGTGCTCCACCTAAACCCTCCAGACCTGGAACCAGCAGACAGCTGCAGCGCTGGCCTGAACACCGCGGTGGTCGCATGAAGAGAGGAGGTAATTTATGAAAGCACACACACAAATCGTATGGTAACAGAGTTAATGTTGCTCATCAGTGAGAAACTATTCCAGGGCCGTGGATCCAGTTGGTCCATTTCAAGTTAATACAACAGGGTGGTTGTAAAATTATAAAAAGCATTAAAGTCTGGCTAATTTTGTTTTGCCAACAACAGAATCACACTTGGATTATAAAGATTCTCTCATGATATGATAGGACTGGAAGCAGGATATTTGTAACAGCGCTGCCATATTTATTGTAAATCAGCTTTCAAGTTTCAGACCAGTAAAAAAAAGAAGAAAACTTCCACCAATAAAATACAACATAATCTTTAATAACAGATTTTTGCAAGTTGTTACATGACTGAAAAATGGCACTAAACCACCTTAAACGCATCCTCATTCAATAACTAAGTACAAGATGTTTTTTGGAATCTGTGCCTGTAAATGTGCTCACAACATTTTTTCTGCATTTTGACTGCTGATGAACAACAGTTATAATGTCCATACAAATCCTGGTAAATTAGTTTAATTTAAATTACCAGTGACAGTATTTAATACATGTTGGTGAATTATTGAATTTAATGTCTAAGAATAAAACAGGACACACTTTTACACAGCCACTGTACAGGATCTTTACATCAGTTAAAAGCAAGCTTTGTTTAAAAAAACACTTTATGTCCCAACAGGTCAGGGATTTCCATCTCGAGGCATACATGGGAGACGATTTGCAAGATGAAGCAATAATCCCAAAACTCCACAATCACGACTGGAGTCATTCCTGTTTTTCCATCAGTGTGTTCAGATTCTGTTTTTAGCTTTGATGATGTTCACTTGTTCTGAAGCCTGTTTTTTGTTTTTGTTTTGCTTTTGATTTTATTTTTAATGCTTGTAAAGATCCTTTTTGTAATCAGTCCATGCTGAAGCAGTGTGTTTTATGAAGAAAGTAATAAACATTAAGACTATAGAAAAACACAACTTTGTTTCATCAGACTTTCTTCGGGCATTGGATGTTGAAGTTGTTGCTCTGAGGCGGCGCGTTTGCTGCAGGAGCAGCGATGACGGGACGTTGGCTGTCAATCCTCACATTGTAGGACTTGGCTGAAAAACAAACAGGATGTTTTGTTGAGTTCATGCAGCATTTTAATTAATGCACAATGTTTAGGAAGCACTTTTTTATCCATGTACATGCAGGTTTCTGTTTTAGTGAACATAGATTTGTCAAACAGAATTTTCTGAAGCCTCAAACAGTCGTGACTTAAACATAAACTTGGACAGCTTCTGTTTTAAAAGCCGTAGTGTTTCTTGAATGACAAATGACTAGACGGACGTCTGACGTGAGACATCTACAGTGTTCTTTAAATTACGGGAATCACCATTAAAATGGAAAATTTTACTGTGGTTACTGCATAATAAACTTCAGCAGTAGGTGAAAGAACCCCACCCTCAATGACCTTTACATCTGCCTAAACCCCCCACCCCACCCTGACACACACACCCAGACACACACATGGTCCTCGTTAGGCATTTCAGACATGATGTGAAAGTTTTACTGCTGTAAGATGGATTATTTGATCTTCTGAAGATATCATTAACATAAGGAAGAGATATTTAGCCATTAAACAATAATTAAAGCATTTATTTTAGCTCTGTAAATTTGGAAGATTCTATTGCAAGAAGCGTCACATAGTAGTGTAAAATACTGCTCGAGGAGTTAATCCAAATATAAGTGAATAAGTTTCTTTCTTCTCGAATGAATGCATTTTAACTTTGGGCCTTGACTCACAGAACACAGCTTTAAATTATATTCTGTCTTCTCCAGCCTGCAGCCCATTTCCTCTGCACTAGAATGATTTTTAGACTAAATGCACTCTTTAAATCTGAGCACTGACATGCATGGATGACTTACATCTTGAGAAGACGTAGTATTTGTATCCCTCTGGTTCAGTGTTGCTCGGGACGGACACGGCGGCCGTGACGGTGGAGGGGAAGCCTCTCCAAGACGTCCGGATGTTGATGGCAGGCCCTAGAAGAGATGCTGGAAACGGAAGAGTTGGGTGTAAAATTAGTAAACTGATGTATTATTTTACGTTTTCCTCAGTGAAAATGTTCTGGTAGCTCTTCCTACAGTTACAGTCCCATAAATGGGACACAGGCAATTCATTTCCTCTTGCTAATTATTTACAAGATGGACCTTTGCTGCCCCTCTCACCTCCACAAAGACATGACTCACTTTTTCAGAGAACTACATGTGTTGTAAGTCAAATAAAACGTGTTTATGTGCGTTTAAGCGAATCTGCGAAAGTGCTCAGCAAACACCCAGCACACTCATCAGGGTCACATTTATACAGGACCACACAACTGAGAAGAGAGGAACACGAACTCTGTTTTTAAGATGAATTCACGTCACAAAGGGTTCAATAGTTCTTGTCCTGTGTGATCTTTTAATACCTGCTTGTCGAACGACTCTGTTGTGAACTGTGTAAACGCTGTACTGAGGTTTCTTGCCACATGTTGGGCTGGTGCCAAACTGGTATGAATATTTCTGGACCAATCCCCCTGAAAGAACAAGTGGAGAGCCAAGTTGAAAGAGCATTCATTCAGAACATGAGCACATATGCAGTTTTTAATCAATAAATATCTCCTTTTTGTTTCTTCACTGTAAAAAAAAAAAAAAAGATACAATGACACAAAGGCAATGAAGCAATGAACCTCTCTTGAAGAAGTAAACGGACTCTCTCCTCCTCTGGTACTGAGGCACAGACAGAGCAGCTGTGATTTGACCCCGAAGACCATCAAAGCCTGTTTGAATGACCTTTGGATAGCCGGGGTCCAAAACATCATTTTCAAACCTCCAGTACAGGGATCCCTGCAAAGGTCACACATCCAAACACTGAACCTTTGGCAACTAAAACAGGCATTTGCAGAAGTGGCTCTGGAGGAAATGTAAGATGAAAGAGCAAAAATACATCCCGATGTGGTGCAAAGAGTCACATCCACAAAATCACTCATTGGTGCGCTCATTGGTTCGGATGAGATCAGTAAAATGTACCTTGAAAATGTATGTTTTTCCCTGGCAGTTGCAGCGGGTGAACACAGTGTCAACGGGGGAAGGGACGCCCCACACTTGAGTGATGCCACGAGCCGGACCGGGAACCCTGTTCCTGTCCAGAAACCAGAAGTAGTGCCCTGAAAGAAATAACAATGGTGTGTGTGGATGTTCCAAATGCATACAACAGCACTGAAAGGATTAGGATCTATTATCTTTTTTATATTGTAAGAACTGCTTGTTTCATATATTCCTCTATTTTCTTATATTCTTTTTTCTGTTGCTTAAATACTTCAGCTCTGTACTTTTTGTACTCTTGCATTTCTGGAAGAAGTATCCAATTAATGTCAAGTAAAACAACCAATAATGAAAAAGTACTTCATGGTAAATGAAAGCCCTTTATGCCAAATTAATCAAATCAACAGTAAAAGTACATAAATAAGTTAAATAAACTTAAATAATCAAAAGTAAATAGATATGATTAGATTGTTGATAATGCATCACTGTTTAAGTGTCTTTTACTGTTGTTCCAACATAATGTCCAGGGCCCCAATTTAAAGGTCAAAGGATGAACTGAATGTGTTAAGAGATGATTCATTGGACAAGAAAAAAAATGTGTTTTTTATGTCTATGTTTAATGGTAACTATGTTGTTGTGTTGTCAGATAAATGTAGTGGAGTGAGTATAAAGTAGCAGAAAAAAACTACTGGCTGGCACTAACCTCTGAAAACCACCACAGTGCCGTTCCTCAGTGTAGTGACTGCGCCGACTGGCCGCCCACTGCACAGATTTGTGTCGTTGTTGTCATCTAGGAAGAAGGACACGTTTGTGAGGAAAACCGTCTGTCTGAATAAACAAGCAGTCATACAAAGAAAACATGCAGTCACAGACTGTTAAACCTTACGTTGTGCTCCAGGAGCTGTAAGGACTTTTACTGTGCTGCGATATTTTTTTTTCTCTAATTTTCTTAATGTACTTTTAGCTTTATTTCCAATTTCAAAGGACCGTTTGATTAATTTACAGTGTGGAAAAACTACCACCTCTGTCACTTAATTTAGTGTAGCTAGGCTTTGAAGGAGGCTCTCTTCACCCAGAGGCATACTGAAAAATAGTCGAGCTCATAAAGCAGTGCAGCTGTAATAAATGTGTCCCAGGAACTAGAGGCCTCCATTTTTGCAATAGTGTTCCACTCATGTAAAATGAATTAGAGATTAAGAGAACCAGCAGGAAAGAAATTAAGACACTTGCACAGAAACCTCCTCTGTGAAATCTGCAGAATTTTTGTTTTGTTTCATTTCTTTTGCAGGTGTTAAGAAGCTGTGTTACCTGCTTGGTAGTCTCTGGTATCGTCGATGCTGAGAGTCTGTGCGGTGTCCAGAGGCTTGGTCTCAGGTTTGGAGCTGGGTTTAGTTAGAGTCGGTTTATCTGGCGATGGCTTGTTCAGGTCAGGTGTGTCCTGGGGTTTTGAGGTGGCTTCGGATGGTGCAGGTTCGGTCGCGTCTGGGGTGACATTCACTGGATCAGCGGTGGTCACTTCTGCCGGGATATCGTCTGTGGACGTGGGAATGCGGGTGGTCAGGTCATCGAGCTCTGACAAGTTCCCGCTCTCAGTGGGAGAAACAGTGACGGATGGATCTTCAGGAGAGCCTGTTGCAGTGTCCTCTGCAGTGCTCTGAGTATCGTCTAGTTCTTGATTTGAAGTGGTGGGAACGGTGGTGACCTGAGAGTCTTCCAGCACAGTGGAGGAGGCCTCTGTGGGGACTGCTGAAGCCACAGGTGGGTAGGAAGTGTCAACCTCTGGATCATCAGAGGGGGCGTCAGTCGGGTCTGCATTTTGTGCCTCAGGGAAAACATCCTCGTCAAGCTGTGCCTCTGCCTGCCCTGTTGTCTCGGGCTCTGGGATGTTGGCTGCAGTTGGAAACGCGGTCTGGGGTCCTGAGGTTGGACTGGGCTGGCTGGAGACACGCTCACCTGCTGTGGTGGGCTGAGGGAGAGTTGTTCCTGCGTCAGGATCACTGAGATCTGGAGGAGGACAAACATGATTATGAAATACATCAGAGTTACTCGGTGGTACTAAGAAACATTTTTATGAATAATCAAACATGACAGCATCAACAGATAACTGGCAAAGTCGAAGAAAATCCTGAATAATGAGCAGCATGTAACAAAAAGGAAATGCTTTCATATGCTGAAATGACCATCCTCTGCGGAAAAGGATTTATTTTCCACATAAACATGTTGTAAAACATTACTCTACAGTGGAAAGATTGTAGGACATTTGCCAAAATGAGGGGAAAATACATTGGCAGGGGGCCAGTGACAAACTGAAAGAATCAAGTGAAATTACTGATATTCTTTAATGTACTTTGATGCATTTCCTTGGCATTGCTTTTTAATTAATAAGAAGTTTTTGGGTGACAGGGTTTAGTGATGGGATTAGAGTAGCAAAAGGGACAAAAGAGAAGTCTTAAACAGTGACTGTAATAAAGAATTATGGCATTTCTCCTTAAAAATAAGGCTTGAAAATGAATTATTTAATCATGTGAGAAAGCAGGGAATAAATGGCTCTCATCTTCCAGTAATGTAAACAGAAGAATGTATGCTAAGGAACTTTGGCATTATTTTTTACAACAACATCTTACTTGGACACTTCACCTTGTTTTTCCTGTAATTTGTTACTACCAGCTAAGCCCTCGATATCACACACCTGTGCTCTCAGTGGGGGTTTCTTCAGTGGCGGAGGGGCTGTCGTTGTCGTCTGAGAGTGTGGTCTGCGTCTCCGTATTGACCTCTAGAGTGTCTGGGTCCTGGGTGGGTTCTGGGGAAATTTGATCCAGCAGGTCAGCTGTGGACGGCCCATAGCCGCTGGTGCTCTCTGGGACCAGACTTGCCTGCGGATCCTTCGCCGCGTTGCTGGAAATGTCATCACTGGGGAAAATCTGGCCATACATATCTGGCAGAGTGGAACAAGTGAGAAAAAGGTGTGCACCTGGATCCTTTCACTCTCATGAAACTTTACTGGGGGAAAAAAAGCTTTATGTATCATCAGTGCACACTCACCATCACTCAGACCAAGTGACGGGTCCGATGTTGGACTGACCAGTGGAATTAAATGGTCATCTGTGGGGGAAGGCAAACATCACATTATATAAATGCTCATAATTGGCAATGTAAACATATTTTTTCAATTTGTATTGCCTTTATTTTTTCAGCATTTGTTTTCTCATGGATGCACATCACTGAAGTAACAAGGATACAAAAGGGTCTCCACCCACAAAACTAATTCCCAGCCAAACACTGAATTAAAACCTCCAAGAAAATTTTCTGTCATCCTTTCTTGGCTTCATCTAATGCTTTCCTCTCTTGTGACTGAGCCTGTGCCCGTAACCCTCCTACACACCCATGACAACACTGCTTCCTTGTGTTTCTTTTGGCCAGGCAGACTTGTGCTCTTGGCTTGTTCTGGTGAGACTTGGCCTCTGAGGCAAACCACAGTAAGAGAGCCACAGTGTGGCACTCAACCGTAAACATCTTCCTGCCGGCCTCCTGACATATGCCTCATTAAATCCACTGAGTTCAGCTCATAATTATCATTGAAATAATCAGTAACAAATGACTTGAGAATGAGAACAACTCAGAGAGCACTGTGTTTTTTGTCACTGGAATCAAGTAGCAGATGTGAAGTTAAGCATTGTGCAGTTCCCTTGAGTATATTTCAAAAAGCACAAAAAGTCACCTGCATTGTTTCCTTCACTGAATGTAGAAGTCTGCTCTGTTGGCTCATTCAGAATTGGCTCTGTGGGAATATTCATGAATAATGTTTAGAGAATTAACACTCTAAAAAACAATTTGCTTTTAATCCTAAATAACAGAAAATGTAAAGAAAACAACCTTTTTGCTATAGTTAAAGTCAAATATACCTTTTGGTTTGTTATTATTTATATTATTGCATGAATTAGTCTTCACTGGTGCTGCTGCACTGGCCGCTCCACTGATTTCTTCTGTGGTAATTACCAAGACAGAAAATATCGTCAAATTTAACCCAATGCATTGGTGCAGATTACTGCATGCATTGCATGCTACTCCACATGCAAGTCTGTCATGTCAGATTAATCCTGGTTTCTTTGCACTCCACCATTCATGCACATGTGCTTATCCCAGGTGAGAGCTGATTTTAACTTGCTGCCATGCAGTCTCATGAGCATCATTGGTAATGAATCAAATGGCAAACATGGTGATATTACTGAGTCTGGAACTGTGATGGAAATCTGTTAACATGCAGAAAATAAGACACTCACACACACACACAATCATGCTGACTTTGTTGGACAAGGCTTACCATCTGCATCACAGTGGCTCTTGTAATCAGGACAACACTGCTTATAATTGGCACAATCATGGTCGCAGCTACACAGGCGGCCTCTTTTAAAGGTTTCCCCACAGCGCCCCTTACATGAGTTTTCTGTTACACAAAAACAGAGAGCAGAAGACTTTAGCTTCACTGTGCAATGTGACTACACAGCGCAGATTATATTAAAGTAATAGAGTCGTTTCAGGTTACATGAAATACTACTCTCTGCGGGGAATGGATGTTATAAACTGGCATGAAAATCACACTTTGATAAGAAAAACATTTACACAAAATGTTTGGAAAATGGTGTCTATCATTTGAGGTCAACAGAATAATAATTTCTGGAAGAACTTGTAAGAAAATGTATATCAGGGGCGAAAAGTCTCACTTGTGGTGCACTGAGATTCAAAGTCCTTGCAGCACTCTCCGTAAGACAGGCAGTTATAATCACACTGGCAGAAAGAGCCCCTGTAGTACTCAGCTCCACATCGTCCTTTGCAACTTGCTGCTTATAAGACAGAGTACATGGAAACAGAGAAAGGGGACAGGAGAAGGATAACACAGATGATCAAATGAAACCTGTGCCTTAAACATTTTTGACATTTAATTCCAGTAACACAGTCTACCTGAGGACATAGTGTGTAAATAATACAGCTGTGCCAAATATTGATTTCTGAAGCAGTGGCAAAGACAATGACAAAGGTCCCCCCTCAGATGAATAATTATTAACATAGTAAACATGAATGAGTGAGAGCACAGAAAACACATGATACATTCCAGGAAAGCTCTTTGAAAACACATTTCTGACAATCAGAATACTGAAGAATATGTGAAATACAGATGTGACAAAATTATACTTACTCTGAGCAGCACTAAACGTGAAGCCACAAACCAGCAAAATAACTGTGCAAAGTGCAGTGGAAGACATCCTTCTGTTAATCTGAAACTAAGCATGAGACACAAAAGAATAAATAAATCATGTGTATCTCTCTTTTGTACGCATTTGTGCGTATGATTGAAAATCATGAGGGATAAAAGAGGTAACACAAAGTGACCTACCTTGTCTGAGCCTCTGTCAGAATCCTGCGGAGGGTTTGAGTCGGTTGCTTTTAAAAAGGCTGAGAGAGTCCAGTTGACTTCCCGTTAATTGACGAATCCGGTCTAATTAAAAGTGTGATGATCTCACAGGCTGTAGGGAGGATCCTACAGTCCAGCCAGACCACAGGTCTAGACATCATGATTCCCCACAAACAGCTGGAAGCACATCAACACACATCTGTGCCAGACAGACGGCTGACTTCACACACTTTTGAGCAAAAGAAAAAAAAAAGTGGTTGTGGCTTCCTATTCGGTCACAAACGGGTGAGCTAGACACCTTCACATCATCACAGGCTTAGTTTGTCAAACCGAAACCCATATTGGCAATGAAATAATGATTTCTTTCACTTCAGCTGGCAGCAGTGTGTTTTATTGTTCAGTCTTTAAAAGAAAATGGTTATTTTAATTCAAGTTCAATAGTTACATACCATTAGAACCACAGTACAATGAATTTATTCCCCTGATCTTTCTCAAAATGTATAATTGTATATCATGATAATGATACAAAAAAGCAACCAATGGTGGAGGGATTTTCAGATGATTTTCTCAAGTATACCACACAGTAAAAATACTACATTACAAGTCAAAGTCTTGCACTCAAAATTGCATCTAAGTAAAAGTACATATTATCACGAAACTGTACCTGAAGTCTGAACTTATAAGTATTATCAGATTATTGTTATTGATGCCCTAACAAGAAAGTAGTATCTTTATGTTATAGCTGACTTATAAGGAGCTCATTTCAACTGCTTTTTATTCTTTTGGTTAGTTAGGCCAACAACAATGCATTATATTTTATAAACCGATTTGAAAAGTATAGTGAATTAAAGTCAAATAAAGTACAAAAAGTACTGAAGTAAAGTACAACTACCTAAAGATTTGTTGTAAATACAGCACTAGAGTTTCTGTCATGAACAAATATTTTCTGTTATAGTATATATAATCAATCAGTTTACATACACTTGCATAACCTGGTTACTGTTGGCTGTCTGCAATAACCCTTCAGTACAGTGACCTTACCTGCACGTCCCTGAATGTATTCACCACCTCAGCAACAGAACAACAGGCAGTATGGCTCCGATTCTCCCAGACTGATTAATGTGCTGATGTATTTTTATGATTTAGGGCTGGTCTGCACTGTGGGTATTTTGTGGTTGGAAGTGCTGATGGACCATATCATGGCTGTGGTATTTTCCCATCCTGTCATGGTCCAATTAGAGGTAAAGCGCTCATTAGTGCACTCGTGTCAAGGCAATAACAATATCAGGATCTGAAGTGACTCGGCCTACCAAACAGTCAGGTAAACAAAGACACTGAGGTGGTAAATGTCCAGAGGGGGGGGGGGGGGGGGGGGGGGGGGGGGGGGGGGGGGGGGGGGGGGGGGGGGGGGGGGGGGGGGGGGGGG
>JBAJHX010000106.1:8674261-8690700 GCA_037176925.1 Amniataba percoides
GGTTGAGAGGTGGGTTTTTCCGAGCTTGACAAACAGTCAGGTAAAAAAAAACACTGAGGGGGGAAAGGTCCAAAAGAAAACTCCCCCCCCCCCCCCCCCCACTGCAGAAATGTGAAAAGAGAAAATGCCACCTCCCTGATATCTTAATTTGAATAACACTGACTGACAGTCTCTACTCGTGCTGCACTGAGATGTTGAATGGGTCAAGTAGAAGTTTAGAAAGTAGAGTCAGTGTGCCCCCTTGTGTTTACAAGGTTGTCTGAGTTTCATAACTTCTCCGCAATAGTTTGACATCTAACAGCTTAACAAAAAGAAGAGTTCATGCTTGTTGAGTCACAGAAAAAGTTTGAACTGTCAAGCTTGTGATCCTAATTAAAGTCGGACAATTTAAAGTTTTGCAGTGCGGGAGTTGTCCTGGCCTCCTGCACCTATTAGGCCCTTTAGTTTGGGCAGTAACTGCTCTGTAGTTGAGACAATTCAGAAAGCGGGCCTGTTGTGATGTACCCCAGAGGACGATATGGCACACTTACTGCAAGATTAGAGAACCCAGTTTGTGCTTCATCCGGATGGGGACAGAGAGAACGACTGACATTGTGCTTCCCAATTACAACGTCCCAAATGCTTCCAGGGTTCAACTTCTGGGTCAAATGTGTGTAAAAATAAAGCTCAACTGTACTCAGGTATCTTCTTGTTGTAGCTTTCTTTTTTCAATCTGTGAAATGAAGTGCTGACGAGCATGCTACATAATAACTATATGCACTGCTATATAATGTATGCATGTCTCTCTCACCATATTTCAGTAATTTCCAGAATCGTAATCCTCAAATTCATTCTAAAAATATTACACACTGTGACCATCTTTTTCTGCATTATTGTTTATATAATTCACAATTAATCTTGATGCTAAAATGCAGTGTTCCTCTTTTTTATATCATTATTTGTTGACTAGTGCTACATCGCCCTGTTCATTGTGCACGTCTCTTCATTTGTCTGTTTGTTTGATATATTTCTTCATTTGATATCATGTTTTTTCATATTAATTAATTTAGTGAGAAATCTAATGGCTATCAGCTTCTTGATCTTTCCTGTTATCATATGCTATCAATATGCAAAATGACTATTTAATTTGAGTTGATAAGAAAGATAAGGAAAATACCATTCAGCCCTCTCAATATTGGTCCTTTGAGGCACTGCTGTGATTTGATTTGGATGTTAAACAAGTCGCCATGGCTTCCTCTACATCATTTTGTCCTGATGGTTGGCAGACATGAGCAGCAGAGTCCCAGCTCGCCTCAGGCACCTGACACAGAGGGACAGCCAGCGAGAGGCGGTAATATCACCGAGACGAGGCTCAAAGCACTTATTATCACAGATGGACGTCGCACACACTGGATCTCCTGGGGAGGTGAAAAGACCGCTGAGGAGGGAGCCGGCTTCTATTTTCTGGATCCAAAGTGGCGCCCGTGCCTTTGTGAGCAGCGGAGGCCATCTTCTGTCTTGGCAGCTTTCATCAGCCAGCCTGTTCGAGCAGGAGTTAAGCTGATGAGAGGCAGAAAGAGCGGAGACACACGGGAGGAGAGGTGATGCAGAGCCTGTGGGTGTAAACACACTGGGCCTCATTCATGTTTGCCATTTTCCAGACTGAAGCCGTGTAACTCTCAGGCTGAGTGTCAGATGTTCAAAACAGGAAATAGTACACTCTTGGCCTTCGTTTTGATTCCCATTCAATTTCATACCCGTGTACTTAATTAAGCAGTCAGAACAAGACAGCTATGTGGCGACTCAACCCATGAAAGCCCTCCATCTAGCATCTAGATGAAAGAATGAAAGTGACTGTCACAGCCTGTTTGTTTACAGTGTATTGATATATTGGCTGAAACATGATCAGAAAAGACCTTTAGAGGGAGACAAATGAGAGCGTATCGGCCGGTTTCTGAAACAGGACAAGAATAGGAACGCCAACAGGTGGCAGGGCACGATGATACATAATTAAAGTCGGCAGCTCATTTCATCTTTATTTGGAAGATTTTATCACGGATTAAAGGCTCAAAAGATTATCCTCCGTTTTCACTCATGCAGGCAGATGGAGGCGTGGCTCCCTGCCAATCAGACTGTTTACAGAAAGGCAGGGCTTGTGTATGTGTATTGTATATCTTTTATGTCACCCTCCTGTAAATCATCGTACACTTCACATATGGATAAGAAGTACTCTACACAATCTAAATCCAGTTTTGTTTATGTCTTGCAATAACTCTACCCCTCACAGAGACCTCTTCCTGGCAGCGGCTCACTGCAAGTCTGAAGGTGGAAGTGATGATAACCTAATCTATCCATCTCAGTTACTTCAGAGGAAGTGAGCACTAATTCTAACCCTGTGCTGTTTCACTCTGTCTCTGACATTTTGTGCCGCTGCCTTCATTTTAATATTGCAACACTAAACAGCACATCAGGCATCGACACCTCCAGCAGAGGACTCTCACAGCTTGTGTCTTTGATGTGTAAGAGCACCTGAGAGGACATGTGAAGCCCGAGCGGTGAGTCACAGCAGCTGTGTTTGTGACAGGGCTTCTCAGTTTCAATCAAAACACCAGTTAAAGAAAATGCTAAAAAAAATAAATGTCCATATTTATACATTCACTGTACTGTTAGAAAAAGATTTCATCTGTGAGGTTTTGCACAGAAATACAGCACAAACCACTTTATCTAAAAACACAGTTGAAAGTATTCTCATCATGTGGCAAATTTCCACAAAAAAGATCAGATTAATTAGATAATATTGATAAATGCATCTTATATTGTTTGTCAAATGTAATCAAATTGTTTACCATCACAATGTGATTTTCTTCAAACTAAATTGTGTTAAGTTTATTATTAACCTAATAAGACCTCTCTAAAGTGCAATTTCACCACATTATGTTCATAGAACGTGATTTCTTACAGGATTAATATTTCATATGTTATGCCAACCCAATCTAACTTCCTGGTTGGTGTCGTGTATTTTTCCTCATAATCAAATATAAATGCACCAAAATCACATTGCTCAGATGCATTTTTCTTTTGTCTAATACGTGTAGAATTGGTTGATTATTAAATTAATCGCCAACTTTTTATATTTGCTAATAACTGCTAGTCATATTATATTAACAGTAGTCTAATTTTTCAGATTTCGGCTTCTTAAATGTGAATTTCCTCTGGTCTCTTTAGTCCTCTGTGATAGTAAACTGAATATCTTTGGATTGAGACAAAACGTTTGAAGACATTGCTATTGACTGATCAAGATTTTTCACAATCTTCTGACATTTTATGGAGCATACAACACCTTCAGTATAATATAAGAAACCTTTCAGAACTTTGGACTTTAGAATGGAATTTAGACCTTCACCAACAGTGACCGGTTTTAGAGGCTTGCCTTTATGTAGCTTTATAAGTTTATCTTTCCAGTTCTGGCATCCATATGAATATATTTCACTTTTTTGAACAGCTTTACCTCTGGAAAAAATAACATATGCAGAGAGAGAAACCTTGTTTGAGAAGATTTGGGGACCATTTACATAGCACTGACTGATGTAAACCTCTCACGGTAGCTAATATGACTTTATAACACAGAACAATGAGGGACCTTAAATTTGCAACGATTCTGAAAGCCTTATAACTAGTGTTTTTTTTTGTCTGAGAGCTTGGTTGTGTTTAATTTTCTACATTTTTCTTTTTTTGTATTGCTGCCTTTTATCTGTTTTTTTTTTGTTTTGTTTTGTTTTCTAATACAGTTCTATTAAATCTGGTGTTCCATCTATTTATGCATCTACCAGATAATCCTGTTACCTGTGCCTTAGTGCAGAATTGAACTGTTGCACTGCTGCAACGTTTTTGTTCTTATGAAACAGCGCTGTATTGTGCTGGTGATGTATCTGAGTAAAATTTCAATAAACAATGTGTATAAATTTCGACTACCTTCCTTATTTCCATCAATCTTCAGCTTTTCTCCACAAAGTCATCATGTAGGAGCTCCATGTGTGAAGCAGGGGAATTCGCCCTATTGGATCTGCAGCAGGGTTGTGAGGATGCATACAGCCTCATACAGACTCAATTATTAATGCTAGGGCAATGACACCCTGTTTATTTGTAGGGAAATGTGTCCTATACTCACCAGGAGTGTGTTTCTGCCACCACTTATCTGATTGCCTGGCTGGACTTAACAGAGAGGTAAATTAACTGCCCCATATGTATGCCACAGGCTTCATTTAAGAGCTGATGGAGAGGACTGCACTACATCTTCGCTGACAATCAACATGCAACCCCCCTCCCCAGAACCGCACCTGCCATCTGCTCAACCATCTTATCTCATTTTGATACGCAGGTTGACATGCAGCTACATATTCTTCTATCTCTCACCTCCTGAAATATATGCTGTGTCAGAATGATGGACAAGCTGTCTCATTATGCTTCACGCTGCTCCAATCACCTGCATAAATTTCATGATTTACAGGTCAAAAGCAACCTATATTTCAAACTGACAATATTTCCTGATGTTGATCGTAATATGCAATATGGTGCTTCTTTACTGTTTTTTTGCTCGTGCACAAGAAGGAGGCAGATCTCAGGGCTAGAAAATCATTAGCTGCACGAGAACTACGATTATTCAGACTGAAAGTGACATTATAAGAAAAATGAATGCTGCAGCTGTGTTTTATAACATTTAAGGGCAAAGCCGTGAGCTATGTTTCTTAGCTATCACGTCAGTTCAGTGGGGACCCTGAAGTCGTGAAAGGTCTACCTTAAAGACTCAAAACAAGTCAACAAAGAGACTGTGTTGTGGTTTTAAAGTTCACCTGTTGTGACTGTACGCAAATCTGTGTGTATGCATGTCTTTCTGTACTGGTAGTAAATAACAGGGTGCACTAAGCGTCCCAAGAGGCTTGGCTGTATGGACACGGAGCTCAATATTAAAGGTCAATGTGGTCGATGAGCATTGACTGAGAAGGAATCTGTTCCCTTTGTGTGTTTTCTCATATCTTCAATAGCTGACCTCTCCCGAGGCTGCCTTAATAACCTCTAAAGCCTCACTGAAGCACAAGTGAGTCAGTCAATATGAACTCATGATGTGCAGCCAACAACTTGAATTTTACTTCTAATTTGACAAAAGTTTCCAACACTGATGCACAGTGGCTTGTATTTTAGTTCAATCTGATTCATGTGCAGTCATAGGAGGCTAGAAAGGCATAAGAAAGGTGTTTCATTATTTTTTTTATTTGAGGTGTTTGTACTCTACTTGGGTATTTCCACTTCATACTTTCTACTCAACACCACTACATTTTGGAGGTCATTATTGAATTATTTTACTGCACAAAAATCCAAAAATCTCAATTAGGCTGCTACTACAGAGTCAGATTATTCACATAAATGATCTCTCAGATAATAAATTATCATACCATCTGCAACAACAATCAAGGATTACTATGCAAAGATGCCATATATATTATTGTGGATCACTGCATGATGAGTACTAATAGTGCAAATACTAGAGTTTGAATGAGGGACTTTTGTTAGTAACAATATTTCTCTCCGTGCTGCTTTTAGTTTAGTACAACTGAGTATTCAGTACCATTTAAAGCCTTTCCATTTAGCTAATAACACACTCTCGACCCTGTCAGACGCTGTCAGGTTAATAACATCAACATGAGTCATTAAACCACTAAACTTTACTTCACCTCCGCTTCGTCTCTAAAAATGTAGAAATAGACAAACCGCGTCCTGCAGCTTCCTCTTCGCTTCAGCTCGACGGTCTGAACTCTGTGGGCGTCACCCTGGAAACAAGCGACCAATGGGCGTCAGGAACACTCTCTAAGACCCACCCATTTACGGTTGCTATGCCTACATTGCGTTTCTCTCCGATTGACGGGCGCGGTAGCCAATCAGCGCGGGGCTGGGCGGGCGTTTGCGCGCACAGTGAACAGCGCCTGGTGGGTTTGTACTACTATGATCAAAGAGCGCAGGGTGCTCACAAGTGTCGGACCGCGGCCGAGGATGGAAAATGTACTATAAACGCTGTGGGGAAAGTCTGCACAGGTGAGGGACGGTGCTGCCTCTTTTTTAAATCCTCCTGCGACGTGAATTGAATTGAGAAAATGGTCCGAAAGAGAGAGCCCGCGCCAGGCTGTGTGTAAAAATCGAGTTGGCGGTGCGCGGCTGTGACATTGTTGATTGAAAGTGGCAGCAGGAGTAGACACGTTTGTTTGGCGTGTGGACGGAGCCACCGGAGGAGGACAGACTCACAGGAGACATGTGTGAGCTGATCAACATGATGTGAATCCACAGTTTAAAGTTGTGGTGGTCACTGTGTGTCTGTGGAGGCATTCAGGACTAGCATCATGTGCCAAGGTGGGGCAGGGGGGGTATTGATGTTAGTCCTACTGACATACATTAATCTGACACACTGGCACCCATTCAGGGGGCATTTATGTCATCTGATGCTAACTTGGGGTCACTTTTGGTCTGCCTGTGTGGATGTCATTTGCAGTGCAGGGTGTTCAGGTTAAATGGCCATCAGATCATGAGCATTAGTGTTTCAAAGACTTGTGACCAAGATGTGTGCTGCGCTGATTAAAATCTTTTCAGTGCTTTCCTGTGGGCTGCTTGACTCCAAATGTATCTTCACCATTTCTGTGCTGCATCGTTTTGTCACTGATTGGTCAACATGATGTGGTACAGATACAGATATTTCTGTGATGAGCTGAAATCTGCTGGGAGTCTCAGCACCGAACATTTGATGGTCACACTCACTTGTGCCACCAGATGCTTTGGTGTAACACCCAGAGGAGTAAAAGTGATAATGCTGACCGTTCAGCAAGCTCGCCGCCTGAATCGGAAACCACTTCTGGGGTTTCTAGGTTAGATGGGCTGTCCATGCCTGCAAACATTTACTGGCCTGTCCTAGATATCCAGTGTGAATTCTTGGAGGTATGGCAGGTATTTGTTTGCCTCCTTTGGAGAATGGTACCCGGCTTGGAGACGGACTCGGCTCTTATAAACAAACTTCCACTTATGAATCATCAGATTGAACAGAGCTTTTGATAAGAAAACTCTGTGGGCTGTAACATGATAATCCAGCGTGACACGGCCCTGAAATGAAATATTGTGTCCTGCTGTCGATTTTTGGATCAACAACAACAAAATGGAGCATTTATGTAAGGAATCATTAAAGAAAGGATACCAGAAAGGCTCTTTTTGTTTACAAAGACACAGTCTGAAAGGGTAAACTCGTTCCTGAAAATAAACAGAAGAAGAGCCTGCCATCACTCTCAAATTGACTGGTAGGTCTCTTAATACGACTAGCGACTAACAACTTAAGTAATGTTTTCTAGTTTCTCTAATACTTGTAAACGTCACAAGTTTTATAGTTAAAACAAATGCATATTGGGGTTTTCACGGTTCCCTACTTGTGTACAACCACAACATCCCTGATTTGAATCCGGCTGGGGACCGCTGTTGCATGACAACCCCCCCCCCCCCCTTCTCTCTCAGCATTTCCTGTAACTCTACGAAATATCGATACAGTAAAAAGTGATAGCATCAAAAGACGACAGATTGCTTATCATTTTTCAGCTTTGTTGCATTGTATGTTATTGGGTAAAATGGCTTCATAAGCCGAAGTAACACTGATCGTTCTGGTGAGTTTTAAGGGTGTTCAGGTAGGCGCCTCGCTGTATTGCATCACTTTCAGGGCGTGCAAGTCAACCATCAGTCTCGTGGCTTTGGTGCAACCAGACTGGAATTCCCCTTTTCACTGCCTGGTAGATGTTTCATTTCTAAACCGCTATAGCATACGCCACACTATTTGCATCTGCACGCTGCCTCACATCTGTCTCCTTGTGCTTCAATGGACTGTCAGCTCGCACAGTTTTTCTCTTTCTCTGAGGGCAAATAGCAGGAGTTGAAAGTTGAGTGCTGCTCTGTCTCGTGATATCAAATAAGTAAACAGCACATTCCCTAGTGCCTCGACTTCAACAGGAGATAGACCTTTTCCCTGCTCAACGCTCAGAAAGTGAGTCAGGATGAGTGGGATGCAGAGAGAAAGGAGACTGAGTGAGGGTGAGGTGGTTGGCGGGGGGAGGGGATCCACTATGATTAAGTAAAGAATAGTGCAACAGTGTTGGAACGAGCAGTTGTCTTTTCTCACCTCTCTTCAGCTTACAGGCACAATCTTGGCATGTAATATTTGGTTTTGGGTAGCTCTTTGATATCAGTGTTTACCAACCAAATGCTGTTAGTTTCGTCTGTTTAGTTCCAACAGTGCTGTATATTTAAAGGTATGCTTACACTTGAACCACAAGTTAGATCTTGACCAAGATAGGCATCTATACTGGCTTGAATAAAGATTTTTTCCTGAAATGTCAATACTGCAGAATTGGTTGTACCCACCACAGTGGCGTGGCTCTGTGAATGAAATGTCGACTTGTTTTCTGGTCCACTGCTTTGGTCCAGACTGAAGTATGAAGTCTGTAACAGATATACATAACGAGTCTCTATAGATTACCAGAAAAGGATTTTTATCTTTTATTGAAGAAGGTGAACAATTTGCTAAATAAATGGCACCAAAATCTTTAGAGTGAACAATGAATATAAAAAACTCTGTTGGAGAGAGAAAGCTTGGGTTTTTTGTTGGCAGAGTGAGTGATCAATTTTGCACATATCACATAGTTTTACTGATATCTCAAACATGACCCCACACTGAGCCACTGGTTTATTGCATTTCACAGTAGAGCTCAGGCATTGTTGATAACAGTGTGGTGAATATTTCAGTAAGTTATAGAGGAGGTTTGGGCAGTCTGCAAAAGGCTCGGATATATTAAGGGCCGCAACTACTGTTTCAGTTATTTTGATTATTAGTTCTTCATCATTTACTCTCTTTATCAATTGCTGATTGTTCATTTGGAGAAAAATGTTGCTTATTGTTTCCCAAAGCCTAAGGTGATGTCTACAAATATCTTGTATTTTTTACAACCCAAATACTTTCAGTTTACTGTTATATACGACCAAAGAAACCAGTAGATAATCACATTTGAGAATCCAAAATATGTATCTTTTCTTATGACACAGTTAAACTCATTTTAGGATCAGTGACAGTCAGTCTTAGACTGGCTCACGATTCACTGTTTTGTCTTTGTCTTAGTCAGATTGTAAAATTGTGTTCTGAAGGAGCACTTGGGAATAACTTTGAGAAATACAGGTTTTCATTTAGACAGTCAGAATGAGAGGAGACTGGCCACTTGAGAATATTGAGGTGTTTTTGTTTTTTTTTTTAAGTGTCCAAACCACTCAAGATTTTGTTGACTGACTGTTTCCTCGGCTCGGCACACAATCAATTATTAAACCAGGGACACATCTGTAAGTCCTGATGCTGTTCGAGCCTGAATTTTACCTCTCAGGTTGATAGAAAGACGGGAAGGTGAGGAGAAAAGAAAGAAGCAGTTGAAGCGCTTCCTGATTTGCATTTATATTTGAATGAACTAGATGTCTTCTGCCGACGTTTTATCTGACAACAACCTGCTGAGCTGTCCTTTTGCTTGAATATTCAAACAAGCAAGAACGCTCGTGTACTCGATTGCGACCATGAATAGTTAATCAGCTGGACTCTTCAGCTTCCCCGATGACTCACCTTTCTCTCTCTCTCTCTCTCTCTCTCTCTCTCTCTCTCTTTGACCCATAAGGATCTTCTTACTATTACTTATCATGGTCCTGCCTCCCTCCTTCCCTATTGGCTCTGCTACAACACATTATATGGTGCCAATGACAAATATGAATTATACATGTATAGCCTCTCGTATGTGGGCTAGAGCGCTGCAAGGCCTTCCCTCGTCTTTGCCAAGCAGGGCAGGGCCTGGAGACAGGAAATATGAGGCAGGAAACGGTGAAGCTAACCTGTTACGTAACAAAAACACAAACAAAAGTCTTTGTACTTTCAGTTCAGAGCACTTGGTGCACAGCGTGATACTTTCCCGTCATTACAAATGGAAATCCAGCGATGGTTACACGTCCAACAGGTGACATCCTGCTGTGAAACCTTGTATGAGTCCCCCTCGCCCCCCCGCCTCCGCCATGTAAAACCACAGCCTGTGCCTGAGGTCGTGAGTGAGCCCAGCCAAGGTCTCCCCAAGGCAGATGGGAGGGTCCTGGGGCAGGATAGAGCAGGACGCCACCCTCCCCACACACACCCCCAACCCCTGCCCCTCTCCCGGCTCTTATCCTGCATTTCTTTCTGGGTTACTGGTTCATTATACGCTGTGCTGCGCTCGAAAGGCAACAGCAATAAGGAGAGGTAAATGATAAAGAAAATGATCTTGTTCATTTCTTTAATAGCAGCATGGAGGGTGATTTCAATTTGAGATAACTTTAATTACCTCAGAGTAAAAATGGAATCAGCCACGAGGAGGGAAACTGCAAATATAATGAGGCCACAGCTGTATGTTCATTTACTGTTGGACAACATAAGGCACTTAAAGCACATGAAGCTTCTTTACCTCTTCATTATTCATAGAACAGATATCAGATAACTAATTAGTCCCAATCATAAATGGTCAAGCAGACGCTGCTTACAGCTTCTCCAGTGTGTGGAGCTTTTTGTCAGACAAAACAAGCATTTTCAATATCATTAACTTATGAAATGAAAGTAAGTATGTGTATTTTTCACTAGTTTGGGATATTTCATAGACCAAATGGTCAATCAATTAATCAGCAAAACAACTGGTGGATTAATCAGTAAGGAAAACAATTATTAGGGCTGGCCTGAATCACATGTTTTTATTTGAGTATTTAAAATGCTGTCTGATCTTCTTTCCATATCTATAAGTTATAACATAACTGATATCACGCAGGTAAAGCTGGACCAATCAGCCATCAGTCAATAACATGAAACTAATCTACAACTATTTTGATAATCAGTTCAACAGTCAAGTCACGTATCAAGATAAAGCGGCAAATACATATTCTGTCTGTTGTGGCTTCTCAGATGAGAGGATTAGTTGCTTTTCCTCTCTTTTACATCATTTGAATGTAACATCGAGAGCCTTCAGACTGTTGGTCAGACAAAACAAGCGACTAATTGTTAGTCGCTGCACTAATTGCTTTGTTGGTTTGCTTAAATAGCAGCATGGAGACTTGTTGGCAGTGATTCATGGTGAGATCATTTTTTATGACAAAAAAAAAAGCAGGTAGTTGTCCTTGTAATGGGGCTACATAATGATGTTTGCTTCTTGCATTGACAATGCTACCACTATCTTTTCTCAGCTGTTTAAGAGATATCAGGCATGCTGTACAAAAATGTAAAAAAAAAAAGAAGTCTATAAAATGGGGCGTAGTTAATGGGATGCTAAGAATAGAATGAAATACAACTGTAACCCAACTAAGAGCTGGAAATTGCTCTCCTCAGTCTCCTCCGGTACAATAAACAGCAGCGTTCGACTCAACTCTGTCTTAAGTGCAAACACACTCGTCTCCAGCAGTGTGGACGTCGCAGTGCATCGTAGGAGCGTTCGGCCTCATGCCGTGCACTCTCTGCTCTCACACCGCCGGTCATGCCAGGGCTTGGAAGTGATGCCCGCCTGGCACGTTGTCATAGACTGGACTGGACTGGGGCCGTGCGCTGCAGCGACAAAAGCACATTCAGGCCGGGACAATGGGGAGCTGACAGGCCGGGTTTGTGTTTATCACTCCGCTGCTCCCTCGCTGCCTGCTGTCTGTGGCGTTCGCTGTCTCACTGAAGGCTCGAGCACACGTTCTCCCAAGCAGCCTGTTTAGCGCTTTAAAGGAGAACAGCCCTGCGCAGTGTTTCTGAGGGCGCTTCAGTCGTTAAACACAGGGTGTAATTCTGTCATCAAGTTGGCCGTGATGTGATTGTTGCTTTTAGTGTGTCACCGTTAAGTGCAGGCTCTGCTTTTAGTGTCTTAACGCTGTTGTTGACGCACTTGGCATTTTTGTGGGCCTGTTGATAAGTTGCGGGCGCTCAAATTGTTGTCTGTAATTGTAGAAATCCTCTTTCCCTTCATAACAGACACACAATGAATCACCGCCACGATACTGTGTATCGAGTGAGGTCGGGGTCTGACAGTTGATCCGATCTTTATTTTAGCTTTATAAAGTGTATTGGCCGACCTGTTGAAGTTCAAATTGCAGCACAGCAGTCCAAAACCAAAAGATATTTATAGTGATACAAAACAGTACACAGAAACAAATCCTCACATTTGAGAGGCTAAAAAATGTTTGACATCTATGCTAATAACTGGTTTGAATGTGAAATCAATGGTTAAAAACATTAGTCAAATAACTGTTTTGACTTTCAAATCATCCTTCCAGACATTTTTCGGGCATGTATGATAGTAAGTTAAATATTTGGGGGGTTTAAGACTCTTGGACTCTTTGATATTTTATTTTATTTTTTTTCATTTTTAGACCTCTAGACTGAAACAAGTAATTGATTAATCAGGAAAATAATCTGCAAATCGCTTGGTAACAAAATCTTCGTTAGTTTGAGCCCCTGAGTTGTTGTTGGGTTTATGATCGTTATCACGTGACCTAAATGTGAACCTGTGGTCTCTTGAGCCAGCTCCATTCACTGAAAGAAGACTCTGGGACTCATTGAAAGCTCTGAATCATTTGTAAGTTGACCTTTTGAGCTTAGATTGTCTTCACCATATGTTGTCCCTAAAGGTCAAGCGTGTCACCACCACTGGATCCCCTCCTGGAGTTTGGATGTCACGACAGTCAGTGGTGACGATTGCAGATTTTAGTCATTGAAGGAGACAGAAAATTAAAAAAGGATCATCAAAATAAGCTTTTTTTGTTGTGCTCCTTTTGTGTCAGAAATATGTTCAGACTAATGGAGAGAGAAACTCAATCGAATGTCATGGGTACAGATGAACTGAAAGCTTTTAGTGGAGCTTGACTGATCATGTCAACCCACACAGGGTTTTATGTTCATGAAAGAAACTCCTAAACGTCCACAGTGAAGTCTTCCTCTAAATAACCAGCCAGCGCAGTGAGTCATCCCACGCTGGTAGATATGGCAGGGGGTAGCAGAAGGCTGTCGATGGCAGCGAGGGGGAAATTAGGCCTGACACAAAATGATCTCTCCTCCACGCTTGGCCAAATCAGGTTTAAAACTAATACTGAGGGACAGATGAGTGGATCTGCAGTGCGGTAGACTTCTCTTTAAGGCTCCAGCTGCTCTGAAAATTCAGTCTGTGTGTCCTTGTCCTACCTCTCTCATTGCCTCACAGCTGCACTTCAGAAATAAACTGAAGCGAAAATAGGAGGTGAACCAAAAAAAACCCAGTGCATTGCAGATGATAACTTTGAAATCTGTATTATGACCATACCTCACTAGTCGTCTGTGTAACGAGGATAATACATCATAATCCCCCCATCTCATCAGGGCTCGCTTTCTCCTTCAGCACTGTCTCACTCCTCTTTCGAAGAGTGAAATGTTCAATATCTCGCTGTCTTGTCAGCCGCTTCATGCCTCCTTGTAAAGCATTTGATCGATGGAAACACCAAAGCAAACAAGAAAAACCAAGGCTGTATAAATCTTGAGTTGCTTTACTACTTCTGAGATCAGAAAACATTTGTTTGGACAGTAGAGCCACAATGAATAATTTTCTTAGTTGATTAATCTGTTGATTGTTTCAGTGATTAGGTGATTTACATAGAGAAAATACCCAATATAGTTTCCCATGTGCAAGAATAATGTCTTCAAATGACTCCTTTTGTTCAGTATCCAGTAACCCACAACCGTTCAGAGTACAAGATGGACCCAATAAAAGTTTGATATTTTTGGCCACGATATTAACACATCAGTCTGCCTGTCTGTTGGTCCACCACTTTGGTCTGTGCCGAAAAATCTCAACAGCTTTTGGATGAACTGAAATGAACTTCTGCACAGACACTGATGCCTCATGCCCGAGGCTGGCAATCATCTGACTTTTCCTGCAGTGCCACTTTTAGGTTGACATTTGTTATTTTGAGTGAAATACAAAGATAACCATTTCATTGACCTTTTATTGTTCATGACTTAATAAATGAAAGAATAATGACACCCTTGTCAGTCTCATTTGGATATTCATAGTTGTTAGAGTAGTCAAATTATTATTTACTTTACTTTTTACTGACCATTTACTACTACTCTTTAACTGTGATGATTCCTGTTTGATGTCATTTTGAGCGCATGTGTCTTCAGCATTTGAGTCTTTTGCTTCATCTTTCAGGGAACTCTTGCCATCTGTCTTATACTTTAGCCACTCTGTCAATTGCCTTCCTGTCTCCTCTTTTCATCCCTCCTTCACCCATTTGAAGGTTTGTTTATGTTTACCTGTCTGATTCTGCAGTATGTCTGTGTTTGTTCTACCTCACCTCCCACCTCGCCTCGCTCCTCAGCGTTTTTCACCTCCACCTGTCCTTTTCTTCCTTTTTTCTCTCTAGTCCCTTTGTGTCATTTTCTATCTCCCTGCTGCTTTGCTCCCTGAGCTTGTGACAAATGTGCCTGTTCAGAGGTTAGTGAAGCATCTTTATTCCACACTCGGCTGTGTCATTACATTTAACCCAGTTCCATTTTTATTGCGCTCTTTAATCCAGAGGAGGAGGCTGTTTTCAACGACTGTGTTAGCAGAGGCATGTGGAGCAATTCCTGTCCAACCTCTCTCATCTCTCCTGTCAGGTGGAGGTGACGAGGAGGCGGGAGGCTGTGTTGACCCTCCTTCCCTTCTCTTCCCTCCTGAGAGACATCTGCTAGTAGTTCCCTCACTGGCAAAAGAAACGAAAAAAAAAAAAACCAGAAAAGCTTAGTATGAGCCGAGAGGATGCCCCATTTATTTCCTGCAGGAATTTAATGGGTTGTGGATAGTTTTTGTCTGTGTATGAGACTTTCTTTCACCCCTACCCATCTGCCTTTTTTCGAGTCCTAATTTTTCATGGCAGCCATCTGTGTGTTGTCAGGCAGTGTGAGGGTGGCAGAGTGCGTTTCTATTGATAAGGCCGATTGGCTTGTCTCTCCGACTGAGCTACAGTCTGTCCACTGATGATATGATTTTACTTTAACTTCTCTTTCGTTTCTTTATTTTCTATCTGTGTGACCGTGCTGCAGCTTTGTCTCTTCACGCCCCGACCTGTCGCACAATCAGCCAGCATTGAAAACTAAGCGTCGATCAAGCATTATCGTATGTAAACAGATTGGCAGGGATTGCAAGGCGTGGATTGTAGACTTTTTAAAGTAAGCCTGCATTTAATGGGAAACAGATGTCAGAATAGCTGTTCCTAAACCACTGAAAGACACATTTCCCCAAAATACACAATGTTTGTGATTTTTAGCCACGCTAGCGGCTAGCTCTAGTTCAGACTGAAATATCTGTTGGATGGATTACCACCTAATTTCATACAAACGTTCAATCCGAAGCTAGAAACCTTTGCGTAGGCTATGTGCCAATCGAGAAACTCTTGTTCGCCAGAACAGGCCTCGTTCTTGGATCCAGTCGCCAGTTGGTATAATACACCTTTGCATTGTACCTGATAAACTTTAACGTGTTATGTGTCGTTACCAGACCAAATGAAGACCTTTTTAATTTAGCTTCTCCTTGCCAAACAGTGCCTGAAGACTATTTGCTTCTGTGACCATTTTTTTTCCATCTTCAAAAGCAGCTTAAGGTTCCTCAATTTACCGCATGAGAAACCAGACTGATTTTGTAGTACTTGGAAATGACTTTTCTAAAGACATCATGGCTACATCCCATCAGCTGTAATTTATTCATTTTGAAAGTAACAGAGTGTGTGATGGTTAAATGATGTAGTACAATTTTATTTATTTATTCTATAGGTTTGTTTCCTGTCTTTCTCCAGTTTATAAACACGATGTCATTACCTCATGAAACTGACTTAGATTTTCTTACATACTGTATTACTTTTGTCTTTATTCCTCTTATAGTACTAACATTAGCAGCACTGATACAGGCACTTGGGGCAAAGTCAACTAAAAAATGATCTCATATTTATGTTTCCCAGCTCTCGGTTGTCTCCTCTGTGTGTCTCCGTTAATAGTTGAGCCTTTGTTTCTGGGTTGAGATTTGCTGCTGTGCTGTTGAACCATGTGTGCATGTGGACACGCAGCAAGACCAAAATCTGTGCGGGCATTCAAATCCTGAATAAAAAAAATGATCTCGAGCACGAGAAATCAAGGTCACAGAGCGTCCCACTTTCTTCTCTGTGCTTTGTTTGCCACAGAGCTGATTCCAGCTGAACGTTTAGCTGGAACCAGATGGAGAATGCTGGATGTCAGCTACTTCTGTACATCCCACCGAGGCTGGTATCCACATGGGGTCCCACCTCTCTCTCTCTCTCTCTCTCTCTCTCTCTCTCTCTGCCTTTGTGCTTCTGCATCATGCGGCGTCAAAACTGTGAGG
>JBAJHX010000106.1:8710264-8721618 GCA_037176925.1 Amniataba percoides
GTGTGTGTGTGTGTGTGTGTGTGTGTGTGTGTGTGTGTGTGTGTGTGTGTGTGTGTGTGTGTGTGTGTGTGTCACCCAGACGAAGGAGGAGATGGTGGGGACAGTGGAGGCGGTGCAGGCGCTGCAGGTTCAGAGTGGTCACCTTCAGAAGTCAAAGGAGGGTTACCACACCAAGTGTTTGGAGCTGGACCGGCTCAGGAAGGAGGGGGCGCCACAGAAAGAACTGGAAAAAGTTAGCTGCCACTCTTTCTGATTGTTTTACAAGAATTTTAAACTCAATACAAGCAAATCAAGTGTTCATACAAATTGGGGAGAAGCCAGATTTCTCACTTAAGCTGTTATGCAGATGGTGTTGTTTAATTTATACCTTCAGCTCAGATATTTTTGAAGCAGTCATCCCTGTGAAACCTCCGACAGAGATGTCGGCCTTTTAAACAAAAAACATGTAATTGGTCATTAACACATTTATTATTCACGAAACAGTTCCACTTTCAGGTCCACTGACTCGCTCAGTTGTTATGGAGATTCATTTTTTGACATGCCAACTTAGTGCCAACAATTCTTTCAGAATTTGTACTTTAAGTCTTGAGCCTTAATTAATTAAGGCATTAATGACAAGAAAACATCAGAAGGTGTTCAGTTTTTACCCAGGAGGAGAGGAACAAGTGGAATTCATCAGAATATGAATACATGTTTGTTAAAACACAAAATCTCGGAGCCACAGAGGGTCTATTCTATTGTAAATGTATAACATGAGCAATAGTTTTACTCTTCTCAGTGTTTTTTTTTTTCAGACATACATTGTTTGTTGATGCTGGCCACTTAACTGTTATTTGAGAAAATACTAGTTTTACAAAACACACTACTGAAGAGCCAATTACTACTGCTGCTGGTGCCTGCAGCCATGTGACACAGTCTACTCACGGTCTTTATTCATACTGAACCAGGCTTAAAATTAAAGACTTATACTCTTTTGAAAGCATCTTTTATATTAATAATAAATAGTATATTTGAGTAGTTAACTTGCCTGGACTCCTCTCCTTATGATCATCATGATGTATCCTGAGTTTTGCACTGATATAGAAATAAGAATTTTAAAGCAAATATTTATATTAATATATTATTTAATTAAAAAAAACTCATAAATCATAATAAATAAATGTATAATCGAGCTGGAAGTGTGGAACTAGTACATTACATGTATTTTAAGTATATTCAGCTGTAGAGCTACTGTGTGTTTCTCGGTAAATCTTGTGGACAGCTGGATGTGAACTGGAGCTTGACAGACTTCAGATCCACATCCTGCATCAGTAAGCTCTGCGATGGTGTTATTGTCTGTCTTGTGACCCCCTAATCCATCATACGCTTGTTTCTTGGGTTCGATTCATGGGACAAGAGGGTCTGTTATTTTGAGGTTAAATGAATTTGATTCACCGTCTTAACAATTACGGAAAACAACATTTTCCAACTGCTCTTAGACGTCCACTCCGGGCATAAATTGCTGTTCTTGTTTTTTTGGGCACCGATTGAATGCTGAATGGAGAAGGTGTAATTATGGGGCAGAAATTCTCATTCACTCTCTATGCTATGCATTTTTATTTCAGTTTGTGAATGAGAGTCCGTAGCTAAAGGACGTTATTTTCCTTTTCCTTTTCTTGCTCACTAGGCGGAGCTGAAGTCTAAGAAAGCGGCCGAGTCGTTTGCGTTGTGCATCGAGAAATACAACCGCGTGGGAGGAGAGTTTGAGCAGAAGATGAGCGAGTCCGCCCAGGTCAGCACAGACTGCAGCTGGGCCAAGGGCCACTTTTTTTTCTTTTCCTGTCTCTCCCTCCCTCTGATGTGGTGTTTTCATGTATTTCTTCTACCCTTGGGCTCTATCTCTGTCTTTGTCTCCGTGATTCACCGTCTCTGTAACCTCCCACCACACAAGACTTCTTACCCTTTCATGTATTGTCCTACATCATGCCTTCCCCAAAAATGGAAACCTCAACCCCCGACTCCTAAACACCCACCCACTCGCGCACACACATACGCATCCCACCCCCCCGCTCATTACCTTTAATCACTGCCTCCACACTTCCATGGTTACTGCTGCTGTTTCCATGGAAATCTTCAACAAACCCCAATGAGTGGGTCTGTGTTTTAAATTTGAAATGATGACCGAAATCCTTGTGACCAATTATCTCTTCTAATAGCTGTGAGGGGGAAGATCTGGTCATTATTACGAGGAGGTATGTGGTACCTGGGAGAAAAAACATGTCAAAACATCAAGGAAGAAATGGAGGCAAATGAGTAACACATCAGTAGAAAAGAGACCCAGGTGCTTTTTTATCACACATAAAACTAGAGGAGGTAAATCCTCTAAGGGCACTTTCACACCTGTAGCTTGGTTTATTGAGCCCAGAACCAGAGAAAGTAAAAGACACATTGTTGTCTTTTACTTTTAGTCCAGCTGTGGTTAGCACACTGGCTTTTTACAAATGAAGAGCTAACTCATTGATTGGACAAAATGGACACATGTAGGGAAGTGTAACGGCTGTGATGGACACCACATCATGCTGCACATCACTGTGTATTGATCCTCTCTGGTGCTGTGAAAGAGCTCATGAAAAAAAACACAGACAAAAACTAGTATTAAATGAGGATATCTATTGTGTGCCAGCTTTTACTGAGCTAATTAGATTAGGAGATCCCTTATGTTACAGTGCACAATCAGCAGGTGACTTTAGTAGTAATCTAACTGATCTATTTGCCTCTGGCATCCATCTTGGCTCTTTGACAACCTTTACACCCCGCAGGTTTTTTTTAAAACCAAACCAAACAGGTTTGGTGTGAAAACATCATAAAGTACCATTTTTATTGAAACAGATGTAAGAAGATGTTTAAGGAAGAAAAGATGTTTCTGTCCAGACTTTCTTTCTGATGTAAGAGTGAAACGGTGGAGTGGCACAGGGCAGATGGGAGTGAAGTGCTCTGCTGACGGCTGACAGCAGTTGCAGTTGTCAGCGAAGAGTGTTTTATGTTTGCTCTCTTTGCCCAGATTCTGCTCAGTTAATTGGAAGAAAAGAAACTGGCAAAACTCCATTCGTGAACTCGCTTCTCAAACAAAAGCCAGTGGCAGTATGTCAAGACAATTCCCCTGAACCAGACAGCGACAAATGAGCTGGCTGTAGAAGGACCAGGATCAAACTGAAACACTAAATCCTCCCGAATTATCGCTGGTTTAAAGACCTGGCAACCCGGAGCCTCCAGCTGGCTCGCTGCCTCCACCTGCTCCTGAATGCTCAGATCTCATTTTCTTATTCAGAGGCTGCCCTCACTTTTTTTTTGCATGACTGCAATAAAGTGAAAATAGCCTTGGATATACTGCACTGGAAATATTGCATTGGATTTTAAAGTTTCAGTTTTATTGCATTTTTTTTGCTTCTGTGAATGATCCTCAGTCCATCTTGCAGACTGAGAAACCACAGCAGCAACTTACAACAAACCACACCTGCAACAACTAAAATACCATGAAATCGGACAAAAAAAGGGTTAGGTTACGTGCAAACTACCTCTAAGCAATGACAATATCCCGTATGTGTGGGCGAATTGAATATGCAAATTGATGAAAACCATAAAATGTGAAACTTACAGAAATAGCTGTGTTTCAAATTAGATGTAATTTGGTCGGATCTGAAAGGATTTAATTACCACAAAGGGTCAGCAAAAGATTTCACCCCACAGATAAAGATGAATTAACCCACAGTGGAGTTTAAAGGTTTCACATGGTAACAGAGTTTTAAAATCTTTTTTCTCTGTCACGGTGTGGGTGTATGTTTGCATGAGTAGAAGTTTCAGGAAATCGAGGAGAACCACCTGCGGCAGATGAAACAGCTGATCAAAGGTTACTCCCACTCCATAGAAGACACCCACGTTCAAGTGGGACAGGTATGTTGTAGTTTACACTCCACTCTGATGACGTCCTTCATTCAATATTTTTCTATGAAACTTTTTTTGTTTTGCTGGTTTCATATTAAATTTAAAGTATATGGTGTAGAGTCCAGCTCAGTGTGTCATATTTTTTAATACAATCTCTGGACTGAAGTCTAATAAAAGCTCACTATTATAACTTGACCCAAGAGGGTCTGGTTGTCTGAATCTGCAGGTACTCTTTTGTTCCTCCTGTTGCGTGATTGATTATGTTAAATAACAACTGCTGCTGATGCTATAAAAGGGGAATTTTAAAAACACTTTCACCACCTCTCATTTATTTGCAACATTATCAGTGATCTAAACTTTGCCATCCATCTGGGCTTTAGTGTCTACTGTCTTCAAAAGAGTCTGATGTTAATGTTGCTCACAGACAGTTACATCTCAAAACACAAGGCACTTTTTCAGACTCAAATGTGAAGTTATGTCCTTCGTTGCATGCTGTTGGACTCAGTTACGACACTGGTATAAGTAGCCAGACAATTGCTTTGCTCTGGTGCAGGTCCACGAGGAGTTCAAGCAGAATGTGGAAAACATCGGCATCGACAACCTCATCAAGAAGTTTGCGGAGCAGAAGGGGACGGGCAAAGACAGGCCAGGTACAGTCCGCTCGGTGGGATGGAGATTTGACTCGTTTCCAGCAGGAGCGCACAACTTTAGCAGCTTGCATAACAATAAAAATATGAAAACACCCACATTCAAAACAGCAGGATGCAGAATCATTCATATTGACTAAATCCAGCAGTGAGTGAGTGTTTTGTGCATATATTTGTGTGTTTATATTTTTTATTCGTGTCGGTCTTCCTTGTTTTCACAGCTCTGGCTGGTTTTGAGGAGTACATGACTGCTTTGGCGCCTGAGGGTAGTAAGAAGAGTCGAGCAAAAGCCTTCAGGATCCCCGGCCTGGGCAAGAGGGACAAGGAGCCCGACTCTACGTGAGTGCACACACACTCACACACACACACACAAACACGCTCTGCTCTGCTCTGAAATTGAATCTTGATTTTTATCGTTGCGACTGGCTTCGGTATGAGTTGAAGAATAAAATGCGTCCGTGTTTTTGTATTTGCAGAGACTCGGCGGTGACGGAGGCACTGGTGAGTATCTGATGTAATTTACACCCAAACACTGCAGATCTAAAACCTCAGTTATCAGTCCTGTCTCACTTCTAAAGCTGCAGTTATCCCACCAGACAGCAGCGTTATTTTAACACTGCGAGAGGAGTGTGTGTACGTTTGTGGAAAGAAGGTGAGTGGGAGACAGTGAGTGTGTGATAACGACAGGACTGACGGTGTGGGGTTTCCCAGGTTTATTCCGGTACTTCTCAGAAGAGGTTTCAGAGATGCTTTGGCAGCCAGAGGGGAAGTGCGTAAGTGCGAGAGAGAGCGTGTGTTTGTGTGTGCGTGCCCGTCTGTGTGCAAGTAGTGTATGAAGGAGAGTAGGTGCATGTGTGTGTGTTTGCCCTGCCAGAAAGCCATCTGACAGACTGATGTGGAAGAAGAGAGTAAACAGCAGATCACAGAGACACTGCTGCTGCTATTTTACACTTTGAAGGGTATTAACTTTCTGACTGTAGTGTGAGCAGTAATGTTTGCAGAGGTCACTTTAAAACTCGTTGCATAGGAGCATACGTGCAGTGACACGGTCCATTCACTTCCTAAAGTCTTCCTCTTTAAAGTTCTTATTGTAAGAAAAGGATAATTGAATCTGTTGCTTGATTCATTTTGTATTTACAGATTTTATGATATTGGGAAGTTAAACCGGAAAGACAGCAAATCTGCTGTTTTTAGGTCATAATAGTTTCTCAAAATGTATCACTGGGTGGTGAGAAGACATTTGACTCAACTGAATCAGAGGCTGGATGAATTTTTTTTACTACTTAAAGCTGCACTTAGATGTTTGTCCATTAGAAGGTAGAACAACATCTGGCTTTTTTGCTTCTTGATGTTCCACTGTGGGTTTTTTTTTTTGTTTTTTGTTTTTTTTGGCTGAAAACTGCCACCTGTTGCTGTGGAAAAAAGAGTGCAGAAAACGGCAAGAGTGAGTCAGACAGAAGAACTGCTGTGTTAGCTGACCACTTTCTGTTGGCTGTTGGTCGATTACTGCAGCTTTAAACCTGCAATGACTTTTTTGTCACTTGGGGGCAGCAGACACAAGTCTGAAAGGCAACATTGACATATTGTTAATTTTTCGAGAGGTGAAGGTGTTAGAAAGCACTTATGTGTTCACGTATCCAGCAGTGACAGACCAACATTATCATGTTTCTGTTCCCCGATGGGTGTAACACTGTTCTCTCTCTCTCTTCGCTTTGTCCTGGTCTCCAGCAGCTCCTGAGGGAAATATCCGACTCTTCAGCTTCTAAATGCTCCACTATGTTCAGCAGCTAGCCGCTTTATGTGTCTGTCTCTTTGGTGCTGCGCAGGTTGTGTTTAGAGGGTTTTTAGAGCTTTTTTTTATTGCTGAAAACAGCTGCCTGCTGCAGCAAATGACATCTAACAATGAGCCCAAACAAACTGCTTGTAAAGCTCTGTAAATCCAAATGAAGCTGCAAATTAAGGTGATAATTCTTCTCACATTGTCTTTTAAAAAGCTGTGATAAAAATATTGATAATAGCTTCCCTAAGTCTTTGTGAGTCTAAACTATAGTTAAGATGCTCCGGCACTTATACGCAGTATTTAGGAGTGCTCTAAAATCACATATTATTTCACTGTGATCTAATAAAAAGAAAAATATCTATGTCTGCACCTGTGATTCTCAGCCATCAAGGTCATAGTAGTTTCTAAGAGTCAGAAGAGGAATCCTCTCAGATGAGAGATGAAATCCCTTTAACAGCTCAAGCAAGTCCATCCCAGTTCTCGTAACACTTAGAAAATCTGCGTCTACAGTTCTGCTCTCTCAGATCGGTTTACTGAAATCAGATCTAATCAAATGCCATCTGAATATGTCCACGCTCAGTCTAAAAATATCTGCTCCCATGTGGACTGGATCATACGTCTGGCCCTCCTCATGTCTCTTGTTTTGAAGATCATGTGACTGCAGAAAAAGAAAAAAACAGCTGACATGTATTCACACATCCTGGCTTGATGAAATGATTGAATGCAGACTGAAAGCCCACCCGTAGCGTCAGCACACTGCTTTGTCTGACCTGTTGCTAATAACACGAATATGCCACTGACTCACACTTACGTCTGTAACGTTTGTGGTTTCTGTTTATTCACTCACACACTGTGACATAAGGCTCACAGTGGCACATGCAGGCTGCGGTGCTGAGCTGCACAGTGTGACAGAGCACGTCTGTGTGTCAGGCATGAGGCTGAAGTGCCATTTGTCTCTGTGTGTTGCTGACCCAGCTGGTGTCTGACTCCCTCTCTTTCTCGTGTGTGTGTGTGTGTGTGTGTGTGTGTCTGTGTGTCTGTGTCTGTGTGTGTGTGTGTGTTCGTGTTCCCCTTCATATAGAATTCACCCCTGGAAGTGGACGATGAGGGATTTGTCATCCGAGCTGACAGCACGCAGAATGATATCCTTTTCCTGCTCACACATGTCCAGCCTGTATGATTCAGGCCCTGCATTCACCTTAATATCGTGTCACCTCTTTAAATGTAACATTCTTTAACTAATAATTGCTCATAATCCCTCCTTGCTGTGGATTATTCCATCAACAGGTGTTTTTTCTGTGCAGCACTGTGAACACATTTACAAACAGGTGACTCATTAAAGGAAAAACACGAGTCTTCTTATGGTCTCTGGAGCTGTGCTGGATGGATGAACTTCATTCTTCCTGAACAGATTAGTCCAAAAACTCCCATAGGCATTCAGTTATCTTAGCGTATGATTTACATCCTTCTAATACTCAAACTGTTCGTCATGACTGGTGTTTATACATGATTTTCTTTTTGTTAATCATACATTTATATCTAAGAGCTGCTACTTATTGTTATTTGCATTACTTATTAATCTGCTGATTTATTTTTATATACTACTGTCCTATAGAAATGATTCAGTTTGAAATTTTATTTTTTATCATTGTATTATTATATAAATATATTTTTTATATTTGGAGTTTTAACATTAAAAAGATTTTTTTGTAGTAAGTACGAGCACTGTATTTTTATGTATCATTTAGTCTCTAAAATATGAATGAATATCAAAAATTGCCCTTCACAGTTGATGTCCTCAATTTAGTCATTAGAAAACACAACATCCAGGGACCTTTGTCTCCTGCTGACTCTCCTGTACTGGCATAAAAACTGCAGCCATCAAAAAATACTTTACTTTATGTTTCAGAAAATAAGTCAAAAAAGTATTCTGTTATATGAAGCAGTGGAAAATAAGCAACTCTTCCCATTTCAGAAGCTGTGATCAGCAAATGTTTCTACTCAGTGAGAGATTTAAATCTGGTTCATTTTCTCTTGGCTGACTCGCTGATAAACTGAGCATTAATCTCCACTGAACTATCATAAACACATGAAAAGCTCCATCTGTTGAAAGAATACCAACAGAGTGGGAATCACAACTGTAAAAACAACAACTGGAGTTTCACATTTTTCAGTTTCAAGATAAGACTTGAGGGGAAACTCCCTCACATGACGGCAACATCAGACCTCCCGAGGCTGCTGAATCGACGCTGAAAAGGCCAAACGTAGATGTTTCTTCAGTGAATGTAATAAGAAGGTCAGGGGTAAGAGGTGGGCTTTTACCAGCTTCCTCACAGAAACCGCTTCATTCACAGGGGAGCGAGATAAAGATCTTTATACTGTTTATTAACACAAAGCCACCCGTCCGCCATCACTGGATGATGGTTCACATTCACCAAAGAGCCTCATCCTGCACAGGGCCTTTCATTTTCTCTCAAATTTACGTCCTCAAGATGTGAAAAAGAAAGAGGAAGGAGGAGGTGACTAGTTTTTGGTGTTGATGGTCTGGCAGGAAGTGACACTTTGTGCTGTTTGAAGCTCTGCAACCCGTCTAACACGATCTGCACTGCTTCCTCCCCTGTTGGTGTTTGAGTACATGTGCCTGTGTTTCAGTGCACTGTGCTCGCCTGCATTTGTTTTCTCTCATGTCTTGATTAAATCAACCTCACAGTGAATCAAAGCTGCTCAAGCAAGCCACAGTACTTGATCAAATAGTAATAACATTCACAGGTGAGCAGGGGTCATAAAACTTGCTCGGTTTGTAATATGATGCTTTTTTTTTTTACTTTATTATTTTTGAGGAGTTATTTCATTGTGGAGATATGAAGTTAGCTGAAACCTAATTCGCAATATTTTTAAAATTTCAGTTTCTCCAAATGCTGCTCAAATTTCTGTCCTCAAAATCTCCATTTGCTTCAAATCAAGTTAAAAATCATAAAGCTGGTTTTTCAGTGTCTTCCCTGTTTGCAGTATGAGCTAGTTCTCCTTGACCGTCCTCTCTCTGTGCACGCTGCTCCGTGGAGAAGGAGAACAATTTTTATTCCAGTGACTCGGACTTTGATGATGAGGAGCCGAAAAAGTTCCACATCCAGATCAGACCTGTCGCCAGCAGCAATCGCAGTAACTCCGCTGCCACCGAGAAAGAGCTGAAAGCCACCGTCGGGGCGCTCACTCTGCCGCCCAACAGAGGTCTACGCCAACAGGTTGTGCTTGTTTTTGTTTTTTTCACGTCATGTAGAATATTTACCCCAAGATCAAGAATGAACCCCCATTCTCGAATCTAAACTCATCCCAATGAGACAAAATGGAAAAAAAGTTGTCAGAATGCCACATACGTTTGTACTTTTTCCAGGTTTAGGGATAATCTTGGAAATATTATATTTCTGTTATTGTCTAGAAAATTCCCATGAAAAAACAAAAACAACAGAAATATTTCCTGCTAATAAGTGTTTTCTGTATAAAGACTGTATTAAAAAAAACACATTGTTCCATCGGGATGAACATGGAGGAGATTATTTTGAGTACTGTGGCTGTAAATAATCACCAGGGCCCAAGACGCATGTTAATTTGCCTCTGAAAATAGTCCCAAACAAACACTATTTACCACTGTTTGACTAACTAAAAGCTGCAGTGTCTGGGCTGGTTTAGAAAATTACTTCTTTATCCTCATCAGTAGGAGCCAGAGAGACTGAAGCTGAGCGCCACAGGCAGGGAGGAGTCCGAAAGTGCTGAGAAAGGATTCATTCATCGCTGTTTTTGATGACTTTTTATAGGATTTGTTGTCAATTATAAAACTTTAGAGTAACATTTTTCCTCTACATTACTCCACTGTATTGACCAAATCTGGCCCCCTGTTGTGACTTTTTCAGGCTCCAGTCAAACGGCATCTTTCCAGTAAGTTCATTTAAATGTGTCTTTCCTGTACAATAAAGCAAAAGTAGGCTGTGTTGCAGTCTGTGTGCCTTTTATATATCTTGAAATCTTGAAATCTCTTCATAGTACAGACCTCTGAAGGCTGTTGTGTCTCTGCAGGAAACTCGAGTACTGCAGGAGGTCGCTCAGAAGAGGGCGAGGGAGCCTCCCACAGGGGTGAGTCTGACTTCAGCTTCTCGTTCTTTACATCTTTCTCTTTTTTTTAACTTCTGGATATTTGTATGTAGCTGAAATTATTAGCTGATTAACATATTCTTTAATCAACAGAAATGCCTTTTTTTAATTGATTTTTAGAAGAAAAATGCCAACAATTTTAAGCATTCATAATGTGCTGTTCTAATTTTGACATCATAAAATTATCATCAATCATCCAGTGGTTCATCTTCTAAATATATTTATTTATTATTCATCCCTGTAATGGAGGATTAAAGATGCTATCTTTTCATTTGTATGTGGTTTTAATTTGAAGAGGATAAAAATCTCTCTCACGCTCACGGTGTGATTATTCTTTCGTGCAGTTTTAGCCTTCTTGTTTCCCCCCCAGAATGCAAATCTCCTCATTGGCTGACCATCCTCCATTAGTCACACCGAGCCCTCTGCTCGTGCTCCACAGCATGTTTTATCACTGACGGCTTCGTTAGCTGCCAGAAGGTTAGGCTGAAGTGGGGGGCTCCCACCTGCTGCTTCGCAACGGCAAGAAGTCTCCCTCTCTTAAATCCAGAGGTGGCAGGATTAACGACGAGCGTCTGATTAAAGCTATTAGTCTGCAGTGACAGCAGCGGTGGCTGCAGCTGAGTGAGACCCTGCTAATTGCTGGTATTTATCACAGAGAAGGTAACGGCAGATGGATTTTTCCTCATGTCGTCCTATCTCAGTTGATCCCTGCCTGCCCTCAGCGCTGTGGCGAAGAACACTGTGCTGCTGATTAGTGCTGATTAGGGGCGTCCTCGCTGTATCTCATTGTGTGTGTGTGTGTGTGTGTGTGTGTGTGTGTGTGTGTGTGTGTGTGTGTGTGTGTGTGTGTGTGTGTGTGT
>JBAJHX010000106.1:8749869-8775786 GCA_037176925.1 Amniataba percoides
CACACACACACACACACACACACACACACACACACACACACACACACACACACACACACACACACACACACATCATTGTAAACAGTCAACACGAGACCGGCAAACATATCAACAAATGCCCCCTCTTACACATCGGAACCTTAATTCAGAAAAAAAAAATTATTGCATGAGAGATTCTGTTGTCAATATCTTGTGTTGTTTCTTTTCAGACGCCAGGCACAAGCACTAATACAGTTAGGAGCTGGCTAGGTTTCCCAAATAATTACTTTTGTAGTTCACATTTGGAAGGAAACAGGACGGAACAATTAAGTCATTACAGACTTTCCCCGTTTGTCCCGTCATTACAGTAGCAGCGGGGTGGAGGTGGTGCCCTACCTGCTGGGAGGCTGGGACAGGCTGTACCACAGGGGCCTGAGCTGATGATGACGTCCGCAGCGCTGCCACGCTGGTCGTGGTTTCTGACCCTCCTTCAGAGCTCTGCATTCTGGGGGGAGGAAAAAAAGGACAGAGGGAAAAAGATGTGAGCATGTGGGTGTTTGTACTAGAGTAAAGAAATATTCTTACGGTTATCACTGAGGCTAGGAAGAAAGGAATAAGAGCATTTCAAGTGTGTACACCTGAGCATGCACACTGAATAAATGCTCTTTCACCCCTCCTCTTCTTCTTCGAAGTCACTGGAGTATTCTTTGTGCCCCAGAGGGTTTCTGGCTTTGCCCAGTCAAGCTGAGTCAGTGAAGCACTCAGGGCCCCAGAGGCTGCCCACCTTTATCAATGGCAAAATATACAGCCCAACAGTATTATACAGACACTCCTGGTCCTGCTGGCAGATCAGACCCAGGTGGAAAAGTTACAGCACGGGAGTTCAAATTACCAAGAGGACTGAAATGCTTCCTGAGGACCAAACCCACTCGGCTTTCCACTAGGTGACAATGTGCACAGCATAGCAAAGGGGAGCTAAAAATGGAGTGACACAAAGGCTCTCTTTTTCAAAAAAGGACAGAAAGGGAAAGAGCGGGAGTAAGGCAGGGAGAGGAGAAGAATGGAACTACAAGGGGGAGTAAGAAGATGAAAAAACAACTTCCCCACTCTCATAAAAAAAAAAAAGAAAAGAAAAAACGAAGGGGGGAAAGATGAAAATGGCAGTGGGGCTCCAGCCCCTGCCAGGGTCCTGTTGATATCCAGCATTTGTTTCGAACGAGAGCCGTTCTCCGAGGGCTCCAATAATCCAGCTGATATGAGGAAATTCCTCAATGCTTTGTAAACGTTTGTTGGTTGCTATGGTGAGGAATCCATGACGACCGCCCCCAACTCAACCCCTCTCCTCCCCTCCCTGTTCACTCCCCCACCCCCTCTACACTCCCCTCTCCCTCCTCGCCTTAATAAAGCTCTTGCACGGGAACTTTCGAGTGCGACTGCAAAGAGAAGAGGGGGAGGCAGATTAGAATAAGGGAGAGGGAGATACGGCACAGCTGGGGGGTGGGCTGAATTGATGAGCGGTCTTTGGTTTGAGGCAGAAATACAGGAGCACCAGGAAAAGTCAGTGAGTGGACAAGAGAATGGCATTCATCATAAGGAGCATTGCGGTAAAGGCCCGCAAGACATAACCTGCTCTAGACATTCTGCGATTACTTATACGGCACGACTTGCACTACAATGTTACTTTAATTTAGTGGAGGAGATCTGACGAATGCTTAGGCTGCAGTAATCTGGAGGCTGAGCCATTAGATACAAGCAACAGGTGCAGCCACACTTGTGTTTTAGCTTTCTGAAGACCTGGCCTAAACTTTTTTGAGAAGCTGCATCATTAAACCTGCTGAACTGAGATCAGATTCAACATCTTCCTGCATCTGTTAAACCAATTAAACCAACTGATCTAAATGCGTCTTAAATACTCATCAAAAAATTTAAAAGACTGCCACATAATGATGATAAAATTGAACCCCTGCAGAAGGGGCAATAACAGAAATAAATCTACCAAGTTACTGAGAGAGCACAGGGGGGGAAAATGGACAAAATGAGTCAGAATCGACAAAACCCAACCAGCGATGGAAGAGGAAATAAATCTAACCAAACCATAGCTCCAACAAAAATGTTGCATGCACGCTAAACTCAGAGTCACATCCTCATTTGTGGAACATTTCCAGAGTTAAAGACTTAGATGATACTGTTCAGGGCAACACCGCTCATTTATACAACCACCTAAAACGTTGCCACCAAATACAACATGATGAAGCCATCATGGACACTACCACAAAATCCCTACCGCCCATAATCAAAGTTCCTACAGGCTAAAGGGGATTTCAGCAACATTTTCATTAAAAATGACACTAAATCTCCACTTTAGACTTGAAAATTGTGATTTTCATTTTACACAGAAAAGTGCATAGTGACTTTTGATTTTTTTTCATGGCTGCTTCACACTGCATGTTGGCTCAGAGAAGAAATGAGTGTGGCACTTTTATTTCTGTGTTGATTGTTAATTATAGCATCAAGCCTCCGACATCTATCCACAAATACTGGCCTGCGACAGATACATCGTAATTGTCTTATTTATTGATTGTACCAAAACTAATACCTTTTCTTACAGATGATAGAACAGAAAATGATTCTTGGCTTTAGGTGATTTAGAAATGGAGTCACCACAGTTTTTCTAACAGTGCATGCTCTGACTCCAGAGTTTAAATTACTCTCTACACATGTGGCAAAGTCCCAGCTAAGTGTCTTCACCGTGAACTGCTAACTAGTTTGTGAGATACACTGCTGGAAAGCTCACTGACTCAACTGTTTAACTGTGTTACATTTTAGATATCCACAGTAACTGGGTGAATATTTAGGGGCACTACTGGATGCTATAATAAAATAGAATAAAAATAGAGAGTGTACCTTTAAGACAGAAAAACAAGAGAATTGGGTGTGCCACCACTGGCATTTTTCATGTGTAGAGATCTTGCCACAGGCTAAGACACTGCCCTGTCTTCATGACTAATAGACAGAGTGGAGGAGGTCTATGTTGAAATTCCTGATATGTGTCAATCTTCACTCACACTCACACAGTTCAAAGCACCATGTGCAGTCTACCCCCAGGGACAATCTGACTCCATCTTCAATGTATCTGTTAGCACAATTAGCACGTGCATGCCACGGCTTTCATAATCCATTACAATTTTTCTTTGCACTTTTTCTTGTGTCATTTAAGTACCAAAATACTATTATCAGAATGACGCTAAGTAGGAGTGAACATTTTAAGAGAAACACTTGTGCATCGTTCTAAAGTAAGGAATTTGTCTATGGAGTGCCACTTGGGTTATAAATATACTTGCGACAATCCCGTCATTTATCTGCAGACTTGTCATTTTGTCCAGAGGAAGTGACAGAAGCCCAGAAGCCTCTTTATGCAATTAATGAACTGGTAGTATAACAAAATGGTGGGGGATAGGGAAAATGAGCGCTGAACTGCACGTTTTCATCCATTAAAGCTCAATGAAAACGCAGGCTTTAATAGGTATGGTGAAGTGTGCCAAATCATTGGGTTGGGGGGCAGGGGGGAGAGAAAGGAAAAAGTGCAGGCAGAGAGGAGTCTTTCTAGTTAGAGTTCGGGGAAGGTTAAAAGCCACACAAATTCCCCACGAGCAGCTCTGAAAGGCACAAAGGTAGAGCACAGCAGGCAACATAGCAGACTGCTGCAAAACTGCTACTCTGGAAGGGCCGCTGTTCAGGGCCAAACCCAAAGACAACTTCACACAGACACACACACACAAGTCCGTTTTCATGTTAGGCCTGTGAGCCTGGTTTCATTCAGGCAAATCCCAGATGAGTACTTAACAACATTGCAACAACAGCCCCTCCTTTTAAGAGTTACCTGAGTTTCAACAGCTATACGGAAACAAGAACAGGCACATTTTAAGAAGCCCAAAGTCTTGCAAACTGCCATTAATGCTTCAGTCTACAATGTTAACAGCGCAGACAAGATTTAAACATCTGTCACTGACAGATCTAACTTAAACAGGGCTCAATCAGAGAAAAACACATACAGATGTTCAATTAAAAGCAGGAGCCCACAGTCTTGGCTCATGTTTGCACTGGCCCACATTGTTTGCAGAGCAACAACGGTTGCTAGTGGCAACACCGTCCACTCCCGTTTCCAGGAGCCTGTTGCTATGCAACCAACAGAATACTTCCCAAACCAAACAATGCCATCCCCCCACCTGATCCCTCTATCTCACGCTAAGTTGAAACTTACAACAATAAATACTATGTAAGCTATTAATTTCAGACACCAGGGGACATGGAGACAGAGTTATTCCGATGTTGCACTTATATAAAAATGTACGGATTTTATGCTGGTTTGGACTTGATTGAAGAGGATGGAATGAAGAGCTCTGTTTTTCTAACTACTTGCTCCTCTGAAGAAAGAGGAATGTTTAAGCCATCAGGGAGACAACAGTCTATTCTTCAAGGTTGCTTTACAGTCATGCCACCCAAAAACAACACTTCCAAAAGCGAGTCGACTCTTTCCAAAGTTCCTCGGGCAGAGGGGATCGTAAAAGAGCTTAAGCAGAGCAATACTTTTTCCAACTCAGACAAATAAAATAGAGAAGAGGCAGACACTTGTTGACTTTAAAGGGACATTTGTTGAGCATTATGCAGATGTGTCCCTCTGTCACACATACGTATCAAGAGCAGCAACAGGTCTCTGGTGACGCTTCATTATGTGTTGTTCTGATTCAGGGTTATATTTTTATTGCAAAAAAATCAATTGTCATTTGGGGGGTTGAAAAACATTAGACTTGCTATTCTTTGATTAAAAAAAAAAACGATCACACAGGCACACGCGCTCACACAAAGGCCGAATTAAGATATGATAAGAGATTTCCACAACAGAGGCTGTTCTTCAAGCCTGTCTCATTAATTCATGGCTAATCCAATCAAAGCAGCTCTTGGGGTCTGCAGATGGCAGAGTTGGAGGGGGAGAGAGAGCGAGAGAAAGCGAGAAAGAGAAAGAGAGAGCAGATACAGGAGGCACCGACCGCTGTCTCTGATCCAAGCGCACCCCTCCCCTCTCCAGCTCACCTCCCCACCTCTGGTCATCAGCACAACCTGTCCACTCCGTCACCATGTGCGCTGCAGGCCTGACAGCCACAGAGAGAAAGATCAAACCGGTTGCCATGGAGATTGTGTGTTCGCCCATGCTCTACACTAGCAACTTTCTCCCCCAACGCCCTACCTCTCCTAACCCGATCCAGATTTCCACTGCCCTCCCACCTCCACCCACCCTCCAGCCCTCATCCTCAACATTCAACATCCTGAGATGAGGAACAAGGATTCGAAACTGAGTATTTTGAGAAGTGGGGGAGATGGTGGCGACAGGGAATGTAATCAGACTACACTCATACATGTGGGTGTCTGTCTACCTTTCATGGGTATCTATCTGAGTTCAAAGGCTGCTATTGCGTTGACACAAAGGAGAGAATTTGACTTGTCACCTGGCCAGCTCGATGAGAAGGTGGAGACCAAGAGAAACTGGGAACAATTAGAGTTGAGATTATTTCAGATCTGTTTTATTGACCTTTTTTCAGAACATTATTAATACACGACACACCCAAAAACACATTATGACTGTGCAATAACTTTTCTGATCTTCCCATTTAGTTTTAGGACACTGCATTCATATATCTACACTGCACGCAAAGAAGAGCCCAATTTGAACATCATCACAGCACATAGCATGCACCCCTCTTAAAGCTTTTACATCACTGAACATATTCACAAAATCAGACAGAAGCCAGAGCACACATACAACTGCCAGGGTCGCACAGTCCCCTAACTCTCTAAGCATAACAATACAGAATATTATAAAAGCATTATTTATATGAGAAAATGGACCTGGACCTGGACCTAGATCTACATTAAACACTAATCATTTGTTCCATGGATTTGTTTTTTTTTTCAATGAAATCTGTTAACACGTTGAGATTTCCTGCTAACTATCAGACAAGCAAAACTGAAAACATAACCTCCTTGCCTCAGGTAATGTTGTTGTCTCTTTGAAAATCTTCACAGAAGTGACTGCATTAAATCAAAACTAATCACCAGCACTGACAACTTGGAGTGGTTAAGTAGCCTAACGTTCACATCAAGTCCAGACTTGCATCCTATTAGTGGAAGTACGATACCCGTTCCAGACACAAAAACGTTCACCCTGATGTTTTAAAAAAAGTGCTTTCACTTGCTCTCTTAAAACAGGTGTGTTTCCAACCTGTGCAGTTTTATTTCCCAGGGAACCACATTCTGCAAAGATGACCTCAGATGCTGGCAGCGCGCTGCCTCGATCTTGACCGATGAACCAGAGATAAGCGCTCTGGAAGAGTCTGCTTTCTTGGCAAGATATGACACTGAGAATTATTGTACTGTATTTACAGTACACTTGCACAGGCACTACTTGACGACAACAACAGTGAGTCATCAGTAAACGCTTGAAATCTGAGACAGATCCAAGCGTCTGCTGTTCAAGCAGTAAATACTATGCCAGGCTGAATGTTTGTCATCGGACTCAGATTTAAGTAATAAATACAATAAAGTAATTATATACCCGCAAAAGACACAGGATAGTAAACATTCACATTCATTCTGCATTTGAGAGTATGTACCAGATTAGTGGTCAAAGTCAAATGCTGTGATTTTTGTAAACGGCTCTATAACAACAACAGCCACTTAATATATTTTATGGATGTAGTTTTAACACATGATGGTGCAATATTAGCACAGCAACTTGCAGTCAAAACATGCAGTCAGCTAGCATGCAACCTTTCACACAGAGGTTGAAAGGTTGCATGGAAAATGAATGAACTAAATCTCAATCTTCTTTTTGCACTATAATCATACACATATGTTTCCACTGACAGTATGTTGCCTTGTCTATTTATTATGTTTTATTTATTCTTCTAGTTGACTGTACTTGTTTTGCTTTTTTAAATTTGCTTATACATAATTTTTTTGTATTTCATGCACCTAGGTTTGAGAGAACCATCATTTCTATTCTTTGTGTGTCCTGTACATGCTGCAAAATTGACAATAAAGCAGACTTTGAATTGACTTTGAATTGAAGGTCTGGATTTTGAATCATCTTCTCTGCAGCCAGATCCGGTGATATGCTTTAGATATTAGAAAATGATGAGTGAATACAGTGGCATTCACACACTAATTTAGCAAATCCTTCTCAGTGTCATTTCCACATCATTAACCACTAAAATTGCTTAAGGATTTCTTGCATGGCAGTTTGCATCAAGAAAGCAATCACAGAAGTACAGTAAAAGGTGGTGACAGGATACAGATGACATCCTGTGCACTGGTCTACATGTTGGTGCCTCGTCCTGTTATTTTCTTGTTCCATTTTGTTTTGATGAGGATCCAGATTTTGTCAGCGGCAACACTTCACCACCAGACCTACCACCTCGCCTACAATATCCAATACTTCGATCAGACACAAATGTTGTCAGTTCTTACATGAAAAATACTTAGAATCTAATTCTATACATATACATTACATAAAATACTATATATATTTTAACTGACCTACCCAATATTGAACATTGCAACATTAACCTTTGTCCTCCTTTGAAGCTAATGAGTGGGAAAAGAGGGTTCTTAAAGATTAGGAATAACATCTGAGGGCTGCACTAAATAATGACACCCACCATGGAGCTGAAACAGGGCTGTTACCACCTGTGACAATGGCGTCCTCTGTCATTGTTCCCCACCAAATCTCCCAATTAAAGAGCTTCTGAAAAGCTGTACTGAAGACCCAACTAGTTCACTCTAAAAATACTGTCTGGGTCTCCAAATCTGGTCAAATCTCTCCCCCGTAAAGGCATAGTCTTGGTTCTGGTAATTACTTTGTAGAAGGTTTACACTGACAGAAGTTCTTTTTAAGCCAAATAAACATCTCTTAACAAACTGGCCTGAAACTCTACAAAAGAAAGGAAAAGTGAGGAGAGGATGGTGGTGTGGTGGGGTGGGGGGGGGGTCGCTACTATCCCTGTCTGAAAGAGAGGGGGAGGGGGGTGGTCGGTCATTGTAATGCAAATGTCATTGCCTTGTCTGCTGTTTGTGGCAGGAAATTTAATTAGCAGTTGTGTAGCTGTGATACAAACAGGTGGAATGCTAAGAATGCTCCTGATGACACACACACACACAGAAGAGACAGACTGAAAAACATTTCATTTTGCCACGAGTTTCAACTTGTTACCGCGCTATGGGCCAATCAGTAGCAACTTTTTTTTTTTTTGGCATATGACAAAATTTGTTTCTTTGTATCCTAGCAGCGCAAGCCTGCAACAATATTCAAAATCTTTGTCGCTGGAAGCCGTGATGTGAGAGTCATGAGGACCATTATTTTCCTTTTTAACAGATTCTTATAAAACAAGAACGGCACATCACTTTAGATGAAAAGCCCTTCACATATAAATGAATTACGAGGATTATTTAACTGAAACATTTCATGTGTACAAATGGCACTATTATTTTCCACTTAACAAGCCCCACAAGGCATTCTCCTCTCAGTTCTTTTGCTTTGCTCTGTGATTTCCTGACATGCCTTTGACTAGAGTTATGGGATAACCCATTAAAACCGTGTTAATATCAGATGACAAAATGTGCAAAAGCCAGACAGTTCACTTGGCACAAAGGGAGGTGAACGCAGCTCTATACGGATATGATCAACTGTAAACAGCAGCAAACTGATGGCAGCAGCTAAGTTCATGTCTATATCTGTAGCTGGCTGTTGGATTGAGAGCTGCTCCCCGAGGCAACAGTGGGCCTCATCAAGATAAGCTAAATACAGCATGAGCAAACACACATACACACAGCACACTCATGTATGTGCACACACACTCTCTCTCTCTCGCACACACACAGACACACAGCACATGTGACCAAAAGCTGTGTCAGGTCACCCGGTGCCAAAGACCACTGCAGCTGTCCTATTGATATCTGAACTGTACTACACACATGGGTCCATTAAAAACACTCAAAATGGCACACGGGCAACAGTGGACACAATCATGCGGGCAAGTCCAGAGGTGGCTCAAAAGAAGGCTAGACTAGAAGAGGCTCAGCCTTAAGAAGGACCATATTTGTCACTCTTGTAAATAACAGCCCAGAGTGACACTCGGTGCTGAAATGGACCAAAGCAGGGACTATGATCGCAGGCTGGGCTATTAAAGGAGAGCTTGGCCAGTAAAATCCAGCATAAAGATAAATAAAACAATTTTCTCCCCTTTCAAACTGACATTCTCATTAATAATCTTATCTGCTTCACAAGCCAATAAGACATTTCTCAGAAACCCTTCAGCCACCAGCTGCTTTCCGCTTTGTTTGATTCTCCTCTCTGAGCACTATTTCACTCTGACCTGCCTCTGCAAGCCAAAGCTATGCACTCTTACCACAAAGAGGGAGATGAAAATAACCTGATTAAAAACACTGACTTTTAAAAGAATAACATTTCGCCCCCTGGCCCCCTCCGTCCCCTTTCTTTCCATGACTTGGGTGTATTTGTATATCAAGTTGCCATGTAAACATAACAGTGTCACGCTCAAATTGGAGGGGGTGGAGGGGCTGATGGGGGGGTCAAGAGTTTTACCGCTGTCATCTCTTTATTTTCTCTGTAGCCACGGCAAGTTGTCTGACCAGTCGAAGTTTCTTGCTCTGACACTTCAAACCGAGCCGCAGAGTCCTCTGCACTCACATGTTTGGGCCAAATTGGAATACAATCACAGCGAGAGGGAAACACTACATTTTAATATATAACACAGCCTAGGTATTTATTAAGATTAACATAAGCACACTCAGACCTGTTTTGACCGGTTTCCACCAAAGAAAAAATAGAGGTCAGGCTACATCGGGGATACACCGCCTTTAAATAATCATTCAGCTCTGTTCTTGTATGAGATGAATACTTTATGTAAATACACATTTGAAAGTTTATAACTCAATTCATTAGCAGCGCGCACAGAGGACGTTAATTAGAGAAATTTTCATGCTGCAGAGATTCCTCCTGATGCCTCAATAGCAAACAACATTACAAATGACCGAGCACCTGACAGCTGTCTCTAAAAAGATAGTTCATTAGATTTAATGTATCTCAGGGGACAAAAAGAGACAAGACTCCCAAAAGGAAGGGGGAAAAGAGGTATGCAAAAGTGCTGGAAACTCATGAAAAGAGGAATTTAAAATCCTTTTTTCTGGGGGGGGGTCTAATATCTCATGGTTTCTAATTATTGCTATGGCACAGATTGATCCGGGCCTTTCACGCCTTAATGTGAGGTTAAACAGCAAACACAATGGGACCTGCCACCTCAACAAAGACGCAGTGCCACTTTAACAACAAGGTTATTAGCAAACAAAGTGCTTTTGTGTCTGTTCAACAGGTATGTTATGAGTAAAACCAGACAGGTAAGTAGACGATGCTGATGAAGTGTGTGATGAAAAGAGTGAGACATCCACCGATCCACTCAGCTTTATGTAAACTGGATAAAGTATCTCATGTGAGGCCTGGTTTTAAAGCACATAAACAAAATGATAACTTTTAATACTCTGAGACAAAACTGTAACGGGGACAGAACAGGGTGACAGCACCATCGTAGCACCACCTAGCTGCAAATACATCTAGTTATTCAAGCTATTTCTGAAATGTTAAAAAAAAATAAAAAACACTTTACGAAGTGTCAACTTTGGTCCAGTTGGACCGCTAACGCTGCACAAAGTGATAAACAGAGGTCAGCTCCTCTTGACAGTTTCACTCCTGAGATGGAGACCAAGTGCAGGCACCGGGGTTTGTTAGCGTGTTAGCGGCGTGCGTCGTATTAAGAAGTTCGCGCATGTCCTTGCTCGACTTTAATTCATCATAAAAAGGAGTCGGTTTGTGAGTTAGGAAAATAAAACACAAAATGGTCACGCTGAAATGAAAGTTGCCCCCCACCCCTTCCCCCTCCCCCGCTGAGTTCACGCTCGCCTACAGCGGACCGGCGACGTGCTAACGCTAACTAGCCTCGTTTGTGCCCCCCCCTCCTCCTCCACCTGCTTGGACACGGTTGCGAGAGGACACACGCCGAGAGCTAACTAAGTTTCTCCTGAACAGAAACAAACACAGAGCCGCTGCTGACCGCCCCGCACGCCGCCGATCTCACAGAGGAGCCCGCACACTCGCCTCTACCGTCGTATGTTAGCATTATTAGCTCCGCCAGTAGCCCCACTATTCCATCCATCTATCTATCTATCTATCTATCTATCTATCTATCTATCTATCTATCTATCTATCTATCTATCTGTCTGTCCATCCGGTTAGGATCGAGGTACGTTCACGTCTCGGCACACTCTTCACAACGTAGCAACAAGTGCAAAGTGATGCTGGACCAACTCGGAGCTGGAGTAACGTTGACGCTGCGTGTAAGCAGAGAGTAAGCGAAAATAAGAGTGTGAAATACACGTTTCTCTTTCTCTCTTTCTCTCTCTCTCTCTCTCGCCCTCTCTCTGTTTTGCCCGAGCTGGCTTTAGTGTGCAGGAAAGCAGAAATAGGTGGAAGTCAATTTGATGAAAGCCGCTCTCAACTTGGGGCGGATGCCACAAAGAAGGGAAAGTTATGTTGTGGAAAATAACCCAGCGCCGCGGTCCCCAGCATTTTCTTTTTCACATTTTAAGCTCAAGACAGAATCTAAACTCTATAAGAATTATAGTCACCTTTGCCTTGAGAAAAGTTCTGCCCTGGCTCTCTTTCCCCTCTCTCCCACTTCGCTCCGTGACTTCCAGATGCTGCTGCTGCTGTTGCTGAGTGTTGCGCCCGTTGGTAAGTAACTGTCTCCACGGCTACAGTCACTATGGCGCGACGGGGTCTCGAGGCAACTGTTGCTACCCTCGAACGTCGACGTCAGGGGCCCTCACTCTGCGGGGGGAGGGGCCAACTCGACACAAGACCCGCCCACTCAAATACGGATATAAGCGTTTGAATTGAGCCGCGAGGGGGCGATGTTAGATAGGGAACAAAAAGTAATAACATTAATCTAAAATAGAAATGTTTACAATAATATGAATAATACATATAAAAAGTAAAATATGTGCAAGATATGTTTTTAAAATGAAAGAGCTGTACATGTTGTATAGGAATATGCAAAAGTATAACAAATATGTCCCATATAAAAGTTCAAAAGATTTGCATTAATTTAATAGTTTAAGTAAAGTAATTATTATCACAACTGACGTCAGTTTTGTTAAGATGGCACAGTTGAAAATACACATTATCTTTTTAATTAAACTGATTAATTAAACTGATTAGATTTTAGTTACTTTCTCAGATATATTCCAGCACTTAAATTAAGCTCCAGTAAAGGACAACTCACATTTTTTTAAACTAAAGACTATTGTGAGAAATTACTTGAATATACAACTTTATCTCCTTTCTTCCAGATATTGATTTATTTGAACTCCTTACCATATTCTTTCATTTACTGGGTCATTCTCTTATTGTTATGATCTATATATGTTACTGTATCTATTATCTGATAGGTATTTGTTTCATATTTATAAATAGTAAATAAATAAACAAGTTTTTTTTACACATGTAAATAGTCGTGCGCAAAAGAGTCCAACCAGCCTTGATTTTGCATTACACATCTTCAGCACATGGTGGCAGCATGTGTCCATGGAACAAGTTGCCCACAGCGCATCAGATGAAGATTACTTATCTCAAACATACTATATCACATCTTCCGGACAAACTTAAGACAAATGCCTGAGATACTGCTGATAAACGGAAAAACAAGAGTTAGTGTGACTCTCTCTTATCTTTTATGTTTGCTTTTTTTTGTTGAGCATAGGCTCAACATATCTTAATCAATATGTGTGTGGACAATACAATTTTAGACTAATTTTGAGAATAATTTTTGGGGATGCACTGAGTAGACTTTTTCCTCTATTATGGGTGTTTGTTTGTTTATGTTATTTCTAGAGCATGTATGCTTTCGTGTGTATACATTAGATTTATTGTCAAGCAGAATTTAACATACAGGGAATTTGCCTCATATCTCGGTGCAAGATATTAAGATAAACCTATATTAAAATAGAAATTTACAATAAAACATTGTGATTCCTCAACCTTCATATTTCTACTTCTTTCAGAGGCAGTGTGCTCCATGTGATGCAGGCAGGGTGTCAGGTGACAGTGGAGGTGTCACACTGACTCCGGCAGGTGTCACGGATCAGTTCAGACCTTCTGCAGGTGAAACAGAGCACGAACAGTCCACAGACTCACACTCTGCTGCCGGTAAGTCCTGAATCCATTACCGGCTTTTTTAGGTATTCTCCTCATCCATCACTTTATCTCTACACCGGCGCATCCAGCCACATGTTTCTGAGTTTATATATTGTTGTTTGTTTGCATGTGGCTGTGAGAGCCAAGCTCAATAGAGATCTTTTGTCAAAGCTAAATTAAATTAAAGTTATGATGCAGCGTTTATCTGAATGGAAAGTGACTTTAATCATCACACAGGAGTTTAGGGCTCAGTTATTTAACGGTGACACTGCTTATCAATACTTTAGTTTACTGTCATTAATACAAATGTGAAGAAATAGCCGTTTTTTAAACAGTGGTGTTCAGCAGAGACTCGCCGGTAGTTAAGCCGCAGAAGAGGCTCTGATGACAGATGAGCTGACGGTTCATCCCGCCCCTCAGCTAGTTAGCCTCTGCTGTGTTAGCATCACTTGGGTTTGTCTTTCTTTCTTAAAATTTGAACCTAATTACCAACTATTGAGAAGTTTCTGTCCATACCTGAATATACACTGGTTTTTAGGACTGTACTTGGTGGTTGACTCTGAAAAGTCCCTCATTTTACCAAAGTAAATTATAATTATTTAGTTAGCATACAACAACTTCTCTCTCCCCACAAAGCCTTCTGGGAGTTGTAGTTTTGGGCTGCCAATCCTTTGAGCGTTGCAGTCTTAGGTATGGATGAGAAGTTTTCATTTACTTAGCTACAGATTTATTTTTCTTCTAAGGGTGGTACTTGTACTTTACTGGAGTCTTTTTATTTTCTGCTACTTTGTACTTCTACTCTACTACATTTCAGAGGGAAATATTGTACTTTTTACTTCACCACATTTATTTGACAGTTTGACCACCTTATTGGTGGCAGAGGCTCTGTCCTTTGGGACTTGACTTGAGAAAAGGGCCACAGTATAGTGTTATTGAAGTCACTGGACTGGAGGCTGTCAGAGAGATGACCGTTCACCTCCTGGGCTCTGTCGAACCTCAGCTGCCTGAGGGGTTACTGTCACTCCATCATCCCTCCCCTAGTTGCATGTCTACAGGTCTGATTAATTAAGAATGATTAACTGATTTATAAAGAAGGTCTAAATACATTTTCTTCTAAAATCAGATGGTTAGATAACTTGGTTTGAATTAAATGACCAAACAGTTTGTAAAATACTTAAGATGGCCTCCCACTTATTACAACATGCTCATAACATGCTATGGTGTTAATAAAACTATACAGACTTAGACTTAGACTTCACTTTATTGATCCCTTTGGGATGACTCCCTCAGGGAAATTCAAGTTTCCAGTAGCACATTAGAAAAGAGCACACAGATAGAAAGAGCAGCACACAGATAAAAAATAGACAAGCACTTAGGTTAAAATACAAAAATATACAAAAAAATAGGATATAAATAATGTAAATAAATAAAGTGAATACGGTTATATATATATATAATATAAGCTACACTAATACAAAATAATAAATACATGAACATAACATGCACTTTTGAGGTTTTAATTTAAAAGTATATTTTAAAGGTATTTAAAGATTTTATTTTTATTATTACTTTTTTGACAGTGAAGTATTGACGTTGTGAAGTAAGTACTAAATCTGAAATTAAAAAATTTGCTTCACCACTGCATCTCACACGTGTTTTTTGTGTTAATGTACATTAGCTCAAGGGTTTATAGGCCAGGTAACCAGGACAGTTTTATCTTTGTAGATGATTGCTTAATTTAGTGACCATTAATGTAAATGTTAAATATTTGATTATCAAAGCTACATATTTGATTCCCATAAAAAAAGTCAGCGCTAGTGACAGAAGTACCCAGTTCTTTTATTCTTTATTAAAATGTTAAGTACCCATTTAATAAAATGAGTTCCATTTCAGAATAATATGTATTATCTTATTGGAGTATGATTATTGATGCATTAAAATGTACATCACTTAAATGTTTCAGCTGGTTACATGCCTTTATGTACTGCTGGGTAGCTTACAAATTTCCTCCTGTGGATCATTATTGCTAATCTACATCTGATTTCTAAATCTGATTTCTATATGATCGGATTCATAGTGCAGAAGAAGTGTAAAGTAGCAGAAAATGGAAATACACAAATAAAATACAAGTATCTCATCTCATTTTACCATAGTACAACTTTAACTTTGTACATATATATAATATATATACTTTACTTTCTACCGCTGCTCAGCTGACAGCTCTGTCTCTGCAGAGCGTGGGATGAGACAGGATGTCACTGACCGGTAGTAACCTCAGTGCAGGATGCATCAGCACAAAACACATCCTGCAGCATTTCAGTTCTTTCGCGCATGAGTACACCAGATCAGCTGGTCTCTGCGCGTCACGTGATGCTGTGGTGTGGTGGCTCTACGTTTTCGTCTCTCGTGGCAATTGGCTGAGACTGATCTTTCTATAGAGTGGTGATGGCACACATTTTGTGAGGTCATGACAGCATCTACACGTGTCCGATATTTTCAGACTCATCTCAATAATAATAAGGCCCCTTTAGATAAAAGTCACCAAATAATGATGGCTGTTTTTTAAATACATATAATACGCACCTACAGATGCATTTTACATGATGTACTGTTTTTTCATTTGCTTTTTTAATTCATTTATTTACTTATAATCCAGTTTATTTTCATGTGAGATGAAATGTAAAGAGTCAGCTTACACAATTTAAGGGTCAGATTTTTGGGGGGGTTTTATGTCATGTATTTTAATCAGTATGAGTTGGAAATGTATGTCCTTTCTGCTTCCCCCTGCTTGCACTTCTTGTTCTATTGAACCGTGAAGGCGAGAATTTAGGGGAAATTATATGAAGGAAATACCATTGGTTTTTTTAACCTCTGGTGCTGTTTCAATGTTTGATTAATGATTTTTTTATGTGTATCAATTGCAACATATTCTCATTTGAAGTTAACCACCGGTTAAAAATGGGAAGTCTTCACAGCTGGAAATCCCCACACGTGCTTCACTCACGGGCAGGAAGGTTTTCTTACGACGGGTCATGACCTTTTCTTCACTCCTTTTATTTTGATTCCTTTTTCTTGTATCATAAGCACAGTGTTTACCAGCGGCAAACATTTCCTTGCAGTTGGTTCCTCTTCAGAGCGGCTTTCTTTGTTTAATTACCCTGCATATCAGGTCAGGGCTCAGAAGAACGAGAAGTACAGGACTAACTGGTCAATCTGTATCTTACGTTTTTTTTCGTGTGAGAGTCAAAATGACAAACTGTGCTATGAGTGATAAAGCTGCAGTGTTAACTTCAACACAATTATCAGGTTTTTTCTATATCTAGACTCAGATAGGTTTTTGCTGCTGTGATGCATTCAGCTGTGTTTTTGTTTTGATTAGAGGCTTTAGCATCCATTGCATTATACTATTTTGCAGTGGTGGAGCAATTTGGGTCCTTTACTGAAGTAAGTAATAATACCACACTATACTATTATCTATGCCCAAACCCAAACACTATTTAGTGTCATTTAAGGCAAATAAAAGCAGCAAATCCTCACATTTGAAATGCTGGTGCTATTGATTTTCTTTCTGATCAAATAACTGATTAATCTTTTCAATTGTGTGCTTAAGCAGTTAATTTATTCATTGATTGGTTATACTATTTTGATAATCAATTTACCTTTTCAGTCATTTTTCAGCCAAGTGATCCAATATCTGTTCTTGTCTGTGTTTTATTTTATTGTGTACTGAGTATTATTTGGGTTTTAGACAGTTAGTTGGATTAGATAATCAATTTAAAGATCGCTTGAGCTGTGGGAAACTGAAAAGGATATTTTGACCAATTTTATCACATTTATCTGCAAAACAGTTAGTTTAATCAAGAGTTGATAATGAAAACAATCATTAGGTGCATCCTGTACAGTGGCGTTAAAGTAATGAAGATTGCAAAGAGGAAGATCAACCTGTATTGTTTTTAATAATGTAGGTCACAGGATGTGAGCGTCTTCGCAGTGTGCTTAAGAATGAAGATCTCCGTCAGTGGAAAGTCATACAACCAAGCCAGCGCAGCTGCACTTGTAATCTGCCCTCGGAAACCTTTTGCATGTAGTTTGCCCAACAGTAACCTCTAGCTGCAGTGTGTATGAGTATATCTGTAGGGGGATGGGTTTGAGTTTCACAGCATCATCTATCAAGTGTGTGTGTGTGTGTGTGTGTGTGTGTGTGTATCCTCAGAGCCACTTCCCCCATCTTAGTCATTTGGCTTGTGTGCCCTTATATGGGAAATGGATCTTGTGGTGTGAGCTGTTTTAGCCTATCAGGCTGCTTTTGGGTGATAAAGGGGGGTGGGGAGCGTGTCTGGAGGAAGCTGGGTGGGGTTTTCAGGGGGTGGAACCAACCGAGCCGGCTGCTGTTTGAAAATGAATGATATGTGGCTCAAGTTGTAGAAACAGTGAGCCGTATTTGTGTGTGTGTGCGTGTTGAGCGGCAAACTGAAGCCACCACATTTACAGGAAGAGAAAAAGGAGACGTGTTTGATTCTAGAAAAAACCTTTGGAAAACAATCAGATTCCAGCAATGCAATGTGAGTATCTCAGTTTATTTTCTTAATTTCACGTTTCACGTAGCTGATGTAGTCCTCCTGTCCTCCAGCTTTCACTTACATAGTTCAGGTTTGATAAGACAGGGGTTAGTGATGATCGCTGAGAAATACCCTTTCTCATATGTATGTTTCATGTTTGGTACTCTAGATTTTATTGGAAGCAAGACTGTTTAAATTCCTCAGGTTTTATGCCTTGATGTGACTTCCCTGCTCATGTTTGGCTCAATCATTCCCTGACATTAGATCTACCGTTGTAATTAAATAGAGCTCATTTTTTTAGCCCGATGCTGTGATTCACAAGGTTTAATCTGGTCATTTGATGTGAAACGTGTCTCACTCACCCCCCCACAACATGTGGACAGCTGCTCGCTTGCAAAAGGGTGTAACCCAACCAGCAGATTCATGTGAATTAGCCGGACGGCAATGTTACATTAAAGGGAAGCCTTGTGCAATTTTATTGAAACCTCTGCATTAGCTTTCAAATACTGAAAACTGGATCAGAAACGTTGCGCCCGACGTGGCGACTGTACAGTGAGGATGCTGAAGATCACGCCCAGTCGTAAACTGCTCCGCTGGGTGCTGTTCAGAGGCAGCAGCTGGCTGATGCAGATCTTTCAGGGACGTATTGATGGAAAACCAATTTGTTTCACTTGTGTTTTGAGCCACAACATTAGGTTCAGACAGTCAGGTGGAGATGGTCGTCTTCTTGGACAAGGGGGAACAATGAGAGACCAAACTGAAGGGAGGGGTGGGGTGTTTGTCTTGTCTGGTTGACAGGGGATTAACCTAACTGAAGTTTGCATGCATGGTGCTACTGTCAGAGAGAGCCTCTTGTTTGGTTTTAAGCATTTGTTTTTTTGGGTGAGAGGAGACTCTTCTTCTACATGAACCACTGATGAAACCAAAGATTTACATGTTACCTTTCCAACTGTTGCATTTTCCCTTTCTGAATCCAACAGCTGGTGCAACGCTCGACTCTGCCCCACATTCATAATCCTCCCCTGATTGCATGAATGTGGTTGTAATAATGATGTCAGTTTGCGCAGTGCTAAATCCGTCAGATAATTCATCCTTGGCATTAATCGTGCTGGCAGCTGACAAGGAAACTTGACAGGAGCCACGCAATAAAGGAAAATGCCGCCTGTCTTTCTGGCCTAATAGTAATATCAAGTAGAAATGATTAGTCAGTTAATTGATTTGTTGGACAAAATTCACCACATCTATTCTGATGATAAAACCATAATTTGAAGTATTTTCAAGCAAAATTACTTCTCTGATGTGAAAGTTTGCTGCTTTTGTCAGTCTTGCATAAATGTAAACTAAGCAAGACATTTGAGGTAGTTAGGTTTACGATTTTTGGTTACTTTAATGACAAAAGAATTTGTCAGTCGACAGTTTCATTTATCCTGAAAATGCTGATTAGTCACAGCCCTACTTTGCAAGACTCCCTGTTTTTTTGCATTTGGGTTAATGAGAAGTTGAAGTGAAGGGGAAGCCCACAGACATGTCCCATGGGTGGGATGAGTAAACCACAGCACTGGGGGAGGCAGATTATGATAAACCTGAAAGTGATAGTTTACCACAGCAGGCAGGAGATTTTTTTAGTAACTCAGCAGCATCTTGACAAACTGTTTGATGATGTAAGGCCTTTGTCACTGCCTGACCAGAAGCTGGGGGCTGTCACACCAGAGCTAAATCAGAAGCATGCATCTCGAGCCTCGGGTTGCAATCTGAACGTGCTCATGTGATGATAGTTCATCAGACCAAAATGACTTGAATGGGGAAATGAAATGGGGACAAGCAAGAAATAGCCTCAGGGATTTTTCCAGTCTGATGTTAAAGGCTATATTCGTCCAGAATTGGAGGGTATAAATGACTGAACCTTTTCTCAAAAACAGTGTCCCGCCCCTCATCCCAGGACCAAAACAATGACACTAAAGAAATGGGAGGGGGGGCCGCCAAGACCGATACGGATACCCATTCTGTATATCTCCACCCTTAAATGAATACTGCTGGAAACCCACAGCTGTGTCCTTGAGGAATCTGCAGCTGCATTTGGAGGAGGAGGAAGGAATAAAATGGCACCTTTGCACGGCCACGTGAACAGTGAGATCACCCTGTGACATCTGCCTCCTTGGCTGAGAGACCTTCAGGCCTCAGTAACGACGTCTCCTCGGGGTCAGCTGGCTGCTCGCCACATGACTGAACAATTGATTTTTTTTTTTTAAGTTAATGACATTTCTCAATTTCCCCATAATTTCTTTCCTGCCATTTTAGATACAGTTCACACATGAAAGACTCTATCTGACCCGTTTTCTTAGCCATATGTCGGAAGGTGCGGTTGGCGAATATGTGTCGAACTCTAAAGAGTACTGGAAAATATTTTCGGCCCCGCTCTCTGACCCCCCGTGGGCTGTTTCTTTCCACTTAGCCCAAGCTCAGTTGTCCCCAGCAGGCGAGTCATGATAGGCTGTCACCACAATAGGCAGACGAAGCCGCTGGTATGTGTTTTCAGCTCTTTTAAATAAACAGGCCGGCAGCAGCTCAGGCCTGTCATTGACCAAAGAGGGGTGCCTGAATGAGAGAGTGAGCGTCACGGAGGTGAGAGTTTGTCAGTGGCTGAGCGGTGATGGTTTATTGTTTAGGTGGATTTGCTGCGTTTCCTGTGATGAGGTAATGACAAAGGCAGAACAGGACTCTACCTCCAACTCTTTTCAAATGGAGCTGTTCTTTTTTTCACACCTTAACGCCTTGTAAATAATGCAGGATAACTGATGGAGGATTAAAAAAAATCAGGCCAACTTTGTCAGTCTTGTCGCTGAATCTCATAATCAAAAGTTTTGTCTGCATGGCCCTCATTGCATTTTGACAGGGTGGAGCAGTGGAAACATTAATCAGAAAGGTGTTTTGTTGACCAGAGACGGCAATGACGGGCAATCCATTATTCACCACAGGACAGTGTTATCTATAACATGATTTTCCACTCTGCAGGCTTCATATGTTCACCACACCGTTGCCATACAACCAAATTTTGTCAACAGAGCAGTCGTAGTATAGACAAATACTGTATTTGTTCAGCAGCTCATAAAGGCAGCTGTAAAGATTGATAAGAGGCAAGATGGAGCTAGACAGAGAGGTGGTTCTCCATTTTCTGTGTTCATTCAGAGTTCAGTCATGGTTTGTTATCAATATGTAGAAATGTGTAGCTAACTGATTAAACACTGAGCCAAAGACAAGCATGGATGTGTAAATTAACCCCAGCTACGACTGCTGGAAGTTTGTGACCCAGTGCCAACAGCAGTCAGGTGTGAGTCTTGTGAGTACTACAAACTGCCGGCTGTCGCATGCTGGTGTTACTGTGTCGCAATTAGACCAGAGGAGTAATCTTTATTTTCCTTTTCTAAAAGTCAGAGGGTATCTTCCTTCTCAAACGAGGCCAGACTCTTACTCCAAAAGAGTGTTTGTGGCAAGTTTTGATTATCAAGAAAAAGGCATCCACAACATAAAATATTGATACATCTACACATGAAATGAATTACATCACCATGGCATTTAATTTAACAGGCCCTTTTCACAGTTTGCTCATGTTTTTTTTCAGTAGAGTAAATGATGAAACTCTTTGTTGAGAAAGTAATCATCAGTTGCAGCCAATAGACTATTGGTAAATTCGTTGTCCCTGGTGTGTATTTATCCTCTCCTTCATGTCCATCAGCGATAACTTTACTTTGTTGCAGATGCTTGTAGGAGATGGACTTGTCAAAAACACAGTAGTTAACAACCCATCTCCCCCAACGTCTCTCCTCTCTTTTAGTGACCGCGTGTGAGCCCACCTCCATGTCCGAGGCCGCGGTGATGGAGCCTCCCAGAGCAGGCGCCTTCCTGGAGTCATCCTGCGGTGTAGGAGACAGCGCTGCTTCCCTCGATGACGTCAATGTGGACGCAGCAAAGTACGTCCACACAAACATGTCCAGGACACTTTGGCACTGCTGTCTCAAGAGCTCTGGTTCCCAACCTGGGGGAAAGGTCTCAAGATGACCAATAAATTATAGAAGGAGAGTAAACACAATGTTCTGGTCCATGAATTTACAGGTGGTTGTTACCTGTTTAAAATACTGAATGGTTTTGACTTCTTCTGGCCTCTGGGAACCATTGATCAAGAGTCAGGTGTTGTCAGGGATTACAATATTACTACACTGATCAGTAGTTGGAAGGGCTTTTTGGAACGTAGCGTCACTGTCTTTCACTAAGATTTGAATACGAGAGGGAAATCACAGGACACAGATGGCAGTCAAATAAACCACATGTTAGAGCTCCATGTCTGTAGTAGTTCATATAATTGTAGGAATGGTTTGGTCTTGAAGCTTTAATGCAACAATGACGTAAACTTCACTTTGAAGCTATCACTGTTAGTGTTTACAAGATCTACTGTCGAGATGAAGGTATGAAATGTACTTTCGGGATGATGAGCAGCGATTTGGGAGCTGAGTTTTGTCCCCATTCGTGAGTCAGCGCCCTGTCGGGGCTCTGCCTGTGGTTCCCCCCCGAGGATGCAGCAGTCACTTCAGGGATCCACCCTCCTGTGTTAGGTGACGTTTTTTTTCCCCTTTCATTTTCTTTAGTGAGTCTTCAGAGGAGGAGTCCGCAGGGGAAAGGGAAGAGGAGAGCAACACACAGGATGAAGTCAACAGCACCAAGACTACCAAGGTCCCCGCTGAGCAGACGCCAAACACACAAACAGGTGAGGGCTGAGGAGAGGCCGCCAGTCGAGCGCGTTTGCTCTTTCTTTGTCCCTCCCTGAAATCTAACAACCATAAAGGCCATGCAGCCAGATTTGAATGATGATAAGCAACATTCAAACACTGTGGGCTTTATTCTGAGCTGGGTCTGGTCACTGTGTCGGCTCTAGATGCTTAAGTCAGCAGTGGTGACGTGTTTTTGATTTTTTTTTTTTTCCTGAGGAAGAGGGTCAAACAGAACTGCCTACATTCTTTGGCAGAACAAACTTGACTTTCCTTTTCCTGCCTTCAGTCTCACTTTGACATTCCTTCCTGTTTTAGTCACTAGGCAAAAAAAAAAAACACATCAACTACATGAAATCAGATTTTTTTTTACGGGAACCTTCACTATCAGTCTTAACACTGAAGAGAAGTTAATCTTTCATTGCGTAGGATTATACACGTAAATCATCCTGAACTAAACTGTCGAGATAAGAAATGATTCACCGTCCTGCCCCCTCCTCTGTGTGCTCATAACTAGCTGTTTGCATTTGGTTATAAATCCTCCATTATTTAGTTCCTCCATCTGTCGGGTCACTGACAGACATGTTTTTTTTTTTCATCAAAACTGCAGTTTATTACAACTGTGTTTTATTTTTGAGGGCGATTGTTTCAAGATAATTTGTTGTAGATACCAAAGTAACTGAGAGATCTCTGAACGTGGCAAGATCTCTAAAAATAGCTCTAACGTGGCATGAAACATGATGGTAAGATGATCCGACAGGTTGTGGCCAGGTCACATTATCTAAACCAAAGGTTTAATAATCCCTCGCTGCACATGTGCGCACACACAACTGTCACCAGTGTGATAGTTAAAAGTTGCACAAGTAAGTTATTCTGTAAACTCTGCTGGATGTTTGGACGATGAACAGTTATTGTTGTTTTACTCTTTTGCTGATGTCTTTGTTTACAACCTGCATGATGACCTGACTGCCCGTGTGTTGACTCATGACTCATACTATGTTATTTGGGCAGTGCCAAATCCTGGAATGAGGCTCCACCTTTGCACAGTTTACTTCTTCTTTTGAAGCTATTAAAGAATGGAACAAGCTTCCTGTCAATTCAAAACACTGCTATGATTTCCAAATGGCCTTCAAGTAACCAGTGTTGCCAACATTAACATGATATCTTGATATTTTGTTTTCATAAAATTGATAGATGAGTGTCATTTTTTTATGTCTGCATTGTGTTTTGTGTTTATGCCTATCAAATGTGTGTTTGAGTGTGCATAAGCCTGCGTAAGTGTCAGTAGGTTGTTGGTGCATTTATAGCTAATTTTTGAAATGATATGTAGGTTTTGCCTTGTGCATAATTGTTGCTGTTCACTGGAGGCTAATAGCTAGATATGTTTCATGTGACTATGTTTGTTTCTCCATAACAGTTAACTTAACATCAGGATGGCTCATTTGCAGTGCGGCCTATGTTTGTTTTTAGCTTTAATACAGTGAGAGGCTTCCCCTCAAACATTCAGGGTGGAGCTCAGTTGAATAAAGAGATTCCTCTGCAAAGTTTAGTGCATTTTCTTTGGAGAAGAGAAATCTCTCTTGACAACACTTTTCATTATTTTTCCTAGTGAAAGCCCTGCGCCCAAACTCCTTGTCGGTGCCTGCAGCAGGAGAGCCCGGCCTGTGGACGTCACAGGGGGATGCAATGGTGAAACTGAGGATGGAGGACTCCGGTCTGGCCGCTGAGACTCCTTTGACCGTCAACCAGATGTTTACCTCAGCTGTGGAGCGCTTTGGCGACTACACAGCTCTGAGCTGGAAGGATGGCGAGCAGAAGAAGAGCCTGAACTACAGAGAGTACTACCAGACCTGCCGCACCGCTGCCAAGAGCTTCCTGAAGGTAGGTTCTTCATGATTGAGTAACAAAAAACAGCAGTCATTCTGTGAATAATATCAGTACAACACTCCTCTGTGAGGATTTAGCTGTTTTTCTCTGATTCATATCAGCCGTAATTAAATATCTTTTGGCTTCTGGGTGGTTGGTAAAACAAGACAAGACAAGACATGAGAATATGTCTTCGGGAAATCATTATGTACATCTGTGACATTTTATAGATAAATTGACATAAACAAAAGATGAATCAGTAATGGAAATGTTTGTTAGTTTCAACCCAAACAGTGTGGCTGGTGGTTAATGTGTATCTTGTATGATGGATTATATATTATATAATAATATTAAACATCGCGGAAATCTGATTCAACATCCCGACAATCAGTGATGAAATTTTAGGACATGGCATTGCACAAGTTGAGAAAATCCCACAGGGTAGTCTCATATCAAAATGTAGAAAATTTCTTCATTTCACAACACCTGAAAATAGAGAGTCATCTGCGAAGTGACAGAGAAAAAGCATTTTTCTGTTCAGTTCTTCAGTATTTGCCGGTCTAAGATTCAGTTTCAAACAATCGACTTCTGTTGTCATTGTTAATTGTGTTTAGCGTTTATTGTGCCGAGTCAGTCTAGACGCACGACACCGCTTGAAGGAGTCGGGCTGAAATGTCAGTGAGGCAGTTGGAGACAGGCGTCGGCTGTTCGTGCAGGACAGAGCACGTTTTTGTTTATTGTGAAACCCAACACTTAGTCAGCATGGAGACTCAGCGGGGCTCACGTACAAACACACACATCGTGCAACACGTGTCTCTCTGTTCTTACGGATACAAACTAACCTGAACTCGATGCCCCCAACGCGTGCAACGTGAACTTCATCGTTAACAAAGCTGTCTTAAGTCAGCGATGAGGTCAAGTTTCCCTCTGCAGGAGTCGAGAGGCCTCATGTTATATCTCAGCTTCTGTTCTTAAACACTTAATGCATTATTTAAAAATCTCACTTGGGTTTCAGTTTATATCGTGGCAGTGTGCTGTACGTTTGGCTGTGTACCTGTTTTCATGACCACAGCTGCCGTGGCAATGCGCATCAAGCATTCATCGCTCTGTAGGTCAGCATCTCAGCGATTCAGTCAATTCAGTGTTTTGTTTCTGAACACACAGGGGACAATGTTAAGTTTTTCTTCAAACGTGAACTTAAGCATATTTAGTGGAACAGAGGCTTCATTTGACGGAAGCAGAAGTAGAGATCTAATTCATAGAGAGTTGGGGGTGAAATGCTTACTACTTGAACCTCAGTGTCCCCTAGTTTGAATGTGATCAGGAACTTTTATTGCATGTTATCCTCCTTACTCTCCCCTCACATTTTCTGTTAGCCTTTCAACTGTATAGCTGCCAAAGTATTAACAAATAAAAGAAAACTTAGAGGGAA
>JBAJHX010000106.1:8775886-8792971 GCA_037176925.1 Amniataba percoides
TCCCCTCACATTTTCTGTTAGCCTTTCAACTGTATAGCTGCCAAAGTATTAACAAATAAAAGAAAACTTAGAGGGAAGAGAGATTACACTGAACCTGTAATTTCCCAGCAGCAGACTCAATGGACACATTTAGGAATTTGTTGTTTTATTTATGCTTTAACAGTATGTTTTGTCTTTCTGCAGCTTGGTTTGCAGCGTTACCACGGCGTCGGCATCCTGGGCTTCAACTCCGCTGAGTGGTTCATCTCTGATATTGGAGCCATTTTGGCAGGGTGAGTTTCGTCTTTATCTCTGAACTGCAGTGAGTTTATGTGACTGTCAGCCACGTAATGAGCTCAGTGTTTCCTCCCTCAGTTTCAGTGGCAGCTCTGTGTGTGTGGGTATCTCTGTGCATGTCGACCATACCTGAGTGTTGCAATCAAAGAAATGAAATGTGAGCAAAGCAGAGCACAGACGTCAGCAGGCCAGTTCAGCACGTAGCCTCTTAAGACAGCTTGATAGATTATAGCTCTCTTTTGAACAGACAGTTCATCAAGTGCAAGAGAATGTTTGTTCACATAGATAAATGTACTCGAGTGTTTCCCCTTTATAATACCTTATACACTACAGTTCAGAGGGAAATAATGTGCTTCTCAGTCCACTGTTTGTCACAGCTTTAGTTACTAGTTACTGTTCAAATTAGGATTATGTTTTACAAAACTACAAAACTCTTTTGGTGGGGCCTGGCCTCTAGATTTGAAGCCACTGCACTAAACCACCTGACAGTGTGCACCAAGGTTCACATGCTCCACCATGACCAGCTGCAATAGTAAAATGCTACTTTAACACTGATGCATGCATTAAATTCAGGGCTTTTATGTGTGACAGCGTATTTGAGTTTTGAGGTCTTTTTTCGCTAAATGATTTGTGCACAGATCACATAACAGTGATCACACGCCTTCATTCAGCAAACCGTAAGGAACCGAGAAATTCACTCTATCTGAGAAACCAAAAAAAAACTGTATAATTAAGAACCGAACCCGCTGATTGGTCACAGCCAGATTTGCGTCAAGTCTATTAAACATCTGTTATCTAAAGTTTTTTTTTCTTCACATTGTATACCCAGTTTGAGCTGAGATTATAGCCACAGCTTCTACATTCTGCAGTTCCTTGAAGGCTGATAACAAGACAGCCTCAAGGGAATATTTGTAGTGACACACAGAAGAGCAGTACGTGTTGTTTCTCTTGTGTGCCAAGACATAGAAGTTCTTGTGTGTGAGCTTTAACACACATGCTGATTACTCTACATAGACTATCCAGTTTCCCACGCCTAAACCTCTCTAGGCTGATGGCAATAAGAATGTGTCTTGAAACTGCTGTCAGCCTGTCAAACCGGTCCTGATCAGCCCAACACAGGTGTAGTTTGGCAAACTCTTCTAGTAAACGTTGTAGTAAACTGTTGTTTGCAGATCATTTTTGCTTCAAAGGTTTTACAATGCTGCCTGGTTAGGTAGCTTCTTTTGCATGGGGCAATGTTTACTAGCAATACAGAGTTAAAACAAAAAAATCTATTAGAAAATGGAGAAAATAAAGAAAGTTAATGAAGATACATTTTCACCCAGATTTGTGAAGTGTAGTCTCCCTTTCTCTTGATGAATAGGGTTAATGAGAACAGAAGGGCAACTCCAGTGTCAGTCAACTGATCAAAGTTGAAAGCACGTACAATACGGAGGGTTTAGGGATGTCAGGTCTCACCTCACTGCAGATTAAATGAACTATTCTTGTACAGCAGGTTTGTCCATACAAGATCCTGCTCCCTTTAAATGTGAAAGAGAAACTGTAAAGTCTGACTTGTCCTGTATCTTTTTGCAGCGGGTTTGCTGTGGGCATCTACACCACCAACTCTCCTGAGGCATGCCAGTATGTAGCAGAAAACTGCAAGGCCAATATCATTGTGGTGGAAAACCACAAACAGCTGGAGAAGATCCTTCAGGTGAGATGAGCATTGCATATAAATACCTGCAGACAGCCATGAAGTCGAGGTCTGAAAACGTTTATGTACCACATGTCATGTAGGAAATCTGTCCTCTCTGGATGAGACTGGTGCTGTGTCCCAAATTCACGCTAAACACTAACAGTATATGCTAACTGTTGCTTTGGTTAGTATATGAGACCGCAACACTTTTAATCATTTTCTGTTACCAGGAAATGATACAGTACTTGTATGTGTCACTGCCAATTAAGCTACAAAAGATAGCATAATGTTTTTCCAAATGTCCAGCAGATTTTTTATACACATCCACAGCACAGATAAAAATCAAAGACTTTGGGCAGCATACTGACACGTGCCATGAGAATTCTTTACCTTTTCAATTTAACACATTAGAAACTTAAAATCCTCTCATGTAGTAATGATTTGACACACAACTAGAGAGTTTTGCATCCCAAATCTTCTCAATTAATAGAGTATTTGTCTTATTTTCTGTCATAAAATAACATTGTAGCAGTGTAGAAATGACACCAGCCCTTTTGTTGACTGTTGTCTGCAGTTATGTACTCATCAGATCTTCTGTCTATTCTCAGGTTGAAGACAAGCTGCCACACTTGAAAGCCATTATCCAGTACAAAGATGCACTAAAAGAGAAGAGACCAAATCTGTACACAGTAAGCAAACAATCTGCATATGAGATGAGGCATATAAAGATTTATTTGGGCGATGTCTAAGTGATTTCTTTGCGCAACGCAGTGGGCCGAGTTCATGGAGCTCGGGCGGGACGAGCCCGACGCGCCCCTGGACACGATTATCTCCAGCCAGAAGCCCAACCAATGCTGCACGCTCATCTACACCTCAGGAACCACAGGCCAGCCCAAGGGAGTAATGCTCAGCCATGATAATGTAAGTTGCATGAAACAAGCGTGACTTTACATCTGAGAATGGAACACTTTGTACACGTTTTGTATAGCACATACATGACTGAAAGCTAAGAGCACTGGTCAGGCAGGTTTCTACAGACTGTAGATATGGATCAGAAAAATACCACAAAGAAATAAAATGAAACATCTTCCGCTGTCTGTTAGAGACATTCTGCAGGGTGAGGTTATGCTCTGTAGTCTTGTTAAACTGTACACTCATTAACTTGGCACCCGGCTGTCTGACGAGAATAACATCCGTGAATCAAAACAAATTTAAACAGTTTGTCAAAGTCCACTTATAGAGGTATAAAACACTGTGGTCATATTCACTTACTGTTGTTTTTCTGTATCTTTAAACCTGCCTTACATAAAACATTTCAAACGCAGCACATTCAGTGTATTTCTCCATCACTCCCCTCAGCTGACGTGGACCGCGCTCTCCACCAGCCGCCATGTGCGTCTGACGGACGCCACTCAGAGCCAGGAGGAGGTTGTGAGCTACCTGCCGCTCAGCCACATCGCTGCCCAGATGGTCGACATCTGGGTCACCATGAAGGTCGGAGGGGCGACCCACTTCGCTCAGCCAGATGCACTGAAGGTGAGATACGTGAGCTGAGTTTATGTGGAGAAGAGCGCACGCACATGAAACACACAAAAGCACTCCAAGTAAATGATTGAAGATGAATATTCAAATATTGAACATTGTTTTCATAAAACAAACAAAAAGAAAACTGGCGCATAAGCAGCTGCCACAATAAGATTCATTAGAGCAGTTTATCTTTCATGTATTCAGACAATAATGCTAATTATTGTTATTCATGCATGAACAGATAGTTTCACAGAAACTGGATTAGAAACCGTGTTTATTAGAGAACAGTGACTGAAATGTTTACAATAACCTAACGTTAATCCCAAAAGAACTTTTTTAAAGAAGTTCTTTAAAAATGATTATTTCAAATGGTGGCTGGTTTTCCACTGTGGGATCACCACAGTATTTCATAGTTAAGGTGCATTAAAACAGAATCAATTAGTAGATCGTCATGAATCAGCCCAGTCATCAAAAACCTGTCTCTCTTCTCTCCACCAATCATGTGCATCTTCCCTAATGTGCCATTTCATTGGAATTTTGTGTAATTTTAGTTACACAAAGTTTTAGTTTAGTTTTTGGCATAAAAACACGCCTGGTATTGAGCTTTTAATGTCACCGTCACCCCTGCACGTTCATTAACACACATTAAGTGTGTAATGTAGTTAGAAGAGGCAGATAAGGAGGCCCTGTGAGGGTTAGAGGGATATCCTGAGGGGGGGGACACATGAGCGCATTACGCAGACATGAAAAAGCTTCTTTTCATTTACTAGTTCTGCTCATTTTGCGGTTTCAGACTTGCTCATTTCTTCTTTTAACTCAGGGCTCCCTGGTAAACACGTTGAAGGAGGTGCGTCCCACAGCCTTCATGGGCGTCCCACGTGTTTGGGAGAAGATGCAGGAGAAGATGAAGTCTCTCGGAGCCAAGTCTTCGACTGTGCGCAGGAAGTTGGCTGCCTGGGCCAAAGATGTCGGCCTGCAGACTAACTTGACCAAGATGAATCAGTACGTACATCTTGTGAAATGACTGCTTTATTAAGACGTGGCACACTTCTTGTTCCTGTTTCCATGTTGTGATTCTCTCTACTTACTTTCTTCTGTTAGAACTTCCCTCCTACATGAGAAGACTGTATCTGTAGAGACACTGTTCATATATGTTTGGGTATCTATGCACCTAGAGCGACCGACAGACAGGCTGGTGTCGTCGTGCTGCAGCACGACTCAAAGAATTCACACTTACTGTTTTTTGTCTCTTCTCAGAAGTGAAGCAGCTGGTCGCACACCGCTCAGCTACCACCTCGCCAAAAAGCTTGTGTTCAAAAAGGTGCGTAAGGCCCTGGGCCTGGACCGCTGCAGCAGGTGTTACACGGGCGCTGCCCCCATCACCAAAGACACCCTGGAGTTCTTCCTCAGCCTGGACATTCCTCTGTACGAGCTGTACGGCATGAGCGAGAGCACCGGGCCTCACACCATCTCCCTCCCTGACGCCTTCAAGCTCACCAGGTGACGTCTCTCCTCAAACCTCATACCAGACTTGACACCCTGCACTGACAAATTCAAACTCTGTGGTTAAATTAGAAAAATGTCATTCTGTCCTGCAGTTGTGGTAAAGAGATCCCAGGGTGCAAGACAAAGCTGCACAACCCGGACGAGGAGGGAAATGGCGAGATCTGCTTCTGGGGCCGTCACGTGTTCATGGGCTACCTCAACATGCCCGACAAGACGGAGGAGGCTCTCGACGCAGAGGGCTGGCTGCACTCGGGTGACCTGGGCAAACACGACCAGAACGGATTCCTCTTCATCACAGGAAGAATTAAAGGTACTTAATCTATCCTCATTTTTTCATAGCCTCTAAAAGCAGTGATCTCTTGAACTGTTTCTTAACCTGTAAGCATCGTCCTGTTTGATTCCAGAGCTGATCATCACGGCAGGAGGAGAGAACATCCCTCCTGTTCCCATCGAGGACGCGGTGAAGGAGGCCGTCCCGCTCATCAGTAACGCAATGCTGATCGGAGACAAGAGGAAGTTTCTGTCGATGCTGCTCACCGTTAAGGTAAGGCTTAAAAACTTAGAGCTGTACTTACATGTGTAAAACTGATTTAGTCAGCTTGATAAAGCTAGAAACACCTGGTTATGTTTTAATAAATCTCAAAGTGACACTTGTGCAAAAACCTCTCACAGTTTGCCATAAATGGATGTATAACTGCTCTGTTCATCAACAGTGCCAGAGCAGCTGTCATTACAGGTTATCATTAAGCACAGCTGTGGCTATTTATAGTGCCCGTACCACTAATTCATTGCATGAGCCTGTGAACAAATCAGTCATTATTAAATGTGAGAAAGATTATTGATATTGACGTGGACATTTTCATTCGTGGAGCTCATATTGAGACTGACTTACAATACAAATAACATTTACAACATTTTACAGAACGAACGCTGAGCCATGTGAAAAGTGATAATAAGAAGCTAAACAAAGAGTGTTTCACTGTATGGTTACATCTCTCATGTTTTAAATTCACATGCAGCTATTTCTAGAAAACTGTGTCCACGCCTGGTCTGAAGCGTCTTTCCAAAATGGCGTCTGCACCGTTCTTTTCATAACTACCATTCACGCATCTGGCCCAGCGTTAATCATTGACTAACTCATAATGAGTCGAAGTAGAGGACAGCGTGTTGTATTTTGCAGATAACAGGGGATGGAAAAGGCCGTTAGACAGAGAGGAGGGAATCAAATGTAAACTGAAGATGTGACTTGTCAGCGATAATGTATCGGAGATGTGCATTTTACAACACTGATATCATAAACATCCTATCGTTACGCCTTTTTATCTTATCTGAGAGAGTAAATATGTATTTGTTAACTGACAAAGGGAGCAGCAGTACAAAGTGAAGCGCTTGATACTCAGACGTTTATGTTCAGGTGCTGCCATCTAGTGGCTGTAAGGAAAACTGATCTGAAGCCCAAACTTCTACAAGCTGTGATGTGATGCTAAATATTAGGAGGATAAAATAAAACCTTTCCAATGTTTTCTGTTCAGAGTCAGGTAAATGCAGATACAGGTGATCCGGAGGATGAGCTGACACCAGAAGCTATCGAGATCTGCAGGAAGCTGGGCAGCAACGCCACACGAGTCTCTGAGATCACTGGCGGCCGAGACCGGGCGATCCAAGCCGCCATTCAGGAAGGAATCAACCGAGTCAACAAGGACTCGACCTCCAACGCTCAGCGCATCCAGAAGTGGATCGTTCTGGATCGGGATTTCTCCGTTACAGGAGGAGAGCTGGGTGAGTTGGACAGGACGTTTGTGCTGATGAGAAAAGAACTGCAGTTTCATATGTCACAATTCATAGATACCTAAGTGGTGAAACTACTAGTAGATGGGCAGAAGATAAACTCCTCTGATACCAGACTGACTCTTTCAGTATTTTTTTATGCTTAAACTCCAAACAAGCACTAATTCAAACCTGTCAAAGAGGCAGTGAGGAATTATTGTAATGATCAGTGATTCAGTGATTGAACTATGCTGCTAGTCAAGGTTGGGAAGTAAACCTGAGATACAACAACCTTTTGTGGAGTTTAGTTGACAAAGCCACTTGTTTAAAACTCAAAATAACAGTTTTAAGAGGCCACATGTAACAAAGATTTAAACCAAAACAAAATATTTAAACCTTCAAGTAAAAAAAAAGAAAAGAAAAGAAAACAAGCGTTGAACTATGTGAATTCTGTTCTTGTCCCTCAGGCCCGACCATGAAGCTGAAGCGGCCGGTGGTGGCAAAGATGTACAAGGAGCAGATTGAAAACTTTTACAAAGAGCTGGCGACCCCAACGACCCCCGACAACCCGCTGCCGCCCAAATAGAGCCGCTCCTCCCGCTGCAGGGAGATCCAGACTGTCTCCACCCTGCTGATCCAAACGCTCCCTGCTGCCACTTTCCTTCCTGTAGAAATGTTTTGGTTGCCTTAAAGTTTTTAGTCGTTCTGGCTTTGGTTTACATTTGTGGGTGTTGTACAAAAGGAAAGCAAAAATAAGAAGCCATTGTAAAAAATAGCTTTACGATCATGAAGACGTCATCAATAAGCTGAAATTGACTATTTATTTGGATTACTGGCATGAACAGTAATGTCGGATAGATGAAGTAGCTGCAGCTGTATGTAAGAAAAGTTGTTTATTTTACTGTGTTACTTGACATGAAAATTGATAATCCAAAAAGAAACGTATAGGACGTTCTAAAGGTTGTGTTTTTGAACATGTTCTTCTTTATTTATTTTCATTTTGCCAAAGTTTACGCGGGCCAAATGAGCTTCAAGTGAGGAGACATTTCTAGAAAAGGCATCTTGTGAAATTCAATCAATATCTAATCTATCTATCTAAGCTCTCTCTCATCTTTCACAGCCGGGTTTCAAAGAACATAACAGCTCATTTTGTACGTGTTCAAGGTTTTCTGCAAATGAGACACCCAGACACAGAGGTGGTTTGAAATCTTTCTCCAAGTTAAGCAGCCAAATTTTCTTTTCCATGCTGTAAAAATATGTCATTGAAGCCATATCTATTGCCTTTTGTAACTGTAAAGTCAGACTTGTCCTGTGTGCCGACTCGTTGCAGCACTACACACCCGTCTGGTCCTGTTGAAATGTTTTTTTTCCAGCAGTCCTTCTGTGTGTAAACCTGCTGTGATTTAATGTAATATTGTAAATATGTTTTGCCTACATCATCATCTTTGACTTGTCTTTATTTAATTTTTATTGTTCAGTCTATTATTGTTATTATTATTTTCCATCATCTATATAGAATATTATTTGCACTCAAACATAGAGAAAGTGTAACAGGAATGGAAAATGTACATAAGTTACAGATTATATGTAGGTTTATGGCAGATATATCGTATATCATTAGAGTCAGCGCTGTTGCCATCCTTTATGCATCACACATATAAATGTTCAGCTGTTCGAGGTTTCGGTCCGACGGCCGCGCGTCTTTAACCTCCCTGAAGACATTTCACACATCTTCAAAACATTTGAAGGGAGTAAAAAGACCAAAGAGCAGATCTTGTATATGAAGTAATTGTATATAAGCGTATCGTAGGTATTTGTAGCACTCTGACAGGTGAAGGTTTTGGGGATTATGGTTAGCTCAAAGTAACTGAAGTTCAGGGTAAATAAAGTGTGTATGTGTGTGTGTAAAGTTAAATAAGGAAATGATGGTGATTCAGTGCGTCAGGGTGGGAGAGTGTCTTGAATTTGTATCAATTTTCATTCATAGCAGAACTTTTAACAGGCTTTAATATGACGGTTTTGTATCTTAAAAAGTACAATAAAGGTGATCAGTTAAAGTTTATTAACACCACTTTTTTATTAGGAACTCTCGTATTCAAATGTTATCCTGCAAAAGCTTCAGACAAACAGTTGAAGATCTCACATGACCCCCCACACTGAATTCACCTGACCACTTAAGAGCAGTTGTTTTTTTTAACAACATCAGGGCTGACAGATGGAAATATGCATGACGCTGCAGGAGGAAAGCGAGGCAGGCCTGTGAATGTTTGCGTGTTCAGTTCTGTAATAAAGCTGATTGAGCTGATGTGTGGAGCTCTGTTGCTCTTTGGTCTCTTTTTTTTTTTAGTTCATGTTTCCTACTGAGTGTAAAGTACTCCTATTTTTTACATTGAAGTGAAATTCTTGCACTCAAGGAAAAGTATTACCAACAAATCTGCTTAAAGTACCGAACATGAAAGCACTAATTATGCAGAATATTTAATAATATATTATTACTGATAATTAATGCATTATTATTGTTCATCACTTTAAATGTTGTTGCTCCAAAGGCAGGGCTCATTTCAAATACTTTCTCCCCGAGGATTAATTAAGTCTTAACCTGTGATAATACGTAATTTATTTGCTGATAATATTTTGTACTAACCTGAAACCAGAAAGTAAAGCTGTCAAATAAATGTAGGAGTAAAAATTACAATATTTCCCTCTGAATGTGTCTTTGGCCACTGTAACCACACAATTTCTGACTCTCTCACTCTTTTTAAACTCCTTTCTTACCTCCTTCCCTTTCTGTGATAAATCCAAATGTTTTACAAAGATCTGAGCAGGACTCTTAATTAGTGCTTCATTAGAAGTCAGTGACACAATAAAAAATAACAAACATTTTTCACTTCATTTGGCATTTTTCATTTTGAAAATTACCAAAATGATTAATTGATACATTGAACTGTTTTCAATTAGCTTTGTGATGATTGGCTTGTATATTAATTAAATTACATTATTTTTGCTTTAATTTACATTTTCTGGAAAGTCATCTGAAAAGTGGTTTGTAAAATGATAAATGTGCTTCACCACAACACAAAAAGTCAATATTGTAATGCACAAGTCTTGATTATTACTTTGTAACATTGCTCACAATGGTGTATTACCCAGAGGTATTAAAGGATAAAACTATGCACTGTATGCTATGTTGGGATAAAAGTTACTAATGGAGGTTAAACTGCAGCGGAGGTCTAATGATTCTCACCACTCTTCTTTGTGCAGAGCTGCGTCACAGTTTACAATTTATTGATCGGCTTTTGCCAATACATGTCTGTCCCTTTGGTGACATTTCCTCGATAGATGGTCGATGCATCATGGGGCTTATTGCCCGACCTGCTGCTTGTCCTTTTGACCCCGCAGACTGCATTGACCATCACATGAACCTCACATGAACCCTCCACTCGCAGCCATGACCGGGTCACACAGCGGTCAATGATCAGACACGCGGGGGACAACAGTACTTAATGACTTTATTAATAATATGATTTCAAAATAAAAAATAACATTAAAATAACATGTTTTGTCCTTGTTAACAACTTGCATCATATGGCCACATGGTGGCATTGTAATGCCAAGTTCTTTTATTTTCAAAAATACCAAATTGTTCTGCCATCCAGTTCATTTGTTCTCATTTGTTTGAAGCTTGGACCACATATATGGAACACATTTGGGACTCAACCCTTCCCCTTTTTTACCCCCCGTTAAAAAAATCAAACCTTTATAAATACAGGCAACCCTGTCCCCTTGTCACAGACACATTATGACGACCACTGACACAGGAAACATCCCGTCTGCACATGCCCCCTCCCACCCCCCCTCCCCCTCCACGTATTTGCAAGGAACCATTTGCACTATATTTTCGCTTCTTCCTTGTCCTCTAAAGATCCACACAGTAGATATTCTACCTTTGCTGTATTATACACTTATTATATATAATAGTCTCAGCTGAAATGCTCCATTCCCACAGACCTCCTCAGAGAGTTGCAAAGTGGGAGGGGTCGCTGGCTCCTGAAGTGATCTTCTCCATTCTGTATTCCCATTTTCATGTTTTTCTTTTATTATCATCTTGAATGTTGCTCAGAATAAAAACAAAAGCACTGCCGGAGATATTTTAACCTTTACATATGTTCAGGTTAGGTCCACCATTTTCAATTCAACAGTTATTCTGAAAAATCATGTTTTACATGTCATTTCATGTCATAATGGAGGACTCTAAATACTACAAGGCCCATGAGCCTCAGTAGAAGCCAGTCAAAAAAAAAAAAGTCGCTTAAACATTAAGAGTGAACTTTTTGTTTCTTGCCACCAGGTTCCTTAGGAGTCATAATGAACTTAATATTTTCTAACTCCGTTGTTCATAATTTGGACTGATTTTTCAATCAGGAGAGGTTCATGAAGACTAGAGCCATAAAAGTGCTCCAGCTCTGAGTCACATGACACAGCTTACGGGGAAAATGAATGGCACTTTGACATCCGGTAGCAGGGGCACCCAAAACGTCTCCATCCCACTTCACAACTCTGTTTTCCTATGATGTGTTTCTTCAGGCTCAAGTTCATTGTAACACAGTAAAATTTGAGTACAGACTTCTATGAATGAGTAGAAAAGAAACACTCAAATCATAACTGGACATGACACAGAAAATCAAACATTTTAGCTCAACAGGTTGGACTCTTCTTGTCCCCCCGTTCTGGTCCAGTTATTCCTACTGGAAGCAGTGGGTGATATCAAAGTTTAGCTCATCCAGCAAATATTTTCCAACACCTGCTTGTTGGTGTTCAGCTGTCATCAGAATCATGACACACATACACACACACAAAAAAAAAAAAACATACAGGGAACATCCCCCATAACATTGTATGCCTAAAATAGATCCAATGGACATGTTTGTTTGTGAATAATAGTGACAAATCATGCCAGAATAAAGACAATTAAATAAGAAACAAACAAACAAAAATGGTTGGCAAAGAAAAAAAAATTAATTCATATTGTATTGCATGTAAATATTGTATAAAATCCTTAAAAATACAGTTTAGGTAACCACTTAAGTACTGAAGTCATCACAGCCAAAAGTGCAGAGGTCCATAAATAAAACATTGACTGTGGGTAGACAGTGGGGCTTCTCTCGAGTCCCCACGTTACCTCCCCTCTAGACCACCACAACAAGGGACTGAATGAGTGCCTGGTCAAAGGTCAGAGTTCATGAACTAGGACTTAAAAGTTCCCACATCGATGCACGGAGAAGAGGACAGGAAGGTTGGTTTTGTTTTGTTTTGTTTTTGAAATCTCTCCCAATGCTGACAAACACACTCGCAGATGCACAAACGTCACTCACACAAGAGTTCATTCTCAGTAATCATGGCCTGAAGTTCTGTTGACAGAGGCACACCTAGAGAAAATGAGGGTGGGACGGGTGGGGTGGGGGGTGGGCGGGAGTGAGGGCAGGAGGGGGTTACTGCAGGGCACATAAGGCGGCAGGGATCCTGGTTTTCTTTTTTTTTTTTCCTTTTTTGTTTTTTTTCTTTTTGTTGTTTTTTTTTTTTTAAGAGACACATTTTCCGTGCTCACACGGTGTTTACAGTACGGGCAGAGGGAGTGTGTACATGTTGCTGAGCCAGGCAGGCAAGAGAAGAAAAGAGCAAAGTATTAAAGCTATTGAAGCGTCAGAATAAAAACACTGTCGGCAGGAAGAAACAGAGGAGGAGGAGGAGAGGAGGCAGGGAGGGAATCGCTCATTGAAGGTTTGTACCACAGTGGGTTGGTGTGTGTGTGTGTGTGTGTGAGAAGCCTGGAGGGGCTACAGGAACTAACACACCAGGGGCCCGAATCAAGAAGCAACTTCACCTCAGTCTGGCTTTCTTTGGGTTTTTCTGGCTTCACAAAACCAAAACCACCAGCGGTCCTGGAAACCGGTCTCACAAAGCTGGCTCCTGATTCAATCTACTGAAGCGGGTCGGAGTTCATTTTGAGTTGAATGAGTCAGACACGCAGCCAAGTCACACCAAGAGGAGCCTGATTATTTGAAGATAAAAACTGTTCAGATCTCACTGAGGAAATTTCATCAGTGCAGCAAAAGGATTTAAGGAATCAAGACAAATAGGCAATATCAATAAACGTAACAATATTTACATATATAAACATAAAAGGTAAACAATAATAGTCAAATAATGCAGCAACCACATACTAAAAATCACTGGCCATAGTTTATAGTGGGCATAATTATATAGGCTTCAGCAAGTTGTACCTAGACTCGATAATCGACGCGTTCTAGTGTGAAAAACTGTTGTCATTGTTGGTGTTTTGCTTCCGTTTCTTGAAACTATTCAAATGAATAACTACGGGCAATACAGTGGCTGGCATAACGTGGTCATAAAAAAAAGAAATCTTATTTATTGCTCACCTGGACACCTTAATCGTTGCTCTGGACAACAGTAAATTGATCAAAATTGGTACATTAAAACAAGCTCGTAACCATTTTGTCAATACTACTTTAGCTTTTCACTGGTAAAGCTTACCTAACCATGAGATTCTCTGATTATTACGACGATTTAAAAACAGTCCAAATTTAACTTTTTCAGTGCAAGTAAAGAATAAATGTGAATGTAATTTGGTAGTGATAGATGTAGCAGATGTGCTTTGTACTACATGCTAGAAGCACCATTAACCACAAAGCCACGGGGCAATTCAGGACGCTAAACCGAAACATTGCTGCTTGTATGTCACCTCCTCCCCCTTCCTATCTCCCCTTCATTTCCTGTCACCTCTCTACTGTCATCACTAATAAAGGCATAAAATACTTCAAAGAAGGGGGCCAACTGGTTGCGCTACAAATACTTTCTAAACATCTGAGGTTAGAATGAATCTACCGACGTGTAAACATGAAGATTTGTGCTCAGTGTTACAAAAGGGTTCGATCGAATCCGCTAAATTGAAACTTCTGTGAATCGCATGAACTCCGCAGCAGAGGTCTGGAGGTGTAAGTCTGTTAAAACGAGCCGGCTTTGTGAGATCGGTCAGCCCACCAACCCAACAACTTCACGATGCAGGCCCCACAGGAACACATTTCAAACACAGAGGGAAAGAAAACACGAGGAGCGTTTCGTTTAGCTTATTTTTCTACCTACACGCCCTTTGCTGATGCTCTTCAAGCGCCTGGTTAACTTGGTATCAAATGCTCCACCGCTAGTTCAAATACTTCAAAGCCACTCGAAGAGGGAAGGCCGACCCTTTTCAACGACAACCGTCTCACAAAACGCACAACACGGCCGAAGCCGCTGCTACTAGAGCTAATCAATGTAACTACCACGCAGCCCCCCCGATTCTTCCGCTTTAAAACACTGAACCTAATCTCAAAAAGCAAGAACATAAAAGCCCGACCACTGGCAGTGAAGAACAGCGGTCTCCAAATTTCTCAAGGGCTCAATTAACAGAAATGTCACTGATAAAATGACAACAGCCTACAATGACACTGGAACAGGAGTAGCAGGGATGGAAGTCATTAAGACAATACTGGATATTCAGGCATCCCTATTAACACTTGATTCCCCGAGGGGGGTATTTTTTTTTTGGGGGGGGGGGTTCATCTGTGTGACCATGGCTAACAGAGCGCACCCCCCCCCACACACACACTGCAAGTCGCAGATAAAGGCACTAGAGTGGGGCTGTTGCTAGCCGTAGAAAAGTAAAAGCGATATACATTCATAGCTCACAGGTTATCTTAACCGCAGTCTGGGAATAAATACACAAAATGCACTTGTAGAAAAATAAAATGTAAAAAAGCGTGGCCCCTATTTTTTTTTTTTTTACTTATTATTTTTGGATTCTGGGAGACAAGTATGGCTACTTTTTCACGGCTTTTTTTTTGTAACCCCCACCCCACCGTACCCACCACTTAGAAGGCAATTCAGGAGTGATCCTCTACTGCTCTGGCCGCGAGCAGTCGAGCCCTTTCATGCACGCCAATATGGGAATAAGAGAGGGGGAGGTAGTGATGGGGGGGAATGGAGTGAGTGGGGCTTCAAGTGGGAAGCAGGGGAGGAGGGGGGTGCTGTTGGTAGGAGGTCAAGGCTCAGCTTTCAGTGCGAGGAAGTAGAGGGGGGAAACTCAACAGAACATGTTTTCAAACCTCGTCCAAAACACAGTCACACACACTCTTCCAGCACACGTCTCAGTGTCTTCATGTACAGTGTTGAGTGGAAGGACCTGGTGTGCATGAAGCTGGATACCGCTTTAACACTCCCCCATTTTTAAGCACCGTGAACATTTAATAAATGGTTTATCACACATTGTAGTGTTATAAACACATTTTAAGCATTTGTTCATACACCAACATCCACTTATGTTGGATGGATGGATATCTGTCGGGTACAACAACTGCATTATAGTGCACTATAAACCATTTATTTATTAGTAATATACTGATTAAAATGACTAAAGTGGGGGTTTGAAGTTAAGTTGTACCTGAATCTGTATTTGTTTGTGTGTGCAGGGTAAAGAGGGAAACCGGCTGCTGTTTGTGCTCAAGCTTCATGAACAAAGAGAAGTCAGTAACCACAACGACAACATCTCTTCTTAAACCTCAGCGGTGCTTGAACGCACACATGCACGCACTCACACTCAACACACACATACACACACACACACACACACACACGACTCAAGAGTATGTCGGGAGAGAAATGAGCTCCAGCTGACAGCAGGGGGAAGGGGACTGGAGTGTTCTGCCGAGTAAGGAGTGTGCGTGTGAAGGGGGAGGAAGAGGAGGAGGAAAAGGTGGGGGGGGGGGAGGTATTGGCTTTGCAAAGGCAGGAGCAATATGAGTGCAGGAGGGTGGAGGAGGGGGGGGGTGCATTCCACAGCTCTGTACAGACCCGAAAAAAAGAAAAGAAAAGAAAAAAACGATGTGTAGTGAAAATCCTGACTGAAGACGGAGTTCTGCTCCTCTGCTCCACCTCCCTCTCTCAACTTCCACACCTCCTCCTCCTCCTCCAGTTTCCTCCCCGGCATCACCTGAAGGTGGTGTGTCTTCATGTGTGCTTGTGTTTGTTCGTGTGTTAGTTGTTCGATGGTTCAGTCAGGCCTGCGAAAACAGCTGCGACAGACGTGGCTGCCCCGTCCCACTCCTTCAAGAAGAGTCTACCTCCGCCGCCTCCGCCATCCACAGGCCAGTTTCCCCACGCAGGTTTCTACTTCCTGTCACGTGGCCGTCGCCTCCAGGTAGCTCTGTAGTTTGCGGACAGTGGACTCGTCCAGTGAAAAGAGGTCAAAGTCAAAGGTGGTGTTGGTCACGTTGAAGTGGCCCGTCTCTTCAATCAGGTTCACAATCTGAGAAAGAGAGCCGACAGGAGTGATCAATCATATATATTTTTTAACATTATTTGATATCAAGTCATTAATGCGACCTGGAATCCCTTAAGTGACATAAATGGATGGATTAAAAAAAACATTCCTCTCAGTCCATTGAAGTTTTTGTTAAACTCTTTCTCCATTAAAGGACAATAAGTCGAGCTACTTCATTTTTAGTATGCAGGACATGTCCAGACAATGCAAATGGACATTACAGCCTCACACTGCCAACATTACTACCTACTACAGGCGACACACAGTTTTAACACAATATTTACCTTGTCCTTTTTATATTTTTTTTCCTCAAAAATTTGTTTTTCCATGTATGCATAAAATGATTCCAAGTGTTTCACATTAACATTAAATATTATAAAATAAATACAATATTAAATAATGCCAATACATTATGGGACATGTATTGGCATTATTGCCAATGCATGAGAAACTTAAACAATGGGATGTGATATGTTTTTCGTAAATCAAAAACAGAGGCACAAACACACACCTGCTGCAGCACGTTACGCTCCCTTAAAGCCATCAGTCTGCGATGGAGGTCCACCAGTTCCTCTGTGTAGGCCTTCGGAGGGAGAGTGAGCAAGGTCAGAACAGTAAAGCACAGATTCAGCGGGGAAAATTGAAATTTCCTTAAAACAATGGAAAAAAAAATCTGTCATTTAAATTTCTCAGTGGACTCTTGCTACAGGCCGGGTTTTGTGCTTTATTGGAGGACTGTTCCTAAAATGCATTATCCATCCAACCATTGACAAGTATTTGACTTTGGACTTTAAACTTAAATAAAAAAAAAAAAAAAATAAATAAAGTAAACATCTTCCATTAAATGTAAGTGTGGTGAAAGAAGCTTTTTCCTGATTAACAGAATCCATGAAACTGAGCATATGTTTATCTTTTAATGTGAAGAAGTAAGTTTTATCATCTTGTCACCAAGAAG
>JBAJHX010000106.1:8798157-8845961 GCA_037176925.1 Amniataba percoides
CAATAATCAATCAGGTTGTGATACTTTCCAGATAAATTCTCCACAATAATGAGCTCGTAGTGAGATTATATATTTTTATATATTTTTTTTGTTGGCGATTTGACCGACCTTTGACACATGAGACGTCTTGGTTTTCTTGGGGTCTGAGAAGGCAGAGAGGGGAATGGTGGGGAGCATTGGGTAGTCCGGACTGGGCCTCGACACAGCTTCAGCCCCCTCTGGAACCACCAAGACCTGAAATGAAAGAGACAGATGTCATCGAGTTTCTGTGTACAACTTTAAAGCCACTGTACATTGAATGGACATTATGATCTCTCAAACGGTGTGCAGGGCCTTTATTTTATTCGACTGATGACAGAACTAAGCCTCTGTAAAGTTGTTTTCCCAAAGACAACATTACGTGACTCACGGCTGAAGCATTTCTGCGGCTTCAACGGTCATGAAACTCTCCCGGTTGAATCATCAGTTCAAAACACGAACGACTGTTAGAGAACACCTGTTTTGCCAAAAGTCTGCGTACACAAACACTTCGAGGGAGATGGTAACTTTGACTCCCAAGATGCTTTTAGGCAGAGAGAAATCACAAATCTTAAAAGTCTGTTAGATGCTCTGCTAATGGCTAAAGGGATTGTGTTTTTTGTATTTCATATTTTCCAGGCAAAACTAAACCAAACCAAAGTTGAAATAATTAAAATTGAAGGTCATTATATATTTACCTTACGCAGGAGGGTACTGTGTTTCTATATGAGGTAACATAACAAACATTTCCCATTTCACAATCATACCTGGCAACATATCAAAGTATGATGGATAATCAGTTTATTATTCATTATAACGTCTAATTCTTCCAGTATTTAAAAGCAAATTTTGTAATACAACTAAAAAGCATGTATTATTAAAACATCGAGTGATATAATACACACATTAACACAACTTGACTTGAATAAGAGTAACAGAATGGAAGGATGGATTAAACAATTAAAAAGGAGAAATTAGCTTTTGCTAAAATTGACACAATTAGTTTCCCAGCTAGAGCTGTCGCTGCAGGTAGCACTACAATCATATCCACATTTTATAATTAACATTTGTAAATTAATTTCAAGAGCTTTCAAGCACATCTAAAGAATGACTGAAAGGATGCTGAATTAAATGCTTTGTAAGACTTTAAGACCTGCAGATTCATCGTATTGAGGAGACTGTTTAAAGAAAGATTTGAGATAGAAATGGCTCATCCCACAACAAATCTAGTTGCAAATTCATAGTAAAATGCATTATTGCCACTATAGTTAGCCATCAGTCAGTGTGTCGGGAAGCCTCACCCCTCCAGCTTTGATCAGCTTTCTCCTGAACTCTTTGGTGGGGTTGTTGAAGGTGAGCTTCTCACAGCGCAGGTGGTTGACGGGTGGGTTGCCCTCCAAGTTAAGGAATAGGTCGTAGTTGAAACACACCTTCTTTGGCTCCTCCTGTAGAAAAGACGACAGGATAAAGACTGTTTTAAGCCCCCTGTAACAGCGTGCGCGACACAAACTAAATTGTGAGTTTGCATTTTAGGCCAGCATACTTTTACCTCTTAAAACCTGCGTATTTCACAACAAAAGATAAAATCTGAACGAACTATCACCCTGGAAGTCAATAAAATGGACAGACAAAGCTGGAGCCGGCACACTGATAAGAAACAACAAACATTCCTGAGAGAAGCTGTGGAGAGGTAGACAATTAAAGCTGAGGAAGAAGCATTAAGACACTCTTGAGAGATTTTATAAACAGCACACTCTTCTTGTAAATGCAAATGGATAAATGGCTGCTGATATTTACACTCCTCTTGCTTGCCTATTAGTATTTTCTTGACAGATGTGTCCATTGTGTATAAGTTAATTGCACATAAGAGGAGGAAGTAACATTTTTGGGTGCAGTCCAGGGGTTTAATTTCATAAAGAACTGCAGGAGGCGACGGTACACTAATGTGCACATACCTCTTAAGCATCATTCTTATCTTGTAATGAGAATAAAGTGCTTCGTTCTTTCTTTAATCATTCATTTAAATGGCTGATGGAGACTTAAAGGTGCCAGTGTAATAGACTGTACTTGCTTTATTTATATCACTTAAAGAGAGAAATATCCCCTTTTAAAAGATATATTTTGCAAATAAAACATAAACATACATACATATATATACATGCATAAAACAACCAACTGACTGACTGGGGGAGTGTGTTTGTAAGGCTGCCAAATCCATTCTCGAAAGAAAAAAAAAGATCAAAGTGAGGTTTTAAAATCATCACTCCAACAGTAAACATGTATTTAAGTAATCTGATTATTCTTGGCTTTGGGTGGTAACCTGGTTTCTGACACATCCCATGAAAGAAACACCCAGTTTTTTTTGCCAAGTTACAGATTTAACCTGGTTAACACGGGTAGATTTCTGCTGGAAAAACCTGATTTCCTCCCAGTAACCCAGATTTTTGAGTGCGTGTAAAGCCCGTCTATTCTCAGTCTGTTAACATTTCAGTGCATTTCAATTAGGGTTAGGGTTACAAATTACAAAACAAATTACAACATTCAAATTGAAGCCTAAATAATTACATTTATTGTCAGACACGTCATAACGAACTCACCTTGTTCTTGAAGTAAACCTCAATAGGCATGAGGAAACCTGCGTAGCCGGACTCCTCCACTTTGTATGGAGGCTCCTTGCATACTGCAGAAGGACACAGACTTACGTTACTCTTATCAGAAGAAAATATACTGATATACTTTCTGCTTACTGGGTTAAACTCAATGCATTTACAGAAACAAATACCCCTCAAAATTAGATCAGAGCAAAATTTTGTATTTGAGAACACCTGTCTTGACAAACTTCATACAACCAAGACTTTAAAGTGATGAACAAATTGATTTCATCATCAGTCTTCCAGACACTAAAACCAGCTAAATCCGACAGTGATAAAAGATTTTAAAGGGCATTTACAAGACAAACAGTGAGAGCATCACTTAAGTGTAAAGAGAAACATGACATATGGATTGTTTCCACAACTTCATGGAGACACTGTCTGTATTATCCACCCTCAGTCTGACCACCGTGAATGGTGATGAACGCTCTTCAATAGGCCTTAACATAAAAATAAAAACTGTTATTGCACCTGCTATAATTGTTTTATTTGCTGGTGAGACAACACCAACTCCATCTCTGTATAAAAATTCTGAAATAAGAATTACTGTAGTGTATGATGAGCTATGAAAATAAACTTGAGCTAGAGTTACAGAGGGTGCGAACATATTCAAATACGGTTACGTGTCTGTCGTACCTCTCTTGGGTTTGGGGAAGCTCTCATGCAGGCGGAAGACGACCCTCTCTACAAAGTGCTGGATATCGCCGGTCTCTGGCCCTCGGACAAACACCATCCAGTCGTGGGTGAAGCCTTCAGATGTCACTTTCTTCCTCAACTGGGCTCTGTGGCCCAACTCCAGCTTCACCTGCACCGTGCACTGAAAAGAGTCAAACACAGTAAGTTAGTCAGTATACCAGGCCTGTAGGCGTGGGAGGATATACAGAAAACGGTACAACGTGAACTACAAGGGCAGGATTAGAAGCAAATAAAGAAAGTCAGATAAAGAAACTGATGAAGATGTGGAATGGAAACATTTCTTTGCCGTTATCTGCACTTTGTACACATAGTGGTGAGCAGAGCAAGGTCAAATAAATGCCTTCACATTTTTCCCTCTTCAATCGAGTCTTTTCAAGTTTAAAGGGCATGTAGATTTGTAGACAGATTTGGTTGTCTGTGCTTACAAAACCTGCATAAGAAACCACATTATTACAACATATTCTAAGCATTTATGTATCAAAGAGACAAAAATATGGCTAACCTAAACTTAAGAGTTTCCTTGTCAGTGAAAAAACAACTGCAGTTGCAAATGCTAATTATTTTAAGTCCAGCTAAAGCAGAATTCACTAATTTGGCTGGAGTACAGCTCACTCCACCTCTCCACAGAGCCTCAATTTGGGTTAAGAAAAAGAAAACTCCACGAAACTCCACTTTTCAACATAATTTGCAATTACTCATCCATCTGCAAATGAAAAAAACGAAACAAAATCAAGTATTTCGCAATATTTCCCTTCTGCTTAAACCCATGACGTTGTTCAGTTTACTGTCACATAAGACAAAGAAATATGGAGCATAATCCACAATTCATGAGATGAAACTTATTAATCTTACAGGTTAAAGTAGTTGCAGATTAACTGCTTAATCGATCGATCGTATCAGCTTAAATATTACCTGGATTCCTTGCTTGTTTTATTTCACATTTAACTGTGATGCCTGTATTTTAAGTTGTTGTTCCTGTAGCTCGCATCTAATTACTTATCATGACGTGTTGTTAGAATTAATATTACAAATAAACTTGTCAACTAAAGAGCAGAAATGAAAAACATTAAACTAAAAATAAAAAGCCGGTTATGGTCAATCAGGAAAATAATCTGCAGATTAGTCAATTATGAAAATAATAAGACTGACTGCTCCAACATAGAAAACACATGATAGGTTTATAAAATATGATGAATTGTTATAGATTAAAGTTCACAATACATAACTTCAAGCTGAAAAAAATAGCTGTTTAACTCACTACCTGATCAATAGAACATTTTGATAACTGATTGATCATTTAAATCAAAGTTCTGATGATTCTAGCCTCTTAAATCACAAACTGAACATCTTTGTTGGTCAGACAGGATGCTGCAATGAACACTTCCACCATTCTGATTTTTTATTGGTAAATCAGGAGAATAATCTGCAGATGTCTAGAAAATGAAAGAATATGCATGCAGACTTTAAATCCTGGTCCACCACAGATTACAGTGGCTGAGACAAAAACTTCATAAACTGAGGTCGCTGAAGAAATAAACATAAGCAAAGACGGTGGTGAAAATTAAACTAAGGAGCCATTATTCATTGGTTTCTGATTCCACCTTGAACAAAACCTCTGAATCTCTATTTCGAGTGTGTGGACTTTATACTCGAGAGGAGAGGCTGAACACTTGGCCCGGACAAACACAAAGCCGGGCTGATGTCGGGACGCTCCGCGTGGAATGGGAGCGATTAGCTGCCGAGGCCGACAAGATCTCAAAAGGTTTGTCCAGAAGAGGGGCACATTGTTGGGCTACCTCTCTCTGCCAAGAACAATGACAGCGGTGGGACAAGCAAATGACACTGTGCCGGCGGTGATTGGCATAGCAAGTGAAGAGGCTATGGAGATGGAGTGCAGAAGGGATTGAGGCGCGGGTGGAGGGGGGGGGACAAGAGGGGACAGAAAGGCACTTTATGTCCAGGGGAGGACTGAAGAATGTGGGGATTTGGCCCCGGCAGAGAGCAGCTCGTGAGCTGGGACTGAGTGGGGGGATTAGAGGGGACAGGATTGAGATGAGCTGGTCTGGCACTCTCTCACACACTCACACACACAGTCGCACGCACACACACACACCTCCCCTGCCTGGCACTCTGCCCAGCCATTCTGTGGCAGTAATGCCCTTAAACTCCAGACTCCACCACACCCACAGCGAGCAGCCGTGGAGTCCCTCCAATCATCAACAACCGCCCCCTCCTCTCCCTCCGCCCCCCAACGACGACTCTGCGAAATCAGGAATGTGATAAGGACAACATAAAAATCAGGATGATAATGAGCCAAAGAGGAAGACGGGGGCTCGCTGTTAGAAATCAAAAAGGGAACAATCAACTCAAAGCGTTGAAAAACAAATGTGAATTGTCTCCAAATAACCAAAAAATTCTGTGCGCAGGAGGAACGGGGCTGAGATAATTAGAGCTGAGACAATTAGCTGATTAATTAATTAGCTGATTTACAGATAATTAATCAGGAACTATTTTGATACAAAGGGCCCAAAACACAAAACCAATGCCAGCTTCTCTACTGTGACGATTTTCTGCCTTTATGTGATTTATGTGGCGTTAAACTTTAACGTCTAACTATTATAACTTGGAAGAAAATACATCAGACAAACTATGATAATAATTTATACCAATAATCTGGAAATGAAGCGACCAGGAGGTAAAATTATGCTGGGAAAATAAAAACACGAAATAAAAACAACATTGATTGGGACGGGCATTAATTGAATTGTGTTAAACTGGCTGAATATATGAAACAGCATGGACAAACATCTACAAAGGATGAGTAAAGTTTCCCATTCATTCAATTCTACTAGTATCAGACGGAGAGAATGACTTGTGGCAACACATTTATTCAGCTGTCCTCCATTATTAAAAGGCAACATGGGATACAAAAGCAGACAACACAAAGCCACTAACATTAAGATGGTGCACGCCTGTTCTCTGTCTCCCTCTCATGCAGTGTTACAATTGAGGGGAAATACACATTTTGGCAGACACACTGGCTCCCACGAAAACAATGAACTCCCAGCTGACATGTAAATAACACCCCTTGTGACCATGTTAATCTCTTCCAGCTAATAAACGATCAAAATGAAAAGTCCGAAAGTTTCCCTCTGAGGGGACACACACACGCGCAAACAAACAATCGTGACGGCAGCTGCGTTTTGATGAGGCTGCAGGTTCCTGCGAAATCTTTCATCACACCCTACCTTGTATCTAAAAGGATGACAAGGAGAGATGAAACAGTTACTTGTATTGGAAAATGGTCAATCCTGGAGAGCCGCGGGGGGAGTCACAAATAGCCTCTCTGCAGCACCCAAGGAAAACAAAGCGAGTATTGGAAACAGGGTGTGTGAATGAGTGTGTGGGGATTGTGAAAAGCTGCATGAACACTCAACCTGTCGTCCCAATCGAGAGATCACACGTGAATGTCTGGCAAAAACAGCAAAGATCTCAATATTTGCCCAGAAGTCACGGCTCTGCGTCACCGTCCGCGCAACCAAGTTGTCGTCCGGCTGCGTCACCGTGCCGTACTGTGCAATATGTACATGTAAATACAACACACACACATTGTGTGCACATTGTGCTCCCTGATGTCAGCAGCAGCTGCACCTTCTTGATATCTTCATCGTCTAAGTTATACCTATAGTTATACCTATACTCTATTAAATAGCTATGGGTTGACAAATGACTAAAAACACCCTCTAGAGCAAAGGTGGACCACACACACACAGACACACACTACAGCCTCCAAAAAAAGCTGAATCAACACATCTTTGACATCGTTTTAACAAGAATTTAACATTAAAACCTCCAATATGTTAAGTTTAGTTGCTGCTGTGTGATTAGACTGTCACTTTTCAGCTATGTGTAGCAATAAACTGGCCACGTGCATGCATTTCATTCATAAGATTGAAATATCTAATGCAGATCACATCTAACACTCATGACATAAGCAGACTATTCTTTCAACTTGTGGCAGAAGACTTCCTCTGGATGAACACTGGCAGATCTAGTTAAAACTTCAAAGGGGCCAACGCTGAATGGCTGAGCCACTTTCCATGAGTGTGTGTGTGTGTGTGTGTGTGTGTGTGTGTGTGGCCTAACCATCTGAAATATAGTCCTGAATAACCTCAGGCATTTAGAGAGTCACCCACTTTGAAGCAACATCTCCCATGCAGTTGGGAGATGTGTAATTTGGTTTACCCACTTTTCTGTTTTCTGCTGCAGCTTTTTGGGCTCACATAAATCTCAACTGTGCAAAATCATGCGTGCAAAGGAATTAAACGGCGAGTCCCGGGTCCTGAAAATGACATTTTTCCGGTGTGGGCTCTGCATGATGACCAGCCAATGCACTGGGCGGTCATCATCTCAGACCGGATCCAAGTTCAGCTCTGCCCCCGTGTGCTGCACGCATTTCCAGCCCGCAATCACGAAATGTGTGCAGCATTAAACATTAACCAACTGTTGGGCAAATAATGCAAAGATATCACAGGAGTTTGCAGCCGAAGAAGAAGAAGGAGGAGGAGGAGGAGGAGGGGGGTTATTATTATTATTATTAGCCTCGCATGTGGAGGTTTTGAGGCCGCAGGCAGCAGCAGACACCCCGCCTCTCCGGCTCCAAACCCGGGGAGGACACATCTCTTTCCCCCGGCGCCTTGTAGCGGCTCCTTAGCCTTTAGCCAGCGGCCGACCCTCTCCTTCAAAGATATACTAGCTTAGCCGAGCGGCACAAAAACCCTCCGATGAAAATGTCTCTCCGCGGCGTCCATGTGCGTTTTAATCGCCGGTGTGCGCCTCTTTGTGCTGCCGGCGGCGGCTCTGCAGCTAGCAGCGGCAAATACCGATGTATGAGAGTCCCAGCTAGCATAGCTCCGGAGCCAAACTACGAGTTCATTAGCAGCAGGAGCATTTTTCTCCTCCTCCTCCTCCTCCTGTGAACAGAGGATTTCATTCCTGCTCTGCCGGCGCGAAGCCCCGCTCCTCCCGGCGGAGGAAAAACAAAGTTCAGGCCCCGCAAAGACACACAAAAGCCACCCTACCTGGTTCTCCATGTTTCTCCGGCCTCTGTGATTGTTGTATTTATTTACAGCGGCGTTTGCGGAGCGTCTCCCCAGCCTCGGCTCCTCATTGTGTGTCAATCCAGCCCAGAAGCGGAAGGCAGACGGCTCCCCTCCCCTCGCAGACGGCTGCTGACAGGCAACCAAAACAGAAAGCTGCCTCGGCCAATCAGCGGCCGGAAAATTTAAGCACTCTTGAAAAGGACCAATCGGAGAGCTTGGAAGGCGGGGCGAGCGGCGGGCTGCAAATACAATTAAAGCATTTTCTGCTGGTTTCCTCGAGTGACAGCGAGCTCGTCCCAATGGCCACAGCGCTGTTTCAATTGTAAAATGCACATGATGCTAATTGATTAATCGGGGTTCGATTGCACGGGGTTTTGCGTCGCCCGTAGTCTGATGAATGCAATATCGATAACACTAACAATGTGGCCTGTGTTGTGCTCATACTGCATTATACGTACTACATTATCCTGTTTTATTTACATATGTGTCAATGTGTTGAATTTTATGAGAGATTCAAGAGTTCTCATTTGTCATCAATATAGTGTGACACTCTACGGAATATTATCTGTGTGATCTTTTGACCTCCAGCCAGGGCTGCTGTGTCATAACATTGTAAAAGCCCAGAAAAGCAGTGATGGACAGTAAATGTACATTTACTCAAGTACTGCACATTCGTATTCTACTTTTTCTTTGCCTTCCTGGAGCTTATACCCTCTTTGCTACTTTAAACTTCTACTCAGCAAGAGCAATGTAGTATTTATTCTTTACAGTCATATGCTAGGTTTGTTATAATTGCTTTGTAGGTTTATATTTTACATTGAAAACATACGATTAGGCCATTCAAATGTGACAAATCAACTACCAGACACCAAAGCAGTTAAAATGAGATCTCATCTTTTTACATGTTAATGCATCAGAAATAATGATCCACATCCAACATATTCATGCATGCATAATAAATACTATCACTTTTAATGGATTATGTAAAAAGTAACATTTTGTGAATGCAGGGCTCGTTATAATTAAGTATTTATGCAGTATTGCTACTTTTATTTTCTTTCATCACTATTGAAAACTGAACACATGCATGTCATTTTAATTCATAAGAAGCCTGCAAAAAGCTGATTTCCTCGTCTTTCAACACATGGTAGCCTGCATGAATTGCTAATTCCTTTGTACCCCCGATGTTAATTTTTACACACATCAGTCAAAAGGAAAATCTAAATGAATGATTCAGAAGACGTTTGTGATTGCAGCATGCATATTCTGCAGCACTAAGATACTATTTTTTTTTTTTACCAATGTCTGAATAAAAGTATTATAACCTCTTAACACTCCAGGTTGTTACACTGATCTTTCTCAGCCCAGCGTGCTGGCTCCATTTCAAATGTTTTGTCTGAAAGGAAAGTCTTCTGATTGAAGACTTCTCTTTCATACAGAGTCAGGGAGTGAGGGCCCATTGCAGTCAAGTCTCTGTGGTGCTCAGACTTTGATGTGAGATTATCAGACCTAAGCTACGGGACAGAAGGTCACCACTCTCTCACTGGCTCGGTGCCTCCTCTTCTTTCCCTGCCGCTCAAACTGATCCAGTCTGCCTCTCAGTCAAGTCTGAGTAAAAGAAGTCCCACCTTGCTGTCAGGCGGGAGGGTGTCCTGCTCGTATTGAGACGTCAACCTTTAAATCCTCCTTTTCAATATGTAGGGAGACAGAAATACACAACGAAGCCGTGTCCCACAGGTTTCACACACATAGCAGAGTTTTATTAAGATGCTAAAGCAAATGATGTTTCATTTCTATATGATAACAATGTGTCATATAGAAATGAATGGGTGAAGCTCTTTATCATGTAGTACATTTTGGGAAAGGTGCTTTGATTTTTAGTAGTAATCTGATAAAAGGTTTACACAAAACAAAAGACAACCAGAAGTGAGAAACCTTGTAACGACAACTCATTTTTTAAGTCATCATGATTTCACCTAAATATCACATTAAAGTCTTCACAGGTTTGAGGTTCATTGGTTTAAAACAGAGTCAGATTCCCTGTATGTGCACACACACTTGGTCAGTGAAGCTGATTATGATTCACATTTGCAGACACGACTTGTTTGTGTCTGTCCTTGACAGGCTACAGTCAGATAGTCAGAGCACACATCTGGCAGCGCTTCATCTCCACTCTCCTACACAACTGTGTCTGAGGTGAGTCAAATGTGTTGGATATTTCCAGTAAAATCATGGGCCCTGCCTGGCTAACAGTGCTTAAAACAACTAATGGTGCTTTCTTTGGATGCACAGAGATCAGTGGGCGGCAGCCTGCAGGGACAAGACATCTTTTCAGAGATGTCACTCAATCATGTGGCTTTTGCTTTCGTTTATTATTTGCAGTTCCACTAAAATGATTTAAAACAATCTCCTCAGCAGACAGGAGGCCACAGAGCCTTGGTATTGTATTTGCTCATGGTTATTGTGAACTGTTGCCGCAAACACCTCTCTTCTCCCCATTCGAGGCAGCTTTGCTCTCACGTTGCTCTTTGGCCAGCTCATGTGGGTGGGAAACTGCGACCACTTCCTCCTTCACTCATTGTCCGTCACGGCCACGTCTAGACACACAATCATCTCCTCCACAAATCCAAAATCTGGAATCTTTAATGTGTGTTGTGGTTAAATAACTTACTGTGTTCCTCAGGGCAAACTTAGCCCAAAATAACAAACAAGAAAAATTCTCAGTGGGAAACTAATTGGTTGCCAAATAAATTAAATAAAAAAGAAAAACAACAAAATATTTTTTCTCAGCAGAATAAAAACAGGAGAATTATAAAAAGAATACTTTATAGACTACTGTGACACGTTGTACTACATTTATTCATTGCTCCTTTCATTACAGAAATAGTGAAAAGTGCTGTGTTGTTAAAGTTCTTATGTTTTCAAGTGAATTGATTTGACAAAAACATTGGCAAATATGCAAATCTTTTTCAAGAAATGTCAGTGATGAATGATCAATAAAGTTGCGAATACTGTTTCATGTTAACTAATCTAAAAACATGGAGCATGGAGTGAGAATGAGACGACTTTGGGTTTGTATGTCATATTTCCTGAACAATTTGAGTTGGCATGCTGACCGACCACTGACCGTGAGAGGTCTTCATCTTCTTCACTGGGGGCATCGGGGAGTCTGAACTGGGCACAGGACCAGGTTCAGACCAGTCAGGAACCACCATTACCTAAAATGTGTTTCTATTTTAACCTTCAAATCACTGTGCATAACAAAGAAAAAAAAACTAACCAGTAAATGTTGCCATACTGACGTTATTGTTACTACTGTTGCAGCCAGTGTGTCAGATGATCTTTCTCCTCCAGCTTTCATCAGCTTTCTCCTAAATTCACTGGTGGCGTTGCTGAAGAGGATCTCACAGTGCAGAAGGGTTAAAGGTTTATGTTGTACTTGGAACACACCTTTTATCAGCTGGTCACGAAAGAAAACAACAGAAGGAATATTTCGTTAAGCTACGCTGTGTCCTTTTCACCTTTATACGTGACTCAAAGTAATCTACATACTGTACGGTCTCCGTAAATACACATTTCAAAACAAAAGATGAAAGCGTAGAGAATGAATTATCACCCTGGAAGTCAATAAAACAAACAGGCAAAGTTGTTTCATCTCAGTGAGCTGGCTCCAGCTAACATTCCTGAGAGAAGCTGTAAAGAGGAACATTAAACAAAAATATCTTGTTTGTTTGCTTTTTCTGTATTATGTTACATATTCTTGACAGATTTGTTCATCCATTTCACTTTTGTCATGTAGTGAAGCTCAACATGGAGGAGGGAGCCTGCACACACAGATCCTGTCACTTTGTATGGAGGCTCCTATCGCACTGCAGACGGACACAGATGCCGAGTTGTCACAGTGACATTAAACTCATATTATGAATTGTGTGTGCAAGAGGCAAAGGAAGAAATTAAAGCCACTCAGTTTTTTTTCATGTTTTATTTACATTTATAAGGGATGGGAGGTGCAGGGCCGACAACTCTGGCCAATTTCCATGGGTGTGTGGGGTGTTTTTGTCTCCCTTTGCTGGGCTTCAGACGGTCTAGATTCACTTTAACTTTACACTGAAGAGGGCAGCAAAATACTTACTGCAATACTATATATTTTTATAGATATCCTTAAACAAAGTGTTGAGTTATGATCACTACCTGACAACTGAACAGTCTCCATGCACAGATTCAGACTTTTACATGCAACTGCAAGCCAAGAACAAAACAGATAAGTGGATGTCAAGTTAAAACAAAAAGATAACAGCCGTCATGTTGTTATGAAGAGCCACAATGTGAGTTACAAACAAATCTTTCATCACACCAACACATAAAAAAACATAACTAGATGTCATGAATAGAGACAAGAATCAGTCCCAGGGGGCACAGTCATCATAAACTACAGCCTCCATCCCACCACTGGCAACAAGTGTGTGTGTGTGTGTGTGTGTGTGTAGGGATCTTCAGAAACAGCATTACAGGACGGCTCATCCTATCAGTCTGCAGTATTTACAAAAAACAGTAGAGATTTCAGCATTTCACTGAGAAACAGACTAAGTTTCCTCAGTAACTCAACAACTGAGAAACAGACTAAGTTTCCTCAGTAACTCAACAACTGACTACTGTTCACTCATGGTTGAGTAGTGTGGAGCCCCCTAAGGGTCAGAGCAAGTGTTTCTTTTTTTTTTTTTGCATTTCCTTACAGTAAGTTCTGCGTTCCTTGCACTGCTTTTGTGTTATCTCACAAAAACATGCTGCATTCCAGTTCACAAATGAAACTGACAGCATCCTGAAAATCATCGTACTATTTTCTTCTTATGGCACAACTTGAATTTGTTTACTATGACTAATTTACCAGTGGTGGTGTAAGTATTAAGATATTTATTTGCATTTCATGCAGTGTAAGTGTACTCTGTTACAAGTAAGAAGTTACAATTTTATATTACTGGATGATAATTATCATGTGTTTGCCACCTTAAAGTAATGGGTGAAATCTGCTAGGATGCCTGTGAAATTGTTCCTCAGCAATCAATAAAGTTTTCCCGTGATATATAGCACTACATTTTCATTCATTTATATCTAGTATTACCACTAACTGAGGTTATCCTTTGCCGCTAACATACAGGTTATAACTAAAGATCATAACCGCTGCTCAGTGGGCTCAGTCACACTGTGCATCACTGAGCTATTATCAGAATCAGATTCATCACCAAGCAGCTTTTTACACCCGAGGAATCTCACTTATGATGATATATAATAATAGAATATAATAACAATATAAAAGTGACTTAATGTATTCTTTAATATTATTACATGGGATTCCATTACAATGTCCGATAAACAGCAGCATTTTATCAGTTCAAAGTTCAAATCAGTGAGTTGATGCATAGCCTACTGGGTCTCTGGATGGGGAGCAAAAGTAGTCCTTAAAAAAATCTCACAGTGACCCATAAGTTGTTCCTCAGAGGAGTACTTTTTATAGATAAGACGTTTTCACCTGTAAAGTTCAAGTTTCAGAGCAGGTTCCCCAGTGGTTCCTCAGTCCTGTGGGCATGCAGCCCCGCCTCCTGGCCAATCAGAGGACAGGAAATCTAAGCGCCCTTGAAATAAACCAATCAGAGCGCTCGGGAGGCGGGGCATTGGTAGAAGGGCTGCAGCTCTGTTTTTACCTTGTTAATTGATTAATCAGATGTTATTCTGGGTTAGGTCTTCAAAAAATAAATTTTCTTTGTCTTGAAAGTTAAAAGTCGAATTACTTATACTGAGAGTATAAGTCTCGTATTCCTGTATTTACATTATTTTTATTGTCCAGTCTTTCCTCTTCCCACAGCTTACAGGACAATAAGAAACCAGTAAAACTGCTAATATATATAATATATACATACTACTAATTATAGCCCACATTAGAAGCTTATTTCACTGTATGACAATAAGGGAGAGGTTTATACATACAATATTAAGCATAAATGTTACTATGGGGTGTATTGTTCCAGAGGCAGCAGTCCATTAATGGGACACAATTAGAAAATACACACAGTGACAGAACAGCTCTTAAAGAGGAACACATCTCATATGCAGACACGCCTATGTGTCCAGATACAGTTATTATTAACCCTTTCTATCAGGATACTGAGTCTTGAAGAGGCCCAAACAGGATCTGTGCTAACTGTCTTGAACAAAGGTCACAGCAGACACCAAGGCAAAGTGCAGATGTGACCTGCATGTCTTGAGAGACGGAAACCATTCTCATAGACTTCTCTCACAAGCCCTCACAAGTGTAATGTGTACAACGAACACACCTAAGTTCAAGTAAGACGTCAGCTTAACGTCACCACCTGTCAGCGTCTCCTGAACCTTCTTCACTGATGAGCTGACAGCTTCTGAATTTCCATCTCACTTATCAGTCCAGCTGCACTTGAACAACATTGTTTGGAGACAAAGATTTGAACTATTGCTCTGAATTACAGAAGTTAAGATCCTCTGCTCGAATCTGCACAACTGGACACAGCTGACCCGGGAATGAATCGAGGAGCACTGCGTCATGTTACCTTTAGCCAGACTGGAGGGAGGCGAGGAAACATTCCTTCACACTAAAAATAGCCGTGTTTGCTGTTAATGTTTTTTTTTTTTAATTGAAGTACATTTTAGCTCAAGTCATTTGGTTATAATAAACATAAAAAATACTTCCTGCATAGGAAGAGTGGCTCAGTATAAATACCTTGATGTCTGGCTGGACAGTAATTTCAGCATCATCTTAACACATTGACAGCTAAACTGAGAAAAACATTTGGTTCCCCAATGACTAGATAAAAATAACAGTCAAATCAATATATGTATCTGTTTTGGATTAAGGGGATGTTATTCTCTATATTGAAGTGACTGAATGTTGTCTACCCAAAGGTTTATAACTGGTGACCTCTATAGCAAACACCACTGCCATCTGTACTAAGTCTGTTTTTTTATTCATCTGCAATCTTTGCAGGTCCTTCCACACTATACTCTATGGTGAACTGTAACATAGGAATAAGGTTAAAATGAAAAACATCATATGATATAAGTGAAAAGGGTACATTAATACATTTTTGTGTATATTCTTTGAAAAAAAAAGATGACAGTGTGTGTTTGAGACTATAATGTTACAAGAAGGGAGATAAATGACTTAAGCATGGCCGATAATTTGTTCTAGTCTCATTAGCAAATACTGACAGTATTGTTGGATCAATGTCTGTATTGTTCGTAGTAGTGAAGGTTTTGCTAAAGTTGTTAGCAAGTCCAAATTATAAAAAAAAAGATTTCATAATCACATTTACCATTCTTCTACAAAAACCAAAAAGGCCTCCCTCAATCTTTTTTATAATTAATGTATACCAAAGATAACACTATTTATGTTGAAATATTTCTTAGCACTGATTCTCATTTTGACCTGATGATGGCATCAAAGAATCAGCAAAGGGGATTAAAATTCCATCCTAAAGGGGACATGAAAAGATTAAATGATGAGATAGATGTTTCTCTCAAGACAGTAAATGTCTGCCTCCTTAGGTAAAGTTAGGGAATCACCAAAGTCATGTGAATTAATCATCTGAGGGCCAAGAACTTCTAAAACTTGATGATGATCGGTCTGATAGTTTGTCAGATATTTCAGTCTGGACCAAAGCGGTGGACCAACCGACTGACATTGTCATTGCTATAGCCATGTCAACAGACATGAAGACAAACTATCCCGGTTGGGAAATAGACACACAGAACAGTTTATGTCAAACTATTAATTTAATATATCCTGTAAAGTTTACAGATAATTGATTCTGATGTTAGAGGTTTGTGCCAACATGCTGTTTTATTTGTTTTATTCCTCTCAGTATATCATCTTTCTGTCACATTTCTAAAACCACTGGTTTTGGTTTGAGTATCTTATCACCCACAGGAGGTCACTATTGAGCAACTGTGTGTGTTTCCTTTTGGAAAAGCACCTTTGTTGTATCTCTCGTAGCCTTCAGGACAGATCATGTGAATGGAGGTAAGATTCACCTAAATATTCTCAAAACATCAACAAAAGCAAGAGCTTTTTGAACAAAAATGGCTCTTTTAGGGCTTCAGTGATGAATCAGTCATGCAAAAAAAAAAAAAAGAAACAGAAATGCACATCAGAGTCAATTTCATCACAAGAAAAAATACAGTACTTTAACACAGATTCAAACATGCATTCATCTCTTGAAAAAATCACAGCAATACATTTTTATATATACAAAAATACAAAAATACATTTTTAAATGTCAAACTCCTCAAAACACACTTTCTCAGTCATCCAGGATACAGTTTTTCTGTTTGAATTTGTTATAATTGAAATATGGAAATCATCTGTGTTAAATAATTATTGTCTGACTGTCTTTCAGCTAAAGGTATCTACAGTCATCTACAGTCATTAGTTGTGTAAAACATGGATAGATTATAAGACAATGGGCCTATAGCATAATACAATTGTGAGCACAGAAACTTAAAAATCAAATATTGTATTAGAATTTTACAAGAATTTTAAGAAACTTTTTTAAAGCAATACGTTATTAAGAATCCTATTGCATGGATTCCTTCGTCGCACCTCTCAGTGTGGTTTTAAGGTACCACAAATGCCAAAAAAAAAAAAAAAAGTTGACTTTGTTAGCATCGTTTCTGAGTTTTAGTAGTGCCCTTGAGAACAATGTGAGGTAATCCAACAGCCCATTTATCACACGGCCAGTACTGCAGTCCAGGCAGTGAGTACGGTATCTCATAATTGGCATCCAGGTAAGCAATCAGTGTGCTGCCATAGGCCACAGCTATCACAATCAGAATGTGCCTGGAGGATACAGATAATGGAGATCAACACACACGAGCATATACATCACATGTATATTCTAATTTGATTTGCATGAAATGTAATTTAGATATGTTCAATATGTAAAACACTTCCTCAGGTAAAGGACTAGAAAGAAAAGAAAAGGGAAGGGAGAGGACACAAGAAAGGCTGGACTTACCAGATACCATGCAGGTAACAGAAGTTTACCCTCTGCCAGAAGCTGCAGCCAAAGCGGTCACTAATCCAGCAGGAGATGGCGAGCACCCACAAAGCCACCGACAGCTTGGCCAGTCGCAGGACCTTCTGGTCAGTGCAGCTGAGAAAGAGCGGGGAGAGGTTATCAGAAAAAATCCAAACAGCACATAGAAACAGATACAGATGCAACAAAAAACCCCCCCCAGATTTGTCATACCATCTCATCTCGATGGCCAGAACGTAAAGCATGTGGAGGCCGAAGCAGTTCAAAGCGTAGGCATTGACTGTGGGTTTGACAAACGATGACACCGTGGTGATGATCGTAACCACCAGGACCAGGCTTGAGAACGTGGACCTGTGGATGAGCAGAAGAAAAAAAAAAGAAGAAGCTGTGAGGCCAAAGTTCAGGAGAATGGACACATTATGACTCACAAAAACTGCACCCGAACTTCAGTGTTTAATTCACAGAGGCTGCCTGACTCCCATCCAGAGCTACAGCACACTATACAAAATATCAAAGGAGACCTTCAGAAAAAACCTGAGGTGTGGTTCATGGACATGTCATCACCTTTTAAGCTGATATGTTGAACTTGTTTACACATCCAACATTTACTGAGCAACATTGTCATTTTGAGTGATGTTTCAGGCCACCCGATGAATGTTTTGGTTTTGCCTTCTGCAACCAAAAGAAAAGACTATGAGAGCGGTGAGAGTGAACTAAAAGAGTCTAAAGGTTGCAGCAGGCAGATAAACAATGAGCTGATTTTTGCTGATAGTACTGTTGTATCAGTGACCCCTCTCACACTGTCATTCAATACATGATTAAAACAATTATAACTATTTCAGATAAGAGTCATTCTGTTGTTCTGCTTTACTGATTTATCATTTGCATTTTTATGAAATATTTCTAATCATGTTGCAGCTGTAATATGATGGAGAAAAAACAAACACAAAATAGGACTGGACCCAGCACATACTCAATATTGAAAGTCTGAGCAGGATGAAAAAAATGTGTCCTGGACATTCCTACTTTTAACTGCGCTCTGTGACTTTCCAGTCACTTCGAACAGAAGCTCTAACGCAGAGACCCCCTGACCTCATGGGGCCCTGTTCCCCGAGCCTGGCAGGCCTGTTCAGGATCCATCCATGTTCATGAGGATCAACCCACCACTTTGAACTACTGGAGAGTCAGTGTGAGGTTATTGAGTCAGAGCTGCGGGATTCTACTCAGATGCTCATCAAAATTTAATTAATTTTTTCCCAGCCTTGTGGTTAAATATTTACACTGGTTGGGTGGAGCTCCAATCTTTCACAATAGTGAGAGCTTCTTTTTGACACATTCAGCTGAAGACAGCAGCACCACATTGTGTTTTAGAGACAATGACTCCAGTCGGGGCTGTCAGACAGGCTCCTTGGCCAGCACGGGTTGAGTTTCAGAGTGGCGTGCCTTCGAAACACTCAGTCATTGTTTTTTGTCTTATTATTAAAGGATTATCGAGCTGTGTGTTGGTCCTTAGCAACACATTATTACCTCTGGATGAGGACAGAAAGAAAAACCTTGCACCAGTTGTTGGGTCGACTGCTATAAGATTACTCTACCTGTCTTTTATAAAGGAAGGGAAGAGCCTGCGGGGGAACCAGACAGCATAACCCACCGCCAGCACCCAGAGGATGGACAGCTCATCCAACATCTGGCCAACAAAACTAAGCGTCATGTGGAAGTATGCCGAGAAGAGCCCTGCCAACAATAGAGAGAGAGAGAGTCATGTTTTCATTATATTATTGAAGAAAGAAAAGTTAAATTAAAATGTTGAGGCATAATGAAGAGTATTTGGTTTTATTTTTAGATCTATACTCTGGTACTGTAAGTCAGTGGTTTCAAAGCTGGGGGGTCGCAAGATAAATCTTTTCTCAATTAATGGTTTTATACATGAAATCATCACAAGATCTTAGATTCAAGTCCCTTGATTGTCAAACCCCAAAATTTTAGGTTAAATAAAAGATTACTAAAAGTTGGAAGTTGGAGGCAGACATGGCTTTGTTAGTGAAAACAGATCAATATCCAGCCATGTACCTAACATAATGAGACAGAGATGTATAAATAAAGAAAAAAAGAGTGACTGACCAACAAATATCATCATCGTCCAGACCAGGTGAATCGCCAGGTTCCTCTCTTTGGCGTAAGGATGAAGTAGGTAAAGCATGATGGGAGATATAATGAAGAAAATGAAGCTGCTCACCTGCAGGTAAGTAAATCAATCAGTAAACAATCATAAACAATCAGTGTACCAAACTGAGTTTTTATGTGACATCAGGCATTTATTTCTTCTCTTTTTGAAAAATGATATATGTGACTAGAAGTGGCTTGTTGAGATTATTCTGTTGTTTCCTGAGTGAAGTGTTGATGTGAATGCTGCAGTGTGCAGAACTTACAGTGTTGAAATACTCCACCACATGTTCAGAGTGTCTGTAGTTGTCTTCACACCAGTCAATTTCTGAACTCTCATAAGAGAAAACTCCTGCCATCTTTTCACTGGAGTAGATCCCTGTCAGACAAAGAGAGAGGAATCAGTACCAAAAGATCTAATCAACCAATGCTGACATATCTGTAATTTTACAGACTTTGTGTTATTTGTTTCTCCAGCAAATGCAGCAGGTGCACGTTCAGGAGGCCTCATAGCACATTTGTTTAGGTGGTATATGGAAATAAGTTTCCACCCCTCCTACCCACATGTGGTATTTATATTTGTATTCAAATGTGGCTTTGCACACTCTCATTTAAACTGCTGTTTTAGTGTACTGTGAGAAAGGGATCAACACTTTAATATATACTAATGTGTTATAATATTCTGTTTGATTACCAACCTCAGCAAACTTAAATTAAACAAAATAAGGTGATCTTTGATTGAACATTTATTCCAGAGAGTCAGTATTAAGCTCTTATAAAGTTTGGGGGCATTTCAGAGACAAATTAAAAAGAAAAGCAGAAGCCAAGATATTCAAAGTTACCGGTGTGCATCAATGGTGGGATGCAAATACATCTAGTGAGTGCAAGTACTGTACTTAGGTACAGTCAGTTTTTGTATAGTTAAATTTCACTTTTCAATTTTAGGCTTCTTTTACTTTTACTTCTGACATGTAACATTTATTTACAGCATTAGTTATTTAAAAAAACACAGGTCACACAGGTCAATCCAGCTCATCACCCCTTTCATCCATGATGATAACAACTGCACAGGTGTACTTAATAAAGTGGCCACTGGATATAAACAGTAGACAACAGAGTACAAATACACTGAATATGGCTTCACTGACTATCAATTATTGAAATTTTATCATGCTGTAATAAATCCATTATTTTAGGTTTGTTTTGCTGATAGATGACACAAGGGCACAATAAACTCACTACTGATCAGCACTGTCAGTCACTCTGGGAGTAACAACAGGAATATTCTGGTGATTCCTTGTTACAGCTGACAGTTTCACACCTGCTGTAGTCGAAAAAAAGGCCATAAAAGCCTCATTCATTCTGAATAAAAACATCATTTCTTAAAAAAATGCAGCTGTTAACTAATGTGCAGTCAGGTATCAGTGTAAGTGACAGTCCTACCTCCCATGCTGCTGCTGTGTCCCTGCCTCCGGTCCCTCTGAGCTCTCAGGTGCTTCGACAGGTGGATTTCGATGCGCTGCCCGAGCCTGTTGCACGAGGCTGTGACGTCACCAATTAGCTCGGTGTCACACCTCAGGGCCCGCAAGTCATCGAGGGAAAATGTCCGGAATGGACTCAATTTTTTTTTTCCTTCTCTGTTGTAAATGTTTGCATTTGGAGAGGAAAGCACTTCTTTTGACTGCACAGTGTGGTGGAGAGAAGTCGATGATCAGTACCACATCATGGTTAAAGGGGGGGGTTCTGTTATTCTCACACACACAGAGACACGAAGAGAGAGCAGCAGGTGTCCCAGTTAGCTGCTGGATTGGCCCGTGTAATCTCAGGGTTTCTCTCGAAGGGAGGCTCAACCGGTCCATCTGCTCAGGCCAACAGTTCGCAGGCACGTTTCAAAATAAAAGCCTGGCTGCACTGAGTGGGTGAAAGAGCAGACATGGTGCTGCTGGTGTGTGTGTGTGTGTGTGTGTGTGTGTGTGTGTGTGTTTTATTACATTAATCCTTAGAGCCCAAATATGTGTCTCTCAGAGTGATCTCAAGGGTGGATCTATTGCGGCTTTAAAGTCCCTTTGCAGAACAATCAGGGCTCATTTGAAAATAAGGCTTCTTTGGAAGGTTGCAGGTTGTTTGCTTGCAGGAAATTCAGGAATTCAGGTTTGCCTCGAGGAAAACGTTTGCAAAATACACTTCAGGCACGCAGATGTCAGATATGAAAGGTCATCAGGAAGCAAAGAAAGTAAAACAGAGGAAATACATTTAGTGGAATAAAATAATAAAATAATAAAAAGGTACACTTCCATCTTGAATTAAGTGAAGTAAAGTGGATATACAGTAAAATTACACAACCTTTCACACTCACTTTTTCAATATATTCAGTATATAATTGCTTGCTCTGTTGTTTTTCATACAATCTCCATAACAACAGAGGAATATCTTCATCTTTATTCATTAGGGTACATATGTACAAGTATACACTACACTTTATGTAACAATTATTTGCATTGTGCTTGGTATTTTTAATTAGATACAAAGTGCACCTTTGTGTATGTCAAATACGTGAATGTGTTTACAATGTGAACAAAAAGGATCAACAGAAAAAATGTAAAAGTAAAAGTGTAAAAACTCTTTATTTTTCTCTGCTTATTCACATACAAAACATATATTGATTGTGAGAGAATTCCTTTATTTTACAAAATCAACTACAAATAAAAAAAATATGCAAAATTGGCAGAAACACTTAGTAAAAACAAAAAGTAACAAGTCACCTCTTTCTGTTTTGTTATTCAGAAATCATTTATAACTTATTGATGACATCCTAAACAGTGCAAAATCCTTGAGGTAAAAAAATACGAAAATACATTTCTTTTTTCTATTGCGGTGAAAAAATATATGAGAAAATGCCAGCAATTATATTCATAATAATCCATGAACAGAGGATCTGAATGTTTTTTAAGTGAAAAGTCTCTTAAGTTTTTGATTCAATAGAACAGTCAAGTTCATTCATATGAATTTACTTACTTTTCTATCATAACTTGATTTCATGCGGCCGTCTTAATCAAGAATACTGAGGAGTATTGGATGTCTGGAGAAAAGCTTCAGGCAAATATAAACACTGTAGGCACCAGGATTTTTCAGGTCATTTTCTGTAAAAGCTGTAACTTTAGCTTTGAGTCATTTTCAGTAAAGTAACTGATCAAAGAATCGGGGTTGTGGTTGAAGTCAGAGATCTCGTTGTTAAGTCCGGGACAACAACAGAGGTGAAACCTGAACTGCTCTTTGCAGTGGATCTGTGTTTTAGCGATGATGACCATAACAGCGATGTCTGCTTGTACGACACTGAGCAGGACAGGTTATGTGAAGCTCGAATGTCAGCGAGGTCCACCTTTTAACAACCCTGTTTCCATTATGGATGAAGGTCTACCATGAACAAATACCAGGCGCTTCTTTTAGCGAGCAGAATGAGCAGCTTTCGACGAAATGCACAGACTTGTTCCACCAGGACGGATCGAGCCCTGTTCAGATTTTTTCCACATAGTTCCCGGGGAAGAGACCTTCCCTTCCTTTAATCCTGCCTGTCCACCAGCCCGATGGGTCTGCAGAGAAAATAAGCAGAGAGAAATATCATCAACCACTGCAGAACATTTCAAATGTACCAGATCAATACACCTAAAGCCTGCTGATTATGTTTCTTGATCTTCTGACGTCCACACACCTTCTTTGACAAGGTCAAACACGTCATTGGCCTCAAAGCTGATCTCGTCGGTGTCCTGGCCGGCGTACGGATATAGCGCCCGGCAGCGCGGCCCCTGTGGTCGAGGCTGTGGTTTCGGAGCAGGAGGAGGCCGCTGATTGATGCTCCTTTTCCTCTGCTTCCTGTAATGAAGACAGAGAGAAGACAAAGGGATGAAAGGAGCAGCTGGTGAGAAAATAGGGACAAGTTAAACAACAGAGAACACCTCAAGGTTTGCACAGCATCATTAACTAACTCAGGTTTACCGGTCAAACCAAAAGTACATGAAGTAACACAGATTACTAAATATCCAGCTGAGGAACAAAACCTTGCCACACAATATTGAGCCACTCCATTTGTTTCGATAAGGATGGTAAAACATTTTTCATTTAATATTGGTAATTTAACAAAACTCTGATCATAAATCTCAGCAACACTCAGAAGTGACTGTTCAGGTGTTGGTAGGTGCAAAAATAAACTACATGTCAAAAACACAAGGGCAACACTGAATATTTTCCAGGGGAGACCATCTGAAAGTGTGTTAATGTCTAAAAAATTAAGGGATTATTGTATCTTGCCCCCTCGATGAGGGCAGATTTTTTGCTCTGCCTTCCACAGTGTCTCTTCAGTTGACACTCTTCCCTTTGTGTTTGCTCCCTTGTGCGGTTTGGATGACGCTTCCTACAAACCTGTTCACTGCAACAATACCATGACCTTTACATAAACTAGTGGAACTGAAGCCAGTCTGGAAGTGGCTTCAGCTCTCTAGAAACAGGTTTGTCTCTCTCACTACGAAAGCCGTGTTTGTTTGGGGTTCAGTGAGTGTTTGAGCCTCACCTTGACATGCCTTGACAACACAATAAGTTAATATGCACTGACTTTTAGTGACTAATCAGCTCCACCCACAGATGCTGTGATCATCGCTTTCCTTCCCTTTTTCTTCACGTCTGTCTTACCCTGACATGCCCTGATCGGGCACATTAAGGAAGTCCATGTTCCCCTGGTTGTACTGGTTCTGGGCTGGGGCTCGCTGGGCCCTCTGGGAGCCCAGTTTGGGCAGGGCCGCGTTGGGCGGCCTCGCCTGTTTGTGCGGGGAGGAATATGTGATTTCTGCTTGCTGGTTTTGAGGAGCTCTGGAAAACTTGGGTGCTCCATTCTGGTGTGCTGTGGAGAGAAAATATTGACTTAATATTAACATTTTTAATCATATAACAAGCTTTGGAAGGTAGTTGTGGGAGTATCTGGATATTTTAAATAAGTAGCAGCAGAGGTACAAACAAGTCCTGTCCTGAAAAATGTGCTAGTACGAAGAATGAGCCCAAAAAAGTACTTCAAATATTAGCAAAATGACCACTGTCAGTGTTATATAATAGTACTGGTTTGTTACTGCTTATTCATAACTGTGCTGAGCATTGTTTTGTAGTAAATCTAATTTCTACAACTTTTATACAACAATTGTTTCTTTTCTGTATAAAATCTTGATCATCAGAGTAACAAGTAACTACTGTCAAATAAATGTAGAGGAGTAAAAAGAAGCATAAAGTAGCATAAAATTAAAATACTTTGTACCTAAAACCAGTGATTAACCACAAGTACTTAAGTAGCTATTTTCCAGTCTAAAAGATCAAATCAATCAAATGATGGATTTAAGTAAGAAATACAGATCAAAATGAAAGAGTTACCTCTGCCTCCAACATTATTTCTCCCTCCACCTCGAGACTGTGGAACACCCTTCCTGGTTGGCTCTGATGGGAAACATGCTTAGTTACGTGTTGATTCACAGAAACAAGAGTCTATGTGAGCAACATTTTTCATTTTTGTGTCTGTGTCTGTTATTTTTTGCAACTTACTAGAGGACTTGGGAAGACCGTCCCCTATTGTGATGGTGAGGGTCTTTCCTGACGGTTTGAGCTGGGCCAGGTCCCCTTGCCCCCTTTGAAACACCACCACCCTGGAGCCTCCTCCACCCCAGCCCTCCTTCTTTACTCTGAACTCCAGCCTGAGCGGGAAGACAGCGTGTCAGTGGTTTGAGAGTTTCTATGCAAACATCGTCTATCTGACTGTGTAGGTTCCTCTACCTGTCAGTGAAGGAGATGGTCAGTTTTCTCTTGTTCACGTCCTCGTAGCGCTTCGAGAGCAAGCTGAGGAACTCTGTCTTGAAGTTAGACTCCAGCAGGCTGTCGTACTGGACTTCATGTAGGATGAAGAAATCGTCCTGCCTCGTACTGATGGAGAAATAGAGACCGTTTATAGCCTCTAGGAGGAAAGATAAAACTGGAAAAGCTTAAATATCAGAAGAAATGATATGCCACCGCTGAAACATTGAAACATCTCTCTGTTCTCATGTATGGAGCTTTTAAAACGTCTTTTTCTGGTAACAGCTGAAGTTAAAGATATTAAAGCCAAGTCAAGCTGTGCTTAAAGTTAAGATGGTTCATGTTTCAGTTTTAGTTCTGAATAAGGTTGAGTCCTAAGCGGTAGTGGAAAATGTCAAGTTCAAGTAGACCAATACCGCAGAGTGAAAACACAACATAACAAGTAATAGTCCTGCATTCAAAACCCAACTGTGTGTTGTGTGTGTAAGTGTAGTGTTACTACAAGTACTAAGTAGCATAAACTAAAGTTGTAAAAGTAACTAAAATCTGGAAGAATCTGTCAGTCTCCATGTAAGTGCTAAAAGCCTCTGAACTATCACTTATTGCTTATTGAGTTTAGAAGAAAACTGTCTCTTTGGTTGAACTCATTTAAATGTGACAAAGAACTGTTTTTAAAGTTTCACAAGACAAAAAGGTTAAGTGTTGTATTTCATACGCTTTTAATGTAGAATTGAAATTGGAAAAGTAACTTTTAAGTACTCCTGTCAGGAAGATGTCGAGGAGTAAAAAGTACAATATTACATTCTGAAATGTTGAAAAGCATGAAATGGAAATATTCAAATAAAGTCAAAGATATTTATTGACAAATTCCCAGGCCTGTTGTGATTGAAGAATACAGCCTTGTCTCTGGGTTTGAATGACTTGTCTTGTAGCTGAATAAAAGTGTCAGGAAATTGTTGCCATTGTAAATTGAGCATGACGCTGCTTGCTTTAATCACTTATTATTCATGTCTGTGAAACTCGATGTCACGTTCTTGATAAAAAAGATCAAATTCTGTGAATTCTCAGTTCGACAGAATATTTGCTATATTTATTCTTGCTGCAACAGTGGCTTCTCACACAGCGTTACCGACACTGCAGCGTGCTAGTTCTTGTATTTTTCACCACAGCACCAACCACAAATGTCACCATCACCACTTGTATCAGTGTGTCTATTATAAATGAGACACTCACCTTAGAGAGACACCACTGATGCTTCCGAACTCCAGTTTTCGCTTTAGCACCTCCTTTATTTGTCCTTTTTCGGGTCCTTTCTTTACCTTCTCTCGTCCAATCAGATAGATGCCCTTGGGGGTCAAGATCAGATCTCTCTTGATAGACTGGGTTGTGAGAAAAAAACAGGAAGTGAGAAGTGTGAGCAATGCCAGAAAGGAGAAGGAGAGTGCCTCACTTTAGGGAAGAGGCATAGTATGAACTTTTCCACATCTCAAACATCTCTGCACGGTGCTTCATGAAGCTTCACCTTGAACCTGCGATCAAACTTATTGACAGAATCTGCAAAGTCGATGCGCTCCCTCTTGGCCAGGAACTGTCGCAGCTCAGGCCTCTGCTCCAGACCAAGGTAGTCTCCGACAAAGTTTCTGTTGATGCTGTTTCTCCTACGCTCCTTGGAGTTGTACAGGATGTCTGAGGCTGTGTTGCAAGGATGGACAAACGTCTAGAGTTACATCTGTTGAATGTAAACTTTTGTAGGAACAAAGTTTTTGTCTTTGTAACTCACCTTCCTCCCTCATCTGCTCATACTTTTTCCTGGCGATGAATCTTCTCCAGGATTTCTGGATGATCCTGGCAAAAGTGTCAAACTTCCTCTCCCTCATCTCCTCAAGCAGGAAAAGCTATATACAGCATGACGAAGGAGTTTACATTTATTGTTTATTTCTGAATATTGCATAGTGCCGTGCAACTATTTGCAGTCTATTCAAAATAAATCAAATAAATCAAGAAATCAAAACTCTTCTTTGTTAAATGAGCCTCTGCTCACAGAAATGAACATCATTTGAAGTGCTTTAAACTGTAACATGAAAATACAAACAGATCAGTATACAAGCTCAAGGACAAAGTTTGTATTTTAAACCTGCAAAAGCTGATTTTTCTTTTTGGCCACTTGGAGTCAGTGGAGTCAGTCAGTCGTGTACACGTCATCACTTGACATGATCAACTTGTTAGCAAACACTTGCTTATTCATGCATCTGGCAGTTATGAAGCAACATTATGATTCATTTAGGTTCATGTTTTGTGAAACTGATAAATGTCCAATGTTCTCTTTGCTTTAGCTCTGTTTTTCATCTCTCATCTGAACTCTTGTGGGAGATATCTGGTTCTCTATCTACTAAATGCTCCAATACGTTCTAGGACTCCTCATGAATAATCACATATTTGTTTGTTCTGTAGGTATTTGATTTTGTGGTTTGAATATTATGTTTTGTTTTTTGTTTCTTGAAGTGTCTTGATTGGTTCATAGAATCAGTGTTTGATGGGGGAGAGAGAGAAGGAGAGAGAGAAGTGTGAAGATGGCGGGACGTTAACAACATATCTGGTGGTGTTGAGACATTACCAGATATGTTATTGGACTCTCACTGTTCACAGTAGGAGCTGCTACCTAAAAACACCTGTTGGCTGCAGGTGTAAACAATGCAATGGGATCAGTGAGAGAGAACGAGAACAGAAAAGTTGTGAATGGACAGCCGAACAAAGAGCTGAAACTCTGTAAAGCTGCTACAGAGCTGAAGAGAGCTGCTGGTTTAGCTGGTAATTCTCTGTAGGTTTATCACCATGAGTGACTCCTTTGACATTGTCATCTGAGAACTTCATAAAAATAACAATTATAACCACTTCTTGTAAGTTGACATTGAAGTTAAACGTCAGAATTGAAAATTTTGCTCCGGTAAAAGTATGAGTATTATTTGCTGAATGTATTTACTGATTTAAAGTAGCAGAAAAATCCTTCCTTTGAGTTTAATTCTTTTATGTAGTTTAATAACAGATTATTAAGGCAGATATATTAATGTTAATGTTTTTGTAGTTGTTGAGGTGAAGCTAATTTAAACCACATTATATGTTTTCAAATAAATTGAGGATGTACAATATTCCCCTCTGTATCGGAGTGGAGTTTTACAAAGAAATAGAAAAGTGCAAGGACCTCAAATTTGCATTTAAATACAGTAATTAGGAAAATGTACTGAAATATATAGAAAGTTTGTTACCGATTCAGGGTTTTTGACGAAGACCTTGGTGCGTCCCATCTGGTACTGGTCGTTATCCATGTTGACAGACCGCAGGAGATGAAGGACCCCCTGCTGCTCTGGGCCCCTCCAACATGGCCATGTCTCAGCTGTCAGAATGGCGTACCTGGATACAACACGTGCACACACACATCAACCAAAAGCCACTTTGAGATCCTGTTTGAGTTGTTCTCTTCTTTAAGGACAAACACACAGGAATGGATGCATCCTTTTCAAAAAGAACTAAACTCACCTCATCAGAAACTTATTGAAGAGTCTGCGGTACGCAAATCCAGCCCTTCTTACGCGAATGTTTTCCCGCAGCCCCAGATATTCAACCTGATGTTTCACCCTAAAAAACAGATGGAGTGGCACCATATGTTAGGAAGTCTTTTCATCTGTTTGAGTGCATGTTTTTATAAGAGTGATGATGCCGACCTGCTCTCCTCCCAGTCTTTTGGTCTTTTGGTCTCATTGGGTTTGATACAGCGTATATAGTGTGGCGTACATTTCATCAGCGTGTTCACCAGATCATTAGCTTGTCTCTGTTGGAAAAAGCAGTGTGTCGATCAACTAAACCCAATTATATGCGTATTGAAACTGAGGAATAAAGAGTATGTTGATTTAAGGACCAAATATGTTAAGTTCCTCTCAGTTTAAACTCTCACCTTGATCTTTGAGCTGGCTGTGGTCGGCCTGCCTTTCTTTTCTGTGTTGAGGTTTTCAGGGAACAAGCTACGGATGAAGTCACTGTAGAGGCAAATTCGAGGGTTTTTACTTTTACTCAATTTCTTTACGAAACATATCATAATTGAAAATATCAGATAGGTATAAGAGACCTACTATTCACTGCTTTGCATGAGCTCAATGAGGTCGGGGAAAAGCACGTCCCGGTTTCTCTCACAGAAGCCGTTGATATCATATGACACCTTAGACGACACCAGACATAATAGCTGCTGTGTTAAAATGCTATCACCAAATAGAGATTCTCAACAATGTGGCAGGTTATTTGCCATATTTACTTACTTTCACTGTGACCAAACACTCAATCACAACAAACATTCCCGTTTAAAATAAGTAAAATGTGTAATATTTCTGCTACAGACAAGTCAGTTTGACAGATTTTAGGCTCCTACCTTGCCTGCGTAGTGATGTATGACAAAGCCAGAGTTCCAGCTGTTGAAATGTTCGTGTGTTCCAACGGCAGCCTGCAGTTTCTGCAGCAGAGTGCCATCTGCGCCCTCCCCTTTGGCATGCATGGTGGCGCACACATCATCCAGCACACTCATTACACCAGGAGGGTTCTGCAACAAGAGGATCAATCACCACCACCCTCAACTGATTTTACACATTTGATAGCGTCTGGGAAGTAAAGAAAAGATTTCTCACGCAAATATACAGTATAATAAAGCAATTTTTTCTTAGTTAAGCGGATAATTAAAGTACAAAGTGTCCTGTTCAAAATATTTGTAGCCATTAAAGCCAAGCAAGAACACTTCAAATTGTCTGTTTCCCAAAAAACAGCACCAACACTTCACATGAGGTGATTCTGTGTTGTTTTTAAACCACTATAAACTCTGCTTTTTTCCATGAGTTTGAGGAAGAGTGCCAACTCATTCAGACCATAACAATCACACGTTTCCGTGTGTCAGCAGTTTTGAGCTTACCACTTTATTTTCAATGAGGTCACACACAATCTTGTTATTGAAGTACTGGATGGGAGTCCACTTGATGCCCTCCTGAACATACTCTTCCTGAGAGGAAATAAGAAGAGAGAAAAAAACAGCTCAGAGGAAAACTGACTGAAATCCATTTTACAACAGTGGATTTGAAATATTCACAACGATGAATTGTCTCTATCAAACAGATGCGCATTCAGGCAGCAGAGGCGAGAGGCAAGAGACAAGGAGAACAAATCAAGGGATGTGGCAGAATATACAAAAGCAATACGTTTCACTGTGGTTACCTGCTCAGCCTTCAGAGTCAGCTCGATAAAGATCTGTTGCAGTTTCTCGTTGACAAAGTTGATGCAGAACTGCTCAAATCCATTTTTCTGCGGCAGGAGAACACAATCCAGTCAATGTTGGATTATCACCAGAGTAAATCAAATGCTGCTGCGCTGTACCATCTGTAAAACTATCACCTGTTATTTTAGTGGCTGACTGTAAATATTAACGTACAACAACTGTAAGCTGTAAGAGGACTAACCTGGAATATCTCAAAGCCGTAAATGTCAAGTACTCCGATACTGAATTCCTCATATGGTTTTTGGATGGCTTTATTTATGGCCTGGAGAAGACAGACAGGAAGAGAAATATATAACACAACTTCAAGCTCTTTTGTTGTGTTTTGTTGATACTGTGTTAAATTGTTTCTCTACCTCCACCAGGTAGTCAAAAAGTCGCGCATAGAGAGCTTTGGCCAGGGCGTCTCGAGTGTACGTGGCCTGCTCCTGGTTCAGGGTCACATTGATGGACTCAGACTTCTTCACGTCCATCTTCCGGCTGGTCAGCTTGTCCTGCAGACGGTTGGGGTTGATGCCCAGGAGATATGCGGGGAAGGCAAGCACTGGAAAGGACAAGTTGTTTTTTAAATCAACACGACTGTATCAATTATCTCCAGATGAGGCTTGTAATAAAGATTTACAGATATGTTCTGCTTCAGGAAAGTGTACGGACTGCCTGAGAATTTTTATCTTCCTGAAGTGAACTGAATCAAATCTGCAGCAGCTCAAACTCTACAATCCTTGCTAATGATGGTGGGATGGTAAAACTGCACACTGGATGTAAACACCAATTATCTGTTGTGCAGGGAATCCCTAGGCAGCAAACAAAGGAGATGATAAACAAGGTAGCACTGATGTGCACAAACCCTATCAATTAGCTCAGGGCCTGTCATGGGACTGGTTCGTCATGGTGAGATCTAATTTACTTACATCCCCCCGGGGAGAAAATGGGCAATTTTTTTCGCACCTCATGGGAATCTGTGTGCACATGCATAGATAAGTGAGTGTGTCTGGCGTGTGTGTGTCTCACTCACAGTCCGTGCTCTCCACCTGCCCGTAGTTGCCTACTTCTACAAAGCTGATGTTTCCCAGGTGGAGGATGCCTGCGATGATCTGCAGCACCTGAGCCTGGATGTCGCCTGGGATCCCGATCACCTGCATGGCTTCCTGGAGACCACAACACAGAGACAGACAACGTGGACGGCAGTTTGTAGCAGTTCCAGAAACAACCGTGGGTGAGACTGGGAGGAAATATTGTCAAATGGCAATGGATCATATGGCAATATGATCAACTTTGATTGGGAATTTGCACCATTAAATCAAAGTTTGAACAGACTTGATGAGGCCTCAAGGTGGCAGTAAGTAACCAGGCTGAAAATCAGACATTGAAATTTCAATTTTTTGTTTAATCATATGTGGGTTATGTGTTACAGTTGATCTTTTTTCTTGTCCCTTTAAATGAAGCACTCTTTTCTTTGTTTTTGCAAACCCGTATCACAGCCTGTGAGACTGAACAGATCTATCAGATCTATTTTTTCAGATTTGAATACTTGTTAAAGGCCAAAAGAGGATAAAATCATTTATGAGGATATGTCATATGCTTGTGTGTAATCAGTTTATCAATTACTACATGGCATCACAGTTTGTGGTGTGACGTCCACAGAGGAGTCGTGCTTTTTCTCTAGCAAATATGTACCATTGTTTCTTGGAAGTCTTTGCTGTCGTTGGTCCCGTCCACCTTATATGTCCCAGACTGGTTGAGGTAGTAGTAGTAATCTGGGGTCATGATGCCGAGGCCCTCCTTCTGCTGAGCGTTGGCGCCCTCTATCAACTGGAAGACAAGAGTGTAAGTAGGAGAGCAGAGAAAACATGAGTTTCTGGGGCAGCAGACAGTGAAAAAAAAAAAGACAAAAAAAAGAGTAGCAGTTAAGTTTCATTCAAATGTGACTGAATCATTTAAAATGCAATTTCTTTTTTTTTACAAAGGCGCTGTGACAATTTCATCAGCCTCTGACCTGATAGTAAATGTGGAAGTTCCTCTCGCTCTCATTCTGGCTCACCACCCTTGACTTCTCCAGCAGGAAGTTTGAGATTTTGCCACCGTCTGGTTCTCCTCCTCTACTGAACTGAATCTCAAAGTATTTCCCCTGGTAGATGCAAAATGTCAACAATAGGATGTTACAAACAGATTGTCAGCAGATAAATATGATAACTCAGTGGGTGCAGGGTAAGCCGAACAAGCCACGCTCCTCCTGACACGCTACTAAAGCCACAACATGCGGCTGGATAACATTGAACCATTATTTCAATCTGTGTGTATCCTGATGAGATAGAAACCAGTATGTGTGCATCTTCCTGCATCGACCCGAACATCAAAGGCAGTTTTGACTTTACTTAGTACAAATTGATGTCTTGCACTAAAGCTGCACGCATGCATTTTGGTGTGGTTTGTAGGTGTGAAATTATAGCATCAAGAGCCCACTGATGAGAAACAGCAGGGGATTCAAAGCAGTGTCCTGTTTTGCATCAAGCCAACACTGTGAAAGGAAACAACGCTTTTGCTGTGCGTTGTAACACACCGCTGAAAGCTAATTGGCTTCTGAGTAAATGTTTTATTTATAAAACAGTTTCTGCTGTCTGTGTGCACTGCTTTTGTTTTTGAAAAACAAAACCAAGACTCTGAAGCCAATGCTTGCAGCCCTGCAAGCTCATGGTACCAGAGGATCATCACATTACGATTCATCCTCGGGGCTCTAATGACATCCTGCAGTTGTTGAGATATTTCAGTCTGGACCAAGGTGACTGACTGTCCAACCAGCCATCACTACCATCCATAATGCCACGCTGCCAGCACGGCTAAAAATCAATACGAACTTTAATTAGAAAAATGAAAAATGAGACAGTCTTCAGTCTTATGAAATGTGTTGGGATTGAAGACTCCAGAGCAGCAGCTGAATGGAGATTTAGCCAAATCCTTCATATTGGCTATAAAAGCAGGTGAGAGGTGCATTTCTTGATCACTTTAGACTCTTTAAATCACTAACAGTGGCACAAGTTAGGATCATACTCACAAAACGACTGGAGTTGTTGTTGCGGACTGTCTTGGCGTTACCAAAAGCCTCCAGCAGAGGATTTGACTGTAGGATGATGTCTTTGACATGCTGCAACATGCACACGCACACACACACAAACACACAAACATACAAAAAAACACACACAGTGAAATACCTACACACCACACTGCAGCAACTTCAAGGGCGTCTTTAGTCACTGTGCTCTGCCTCTACCTGAACTTTGGATCCTCCTCCAGATACTTTGGAGATGTAGCCCATGATGTATTTGGCAGCCACCGTCTTTCCAGCCCCGCTCTCACCGCTGCCACAACATGACGCAAAAAAAATAGGGCACGACACACCACAAAGCAACATAATATTACTCAAACCACACTGGCATGTGGCGCAACACGCTGCATTACAAAATAGCGCAGCAACAATCGCTGAGAGGAAAAAGAGGGCTGCTGTGATCACCTGATGATGACGCACTGATTCTCCCCATCAATCATCATGTTCCTATACATGTTGTCGGTCAGGGCGTAGATGTGAGGTGGATTCTCGTACTGGGCCTAAAGAGACAAATATGAGGAGAGAGATCAGAGGTCAGTTTGGGTTAGTGGAGTGTTGAGCAGCAGTTTGCAGCACAGAGAGTTTCACTCACGGCTCCTTGGTACAGTTCGACCTCTCTCTCAGTGAAATAGGGCATCTGTTTGAACGGGTTGACTGATATCAGCACAGGGCCGATGTATGTCTGAGCAGCGGAGTCAAGGAGCCTTTGTACATTTTCAAACGAGCTTTACCCTCATTGCCTTTTTGCCAATCTTTACACAATGAAATGAATTATCATATTGTAGCACACTTTTAAAACAAAGTGCAATAAGAAAGCATCAATAGACTGAAAATAATCACTTTATTACAGCCTCTTTCTAACTAAAAATAAAAGTTTGAGTCTGCTGAGGTGAAATTCATACTGTGTACCTGACAGCTACTTAATATGTTGTTAAATGACTTAAAATTGAACCTTCTTATTTTAGGCGTACTATGGCTCTGACCATTACATGAAGGTTCAACAGTCCAACAGTCCAATTTCCTGATTACTGTGATAAAAGAAAAAACAACCACAGAGCCCTTTCACTTCATGTTCATCTGCTAACCGGCAGCTCAAAAGCTGTTATTTTTATCACTGAAGGAAAAAGACTAATGAATACTTAATGATTGGTAAAGTTTCATGTTCATGTCCGCTGAGAGTCTTATTAAGTTACTGAGCCCTTGTTACGGTGACTCGTCGCCACACTGTAGCTGCACATAAAAGTGATGTCAGCTGTCTGTAAATTATATGTGAATTTCTTTTCCTGCCTCTAAATATGGCTTTAATGTTCAGCTGAGCTCTGAGAAGACGGAAGTGAGATGTTGAGTCACACAGTGAATGCAGAAGAGGAAGAGCGAATTCACTGTATTTGCGCACTTAAATATCTGTCTGGTTGATTCTCTGTGTTTGTGCTTTGTTTGGCATATTTAAGTGAGTTTAAAGGTGAGGATGGAGGGGGCAGCTTCACCACACTTACCCCACGGCCCAGCAAAACTATGATGAAATGCTCTTTAATCTCTCCTTCTTCTGATGCTTTCGCGTGATAAAAGGCAAAGGTAGATGCATTGATCTAATAAAAATAACAGGTAAACTTCCTGTCCCACTAACATTATGACTTCCTGCGCACACAGATCTTAACAATTATGTACATACGTTTGGATGCCAAGTAGTTTCCTTTGTGAGTGCTAATCTTCCTCATCCTAGTCCATGCAGAGAGATTGTTAAAATTTAAAATCAAATTCCAGAGTTTTGCAACAACTACCACAATTTAAGACTAAACCAATAATAAAACCAAAAAATGTGAATTTGTAGGATACGAAGATGTAGTCGTCCATATATCTCTTCTTGAGGTTTTCCACAATGGCGTCCTCAGTGATCTTGGACAGCAGGACCATGTCGTCCACGCCGCTTTGCTTCACATTTTGACTCTGCCAGTGGTACTTCGCCTGAATCACATCAGAGAGAAAGAAAAAAAAAGAACGACAGTCGTGTTGTGGTTGGATAATGACAGTATAATGACAGCATGATGAGTTCTCCTTATCTTTGGAGGCTCTGGAGGGACTTTTGCAAACATTACAAAACTTTCTGCTCAGGCTTGCAGGTCATTATAATATATATCCAGCTCTGCTGCTTCTGTTTAGATGATTTTTGTTCTTTAGTCCCCAAACTTCATGCCAGTGCAATACTAAATAGGTGGAATGTGCCTTTAAGTTCAAGTGAACAGTCTGATACAGTCTGATGATTGAAGTGAAGTGAGGGAGAAAGACAGAGAAACAACCGAACTAAGAAGAAAGAAACAACCAAAAAGAATATTTTACGGTCACAAAAAAAATGAGAAAGACAGGAAATAACCAGCAAACAACAAATAAACATGTAAACAAAAAGAAAGACACACACAACCAAATGAAAAGACAAATAAAGAAGTAACGAAAACAGATTGCAGGGTCATTGCCTGTTTCTAATGAGGTAGATAAATGGCAAAGACAAGTTTGGCACCAGCACAGAGGTATTTTAAAAACGTAACCAATTGTGGTCGCCATTACAGGAAGCTGGGCCTGGTTGCCAAGCAACAGGTCACAGATGAGGTGAGATCATTTTCTAATTTGAACATTTTAGAGAAGCATCACCAGGCTTTGTGTTTCTCCCTACAATGTACAGAACCTGGTCTCAACGCGGCGATGAAACAACGGCAGCAGCTTTAACTCAATGATTGTTGTGACACCGTGTGTTTGTAATCCAGAGGGCGTCACGCAGACCGGCCCTCTGCTGAAACCCTCTTGGAGGCTCCTGAGGTGAACGCACCTCCTCTGCTTTGGTTTTCCCTGAAAGATGCTGGTCTGTTTGATGTGTGAAGTCTGAGCATGTTTTATTTTGGGCATGTTGTGTGTGCTGTAGTCTGAGGCTTTGACCTACATCCACTGTTTGACAGGTCGGAGCTCACAGGTGCGCTCAACACGCCGTCCCCATACAGCATTAAAAAGAAAAGAGCTCCCTGTCTTAACATTTAACCTTTAAAAGATGAGTTTCATTTTAGTGCATGTTGTTGTTGGCATCGGAGTCATCCAACATAAACGTTCATCGTTAGTATGAAAAAAGTCAAGAAGTTTAGACTTTTTCTTTTACTGCGTTTCCTTCTTTTTGAATTGATTTGTTAAATTCTGCACCAAACTTTTCTCAAACTATTCAACAATGAACATGAAGCCACTAACATCTCTATACAAGGACCTCTACTTTTTAAATTATGATTAAAAACAAGAAGCATAGGAATTTATTTTAATCGTTAAAAGTTTCCCTCCACAAATATATCTATGTGTCTAGGCTTTAGGTAAATGTGAACAAAATATGCAATGGATGTCTTAATATTTCATTAAAAAAACATGAGCTACACTGCTTGAATGCATCTTGGACTAAGCGGAAACCTAATCAAGTGTTTTATGTGACATGCAGTGTGCTTTTTTTGAGGGTTAGAGTTAGGCTTTAAATACTGTGAAGAGGAAATTCAGACGTGTCATGAGTGTTGAACTAATTGAAACACGTGAACCAAAAGTAGCAAAGCAATTAGTTAAATATAAATAAGTCAATGTTCTCTTAGGAGTATAGAGGTTATTTTCTGGGGACTATTTTCAGTGGTGGTAAACGACAGTGTTCATCATAGTACAGGAACATGTTCCCCCCCTGAAACAATGCATGATATGTTGGTTTTAATCATTTTTGGATGACAGTGGAGCTCTATGGCACAGAAAAGTAAGACGTATCAGTGTTTTGTTCATTGGATCAATTCATGGTTTTAGTCTTCTTGTTAACTGTGAGATAAATATAGAATATCAAAAGACTTATCCTTTAACTAGTGAAACAACACATAAAGTAGATTTTTATAATTGGGGAGAGAGCTGCTGCAAGAAAAAGACAAAAAAGCTCCTTCTGTCCATTGAGGCGGCTCAGTTGTTTTGAATCAATGCCTCTCACATTCAGAGGGCGCAACACTCAACAGCGATTAAAGATTGTCTCCAAAGATAAGATGAGTGTAAAATGTGATTTCAGATTACTCTGCTGCGCCTTGCTCAGTGTGTCCATCATCCTTTTACTTCATATCACAGATGACATCACCTCCAAGTGATGACTTTTTGTCAAAAAAACAATTAAGTGCACAGATGTTATGTAAGGTGGATAGCTACCACTAACAATGTGTGTGTGTGTGTGTGTGTGTGTGTTCTGAATGAAATCTAATATCTCTTTTAATTCTTCCTGATATTATTCCTCTGTCCTCTCGTCTCTGTGCATTTATGATGCAGATTCATAAAGCACACATTTTTCCCTCCCTCCCGTTTGACGTGTGTCTTTAAATCGACTTTGTATGCCATCATGCTGCTTCATGTTCTGTCTGAACACACAGTTGGATCTGATTCCTGGACCAGGTGGCGTCTATCGCTTACCTTTTTGTTCGAGGGTCACTGGCATGAAGACAAAGGTTAGTTTGAAATTAACATGCACAGGAAGAAAATCTGTTTTTACTCAGTTGAGCTTTTGTGCTCAGTCATATCTTCACTTCCTGGTCTGGCCTGAAAACTGTCAGGGTCCTCAAACCCTCTTTACCACAGTTACTTCCCCTGAATCTCTACTAAAAACAAGTTCATACAGACTTGCTTTTCTGCATTCAGTTGTCTTTCTGTGTTTAACTCTTTTAAATCATTACTTTTTGGATTAAAGCTCTTTGTGTTATGGTCTTGGATATTTCTGATTTTTTTTTTGTTTTTACGTGGAGTTATCAGAACCCCACGTAAAAACAACAGTATATGTTTTTTTTTTTTTTAAAGTAATAGTATTAAAAAAAATTGATATTATTATTATTATCAGTTTGATGAACTTTACCAAAGGTGTGGGGGATCTTTCTTTTCGCGATATGTGACATCTTAGAAAAAGTATCTGGCACAGCAAAAATACATTCTACATGCCTGAATTACTTGTTTCTTTTGACGTTTGTGAGGACACTGACACCGCTGTGACCAGTTTTTTTTTACACACCGAATTTTTACTAGAAATACACTATTCGAGGTAAAAATGCAAATTTTGATGATTTTGGAACCACAAACAAAATGCCAACCATCTCATTCTCACTGTGGTTTTCCCAAAAGTCACGACAGCAGAGATCTCAAAAACTTGCGGCATCAAACAGGAACTCTGTGCACAGTTGTTGGTAAAAAAAAGAAAAAAACTGTGAGCTGTGACCCTTTAACATCCGTCTCACTCATCAGCAGTTATTTCTGTCTGAGTCAGTCACATTTAAATAGATTAAGATTGTTAATGGTCTTTTTTGACTTAAGCTTTGCCTGCATCTCACTTGTGACTCTTATTTTGAAAGATAACAGTTAAATGATTGATGAATGGGGGAAAAAACACCCTCAAAGCTACTTGTAACATGCAGTTTTAGAGATTTATGAGGACTTTTGTCTGCATGTTATAAAAACTGTGTGAGGACCAGTCAGAGTGCGATGAGGAAGTGTTGTGACAGAAACTACAGGCCTCTCCTGTAGTCCACTTCCCCCTCTCTCACTTCATCTCTGCCTCTTGTGAAACTCTGTAAACTTTGTACATGCAGCCGGTTCTCTTCCTGCAACTGCCTTCAGCATTCAGGGGGCAACCCAGGTGGTTTTCAACAGCGATGTGAGATAAAATCTTGTGAACGACAGGTCACAGCCCAGTCAGTTCATGGTATATTTAACATCAAGCATTTTTCTTCTTAACACAAACACATTCTAGGTTGATTTATTGTCCTGTGCACACCTACAGTCTAAATTTCACTTGTCCAGATCTACAATTTATCTTAATTGTGGTCATAAATCCAAGTACACAACAATTTTTCTATGTACTTTACTGCCCGCAGCTATTCTCATTGAAAGAGCTTGCTCTGAAAAAGAGGAAACCCTCTTGCTGCTGCTGCTGTTGTGAAGGAGGTGAATTTCCCTGAAGAGATGGTTTTTAATACACGCTATCACATCCATCATCATATCGAAACAGACTTTAAAGCATTGCAATGCTCCTCAAGGCTTGATAAAAGAAAACTGACGCTTAATCGTGAGCTGCTGACGCCTTTAAAACCCACACAACTCCCTAAAATGTTGCATCTTTGGATACACAGAGAGCCAAACTGTATTAGAGCTTGTTAAAGCTGTGTGAGTGAGAAGATATCAAAAAAATATACGTGAGCGGCAGTTTCTGTTACAGCTGTTTGAAGGTGTGAAATAGTGAATGAAGGTGTGGTACTGTACCATCGTTGCAGCTGGCCTCTCCTCCGCAGGTGTCCGCCGTCCAGAGAGAGTGTGTGTGTGCGTTTGTTTGAGTGTGTGTGTGCGCGTATGTGTCGTTAAAATCCACCGGTTGACCCCCTCAGACTGCAGCCATCACCCGGCAGGACGGTCAGAGCCACCGGCAGCCAGCAACCTACAAGACATCCACTGCAGCATTCAACATCTACTTCCTCATACTCCCACAGATGCAGTGTGTGTGAAACAAGAACTGCTCGAAGATAACGCACGCACACACACACACACACACACATACACACACACTGATACAAACGCTCACCACGCAAGGTTAAGCAGCTACTTCTGTATTTCATATTTAAAGTCATCGGAGCGAGGGTGAAATGATGACCTGTTTCATGGCTGATGACAGTGTCAGCTGATCCAAAAGGTTAAATGCACAATTAGTCAATCCAATCCATCTCGCCAGCAGCACTCTGAGGTTGTTGACGGCGACGACGGCCTCAAAGTGATATTTATCTACAATCTGCTTCCAAATGATGGTGTTTCAGTTGTGAGCTGCCGGCTCCACCCAGGCTGTGGTTACTTCACCGTGTTTGTGTCGTCAGGCTGCTGCTTCCAACGCCCATAATGCTCTAACTGAAGCAGGTTCACACAGAGGTGGAGTGTGTGCACTGGGCAGCAGTGTGTGTGTGTGTGTGCGTGTGCGTGTGTGTGCTGAGGTGTCAAACGGTGTTGTTTTTAACAGATTTTGAGTGAGAACGTTTTCAGGGACCGGCACAGCAACTCAATGTGGATCTGCTGTCAGACATTCAGGGGGAGGGCTCAGAAAGATTTAGGGAAGTTTGGCTAAAGAAAATATATATTTGTATGACTACGTTGTTAATTAAGTGTTAAATAACCTGCTGCAGCAGAGGCATTTGTTCTTTTTGAAGTTGTTTTGTGTCTCTTTGTAGTTGGTCTGTGCCTCTTTGTCTCTTTGTGGTTGTTTTGCATCTCACTGTGGGCATTTTCATGCCCTTTGGTCACTTTGTGTTTTTTTTAGTCATTGCGTTTTGTTTATATCAGTTTTACTTCCACTATTGCATCCGTATGTGGTAATTTTGTGTCCCATTTTGTGGCGCTTTGTAGCTTCTGTTTCTTGTGTCCCTTTCCTTGTGGTCATCTAGCATCCACTTGTTTTGTGTCTCTTTGTCATGGCTTGGTTGTGGACAAACATCCTTCCAGGTACACTCATATGTACACATGCAGTACACACACAAGTAAGTGACACTTCTTCTCTTGTCATGAGGGATGTCTCCGACTCATTCAGACAAGAGGAAGAAGTTCTTGCTTCATCTTTTCCATGAAGGCCATCAGAACCAGAAATAGACGATGTCACCGATGATCTTAACTCGTCTGACTGTTGAAATGTGTTACTTCAGTACAGCTAAGTGTTTGTAGTACTGATTCAAACATAAGTACATCACTTTGATGATGTCAGCTCAAATGACCAAATCTCATTTCTTAGAATCAACAATGCACCATGTTTAATCAATTTAATATTTCCTTTTAAAGAGATGTACATGGGGGACACATGGATTCTTCTTCTATAGTATTGAACAACATACAGTACATGTCATGTTATAATTAGCATGTGAAAAACAAAACAACAAATACCGGTACTGTCCCTCTTATTTACTCTGATAAAATAGGCTCACTACTCAGTGTGAACCTTTATTATATGCACAGGTAGATACAGAGAAAAAAATGCCTTTCAGACACTGAAACATCTCGGATAATTATACTTTGAAACATATTCTGAAATTGTATGTGCAACTGAAAATGTTACAAATTGTACTTCCACCTATTCAGTCCTGAAAAACTGCACGATGAGTTAGCTGTTGATGAACTGTTTTTTTCTTTAATCAATATTCTTAATGTTTCTATGCTCCTTTTCATGACCCCATGACCAAAAAGTTTGTTCCCAAAATCCAATGTTTGTTTAATGCCACAAAAATGGGTTACTTTTTGCTTGTAATTATTAAATGAGCTCAAAAATGCCAATATTTTGTAGAGTGCCCCCTTCAGGAACTCTTACAGTATTTGACATAAGATTATGACTTAAGATTTGCATAATGAGCTGCATTTGGGGATTTGTGGAGCACCGCTGGCCATTTAAACCATAAAGTGTAAGTTAATAGCTTAAAATATGATAAAAATGAACAAAGGCACCCAAAGACCGCCCCGGGTGGGTGAGAGGGGTCCGAAGCAGCTGCACTCTTACACCTCAGTCCAGCTCTGCAGATTCATATTATTACAAAAGGCTCAAATAGATTTCTAAATAATCAAAAGCACAATTGTTAAATGATAACATTGACAACAACAGTGAACTAATAGCACCAATCCAAACCAAAGCACCACAAAAAAAACAAACAAAACAAAACAACAACATTGCAGCTAATCTCCATGAAGACAAACTGAAGCTTCCTCTGTTTAGAGTGAAATGGTGTGACATTTAGTGTTAGACAGATGATCAGTGTGTGCATGTGTGAAGAGTCGAACCACAGCAGAGTTCAGAGCACAGCGGACGTCACTGCGATTATGGAAAACAGCTGAAACTGCGTTTTCAAAAAACGTGTTGGGAAAAAGATCCCCATGAAATCAGTATTACAACCATTTTGGACTACAAAAGAAGGAAAACAGCTAGCATCATTACTAAATCATCTAGTGTTAGTGAGATTTTGTCAAGCTCCTCTCAGCTTCACAGAGCTTTTTAGCAAGTTTAAACTCATTGTTTGTCTTCCATAAAGTTTTGGTTCATTCTCCAGCGGCTTCATTTTTGTCCTGCTTTTAGCTCTACAAATTCACTCTTAACTACCTGATTTACAATTAGAGGTTGAGACCAAAAATGGAGCAAAGAGTAAAAATTGGACTTAAATTCATCAGGTGGACAGAAACTCCACCCCAAATATATGATAATGTTGCTCTGTAACTGCTGGATGTGTAAATAAGAAGCAGTTTTCTCACAAAACAACAATCAATTAACAATATCACACTTGAATTTTATAATAGAAGATCAAAAACTTTTCACAGCGGCCTGACCGACAGCCAGGACTACATCAGATCTGTGCCACAAAGGCGTCGGGTATTTTATGGGTGTGTAAATCCATCCCTAGATTAGCACTCCTGCTATAAAAAGCTCTTTGAAAGCTGTGCGGTCAGAGGTCTTCACTCCTCCTCACTGGGCCTGTTCCTGCTGGCACAGCTGACTAACTGTGTGTCACTGTGCTCTGAATTTCCACTTCCAATAAAAGTTACAAGCACTGTCAAATGAGTGGTAACATGTGGCTGAAATAAACCAAAAAATTAACAGCAAGGCATTTTGCTAAGGGATTTTCAGATAATGACACTGAGCTGAGCTGTTAAAAGTTCCTGTTTGAAGGGTTCATGCACAACACAAAATAGCGTCCTGTAATCTGAAAACGTCTTTGTGAGTCAGCGCTGGCTCTGCTCACATTACTGAGGCAGTGTCTAATTTGATCTGTGCAGCATAAAGCGCTGTTTTACTGTAGAGGTGAAAACGTTTAAGCACACTAACCAAAATGGCAAGACTACGGCGGGTTCACTGCAGTGACACGTGTATAGCTTCCACCGAAACATCAAGTCGAATCACATCAAAACATAAAATACACAAGTTCTCTGGCTGCTGACACTTTGTGCAAATCAAACTCTGCTCATACTTCAGCGGAATAACAGCGAGGACTTGATGAATATGTTGATACAGGAACAAAGCAATGGCATAACACAACATGGTCAAGTAACAACTATTAGATAACGTAAAAACAAATCTTTCATTTTATAGCATAAGATATTCCTTTTCATGGGCAAATATATCTGGAAAATCATTTTCTTTACAAAGTGGATTTTTAAAAAAAATTCATAACTAAACAAATATCACCTGCTAACATCCAGGTTTAGGAGAGTACTGCGACCAGCCCTGCGGCCAAAGTGAAATATAGTAGCACCAAAAATATTACAACAGAGCGATTGTTTGGAAAGACTGAGAGAGAGAAATGGTTCATCCTAAAGGTTGCTCTCTCTGTCGCTCCAGGTTTCAGCAGCCCCCAGCAGTGGAATGTATAACTCAGCTCGGCCCGGAGAGGCTTCTGGCTGGGGCTGGAGTCTGGCTGGAAAAAGGTTCCTCTTGAGAGTTACAGGACCAGGTGTCAGTCCGACAGGGTCCCAGTTAAGCCTCACACTCCTCGGACAGAGGTGGCGTGAGGGCTGCTGTTACACGGCTCAGTGGGAGGGTTTTCAGGCTTACTGTGAGTGTGTGCAGGACCCATAAGATGGATGCTGTGAGTTTCATGGTGTCCAGGTCAGTGTCCCTGGCAGGTCTTGCAGCACATTTGCCTGAAATACGGCCGGCTGCAGAACTTGAACCTGAGCACCAGGGGGCAGTAGGCCACAGTGTTCACATCTTTACACTCTGCAGGGGAGACGAACAGGAAACAGAGTAATTACTGCATTAGAATGAAGTTCTTAAAGAAGACACTGCAGGGTTTAAGACCAAATACCACAATTATCACTTTAATCCATCTTTATTGGTCTCTTTTACTGCTTACATGGAATCAAACAAATCTTAACTTGACCTGTGTTAAAATAAAAATGTTGAACAAATTAGGGGATTTTGACATCAAATTCTTCATTTCAGCACAACAATTTTCTTGAAAAGCAACCTGTAACCATCCTCCACTGTTGTTTCCCTGAAACATAAAGAAGAGCAACGAGTGAACTTTGACCTCTGACCTTCGGGGTTGTCTGTACTGATGGGCAGACTGAGGTCACATTTGCTCTTGCACTGCTGCATGGCTGCTGGCCGTTGATGTTCCAGACACTCATTGGACGGCTGGCCGGTGTGGGTCAGACACTTCACTGAACGCATCTCCTGACCGAGACCACACTTGGCAGAACACTGAGACACACATACACACAAACATTTGAGCTGGGTGTTGTGTTGGCACAAAACTGTCATACACAGAGGTGTATAAGACTGTCCTACTATCACAATAAACCAAAAGACTGTCTCACCTCTCCCCAGGGACCCGTCACCCACTGAGGGGGAGGGCAGCGCTGCAGGTTACAGCGCACCCTGGAGGTGGGCCGGCCATGTTTGGGGCACTTGGACTCCGGCAGCGTGTCCCCGCTCTCCCCGCTCTTACACAAGACCACACGGTGCCTGTAGCCAGGACCGCAGCTGGGTGTACACTGCAAGACAGAGGGAGGAAATAAAAGGAAAAACATCAGGGGGGAGGGCAGGGAGACGGAGGCGATGGGAGGGTGCAGCAGGGGGTCATTGCGGTCATAAGCCTGCAAAAAGAAATGATCTTAATCCACTCAGCAGAGGGCAGCAGCAGAGCAAGAACAAAAGTCAAGAGCCTGTTTGGTTCCTGTAAGTCAGCTGGACATGATTCCTCTTCCGTGTGTGCCATCGTTAAGTTACGCAAGACGTCAGAGAAAAGTTGAACACAGCAGCACTTCTGACACCATTTAATTTGGTTTCAATTCAACCTGAACTGTGAGAACAAAGCTTAGCTCCAAGAACAAGGTGGGAGATGACACAGGGGACTTTTCAGGCCTGTTGCAGCTAAAAGAGGAGTTGACATGTCTGCACAGCCGCACTGAAGGATGTGAAAGACTCCACAACATGCTTACTGTGATGTATTTGTCTGTTGTGTATTTCATGGTTAGGTAGGTTTCTCCTGGAAGACGTTTGGGTTTCTTAGGTTCACATGGAAAATAAACTATTACTTAATGTGTGAGGAATTCTGCAGAAAGCTCAAAATACTGGTTCGAATTCAAGCCATGACATGACTAAAAAACACTGCAGGAGTGCAGTCCACATGCGAGACTGCCTACCTCTGACCAGTCCAGGGCCAGCCATTCAGGGGGGCAGCTGTGGTTGCTGCAGGGCTCGGTGAGAGGGGGCCGTACAGGTGCACAGGCCGAGTCATCAAGGACCTTTTCCTCCGTCGCAGAGAGCCTCCTTTTACATAACACCTCCCGAGTCCGCAAGCCGCCGTTACAGCTGCGGCTGCACTCCGACCACTCTCCTGTCCACCAGCTGGAGCCAGAGAGGAGGCTTTAGTTTGTTTTTAAATCCCTCATTTGCATTGAATAATATACTGTGGAGATTACTGTATATGCACAGGAATAGGAAGTAGGAATAGTTAATGCACACACTAAGGAAAAGCCCAGCATAAAAAATAGTTACACTTATATACAAGAAAGGTAGAAAATCATCAAAAACCACGTTTGAGCTCCACTTCACTCACCTTGGTGAGCACGGCTCAGTGTTGCAGGATCTTCTCTTCTCTTTGGGTTTGGTCTTTTTGTCACAGAAGTGGTTGTAGACGACTGTATGATCTGTCTGCCTCTTACACACCACCTGCTGGATCTGTACACCTGGAAACAGACAAACACACATTATGTTGGGCCTTCAATAATGTCATTTATTCTGCATGCTAGCTGTTTTGAACCCTGTAGCCTTTCCACACATGGATTTATTATCTGCTTGTGTTAGGTCCGATCCCACATGTGACCATTTCTCCTGACTTATTGAAAAATCAAACAAAAATAATTGATTCAGAATTGAAATATTGTTTTACAGTTATCTGGGAACAAAACAAATGTGTATCGCTAAAGTGACCCTCTAATGTTCTGTAATAAGCTTTGCAGAGATACTATCAAAAGGGAGACGGCATCTGACCTTTAGTTATTTCATTTTCATCTGTTTAATTATATTTTATTTGGCAGGGTCAATGCTCATTTACAACCTAACCGCAGTGTAGTGTCATTTATAACAAGCTGATAACATTTTATAGTCCTCATAGAGCCACAGCCTGACTGAGGCTTTCACATAATGACTCAATGTCAAAGTGGGTTGCCTTGAAATTATTTCACAGAAATGATTTAATAAAACAACAGAAGTATCCCCAATTTATAAAACTGCCACTATCTCAATAATATTCAACCCTCCACATTCACACTCTCCTTTCCACTTTACCCCAACTGAAGGAATTTATTCCTCAAAGAAGAAAATTAGCTCTTATCAGGTAAAGCAGCATGGATCATGAACTCTCAAAAAAAAAAAATGGAGACTTGTGTGTGATATCTCTAAAGTCTCAGAGCCTGTGAGCACACCCCTGGCCTCAGTGTTAGTCTGCAGTACAGCATGTGTGTGTGTGTGTGTGTGTGTGTGTGTGTGTGTGTGTGTGTACCTCCAGCGCACAGGGCTGAGCAGCGTGACCAGGAGGTGTAGTGCCAGGCAAAACCCATGAGAGGATCCCTGTTCAGTGGGGGGTTGAAACGATAGTGGATCCCCGGGTTCTCCTCCCTCACCAGCACCTGAACACACACACATGCACACAACCAAGCATTTAACATGGCAATGAAACTCTTTGAAGACCTGATTTGAAGGGGGGGGGGGGGGGGGGGGGGTTTTCTTTTCCCCCCCCCCCCCAACCCCCCTGGTTTTTTTTTTTTTTCCCCCACCTTCCAAACTTTTTTGGCCCCCCATGGAGCCCGAAAAAACCCCCCCCTCCCCCCCCCCCCCCCCCT
>JBAJHX010000106.1:8846061-8876534 GCA_037176925.1 Amniataba percoides
CCCCCCCCCCCCCCCCCCCCCCCCCCCCCCCCCCCCCCCCCCCCCCCCCCCCCCCCCCCCCCCCCCCCCCTCCATCCGTACCATGACTATCAGGGTTATGTTTGTTGGTCCCAGAGCTTCAAGAGTTTCTGGGCCGTCAGTGGGCCGCCTGTAGTGGAAAGTGGTACCGGCAGCATCGAACCTACGTGGCGTGTCGATGGTCAGCTTCCCATTGATAAAGTACTGGTCCCCTTTACTCTTCAGCACTGGGACAAGGTGAAAGACAATGACAGAAGACAACAAAATTAAAAGAAGATATAAACAACTTATTGTAGCTCAGTGTCCTTGGGAGCAGACACACGTTGTTGCTGTAGCTGGTGTTTCTTCTTTAAAGAGGTCACTGACTTTTCAGGACACACAAAACATATTTGCTGCATTGCAGAGACTTATATATTAGCGTTGTCTCAGAGGTAGTTCTGTGATGTATCAACGCTCCTCCAGCTTGCACTAACACTGAGAGCACAGGAATCGGTTAACATAAAAAGTAAAAAGTTGTGATGCTGTGACAGTGAGCCAGCATGAGCAATAGCAAGACCCTGAAACTGAAGCACCTCAGTGGCATTCAGCCATCATTGTGTTATTAACAACAGCTGTGCTTTTGCTGCTATAACACGTCAATAAGTCTGGTGTCTGCTGAACACAGACATATTACAGTGATATTCATCTTCCAGAAAAGGTTAAGACATTCACACAGGCACATCTTGCTGCTATAAAAGCGCTGTGGTTCCTTTCTTTAACTATTTACTTTAAGGATAAAATGCACTAAATATTAGCTTGAATGCATCTTACCAAGGTAGTTGAGGGAGATGTTGAGTTCTTGTATGTGGATGGACACTGATCCTTTGGGAATTCTGACCACCTCCTCATAACCTGATACACACAGAGTCAAAAAAATCAAAACAAGGTGAAGGAGGTTTATTGACTGGGGGTCAGAGGGAGCAATGCCTGAGTAGTGTTTAGCTCGGTGGGACGCCGATGGACTAAGCAGAGGCTTCAGATTCCAGCTGCATTCCTGGGCAGCCGGCCTCAGCTGCCCCGCTCGGCTCTTTTCTAGAGAGCGAGGACTATGCCAAGAGTCGGCTTCTCCTCTCCTCTTCTTCTCTCCATTCCCTCCATCTGTTTTGGTCTCTTGTTTCCCCCTCCACCCCCCATCCTTTTTTAAAACGCTCGTCTCACCTCCGCTCTGCTTTTCTCGGCTCTGCTCTGCTGTCCAGCCAGCAGGCCAGCCACTGCAGCCCTGTAAATAACTTCAGCCTCACTACAGGAAGACGGAATTTAAAAAAAAGAAGGAATGAAATAATTCCTTCCAGCGCTTTGACCACAAGAGGAAAGGAGAGGCTTGGCTCGTGACCCCTCTGTGAAGCTCCTAGAGGTGGGACTGATCCGGCTCTGGGTTTCTAGATGGAGGCATGCAAGATTAGAGGGACAGAGTTTGAGGTTTTTGCTCTCAAGAGACCTCCACAGAGAGAGCAAAAGTGCGCAAAAAGTGTGCTCTTCTGTTAACAATCAGGGACCTTTGTGGTAAACAGAGCTAAAGCACTGTAAACCCCCGGCCCTTGACACTTCAGTGACCCCTCACCGCCTACCAGAGCCACAGGCTGGACAGATGGAAAGAGACTTAAAGGACATTATTGCACAAAGGAACTCCACTTTTCTGGGATGTAAAGAACTCCATTAGTCATTCGTGTCTTTTTTTTAACTGCTTTACGGTGTATGTTCAGTGGTTTGGCTTAATCTCAGAATGTATTTAAATCACTTAAGCAGAGAGGAAAAGCACTGGCTAAAGGGCTCAAGAGTTCAGAGAAATCAAACGCTTGTTGTAGACATGACAGAATGATTCTGAGAGTCATGGATCTTTCTGTGCCAGAAATGAGCCAAAACAAGTGCTGGTCCTGAGGTTTGACTTAGAGATGAGATGAGGTGGACTGAGTTTTAGTTTTCAAGGACAAGGTTAAGGTCCACTATTGGTGCCCAAACTCACAAATGCTCCTACGGCTCAATGGAAGCACATACCTGCAGCCAGGATGTCACTGGAGCATGTACTTTTAAAATGAGGTGATCAACAAGTGCACTTTGGTATGATGTGCCGTGTCTATAAACCTTCAACCATATATGACGCATTTGAGTGACAAAACAAAAACAACTACATGTCACTTGTGAGGGGTGTGCACTTGTTTAAAAATGCGAACACTTCAAATATGATAACTGACCAACCACCACAATGCATGCTGGGAGTGCAGCTCATTGAAGGAGCACTCCAAGATCACTTTGTTTATCAGGAACAATGGTCATAAGCAAAATGTCGTCTGTGGCTCTGGAGAGAAGTTTCTAAAATCTGATAAAAGTAACCCTGATGAGGGTGTCTAGGTTTAGGCTTGGATGCCTCACATTTTTAAAACACACCCAAAACCTACTGTGGTAAAAAAGATGTCTGCCTTTACCAGGCATTACCGAGCCAGTATGCTTTGACCAATACAAGAGAATAAAAATCAGGAACACCGTATCTCTTCTACATCACTTTTGACAATTTTTAAATTGTTCTCTAGAAATTTCCCCAATTCTATGCGAGATTAACACCATGGATATCATCCCCAGATCACAAAACACATGACTTAACAATCTCCACTGCGACCTTAGCCTGCAACGCATTATTTTTAGTCCAACAATAGTGTCAGATATTTTGAGGGTATTCGAGACCTCAGCTGGGGCTGACAGACCGGCCTGGTCACTGTGGTCCCGAGCACAGCTGCCTGCTCAGGGTGCGTCCCCTCTGAGGAATCCTAGAAGGGGGTGAGCGGTGTTGACAGTTGGGTGAGAAACTCTGAAGTTGGTGTTGTGGGGAGAAATATAACCCAGAATAGATTGAAAAGCGGACCTCAAGCCACACTGGTCGAACCTCAACTAAATCGGTCTGCCACGTGTCCCTGAGAGGCTGGTGGATAAATATATGTATGTATATACAGTGTATGTATGAACGTTATTTGTGCTTCCTCATGCACTAAGAGTTTTTCAAGAATTTTTTCTTTATCTTCTATCTTGGGTTGGCTCGGAAAGCTTCTGAATGTGATGTATGTGATGTTTTTCAATTAAACCTGTTAATTTCATATCCTCATCAAAAGAACTTACTTGCAATGTTATGTCTGCTTCCCCTTTGGCACATATTTAGCTGACATAATAAATTGCTGAATTTCTATGTAGATGATGAACAATTATATCCTTCTGTCAAGATAATGCAAAGCTATTTTGAAAGACTGAATGTAATAATGACTTCCAATAAGACTTCATAGAACTAAGCATGTATTCGCTGATATAATGTAAAAATAAAAAGTTTCTCTATGTGATGTCAACATTAAATCTCTCAACTGTTGTACATGCACATCAGTTATCTTTAAGCATTCATCAGCAATACCCCAAATGCAGCAGGTGCTGAAATAAATCATTGCTCCGCATCATTGTGGATTGTTGGCTTGTCAAATAAATAACTAACAGTATGACACTGTGAACAGTTTAAATGTGAACAGACATACATTTTTAATGTCTGGAGTATCCTAACGCACATTGTCAGGCAGCTTTCCAAGATGCATTCACAATCCAGAATATCAGAATCCAAATGCTGAACATGTGCATTTTTGGGACAACAGAATAATTATGTTACATAATTTCTCAAGGTAAATGCCTCACGTCAATTCTGACTATTGAGACTGTTCCAAATACACCCAGAGAAAGCTTTACCTCTATGTGCAGAAACCTCTGTGACAGCAGCTTTGAAAAAGAAAATGGATGAGAATATGGTGCTTAAGTGTTTTAACTGCGTACCTCCTTCGGGCAGCGAGTCGTTGAAGAGCCCCTCCACAGACATGCAGCTGCTCCCGTCACCCCCACAGTTCCTGCAGCGGTCCTCTCGAACGTCCGAGCCGAGGATGCGATCACAGCCTACGTGCTGCAAGAAGGGAGAAACAAGTGAGCTGCGGGGTCGCCCAGGGTCAGGGGTGAAGGGGCACGGGCAGTAAGTCGAGAGGAGGTGTCAGAGGCCTGGCCGAGGGATTACCTCTAATGCCTTCCAGACCACTTTTCCAAACACAGAAATATCAGATGGTAAGTCCAGATGTGTTTTCGGATCCTGAGCAGACATAATGCTCTTAGGTTGCTAAACTCATAGCTGTCGACATAAATAAGTTTCATGATGAGCGAAGCAGGTGGTTTTACTCAAAGACTTTAACAGTGAACCAGACCTAAACAAAAGAGTAGGGAATGAATGGCAACTGCTCTCATTCTCATATATTCATGTGACAGTTTGCTTATTGTAGGGAGGGATAATGAGACTTAAGTTTATTATTACTTTTACTCTGATTAGATTACAGTTCAAAACTAAATTTGGAGTTGAAACGGTGATTCACCCTGTGGTTATCTGCGGTTGTTATTAGTTTAAAATGATAAAGGTTCAAACTAGCAGGATGTCTTTTGTGTTTGTATGCAGATTGTGTCTCTAAGAGCTTATTTGAACCAGCAGTAGAATACATAACATACATAAAGCTGCTTTTTGTGGAGGGGTAAGTGAGAGTTGGCACACTGCTGATTTAAAAATTGACTTTCAAACCACAATTAACAATCAATTAATCGTTGAGTAGCATTAGAACATCTCAACTTCTCAAATAGGTTTTGGTTTTCATACTCTTTCTTTATCAACCATCATAGTTAAGTAGGTATACTTAGGCAAGAAATGTGAGTGTTATGTTGTGCTCTGGCATTCTTTTTTATCTCTTTTAACTCTTTTATGATATTTCATAGACAAAGCAATTAATTGAGAAAGCTGTCAAAAATGTGATTGTTAGTTGGAAGCTTATTTTGTTTTGTTTTTTTTGTTTAACTGTGCCTACAAGGAACACCTGTGGCCACCTATTGGGCCATCTTTAAAGCTTGACATATCTTCTGATCCTTCCTCTACACTTGAGATAGATTAGAAGGTGTGAGAGCAAATTTACCAACACCTGGATTTATCCGCTTGTTTTTCATTGAGGAACAGGTGTTGCAAATGTTTTGTGCACTTCAGACCAGATTTACTAAATGTTTGTGGCTGTTTTTTAGGTGAAGATGTGATGCATTCTGCCCCTAACGTGCTGTACTTATCGAGCAGACAGGTGGGCTGAAGCTGCAGTTTGCCTGTCATTTGCTTGAGTGTTTGCATACAGTATGCATTTAAGGGAGGATCATGCAAATAATGCATTTCTTAGGATTTCCTGAGGTCATGCTATTATCCACTGTCAATTTTGGTGGCTCACAGTGCAGATGGGATGTATAATAATCAAAGGCAAGATTGAAGTGGGAGAAGAAACATGCTTTAAATATAGACTTTTTGTAACTAAAAACTGAATTTTTGAAAACAAAAATAGATAATAGATAGAGATAGATAATTAGGCTGCAAAGTTTAGTTTAGTTTGTGGGACACTACCACTACTACTTGTCTTAAAAGTTCATCTCCCTTTTGCTTGCAATGGACCTGTTGTATTATACATTATTACATTTCTACATTAAGATTACAATATCATGATGGTCTCTAAGAAATCCCATCTCTGAACTCATGAGCTCTCCCTCGCTGGCAGAATGCATTTGTAGGTTCAGTCCAGGAGCTGACAGAGTATTGAGCTGCTGCCTTATAAATCAGGACCGAACACACACAGATTCCAGCCGCAATTCTCAATGAAAACCGCAGTGCACATTTGCGCAATGCCAGTTTGTTAGTAAATCTGGCCCTCTATATTTTGGACAACAGATCCGGGAAAAAGAGGGCTCTGGCAGTTGTGTCGTTCTGCATCTGTTCCTATGTCCTTTTTCTATCTCCATACTGCTTCTCCTCTCCTTCTGTTTCTCTCCTCTCCTCATTGTCAGACCTAAACTTTGGTACTGAAGCCAGCGTGAGGCTGCAAACAAGATACAGAGTTTTCTCCACAGTGTGTCTCAAAAAAAGTCTCAAAAAAGGGAGGGGGAAGAGGAAAAAGGGAGGGAGAAAATGAGTGGAATGGATGTAGAGAATCAGAAAGGGAAAGAGAGAAAGAGAGCACGATAATAAGACCGCAGTGAATGAAAGCCTGCCTGCAGTGCAGACAGACTAACAGCTGAGCTGGAGGGTCACTGAGTTCCTCCGGAGCAGAACAGAGCAGAGTGCAGGGGAAAAAGAGACAAGAGGTGGAGGAGGAGAGAACAGAGAAGGGATGTTGATAAACAAAATCCTTCTTTTTGGATGACTGCAGAGACTGCAGCCTCCCTCAGCTGCTCAGTCTACCTAACCTCTGAGGCCCTTAAAATAAAGCGAGATCATGGGGGGTATGAGGCACGAGGGGGTGGGGGTGAGCTAAAAAATGAAATCTTTTTGGCAATCGACAAAACTGGAGGAAACCACAAAACAACAAGCTGGATATCCTAAAGTTTGAGGGTTTTTTTCTACCCACTCAAACCTCCTACTTTCTTTTTGGAGAAGAGCTGCATCCAAAACAAACAAGAAGTGGAACTAACAACAGATTGAGAATCAAGAGCAACCATGTAAGCTGTGTGCTATTATCATTAGGGTTTTTTGTGTACATGCCTTAACAAATGGGCCATATGGGTGTCAAAATGGGTTCCAGGGACCTGTTGGAGCTCCAGGGGGTCTCCACTGTAGACCAAATGAGCAGCAGTTACATGTTTTGTTTTCATTAACAGCTGGGATTAAGAGGGAGTGTGGGTAATGGGAATCCAAGGTCGCTGCCAAAGTTATGACGATTTTTCAGTTGAGCAGCTGATCGTGATGATCGTCACCAGTCAGCTTGTAAACTAGACAGCGGCGTCTGTCCAATGTCTAGAGAGCGAGTATAAACAATATTATCTTAGTCGAGAGTCTTGTGTTTCCTTTTCTCCTTCAGCTTAAACTGTCGCTCACATGGATGCTTGGAAATACACTCAAACACACACACACACACACACACACACACACACACAGGTGTTTTCTCACCTTACACTCTCCGTTTACACACACATCCAAGGAATCATCACGGCAAGGTGTGCCATCCACCACAGCTGGAGCACGCTCTGTGTAGAAGTTGTATCCTTCGGCCAGGCAGTTGAGGGAACAGGGCTTCACCCCACCTACACACAAATACACAGATTCACACAGGGAGCAGGACACGCAGAATCAATAAACCACAACTCTCCACAGTGTTGGACATTAAAAAAATCACAAATCACAAAAGGCCCAAAAGTTACTGCAGTACACACACGTACTCTGCGTATGCACAAATACACTATATACACACACACATACACACACAGTCAGATGATAAATGTTTAAAATGTTTCTTAAGATTTTCACAGGTGTCACGCACTATTCTGAGGGAAAAGGGCCCCAAACTAATGCTTCTTAATGCAGAGAAAACACACTTTGTAGCACTACTGTACGTGCAGGACAAACAACGACAGGTACAATAAATATCATTAGATAAGATAAAAATTTGGTAATATGATCAAAAGGTCAAACGCAGCTACTAAGTGGACCTTGAGGTTTTGTTGACTTCTTTTCTTGACTTTTGAGTCAACGCAGAGGAGAATTTTCGCAGCAACATTTAATCAATAACTTGCTAGTTCCATTTAGATCATATGAAATGATACAACATCAGTATAGAGTACAAGCTCAAAAATGAGCTTTGCCCACTAAGTGTCATGGAAAAAGGCTCCAGATGCTTTCCAGACATCTCTCCCACAAATGAAATCTCATTAGCCTGCTAGCTTGTGGCTGCAGCCTGAGCTAATGCAAATATTGAATGTAGGCTAATGAAATAGTCACTGAGACAGCAGCCAAACCTCCTGCAGGGCAGCTGCCCAGAAACTGAATTCCTGCCCCAAGCCACAGGTTCACTGGCATGTCGGGAGTTTAATTAGTTTTGTACGCCTTTATTGTCACCTGATGTGACTATAAGGATAATGATGCAGTCAAATCTATTTTGGGATGTTGAGATGAGATTTCAACACTGCAACACACTCTGTAATACCATCCAATGAGACGTGATAAACAGTTGTACGTGTCATATTGACATGTGTCTTTCGCACATGTTACGAAGAAAACATCACATCCTCATTGAGGGTGAACAGAGAAAAAGGGTACAGGAAATGTTTTTCCATACTGAAAACCGCAGAATAAGCAGCTGAATGTGATTATGTCCCTGCTTCCTTCAAATACACGCACACACAGACAAAACTACTGAATACTACCTCAATGAATTCATACAAATGTGCACATTCACACGCAGAGCACTGAGAATGGGATATCGAGATGTGATGCCACAAATGTTAGTGGATTTATTCCCACAAACAATATAAATGTGTTTTATACATGTATTTTATTTATTACTGTGTTATTCCATAAATAACTTTTGAGGTGACAAACTGAGAAACTGTTATTATTAATACCTTAAACACGGGAATGTAAAAAATGAGAACAGATATCTTTGTTCATATTAGATGAAGACAAGCAGTTAAATCTCATATTTGAGAACCTGGAACTAGGTAATATTAAGCATTTGAGCTGAAAAAATAGCATTACCGGTAAATCAGTCAATCAATTAATCAATCAATCAAACTTCACATGCACGACGTAAGCAAAGACATAAGTGATCTGTAAATGCACTGCAACAAAGAAAAATCTCAAATATACACGCACACAGACCCACATGTAAACACACAAACACACACACAGAGTAAAGTAAGATGTGCACTTGCTTAACTATTCCCTTTTCATCCTTTCACTCTATTTATTCTCTGTGCCTTTCACTGCCAAAACACACACACACACGCACACACTGTTGCGAGAAGTCTTCTCAAGCCAAGTGGTATATATCCTTCATTCATCTGTGCAGCGTGCCAACAGCTCCACTATTTGAGTGCCTGTTGACATCAGTCTGGGCTGTGTTTGTTTGTGCTGGCAGTGCTGAAGCAGGTACAGTATGTACTGGGAAGGAGAGAGAGAGAGAAAGACAGACAGACAGAAAGAGAGAGAGAGTATGTACTGGCACGAGCTGCAGACGATAAAGTGGTCAGACCACGGAAAACTACAATTCCCATGGTGCCTAGCTTTGGCAGGGCAATCATGGTTTGCAGCAGGGTGTGTTGTATGGAGTGTGAAGGTTGAATCTGAAGGCTGTTGGACAGAGAACAGCAATGCGGAGCAGCTTGTTTGAAGAAAAAAAAGCAGCTTAAACGACAGACCTTTTTTAATGAACTGTCCTTGGCTGCCTGAGCTGAGAGAGAAAGGCCGCCTCTGTTCTCAGAGTCACGACAGAGACGAGAGAGAGAGGGGGAGTGAGAGAGAAAAAGCGAGGGATTGCATAACTGGGGGAGACGTTTACAGAGGCCAGAGCTGAGAAGACAGAAAAAAAAGAGCAAGAAGAAGAAAGTGTAGCGGTCTTGCTCGAGTTAGAGGGTCAAAGTGAAAGCAGGAAAGCTGAAATGAGACTTTGAGAAGAGCAGGAGGGCTGCAGAGGACAGAGAAGGGGCTGGGCGTCGTGATCTGGCCTTAACGCGGGGCAGAGTCTGTGGCACTGTTCCTATTTTAACAGCTGCAAGGGATTTCCATTGTAAAATCAGCTGACTTGATGAAAGGAGCACTTGTTGCCTGAAGTTGGAGTTGGCTGGCCGGCCATCTCTGTAAGCCATTATGTTTTTGGAGGGCTAGATTAAAGGCAGTTATGTCGTTGAAACTATTTATCTTTCACGTCCAGCGTAGTGCTCATCAGGAGCGAGGAATTCTCGCAAGGCATTGTGGGATGCGTGGCACACTGTGGCCAGCATCTGTGGGCCAGACAGGAGGCAGTCTGCAGCTTCAATTCACTTTCTCCTGTTTCTACACACACACACACGCGACTCCTGTCTCCTGACTTCTGTTCGTCTCTTGTCATCAGCTCTTAGCTCTCACCTTTCTATTCACCTTTAATATTCTCTTCTTCCTACTTAATTTCAATAATCTACTTTTCCTCTATATCAACTTCTAGTCTCGTCTGTTCTTTCGAGGAAATTCTGGCCAGTGAATAGAGCAGTGATATGTTAAATCATCACAGCATAATACAAGAATTTAATTTGTTTTCAGATACTTCTGTAACCTGCTGAGATAGTTTATCTTTTTGTAAATCTGCAGGTGTGTTGATGGTCAGGATGTAAGAAGTTATCCTTGATAAGTTTAGGTAGTCGTGGGTGTGTTGTTGGACTAGGAGTTTTTAAGATGTTGACAAACTGATCACAATGTTGCTGGTTCGAGTTTGGAAAAGGACTTATATTCAAGTCATCCATCCTCTCCGTCCCCTCATTTACTGCAACCTCTTCACCTAAATGTAGTTAAAACATCACACAGAAATACTTCATTTAGCACAGAATGAGCTGATATACAGACTATGGGTGGAAGGACATTTTTAATTTGATTAAATAAAATCTATAGATTCTATGAAGTAACTTCCTTCCCTGCAGTGTGGTAAAGTAGTAGTAATAAACTTCATCTGATGAAGTTCTTAAGTGAAAAATGAATACCATACAATCATATTTAAACCTGCAGTCATTAATTTTGTGAACACTGTGAACACATCATTAACACATTATAACCACATAAACACGATATTGTGAACATGTGGAAAAATGTCGAGTATTGACACTTCGAGCAGATATGGCTCAACATTAGCATTCATTTTGAATCTGTCTGGCCACCCGATGGAAATAAGTCTGACGTTTAATCTTCTGTTTGGTCTACATCAGCTTTTAAGAGGAAATATCACTTTTAATTGAGTTTGCTGGTCAGGTAGCGTTGGATTTACAGCTGAATACAGCTTCGTGTTGTTAAAAAAAGTGTTGATGGGAGCAGTGAGCTTAAAATAAAGTTTCGGGATGTGAAACCAAACTTTCATAAGTGATGTTGGAGTAAGGAAAAAGAAACTATCTGTAGTAAAGATCACTATAATGAAAATACATACACAGATAGATAGTTGTACGAACACACACACACACACACACACGCCTACAACCAATCGGTTACTCACTCACCTCCTCTGTACGGCCTCCAGGTGTAAAATTTGCCCCGGAAAGGAATGCTGTCAAAATCAGAGCACTGTATCTCCCGGAAATCCCGAGAGCCTGGAGGGCAGTCCTATAACACACACATATACACAAATAAATGCATACTTATATCTACATATACAGATACATATAGGTACATATACCACTAACCACTAACACACGCAAACAAAATGCATCCATGGCTTTGATTATTGTCTGCTGACTCATAGATGAGAGCTGTGATGGTGATGAAGAGCTGTGATACTCACATCAATGTTGCAGGACCTGAAGCGCTTTCTCTCCCCCAGACAATACTTTCCACCAATGGTTGGCCTGCAACCAAACACAGAGAGAATCAGGCCAGTCAGTCACATCTGAGTACAATTTAACAAGATCTAACCTATATTGGCTCCTGATGGCTGCTTTGTCTGCCTTCGTCAGTGTGTTTTCAATCTGACTGTCTGTTTCTTTTATTGCTTTATTGTCTCTCACAGACCATCACGACAACACTTCTACATAAAAAAAAAAAACATCTAAAACAAAACAAAAAAGAAAAACAGCTGAGAGGGAAGCCACAGCCAGCCACCGTCAAATGGCTGCCTCTGCTAACCTTTCAACAAATTTAAGCAGAATGGAGCCAAAGAAAATATGCAAACGATGCTCAGAAATGATACAAAAGAACACCGTTGGCCTCAGATTGGGTCAATTCATTCTCAGTTTAATCAATTCAAGATGAGCGGCCTGGTGACTGTGATTCAAAACCAAGTCTGCAAGTGGTTTGGTGGTGATTCAGACTCCTATCTGAATTATTTCATACGTGATAAAAATGGTGGCACTGCTGCCTGCAAGACGGTCCTGGAAATAAATCTCAGCCCGGCTTTCTGCGTTGAATTTGCATGTTCTTCCTGCATTTATAATTTTAACTATACTGGTACCAACTGATACCAAAACTGAGGCACTGGCTGACGCCAATGCACATTTTTCTACTTATAATACATACCTCATAGTTTGGAAATGACTGTGAATGTATGTGCAGACTGTGCTTTGTAATCATATATGTCTCAAAATGGTTGATAATTGGCTTTAATGACAACAATCACGATAAAGTGTGTCTAACATAGATCAGTCACTTTCAGTCAATATTTGAACTATTCAATCAATACAGATATTGATCCATCATATCAATTACAATAAATGACTGTTTGAATAGTTTTTTTTATCAGTTAATTGACACAGTGTTTGAAAAAGATACGTGTGGCTATGTTTACAATTCCTGAGGCAATATCATACAGTGACTACGCTGAGTAAAAAATCATTTTAGCATAAAATCCCTTCTTTGTGTTCTCATACTTCCTATAAGTTGTATAGATAGTAGGTTAGTGTCTGGGACAAAACACTGGCGATACAACAACACACGACAGCCAGGACAAACATACAATGCATTTTTGCACCGAACAAGAACTTTATGGATTTTATCGCCCTTTTCTCACAGTGTAGTCGTTCTATAAATATATCAACCAGTGTGGAACAATTACTGTGACCACTTGCACACACACGGGCATATGAGTGATTAAAATCCTGTGATGTAATGTAAAATATTTGACACGATGCTACAACTGTAATCTATTCTAAGTAGCTGACCTGACATAAATTAGCTGGCTGTGATTAATTTCTTACCTGGGGCTGTCACAGTGTCTGATAGAAGACGACACTCCTCCTCCACAGGTCCGGCTGCACTCCTCCCAGGGTGTCCACAGTCCCCAACCTCCATCCACGCCCTCCGGACGAGTCCCATATGCCACACACATCCTCTTGTAGCACCACTGCAGAATGAGCATGCATTTTCAGAAACACAGAATTCACACATAATCAGTGACAGCATTACTTAAAACATGTTTCACTTCTGTGTCAACAAAGCAACAACAGTGAGAAAGAAGAATTATGTAAAGAAATGGTTCGTAAAAATATAAAATGTTAAGCTGAAAGAAAGCAAAATGTCATGATCTTGAGAGGATATCCTATAACTCTCAGAACAGTTCATTAACCTTGTGTTTTACGAGGTGTTTTTGTTCTTTTAAAATGATTTAGCCCACAAATATTTTCATTGTAAAACATGTTTTTCAAACAAAACAACCGCCAAGATGAGTCAGCATGAGGACATGTTCTGCCTTTTTGTAAGAGGCAGGAGAAGTCAGTCCCAGATAAACAAAGTCATCCTACCAACACCAGCCACATTCAGCCTTTCTTTTGTGGGAACATGTCCCCCATTATGGCCCAAGTTTAAAAAGGATAAAAGTGATTCAGTATTTACCCCTTTTTCTATGGTGTTGGTCTGACAGATGGTTCCCTCTGCAGCGGGAATACTGCTGGTGATGCAACGGTTGCTCTTACTCATGCACCACAGTTCACTGCAGACTTCCTGTGTGTGTGAGCCAGAGGATAATAAAAACATTGGAGAAAGAGAGAGAGAAAGAAAAAGAGAAGAGCAAAGCAAAAGAGTGAGAGGATCTGTCAGAGTGCTCCTATAGTAGGTCATTATAAAGACACCAGAGCAGACACATTCTTCCTCTCGGCTCCCTCTACAGAGATGCCTATTACACATGGGGGTTCTGTTTTATTGTGTGCATATGCTCTGACCACATAGTATTGATAATAATGAGTCTATAAAGTACTATGCCGTTCCAGATGTCCATTCACTCTGAACCTGGCCCCATAAAAGTTGACCATGCAATAAAGTGAATGCTATGCAGCGATGTTAGCAAGATGTTTCATTTCATCAGAGAGGCCAAGTTGAAGCAGAAAGCCAGAGGAACACACATCGAGAGTGAGCCAGGACATAAATAACTTTAACCGAGATCGAGTCGGCTGAAAAAGAAAGATTAGCCGGGTTCAGTCAGAATGGACAGCAAAAAAAAAAAGAAAAACACTAAAAGAAGGCCAGACACAACAGAACGTCACAAGCAGAAATACTGTCTCTGTCAGAGGTTGTATGTGCTCAGGTAACAAAGACAAAAAAGGCTTCATGAGCTCTGATTATGGACAAGTACTGAAAACTAAATCTGCAGGTGTTGCTTGACTGTAAGATATTTTATGACCTAGATGTCATGATTGAAAACATGTTGATTCTATAGCATACGATCCATACAGAGGTACCTCCATGAATTTCATCTTTATTTTAATTCGAGAAAGCTGCACTTGCTGGGGTTCAAACCAAGTCAGACACACCTGAATACAACTTGTTATAATGAGAGAACGGTGTGAGGTAAGTTATAGGTGTAAGAGAAATACAGGTGTATTTCTTGGCAATGACACTGTGTTGTTTGGTTGGTCGACCACTTTAGTCCAGACTGAAATGTTCTGGGTGGATTTCGATGAACGGCAGCACAAACGTTCATGCTGTCCTCAACTTGAAACTCCTTTTCCTCTAGTCGTTCATTATCAGCTCAAAAACTCTGCCCAGCACTAGCTTATGACCAAATACCTGCAAACCTAATGCCACTCCCATCAGTCAGAGCTGTCCTGTTAGCATGCTAGCAAGCTAATCTATGACGGTGGACATGTTAAAGATTATATCTGCTGAATATCAGCATGGTAACAGTCATTAAGACATTTACCTTACCTTGGTGTGATGCAATGCCATGGGCCACGTGGGAACAAGTTGAAAGATGAGTGAAGCGGGAAAGTGTGGACGGAGCACTCACCGCGTATTTACACTGTCGAGATCTGACGCCGTACTGGAAGCGGCACTGTTCATCCGCGTCGTAAGCCTGACCCGGTGCTGTGGTGGGATACACAAACTCCTGTTTGGGGGGGATGTTGTTCAGGCAGGAGCCCATACCTGAGCTACAGCACAACAAACAGAAGAAGCAAAAGGAATACAATTAAAATGTACAACAATATGTTTTAGTCATTTGTTCTAAGAATAACCAAAGTGAAACGGTGTCAGGTTAATTGAATTCCTGAACATGCCACAGATAATTAAATTAAGGTGGATTTGCCTACTGTTAAGATCCATCTGTTACTTGAGTGTTCCTCTGACCATCAAAAATGCTACTCTGACATCCAAGTAAATTGTTCTTTCTCAAACCTCTAATTACCAAATTATTTGTGGTGTTGCGGATATCTGATAGGCTGACTCACTCCAGGAAGCTGGTGATGTAATCCCGACTGCAGGCGGACCAGATGAATGGGTTTGTCTTCATGGTGATGTGGTCAGCCATCAGCTTGGCGGTCTCCTGGCTGCGAGGCCCGCAGGCGTTCCCCATGCCGTCATGGTTCATCCCAAACCTAAAGCCCATGATGATACAGGGACAACACTTTGAGGCCGTGTGGACCAGTATTAGTGCCCGCAGCTGGGGTGGGGGGAAAAGATCAGTGTGGATAACCAAGTAGAATCTAAAGACATCAGAAGTTTGGTGCCAGTCTAACAAAATATAATATAATTAAGATTATACCACACAAAAGATATATAACCTTAACTCTAAACCAAAGAACCCACAGGAAATATGACCACTGACATTAAAGCAGGCAGATTGCCACAATGTGAAAGAGTATAATCTGCAACTGTAACAAATGTTCACTGTCATCTGTTAACAATACCACCAGATAATCATTACAAACATAGTGGAAAATATCAATTTTAATTATGGGAGGTATATGGCACTGTACTGTGTTTTCCAGTGGAAGGGCACCCATTAGGGCACTTCATCACACTGTCTGACTCATTTGGCTATCTAAGACTTCACTTTTTCTGCATCTTCTCACACATGGGGACACCGGGTTGGAAACTGTAATTATATGAAATGCTGCCCATGACATGGTAGAGAGATATTTAAGTTACATGATATCCTAATAATTTATGAAACATGTCACAGTGCTAATTGTCCACTTGGTATTTTTCCCTCTGAAGCATTCATGACAGACAACGATAACACTCGCAGTAGCTGCGTTTGAGTCTGAAATATAAATGCTCTGACAGTTTTTCATCCCCCAGCTGACTCTGGGTCTGACTCTGATTTCTGTCTTGGTCCGTCTTGTCTTTTCATGTCAGTGCCCTTCACCACAAACAGGTCTGCATTTAATCTAATGCTGCACTCTGATGTCAAAACAATTTATATGACAATTAAAAACAAATGCCGATTGTGTTGAGGCTGAGGAAACAGACTGTATATATGACGCACACTAATCGTGTAACTAAACCAGTTACACTGGTTAATAAGCCTTTTGGTCTGAGCACTTGACGGCTACCTGTGTTTCTCGTGAGAGAGGCAGGACCCTGAGCAGTTCTCAGGGCTGTGTACGGACCCTCAGTTATTCTGAGCAAGTAGGATACTACCTAAAAATAAACCAACTTGATGGTTTTCTCAGGAACAGAGGAGGGATAAAATCTGTCACCTCTCATGATTTACTGTATTCATGACAGAAGTAAAGCATATAGACAGAGAAAATTGCATGCTGCTAAGTGATACAGCTGTACCAGGCGAATGAGTAAAACATTCAGCGGATCCAGATATAAAAAACGGAGGCCTCTCCAGGTGCTGCACCGGCCCCACATGTTACTAATTCCACATATAAATAGTGTGACGGAAAGAAAATATACAACTATTAACACATTCTCAACTGATGGAAATGACTCATGGTGTTAGAGATTACATAAACTCTCTCTGGAGATCTGGAGATGTAATCTGAGGAAGGGAGGGATCATCTTAGACCAGAGCAGAAGAAAAAGATACACGAGACACCTCAGGGATTTCTTCAGGGACATTTTGTGTTTTAGCTAAAGAACAGCAGCCATGGATCTGGTCCGGGTTCGGTGCCGTCTCTAAGGGGCACTTGAGGAGCAAGACGGATATGTGACAAGCTGGACTTCTCTATGATCTTAGTGAGTCATGAATAATGTCCTGATAAAACATGACCCCAACTCTATACTGTTTTTGGTTCACAATGCAAAAACACGACAAGACAATTTGTCAAGTGAGTTAACTCTGGACCAACCAACCATCCGACTAACAAACTGACCAACCGGCTGACAACCTTTAGAGCCACACTGATAGCATAGCAAATAAATAAAAAATGCCAGAGGGTGAGTAACTTTTCTGCTGTCAGTCCATCAGTCTTGCCTTTTGGTGAAATACTGCAGTGAATACAAATTTGCTTCTGAAAACTCTGCCTGGTTAAACTCAATGTTGAAATGTACCCTATATGTGGCATTAAATGCATTTGTCTTGATAAAAAAAAAAACATATCAATTTGAAAATGTTGAGAAAATGGCAAGTTCATTGTGTGTGTGTGTGTGTGTGTGTGTGTGTCTGTGTGTGTGTATGTGTGTGTGTTTGTGTGCTTCACTCACGTGTGTCCTATTTCATGGGCAATAGTGAAGGCTGTTCCCAGGCCAATGTCTTCATTGATGCTGCAGCTCCTCTCTGGTTCACACATCCCTCCAACAGGAGCCAGACCTGTCACACAAACACACACACAAAGATATGAATATACTGCACCTCGTTTGACTGTACAATCATCAGTACTACAGGAAACATACAGACTGACCTGCAAAACCTTTGGGGTGACTGACAGAGACTAAAATGTTTTGACTAGAACATGCTGATTCTTTGCTGAACCCTACTCAGAAATATGATTTCATGTCCCAGGAAATTATTATCATAAGTGTCAAAGTTCGCCACATTCCTCTCTGCAATTTGTCTCCACAATTATTCAAATACACCATAAACACACACAATGCGCCTTCCTATAACCAAATAATGAATCACTCAAATCAAACCAATGTGTTTTGTGTGAATGAGAATACGTGTGTATACAGTGGTGTATCTGTCTTTGTGAGGACCAGATTGTCAAAGACGGGCCAAAGCATCCTTCCTTTTGGGCTGGATGTCTAGTTTGGGAAGGTTAAGACTCGGTTTCAGGGTTGTACTTAAAAAGGAGTTTAAGTTCAGTTTAGTTGTTTTATGTTAGAGTCAGAGTTATGAGTGACGTACAGCTTGATGTCAATGAAGAGTGTCATAAGTACAGAGGTGCAAATATATATTTGTGTGCATGTGAGTGTTACCTAGGGTTTCACAGGGCTTGTTTTTTTGAATGCAGATGTCGTACCTGCAAACAGGAAGACAAATCAAGCAGGCCATTCAATTAACTGACACTTAATCAAAACAAGAAGCAGCACCGTTCAGTCAATAGATGAAATCCACCGTGTGCACGTGGAGAGACACGTATATATACAAATTTGGACAGTGACGTGCAGTACGTTCGCAGATGGAGACAGACGCTCACACAGACAATATGGACAGACAGTGGACAGCAGTGATAGCAGACAGATATAGTTTTAAAAGAACAATAGCAGGAAATCATGGACGGTCACAGTGGTGTCATCTGTCTGGACAGCTTCCATCCTCTGCTTGATAAATCGTCAAACTGAAGCGTTCTCACAAAACCACCACCGAAAACCACGTCTCTGAAGTAGACATTTATCTATCCGTGCTCCTCTTACATAAGCTTATAGCACATTCTGTTAGAGAGAATAGGAAAGTATTTGTGGCAGCTCTGCCCGGCCCCATTCAGATGACTCTGACCAAACCACAGTGGTGTTGTTTGCTGTTGCACATTCCTCAGTCAATAGCATCAGTATGTTATCTGCTTAATTTGCATCTACCGCTGTTGTCTCTAGTTTCCTCCAGGATTAACTGAAACAGAGAGTTAGAGGAATTATTTCTGCTCTCTCTTTCTGATCGTTTTCTCTCGGCTGCTCATATCTCTCTTTTTCGTTTTTTCTCCAGATGCTGAGCTGGGCAGAGCGGCCCGAGCTATCGTCACCCCAGACAGGACAAGATACAGCCCAACTCTCTTGGACTTGGCTTAATGAAAACCTGTGAGGATAGGGGCTGGGAATGTAAGAATTCAGCTCAGAGGAAACACTGTTTTAACCCTTATGTGAACAGGGAAACACAAAAGATTTATGTTTTATATTATAATTTCTATTTTATTACAAGAAGTTGCAGTCTGAGGGTTAGCGTGCTTCTTGCCTTACACCTGTGCTTTTATTTTGACTTCATAAACAATATCTTGATTCAAAATTAACCTTCATTCTTATATGAATAAAGCTCCAGAACAGAGTTATGGTTTTTGTTGCGTACTATTATGAGAAAGGTATGTTTGACTGTATTTCTCACCTGGTGATGAGCACAGCAGTGTCATGGTGAGCGATCCCGTTGTCTGGTATGGCGTTACCGTAGCTGCTTCGGTGCTGGATGGTTTTCTGCCACTTACAGAAGCTGTCCAAAGACTTCCCTGCATGGTGGTTGATTTCTAGCGTTGGCTGGAAGAAAGACGAAAGAAGATATAGAGTTAAGCTCTTTAAAAAATTGAGATATCAACTCCAGCATTTTCCTTTTTTTCTTTTGCAAAGAATCTTAATTTTAGAATACAATGTTATAACAAAGTGGAGACTTCAGCAATCACATTATCATATCACATTACTTTTTCCAAAATGGCAACTTTGGAGATGTCAAGAATCTTTTTTTTCAGCTTTGTGATGTGACATTTTCAGTTGATCTAATAGGTTTAAAAAAAAAAGGTTTTATTCATAAAGAGACACTCGGTTATTCAGTTTATCTTGCAGTTTATCTTACCTGACTCATGTTGATTTAACTGTAACATGTCAACAGTCTTAAAACTTGGACTCTTATGAAACCTCCTGCCACATTATCAAAGAAGCTAAGGTGGAGGCAGGATTAGAGTGAAGGTGCTTTCTAGTATTACGAGAGTGCAGAGAGGAGACGGAGAGGAGGGAGTGCACTGCTGGCCACAGCTGGCGAGAACTCGTAACCCAGGAATGCATGTGGTGACATAACTAGTAATTGTCTCATCCCACAGTCCCTCATTTCTGGGCCCACTGCTGGCCTGATTTTATTTTCCAGGGGCAGCTTGCCGTTTTCAGACCTGGAAACCAGAAGCAGAGCCGAGACTACTCTCAATCCTGTCCCGACCTCAACCTCAACGGTCCACAGAGAAAGAATAACAACACTAATAGTGCCCACCGCTAATGATCCTAACATTTACCTCTTTACTCTGTCAGATGACGAACACATCCGAGTGGTAAATTATGGAGCTAATTTTGAGGCAGTATGAACAGTATGAATCATAAATGCTCCCTAATAAGACAACCATGGAGGAAACCTCAAAGCCACACTGTGATGCCCCTTTAATTCAACATGATTCATCTGTCAGATTGCTAGAAGGTCAACACTGCGACAGAGCCGGCCACACTGTCTCACCACATGCTGTTAATGGCAGGCTAATAGGGTCAGTTACTAGGTAGTCAGCTGGGCCAGTCATCTCCTGTGCTGTGCTGGTCAGGTCATGCACTTTTTATGAGCTGAACGGTTGGCTTGTGGTCAGGTATGGGTTTTAACTCTGCGCCCTTTATGACCTCCATTCCCTCGCTTATATCACACAAGAATTGACAGCCACGCTAGCAGCTCTGTGAGGCTGTGCACGGCACTGTGTTGAGTTAAACAACACGGTGACAAGGCTCATATGTTGATGTTTAGCAGGTATAATGTTTTTCATGTTCACCCACTCAGTTTAGCTTGTTGACATCTTTATATTTTTGTGACGCATTTCACTGGACAAAGGAAAACTTTGACCTGCTGCTGGTGCTGGAGGTGAAGTCCAGGGATTACCAAACTCGTTAGGATTAATTCTTGGAATACCACATATATGTCCCTACATTTAATGGAAATCCATCCGAGAGTTGCTGAGTTATTCCACTGAAAACCAAGGAGGAAGACGTAGGGGATCACTAGTCAGTCAGACAGTCAGGTGGATTCATCCATCCATCAATATCTGTTTGGGACCAAAATGTGGGACCAAATGAAAAGCAAGTGTGGCGAGAAATGATTGATAAAATGACCAGACCCTGAGAAATATGGTGAATTAGAATCCTAATGGTGATCTCTTTTGCCTTTAATGCCACAAAGCACATTAGAGCTTGCATCTTCTCTGGTAAACCATATCTAGATACTGCATGGTTTTTGCATCAGTGTCTAACTCTAATGTGAAGCTCTTCCACACCCTGGATGTGCGTCACAGCGCTGGTCAGAGAGGTCAGTGTTCACCACGGTAACCAGCAGGACAATTTACAAAGCAGCTCTGTCTGACAGGTACAACTCCCCCCCCCCCCACCACCACCTCATATCCTGACTTTTACGCCTTTCCTCACCCATCTCCCTCTCCCATCTCGTCGCTTTCATTGCAGCCAAGACTCACTTACACTCTCTGGGTCCGCGGGGAGTGGTGGAGGAAAAGACACTTAAGCCAATAATTTGACACAAACAAGGAGCTCATAGATGCCGGTCCGGGAAGGGTTTTGTGCAGTCTGGACAAGCACAGAAAGACATACAGAGAGGAGGGAAGAGAGGAGGGTTGTATGAACTAGTACCCCAGTTGACAAAGTTTTTTTACCTGGTCCTCCATGAGCAGGATGAGCCGTGTCACCACAATGTTAACTGCATTCCCCAGGCTAGAATCCTGGAACAGTTTGGCAACCTGACCTCCAGGGAAACAAGAAAAGACCAGTCTTAAAAACAGCTGATACACCAGTTCAGCACATTTCTTTACAGCTGAAATACACACAGGGGTAATCCACCATGAATTAAGACTTGTAAATGGACAAAATTTTCTGTCAACCCCCGGAAAGTCTGGATTAATTTCTGTGGCGACGGCAAAAGCAAACATAGGAGGGCTGAGAGGGCATCCCTGTTTTCTTCTCGGACCAAGATCGAATTTAAGCTACAACCAAACACTTTAACTACAAGACTAGTCAGAGAGTCTTAAGAGAGCTGTAAAGTCAGCACACCACATTTGCCGATGGTTATTGAAGAGTTAAGGCACAGTGATAAAAAAGGACCAGAGTCGAAACCACTACTAGCACTAAAGCTGCACTCAGACACTTGTCATTAGCGGTGTCTGCTATAATTTGGCCCACTTTGCTCCAGACCACTTAAGGGGATGCTGTTGGCTTCTGTGATTCTGCGACACTCCGGATGCAACCTGTTTCGTAACAATAGCAGCAGACCAGCCTTTCATTAAATACATTCCTGACACGTGTGTGCATAGGTTTAAAGTGATTAACTGTGTGTGAAGAGATCCCCAGTGACAGAAGTAGTGCAGATGATGACATACAGCCTAAGCCTGTCTGACTCAAACATGTGGCCTCCCCTAGGAGAAATCAAAAAAGGTCGACATGTGTTTTTCTTTCTGTCTCTAAGCATTATTCATGCAACTAAAAATAGCCTAGATCAGATTTATCTAAACTTAAAATCTTGGTTTTAACACGTTTTTCATTGACGTAAGCTTATGTCTAACTAATCCTTGGCATTAGACACTAAAACATATTTCAGTCGCTGTAAAATGTGTCTTAGTTGAGCTAGTCTTCTGTCTTCTACGATCCCAAGATTTTATTCATCAAGAGTAACTCCAATGATACTGGTAAAGTGGCACTTTAATAGATTGTTCATATCCATCTTTTGTGTTGTGAAACTTACAATATTCATGACGGCCAGGATGTACTGCTCGATGTCTCTGCGACCATGGTAACCCACCATCATCTTGTCGGCGACCACCAGCGTCTCCACGTAGCGCTCCCGGCTAACTGAGCGCTTCAGAGGCAGCTGGCCGCGGCCGACGTGATGGGGAGGGGTTTTTAGAGTCCGCTGCCACCATGACGCGCCTTTCATTGGCTTCTCGTCTAAGGAAGTTCGCACACAAACTCAGTGTTTTGAAGGCACAAAGTGAGAGGGAGCAGCAGTTAAATCAATCAAACACTCACTATAAACTTTGCATTTGTTGTAACTGGCCAAGAGATCAATCGATGATTATCTGAAACACTTTATTGACGAGAATGATGCCTGAACAAACTAATATGAATATAGAGTAGGAGCATTACAAAGCTGAATGTTTTTTTTTTTACTTTTATTGCTGAAAAGATGTTTTTCTGAACATACTTTTGTCTTTTCAGCAACGCCCTGTAGCACAGACTCAGTCACACCCAATCACGACTGGAAACCACAATCTCCTGCTGCTGGCTGCTATGCAAATCAGCCCGTGGCAGTTTACTCCTCCAGTCTGGACTTTACTGCTGCTACTAAAAAGACCAGAATATCTCTCCGCTCACCAATGACTCCACAGGATTGGCCCTTGTACTGATGGCGGAGTGATGACCGCTTGTAAACCACATGGGGGCGCCCCTCTGCTCTCTCCCCCTTCTCCGTCCTGGTCTGGTTATCTGGTGAGACAAGGGGTTCAATCAGGTACTCCTCTCCCCCTGCAACAATCACCCCCTGCTGCAGAGAGACAGATACGTAGAGCAGAACAGAATAAAATAGAATAGAACAGGATAACAAGAATCATTGCTTTCATAATATCACAAATGGCACATTACACGGGTGGTCTGAATCTTTACCAAAACAAACATAACATGACGCTAATACAGATCATCCCAAATGCTCAATAAACGATGGGATTAAAATCACTTCTAATGTTAATATTGACAAAGAAAACGAGCAATAGAGCATGCAGGGTGACTTAAGGTAAGTCTGAAGTGAGTCAGAGGCCCTCTGAGGGATCCTGGTGCTAATGGGTTAGAAAACTGACAGCTGGAGAGGAGCAGACTTCCTAACAACCTCTGAGTTTACAGCGCAGCAGATTTCGAGCTCAGTGTTTAATGCTGTTGCAGTTTTCCCACCCTCTATTTATCATCATCGTCTACCTAGTTTATCTTTAAGGCAGGACTTGTCAGTTCTGATCAGTGTCATATTTGGACAATGTACAGTAGTCAAAGAGCCCACATGCAAAGAGTCTACTCCACAGCGAGACTCCTTCACAGCTTTTGTTCCACTGAGGCAACAACAAACAGGCAATAACAAAACAATATCAGAAAGGAAAATCAGAAGCCCTTAAATGACACAATACAATTACAATGTAGTGACTAATGTTAATAGCACAATCTTCAGTGTCCTCCTCACAATTAGCACAAAAGTGAAGAAAGAAAACCACAACTGATAATAGACAAAGGGTAAGACAGACATAGACACAATACAAACATAAAGTGTTTGTGGTCAACTTACCATTGCAAACAGTTAAATGCAAGATGCTATTTTTGTCAGGGTGACGGGGTTTTTCTACTTGAATCTTAAATATACTAATCATTTACTGGTGAAACTTCCACATAGTGTAACAACATGCGATTATTCATTAAAAAAATATATACGACAAAATGTTAAATTACTAACATTAAAACTAGTTTACACTAAGATACTTAACATATAAAATATATAGACATATATTTCCACTGTAATTTCACTTTAAAGTTACATTTTGCTGACAATTACAGTTATAATACCCCCTCCTGACAGGGTGCTCAAACTGGTGAACTGTGGACCCATCTGGGAAGAGGATCAGGACCCCACAGAACAAACACACACACATGCAGACAAACACACATGAGAGCATGAAAGAGTGAATGAGACCGAGAAAAATGAGCGAGCGAGACAGAGAGCGATACACTAACACTTCCTTTGATTCTGCTCACATGTGTCTCCTCTCGACTCACCGCGGCAGCTTTCAAAGTGCCTTTAATCTCGTAATAAAGTTAGTGATGCTCCCTTGGACACACCACCCGCTCGCTGGTGAATGTGCTCACGCTGGTCTGACCAACAGTAATTACGTGTGAGGCTTATTAACGCTTTGTGAACACATCTAATCCTCAGCTGTGTATACAACTGTTACTGTGGAGCCTGCTGTTTGTGGTGAGAGGACTCACAGATACGCGGTGCTGTGAATGCAGGAAAGGGGTTGAAGCCAACAAAATGATGCATCACAAACATGTGATCCTGTCAATGCAGAGAGCAGTGGAGACTGACCTTGATCTCTTAGGTTGGTGCATTAACACACAAATGATGAGAGTGAAAAATAAATGAAAAGGATGCTTTGCTAAGACTTGCATCTTGAAAAGCTGTTAAAACTCCCAGAGGATTAAAGGTATGTTTTTCTCAAAGCAGTGCGCTCCATAAGCAGACTCGTTGACCATGGCTCCAGTTAATAATTTACATTTTTCTGCCTTTAAACATCCCCAAGAGAGCGTGCCAGAACATGATGCATTTTGGGTTATAGGTAGAGGTTAAGGACCTTAAACTTCAAACACAGTGCTTGTTGGATTGTCCAACAGCACCCTTCCCACGTCTGCTGCCTCAGACAGTTTTTGCATCTTTCTGAAACTGACAATCACACCCACTTCACACAGCCATTGCTCAGGTTTTGCATAGCTCAGAGGATGAGCAGGGTTTGCACTTAACGCAATCACTAGTGTAACTGAGTAGGACTCATTGTACTCAACAAGTGCAACAACATGAATAAGTGGACATGAAAAGGAAGTGTGCTATCTATACCTATGTGTAAAATTCATTTAACCTCACTCACTTCAACCTCTATAAGATGGCCACCTTTGAATGTGGCTCTTCGGTGCAGCTACAAAAACCTTTAGTTGTGGTTGGACAACAAACCATACAAACTTGTTGATGCCACATTTGTGTCTGACTGGAATAACTCCCATACTGCTTTTCAACTTGAAAAAATGGCCTGGACCCTTAAACAGAGTAATGGTAAAGAGTAAAAAGCATTTAATCTGCAGTTTAATTGCTACCTGAAGTGCATTTTAGTCTACTAAGGCTCATGTTGGTGGAGAACATCAGCATTCACTTTGTCTGTTAAATTCTGGGGCAAATTTCTGGTCTGAGGACCTTCCACTGAATATTTATCAGCATATCATCATAAATTCTATACTTGGTTAATTACCTGCAGGAATAAATACAAGAGAAAGAAAAATAGCACCTTTTGTGATGAATCCTATGATGAGACTTAATGGTAACTAAAACTTCATTTCAGGTCATTTCTGGGGACCACACTGGTTGGTTTGGGCAGAGATTAAAGCTGGCCTGAATGCCCACGGTTTGTTAAAATGTCATGCTTTGATGTCCGGATCAAGCATTACTGATCCCTTATTTGCTGAGCCAGCAACTGCTGCTGCTGCTGACCTCACTCTGTGTATTAGATGTGGATTAGACTTGCAGGTTTCAGTCTTACCAGGCCATTACAGTTGCTCAGAGCCACTTTGCTGGAATGAGGCTGGTCTTGGAGGTGTCCTACATAGTGGCAGTGGGGAGAGTAAGGATGACTCCAGGCTAATCGACCTCTCTTCCAGTACTCCACCCTGAACTGGCGGGACAGCAGGCCTCCCTGCAGCGTTAGGTTCAGCAGGAAGTTGTTACGAGATGTGGAGAGCTGGTAGAAGAGCTAAGGATAGAAAGATAGAAGATAGAAAGATAGAAAGATAGAAAAAAAAATCAGTTTACAAATGATCTTGGATCAGAGGCACTTGAGAGAGTAAAATAATTATATACAGATGTTTGACATTAATGTAAGACAAACAGAGACATAAATAAGGGGAAAAAAGATTAATACAGAGTCAGGCAATCTGTCTTCAGTGCTGCGTCTTCTTCTTTGGTGGCGGTGAGGCGTTCCCGCGTCGAGTGTCTCACCGTTAGGTCCGACACGTACTGGAATGGCAATCTCATAGTGGCCTAGACTGGACAGGAAAGCAGCTAGTGGGAGAAAAATATAGAAGGCAAAAACAAAAGATCAGGGTTTAATTTAATAAAGCCAAAATTCAGCTTAATCTAACCGACTCTAATTAAAAACAGTTGAGGATTTGGGAGTTGCTTATTTTCAATAACGCTATGAGGCCTTTTATTGAGAGAGTAACCCAGTTGGCAAAAAGAAACTTGCAGGGTTTTTTGGCCCATTATTGACGAGGTCCCTCCACTCCAAGATCCCCCTCCTGCGTGAGGCCAAAGGGATGTTGCCATGGTTACATTGAAACTGTATACTTCCTGTCTGTCCCAGTCTGTGCCGGGGCCTGGTGGAGATTTATTGTCCAAACACACACGGCTCCAAACAGCCAACGTCAGCTAACTAACGCGGAAAGGTCACCAGCAAATGAGCCCAGTTTTCATCAAACCTTTGGCCTCAGTTGGTGCAGAAGCAGCCCCTTCCCACACAGAGTAAATACCCAGAGATCAGAGTTCCCTGGTACAGACTTGGAGAGCTCTGTACCGGGAAAAAAACACTCTATAAGCAGCGGATAGGTCTGGCTTGAATAAACAGCAAGCACAATTACAAATGGAGCCTTCGCATGGAACTCGTGAGGGTGTCCTGTATTTTTCGACATGGGAAGTTTAGTACAAAAAATGCTCAGCGTTTGAGTGTTTTTAGTGATGAGAGCAAACGCGGGCCATCCCTCAGTCATTCTAATTTTATGTTTAATTTTCCTCCCTCAATATGTTGGTCCGCAGCTTTGCAGCAGGAGAAGCATGTTTCCCGTAAAGGTTCATTCAGGAAGGCGGGATGGTCTGTGAGGTTTTTATTGGAAGTAATTGTGAAACTGTGAAAACAGTGTTGGGGAAAAACACAGACAATTCACTGATAGTGGTTGGAAATTAGAAAAACAAAATCCAGAACAAAAAGGTAGTATTACTATCATAGTCAGTTTTTTTAATCTTCTCTAACTTCTTCTGAACTTTTCGTGCACCAAACTGCTCACAGAAACTCTCACTTAACATCATTTTACATACAGTGACAGAAGCATGATGATTGTCCAACAGGAACAGCTTGAGACTACAAAAGTAGCTGTCAACATTTAATTATTCACAGATTGAACAAAGTGGTGGACACAAAAATGTCAGTCCAACATCTATGGCGCCAGTAGTAAACCAAATGTTGGCAGGACAATACATTTTGTTGTGTCTCTAAATACCTATTTCCACAAAGTGCATATAATTACACCAAGTATGGCTAAATGCTGTACACCGAGTACTCATGTTGCTATATGTTGTCATACCGGTCACAAAATTGAGTGTTGAATGCTCAACACTTCTCCTCCTCAGTGGTCGCCATCTTGGCTTGACACAACAACAACCGTGGTGTGATAATACTAAAATGTTAGCAAACAGTTGCTAACTTTTTAAACACCAAAAAATACGAATAAACATTTACCTTCTGATGACATGTAAAACCCCAACATTAAATCTTGTTTTAGGTGTCCAATTCCTGAAATGTTGCTTCAGCTTTATTCTTTAGCTTCTTAAATGCTAATTGCTAATCGCTAATTGCTGACCATTTGGTGTTGTACAAATAACCTTGGTATGGTTTTCTGGGGTTGCAGAAAAGTTGTACTTCTTTCTAAACTGATTAGTTGACTATATGGAATTACAGATTATAAATATATATTAAATTCATTCACTACTGTATAAAATAACTGAAAAATTGGTAAAAAAAACAAAAACAAAAAAAAACTATTAATTATTCATTTGCTCTGTTGGTTAAATAATTAGAGAACAAGAAACATAATTACATTTGAAAATATCAGGCTGATATTCTTTATGTCCTTCGGCTACGACATGTGGAGCGTTCTGGAGCGTTCAGACTAAAATGGACACCAAATCTGCATCTGCACTATTCTACACACGTCTTCAAAGGGATTCCCTTCCTAAGTGCTCTGAGCTGTTTCCCACCAACACGTCCATCCTGCTCTTACAAACCACAGCAAGTAATCATGCGGGTGGTACAACCATTACTTAGACAGCACAGGAAAAGCTCCTGGAGAGAAAATGAAGGGAGGGTGTTCATAAAGTAGACACAGCTCACATCCAAGGACGGAATTAAAGAGACCTCACACAGAATACACAGTGCACTAATGAAAAGCAAGTAAACAAATTAGCATGTAGTTTGAACTAAAGGTGTGAGTGTAAACGTGTTAAAAAAAACCCCACTTAAGCTTCATCTCAATGGGATTTCCAGCCAATCTTCCTTCCTGTCTGTTCCATCCTACAGGGGAAAGAAAACACATGTAGTTCTTAATATAGATATTTTTCATCTAAAAACAGTGACTCGACGACTGGAAGTGGATAAAATCATTATCATGTCCCTCTTACTCTAATAGCTTATGTTGTTTACCATGGTAACAGATAGACACCAGATGTTAGAACAGCAGACTTCGGGGCAGCTTGTTATTGTTGTTTGTGGAACGAAACCATCTAACAGTATGTAACGTGAAGAACCACCATTCACATCTGGGAGTCTACTGGAGTAGACACTAGAAAGTTACATGTAAGTAAGGGTATAATAGCTAATTTGGTGACTTTTTATACAATGGAAGGAGAGGAAGAGTTTTCACAACTGTTTTCTATCAAAATACCAGTTTTTCCCATTTATGTATCCAAGTATTCCTGTTTCTGTCTGTACAGGGAATAGGAGACAAATTAAAATTTTCCAACCGGCAAAGCCGTAGGCCTAACAACCGGTTGATTGCTGATATATTCACACAGGTGTGTGTGCAGCATGTGCAGAGATCTGGGGAATCCCTGACTCCCTGCACACCATTGTCAGCTAGCAATCATGGAAAGCTAGTTGCAAAAAAAAAGAAAAAAACAATCCAAAAGCTCTTGATTGGAATTACTTTGGTTTTAATCATGCACCGCAGATGAACCACGGCTGGTGTCTCCAGCAGGTCGATCCTGACCAGCTGCTGGGGAGGGATGTGCCGGACTAGCAAGGTATAGCAAGTGTCTGAAATCACCACAGAGACTATAAAAAGATAAATAGTTTTTATTTAGTTTCACTCTTTTCACCGTTACCACGGTGGACTATCAGTTTCTCCTCCTGCTAAGTGTCACAATCACCAATATATTGGTGATTGTAGCAATATATTTGTCCTCTCACCCAAACTTATATGCAATCAGTTACTATCCGACCCCGCCTGGAGCCACCTGATAAACCTGGCGAACTACTGCTACAGAAAACAGACAAAACATGACAACACACGTCTTACATCATGTCCTGCCTCTCACAGTTATTCCTCTCCAACCTTCTCCAGTCAACTCTGAGATTCTCAGACTACAAACTAGTGCACATAATTCATATTTTAACAAGTAGCAAATTGTGAAGTTGTAGTTGCAGACGGCGTGAAACGTGTTCATAAACTGATTTAGCAGACATCAAAGCAAACTGAGAGTGGAAACAGTCTTGCTAAATTTAACAGGAGACACTCCCTGACTGAAGGGGTTTCATACAGAAGCTTTGGCGCTGATAAATACACCCATCCACCCATGAGCGTGGCATCACCCTGGTTTCTGTTATCATCAAATAAAAATAGTGGGAGGAAATACTCTGGATGGAAAACCGTCCCTCCCTCCATCCCAGACACACCTTCATGGCACCTCGGGGTAATCTGTGCTCTGCCTTTCAGACAG
>JBAJHX010000106.1:8876634-8899145 GCA_037176925.1 Amniataba percoides
GGAAAACCGTCCCTCCCTCCATCCCAGACACACCTTCATGGCACCTCGGGGTAATCTGTGCTCTGCCTTTCAGACAGTGACTACAAGAGGAGGAAGAACCTTTGATTACTCACTATAACCTACAAGAGTGAGAAACAGTGGAAGAAAAATCTTGTCAAGCCATCACACTTTAACAATTCTAGAGGATAGCAGTTAACAAATAGCATCTTTCATCATCATCTTCTCCTGTATGTAGTCTGGGTAGGCACATTTCAAGAGGCTGCCACTGCAACATTTCCAAAATAATCTGTTCAGCTCTTTTTTAACAATTCTTGCACTTTTTTCATGGAAAATGCAACAATTTAAACAGTACCGTATGTCTAACTGTTTGGGGGAAGACCCTTTTCCCCGTACACAAAGTCATGAAGAAATGATTTTCCCAGACCCTGATTGGTCTGCACAGAGCCCCGAACTCGACCCCATCCAACACCTCTGGGATGAACTGGAATGCCGAGTGCAAGCCAGAACTTACCATCTAACATCCGAAAACCAACCTCACTGATGCTCTTGTGGCTGAGTGAGAGCAAATCCCATTTTTCAAACCCCATCAGCATAGAGAGGGACATAAAAGTTTTTTAACATACACAAAGACAGTAACAAGATGTACTACACACAGCTGGACAGCAAGTGAACACAAGAGAAACATCTTTATGTTCCATTATTTCATTTGCTGTTGAAAGAGTTTTAATAAAAAATGACTCCAAGAGGTTATCGTCAGTGTTAAGATATCAGCCAAGGCCTGGACAAGAGTCAAGTCAAAAGGGGAGGGAGAAACAAACAGAAACAGAAATGTAGTTTCATCATATATTACAGCTTCAGCTAAAAATTTGCAAAACATTTTCGCCTTCTTTGTTACTGCCTTTTTCACTAAAAATCTGCAGCTGCAAACAGCAAGGACTCTAACACAGCATCTTTATGGTTGTTATGGGCAATATATTGCAACACTGGACAAAGTGATGATGCAGAAACAGACTCCTGTGTTTGATAAGATACAAAAAAAATCTGATTTTGGACCTGTCATGGCACACATTTGACCTTGTCACTGCTGCATGACAATGAGGAAGATCTAATTCATGGTGTCAACTTCCTGTTAAATCTGCATGAATGGTTTGCCTTTTTTTGGCCACGTGCTGAAACACATGTACACGTTATCACCTTGTACAGGTGTTGTAGTGAATTTATCTACACATTGAGCAGGCACAAAGCAACATATGCTTTTATTTGATGTTGTCTTTTTATCATCCAGATAAATACATGTCAAATATTCACTGTCGTTTTGCTCTGTTTTGGTCTCCTGAGGGAAACTAAACTAAAACTAAACTAAGTGCTCCACTATGTTCACCAGCTGTTAACTATCTGTCTGCTGCTTGGTGCTGCACAGGTAGTGTTTATCACAGCTTTGTATTTGAAAAACAGATGCCTTCTGAGTGTGGAAACAAGGCAGATGACAGCAGAGTTGCAGGCCAGAAAATCAAAACAACAATGTCAAAAAATGTTCAAATGTTCAACAAAGCTGAAAGCAACTTGTTCAGTTGTAATTCTCTGTGGGTTCATCAAAGCTACTCACTTTACATTAAACACTCATTCCATCTATTGATAATATAAAAATATTAATTAGTGCAAGACCACACTGTCTGTACCTGTGGAAAATAAAGTCTCTGCGGGAATGAGCCACATCAGGGTTTAAGGGTTATTTAAAGGAAGCAGCATGGCAGACTATTGGAGACAGATGACTGTGAGGGATCAAAGGTTAAGTTTAGGAAATACACAATCACAGCCTTGTTCTGGGTGACGAGACACGGACACTCTGGGATTTTATGTCTTTGCCTTCGGGGGATTTCAGCCGCTCCAGCTTCAGTGTGTATGTGCGCGAGGCAGGGAGGCTGTGTGGTGAGAGGATGAGGGGGGCGGGCACGTGGCGGTGCCACTGCAGCATGATTTGTGGAAGCAGAGTTCAAGTTCAGCAGCCCAGACCTGCAGGCCTGGAGTGTGCCTCAGTGGGCCAGACAGCCGGGCCAGACCTGAAACGCTTTCTACGGCTCATTTCACCCAACGTTTGGATCTGAGCAATGTGCATGTGAATTATAAATAAATAAAAACAATTACAGTAACCATGGAACACATGTTGATCCTTAAATTACAATTAAACTATAATCAGATACTCAAATTAAATACAAATTAAAGAGGGTATTTATTCTGAATTTCTAAACATGGGAAACATTGAGAAGGGTTTTTTTAACTGAAATGAAAAACAGACTTCACTCTGGGTGCCTCAACCATAAAATACATTAAAGTACTCTTTCTCTCAAAGACTGAAAATAATTAAAGCAACTCACAGTATAAAGCCAGGATCACAGACAATAAACCAACGATGTTTTCCCACTATTTGTAAAGACCTCAAAGAATAAAGTCTGTGCTGTTAACAGTGTGTTTAATTCTAACCCAGGACTCTAAAACTCTTTTCACACTGAAGTTTTGATTGGTTTGAAAAGGTCATCCCGTGTTATGCAACCTGGCTTTAGACCTGCTCAGACTAGGGTGGGACACCAGTTTGACACTGCCATTTTTTGGTGGGAAAAGCTGAACAAAACACATTTTCATAATAATTAAAGGATCATTAAAAATTGTTATACATTTATTTACAGTAGATATGGTATAGACCTCCAGCACTTTTACCCAGCTTTCCTCCGCTACAGAGACACTTGGACATGTTCAAGTTTGAGTTATTGCAGGAACCTGGACTGAAGTACCTAAAAGGAAACTAAGTACTTTTTTGGTATTGTACAAACAGACATGCATCAAGTTAAAAAAAAAAGGAAAGAGTCACTGAAAGAGTTATTAAAATTAGCATACCATTTAAACTATGGTACTCAGGCCTTGAATGGCATTATACAATTGGTGACAATGTTCCAAATTAATTAAAATTTCTTGATTGCTACAATTAGATTTGTATGACAGATTTTAATGATTTGTCAGGTATCTAATGTTGGATTAACCAAACATGTCTATCCATCTATTTCATCATTAAAGTTTCTCAATACATTTTCCTCACACTTTTCTGTCATTGCAATTGGTAACCCAAGGCTGATTTGCTTTATGATCTCCACTTTAACTAATCCTCTCACCTTGTGACTGAGCGAACTCATCTCTGTGACCTCCTTCGACCTCGGTGGCAACCATGACAATGATGACAGTGCAGACCAGACCAGTCCTCCATAGCATTTCCATGGTTACTACAGTAGTTGCTATAGTAACAGAATTCAGTGCAGTGGTCCCCAGGCCTCTGTCCCAACATGTCTTCAGCCCTCTCGGATGCCCCGTCGCCTAGCAGTGGGACAGCTCAGAGCTCTGTTGGGCCATGGCTGCAGGAAGATCCACAGGTTCAGATGGACATAGCAGCCTCTACAGTGTGTTGATTAGCGAGTGGTGATGGATGAAGTCCTCATAGAAGTACAAAAGGTCGGCACTGATCTCTCAAGGGGCTCAGCAGCAGCAGTGGTGGGGTTAGACTCCTCTCTGTAGCCCTGTGGAGGAGAAATTGTTCAGTGAGGAAGAGGAAGGCCAGGAAAGGGAGTGAAAAGGGAGGGGAGAGGCAGATTTAGTCTCAAAAAGGAGGGAGGAACCAGGGAGACACAGTGAAAGCCAGACTAAGAGAGAGAGAGAGAGAGAGAAAGAGCATGAGATCCCATTGACCCATGCAGTTCCCAGTCTAACAAGACAAATCTACCCAGTTCATATTCAGTGTCCAGTGAAGGACCGCTCAGTCTTACATTGTTCCTCCAGCTAATCAATCTTGGCTTTGGCGAAGGGCAAACACCCTGTCTTTCACTCTGATGACCACAGACAACAGCAGGTCCCAACCTGGGGCCCCTGAGGCCCAGCTCTTTAAGCTGCCTGCCCACCGGAAAGAGTTCAAACACAAAGGAAGCCATTGATCTTGTAAAAAGCTGCGCTTAATGCCCAAACAGGGCCTGAAGTGGGCATTATGTCAGAGGCTCTGGGGGTAAAATGAGCCAATTTGAGAGGAGCAGCAGGTTGCCATCACTGCTACACTGGCTGACCGCAGTGGTTGGCTGTATGGCTGAGTGACTTGCTGGCTGGCTGCCTGTACAGCTTACTAATTGGCCAGTGTCCTGGCTGCTATGAGTGCCTATATGAAGCTTGTTTGCAGCTTGTCTGTTTGTCTTTGTTTCCGAGACAAACAGAAAAGTACAATTAACATGATAGCCAAACAATAGTGGGTTTCTGAACCAATAATATCAATATTACCATGACAACATATCAGACAATAGCTATTTCACATGAAATAAAGAATTGTAATACAAAGAAAAAATGTTTTGTTTTTATTTCAATGTGGCCATGATGCATATAAAGTGGAAACATTTTATAGTTGGACAATCAACTTGTCATTGCTCTGTAGTGGTTTTCATAATTTCAGTTCTAACCACACTTTTCTTCTACATACTCCCATGTTTAAAAGGTGCATGGTGCATAGTAATCTAATAATAAAATCAATAATAAAGCCTTATTTGCACATCATCTTTCAAAAACACAACTGTTCTTTACAGTAAAACAAGCAGTGAAAAAATAAGTACAATCCAAAATGTCAGAGATCAAATGAGATGGGTTAAATGTGGATTAAAACAATTACAATGGATTACCATCAGGTAGGGGAAGATTTAAAAGAAGATTCTGTCTGCCTTAATCAAGCTTATAGGGAGTTAGCAGACCAAAGATGTAAGATATAACCAGTAAGGGCAGCAAGGATCAGTGTGATCCGGTTGCAGTGTTTTGAATTACATAATGCCTTTAGTTTGGAGAGTTAATAATGTTTGTGCTTATAATGATTTCTGATCTGTCTTTTAATTGCAGGACATGGTTATTTTCTTTTTCTGGAGCAAGGAAAGACATGATACAGGACACATAAGTAAGTCTTTGTCCCAACATACAGTCGCGTGTCATCTGCATAGGGCTTCATAATGCCACTGAAATTCTCCATCAGCACACTCTAAGTACAGTTCTCCATTGCCAGAAATAACAGGTAAAAGTTTATTCTTTCTTTTTTTTTTAATTCTGCATGGAAAAACAAGTTTGTAGACAGCATGTGGTCATCATTTGGAGATAACTTAATTAAAACCTTGTCCCTTATTCATTTTCAACAACACTAATTTAACTGTCCTCATTTAAATATAAACCTAAAATAGCTTTTTAACTAAGCACTATTCTGGTTGAGTTTGTTTTTTACTTATGGTCAATCTAGACCATAAAATGAGTGACGAATGACAATGGAAAATGACTTCCTCAGACCCACAGTACCCATTCCAAAAAAAGATCAGAGCCAGGATCAGGACTCACATTTTCATGGGTGCCCTCCACTTTGACTTGAGTTTCCTGGCTGTAGACTGCAGTGTCAGCTAAAAACCCAACCCATTGCAATTCTCCAGTAAAGTCTGCCCACCCAGTTCACTCCTGTCTCAGCCTCCCTCCCCTCCCCTCCATCCCTCCCTCAGTGCCGTCTGGGGAGAGAGAAGAGCGAGCGGAGACGCCACACTGGCCCAGATGGCTGGCGGCTAACCAACTGCAGCCAAAGGTAATCGGAAGCAGATGGGAAACCTTTTGGTGACGAGAGCAGGGGGAACAAGTTGCCTCCTGAAAAGAGGAGGAAAAAAGAAAAAACGAGCGCAAAGCCCAAGGGGAATGAAAGAGAGACAGCGGAGTGTAAGCTGTTCAAGCCAGCTGGGAGAGCCATTCTTGAGTGTTAATACCCTGAACTGAGTGTGGAGGAATGAGTTGAAAAGAGCCCTAATGTGCCTCTCATTTCATTTCAAACAGCAACAGGAAGGTACAGTAAAAGGAGAGCTTGCTTAAAAAGCACTGAGGGGTCTTTGTACTGTTGCAGCTTCCCTCATACGTGGAACAACTGAAAGTCTTTCTCTCTTCCCCTCCCTCAGGCTTTCTCCCAGTCATTTCCTGCACAAGCCAAAGTCTCCTCCATTTTCATTACTTCTTCTCCTCCCGCTCTCAATTTATTGTGGGGTTATTAAACTTGCAGCTTGATATCAAGTGCTTTTCATTACTGCTAACTCTCCTCTTGTTTATTTAAACAAGAGAAAGAGGCAGAGCCGGGACCCCCCAGTGTTGTCCCTTGGTGCTTTTTAAGTAAAGCTGCTTAAAAAGATTGGTGGACAGCCTTCGAAAGATCCCCACAACAACATGCATGCACTGCCTTCATGGTAAATTATTACTCTATTATAAACCGCGCTGAAACGCAGCTAATTTAAGAGTGAGCTGTCCCGCAGAGGTGATGGTGTCGTACATCTTCTGCGGTCTGTTGTGCAAAACTTTCCCTCTGGGCTGTATCACTTTTGGAGAAATAAAAAACGTATGTTTGTCAGCAGGCCAAGGCGAGCGCACACGCTGACTCTCTTCCTCCGTGTTTTGCTTGGATCGGCCCCCGAGTATCCACCGTATAGCCGCAATCACGGCCAAGAGAGAAAGCGGTCCGAGCTGCAGACAGGCAACACAATTTCCAACGCAATCGCAATTTGCAAAAGAGAAGAGAAGGAGGGGAGAAGAAAGGGGTCGTTGTTAACAAGAGAGAAAAGTTGGAGCGCTTAGGATAATTAGGTGGGAATTTAAGGGTGGGCCAAATTTGCGATGCAATCAAGCCAGTGGACCCAGAAGTGCTTTGACACGTCATTTTTTTTTTCATCTTGTCATCTACTTGTGAGCAGTGCTTTTTAATGTGGTGTAAGGGATGTACAGTGAGCTTTTTTTCCCCCTCTGAAGACCAGAGCTAACTATGCTGTCCTTGTCTTTAACTATTGCCAGGGAGAGTGGAGCTAGCCGAAAACTAGCACACTAATCAAAGCCATATGACCGGCTCAAAGTAAAGTCTGTGTGGAGCGAACAGATGCTAAGTGTCCCTCAGCTTAGCTTCGAGTCTAGCACTCCCCCACCTCTCTCTCTTTCACACACACACACAGTTTCTACTTTGATCAGGGAGTAGCTCATGAATCAGCCTTAGGTTCAGTTTATTGTTTCATTAAACCAGCAGTGCGGCTTCTCTTCTCTAATAAGACCGCGAGGCTCCGGGATCAAATGGCCCATAATGTCACAAGTCAGATGCTGAGTTTTCAGACAGCCTCAGCAGCAATTACGCCCTCATTGGGGGTTAAAAAACACGGGAGTCTGGGTTCTCACAGATCTCCAACATGAGACCCTGAAGAGGTGATAGAAATAACACAAAAAACAGGGGATATTTCTCAGACTAAACTCTTAATTATCTCTGTCTGCTGCAAAGTCAGAAAGAGAAAGAGGCGGGCATTCCTTTCTCAATTTCCCCAAATAAACAGTGTGCAGATGAAAAGTGGGAACATAAACAGGCCGGAGAACCTCGGATATGCTCCCCTCGCTCTGAAAATGTGCCTCTCGAGTCTGAAACAATATTTAGTGAGAGAGAGAGAGAGCTGACTCGACATGAAAGTGAGTCAGCCAGCAGCACTGGGAACACAGCACAGATGGCAGTGGAAGGTTTTTCTGTCTTTTATCATATCCATTTCTGCACTGTTTTTTTTTATAATCTTCTTTAGGGATACCAAAACTGAACCCAGTTCATATCAGTCAGAAGTAAAATGGCCAGTCTTCATGTTTGAAATAATGGAGCTAAGAATGTGTTTTATTCATGTCAACATCAATTAAGTAACTAATTGTTTCAGCTGATCTTCTTAAAATCCCATCAAGCTTTCAGTGCGTAACCCCAATATGTAGTATATGTCCTTTAATTGTACGTAAATGTGTGTACGTGTGCTTGGGAAAAATTCTGCATAGTGATGCAACAATTCAATATGCAGTATCACCCCCCATTACAAGTAACACTGTATTCATGTTGCCGTGCATACTGGCCTTCTAGTCAAGGTGCAATTACTGAACCCGGAACTGCACCTTGCACAGAGGCCTCTGCCATCACTTTATGAAAGTGTGAGTGGCATGCAATGCAAAGTGCTGTGATTGGTTATGAGACTACAAAAGAGCTGTGTAAATGCAAGTCTATTTATTACTTACCATTTAACAAACCCATACAATATCACATCATGTGCATGTATGAACATCCAAAAACCTGAGAAACCAAACTACAAATACATATAAAAAATGTAACATATAAAAAGATATTGGATATAATATCTCTGCACAGCATGGACAAGTAAAACACATACATTTACATGGGATTAAACTTTGACCAAACCATTACCATAAACAGAACAATGCCTCCAAAAGATCAACAATACAACAGCTGTGCAATACAGTCATAAACCTGCAGATTTCTGCAAAGTCAGCAGATCAAATGAGTCAAATGTGTTTTCTGCTGTTCACTGAGGGAGGACAGACCTGCACACACGTCCTGATTACTCCATCTGTGCCTCTGAAGGTGAACTTTAACATGCTGGAGGTAGAATCTATCAGCTCCTTTTCCATCAATGAGAAGCTGCAGGTTGCGGGTCTACTCTCAGCCACATCACCCCTTTCACACACACGCACACATACACACACACACACTGCCTTGTCATCAGCCAATAAGGACATCCCAGCCATAACTAAGAGGTCTTGAGGAAAAGAGCCAAACCAAACAAAGATTTTAGGAGGAATACAGCAGAAACTCCACACACCAGAGTGTGCAGATGTTTCATCGTGAGCCTGTGACAACGCACAGAAAACACGGGCTGAATAAAGGCGGCGTGCACAGTGTGCGGGGATCTCTACGGGGAAGTGAGCGTGCTTCAGTCACGCGCAGCCTCCTGCCAGCATCACGTCATGACCGTCTTCACGCACCGGGTCGGCGTGACGGCGCGCACAGCGTGGCCGGGCTCGAGCACCTACCTTCCCGCGTCCCCCTGCAGAGATTCCCGCTGTGGGTCAGTCCCCGGTGCTCCGCGGCGGAGCGGAGAGGAGGCGGCGCCGGAGGGTGACTGAGGAGACTCAACTTCTCCACCTCCAGAGCCGCAGCCTGCAGTCATCCCGCCCGCACTGAGAGCAGCACACTTCCTGTTAGGAACGGCAAAATAAAAGTCTGCGAGGTTTTTCTTTTTCTTTTTTTTTTTTTTTTTTACCTGAGTTGTGGGTTTATTTTCAGGGATGCTGGTCTGACTGGATTAAAACCACCATGCAGTGGTGAAAAGTAATTAAATGCATTTGCTCAAGTGCTCTAAGTCAAATTTTGGGATATTTGTCCACATTACTGCAAATACTGTACCTCTCCATATTTATCCAATGTTGATATATTATTATAGATTAAGCTACAAAGAGGTATATAAAGTAATTATCCTCGTCTTTACAAGCTGCAGCATTAAAGTGACACTTTATATATATTCTATTGTTAGATTCATTGTATAAATGAATCTAAAATAGACTATTCTACATATACAATTTGGTAATTTGAGCATATTTGATGCTCATACTTGATTTACTTGACATAGAATTCTTTATACATTATTTTTTATAGAGTTTAGTATTTGTACTGTGTAGTTAAGCTACTTATATTGAGGTAAAAGTAGCATTCATGGACGTAAAATCAATTCCAACCTGTGTTTTACTGCCCGACTTTGCGCGTTTTGTATTAGGCTAAAAGCATAACATGACATTTATTTATTTTTGTGTGTATCACTGATGCTGAGAACTCAGAAATGCACCAGCCATTTGATTTAAATCCTTTTGTCTTTGCACTTGCTGGGCCCTCTCAGATTGGCTTCAAAAGTCACTGATGACACAGAAAATACTGGAGCTGTACAGAAAGTTTCAGGGAGATGGATAAGCACATTTAAACTTTCTTTTCCTCCTGGATTATTGCACGTGGTGTGTGAGTGATTAAACTGAGATGTTACCAATATGTTGGTGTCTCGATAAAATCTTTACACATGTAAAATTACTTTTCTGCAGTTTGAAGTTAAAGTAACTACAGGGAAAAACATCTTTAATAATCAGAGGAAATGTAAAAACAATGATGAATTAGTTATCGCAACAGTCTGTCTTCAGTTAATCATATTTCTTCCCTTTTTGAGAGTAGAGGATCAAATGATCGCCAGAAAACCTGAAAGAGTGATATTTGCCAAACTTTTTCCAGACAGCCATTTTTAAAAATAATTACCTGGATTAAACTGGTAATCCTGAAAAAAATAATGAAAACTGAATAAATACATAATGTTGTATTATATAAATATAATATAAATGCATTCTGTTGTATTATGGTTCAAACATTCAAGTAAAAGGGAAACATGTGCAATTGAAGAAGATCTTCACTTTACTTTTTTTGTCAAAACATACACTTTATTTCTCATATGCATGAGGTCTGAGACCTTTGACAGTAAACCATCACTGAAACAAAAACTAATTTTGGAGCTTTAACTTTGAAGGTACATATCCCCTTTTCCGGTTTCGTTTGATGTGTCTGTGTGTGACTTGATTCGGCGGCATCCTGCTGATTGGCTGCTGATCTGCGACTCCAAAGAGACAGCTGCAGCCGGTGAAGAGTGTGTGTGTGTGTGTGTGTCTGTCGAGGTTACTGGTTATTGCACAGGTGTGTGTGTGTGTGTGTGTGTGTCGAGGTTACTGGTTATTGCACAGGTGTGTGTGTGTGTGTCATGATGGTTATTCTTCAGTAAAGTGTGTGACAAAGTATTTATACAGTGTATCACAAGCACACTACAAGTTCATTTAACAAGTGTAACTTTATTATTATTATTATTATAAATTAGCTTAGCTTAGCATAAAGAATGGAAACAGGGGAAATGCTAGCATTACTCTGTCAAAGGTTGCTCTTCCTACCATAACATGTAACGCTCACTAATGTCATATTTATTTATTTTTTAAGCCCAATATCGTAAAGTGGGAAAAGCAACACGTTGCACATAATTTAATTACCTTTAATTAAAAAAATCAGTATGCTAAACTAAGCTAAGCTAGTTCGTGGTTGTAAATTCATATTTAAAGGAATAGTCTGACATTTTGGGAAATACACTTATTATTTTGGCGAGGAGCAACAGGAGAAAACAATGAGCGTACAACGGCAGCCAGATAGGTAGGCAAAAAAGACCAAAAAAGGTGAACTATTTCCTTAAACAAACATAATATATTGTGTTGTGTTAATTGACGAGCTGTATGTTATTATTACTGGACAGATACAGACCAGCTGTTTCCAATCTTTATGCTAAGCTAAGCTAACACTTCTCACATAACTGTTAAGTAATAAGTGTTTCCCCAAAATGTTGAACTGTTTAACAACTGTGATAAAATAAAAAACTGTTGTGCTCATTAGTGAGCTTTAGCAGATGGTGGTAGATTTTGTCACTGTTGACCAGAGTCGAGCTAGCTTTTTCCCCCTGCTTCCAGTCTTTATGCTAAGCTAAGCTAACAACACCCCCCCCCCCACCCCCCACCCCTCCCGTTTATGTTTATATATTTAACACAGGGACGCGATAGTGGTATCGATCTTCTCATCTAACTCTCAACAAAAAAGGCAGATTAACACGCTTCGCAGAGTGTTGAACTACTCCTTTAAACAGGAAGCAGCTTTGTGAGTTTGTGTGTGCACGTCATTGTCTCAAACCCACACTTGTTCACAGCACCTCGATGAACAGATATATCTTTGACTCTGACGCAACAGCATCTCTCTGCTGAGCTGTGAAGCAGTGAAATGTAAGTAGCTTTTGTTGTTATATCTGATTGAACAGCAGACATCTCTGTGTTGCTGGATTATACATTTTTCCCATGTAGAGTCACACTAGATGATGATTTGATGGGGTAAAGGCCGGGCAAAGAAAAGTTTTTATTTAAGTAAGTCGATTTATCAATAAAAGTTACAGTTTGAAATCTGACGTATGAAATCTATCTTTCTTTCTTAAACGCCATATGCTGGATATTGCACATGGTTAGACATAAATCTACATGCTCAAAGTGTATTTTAACATTTTATTTCAACAAACCACAACCTCATGAGGAAAACTGCAATCCCACGAGAGCTTTAAAGAGGCTCTGGATATTTTAGATTAAATCCCAAAAGAGCCTGTCAAACTACAATAATATTTATCTTCTTACTGATATTTTAAATTTAAGCGAAAAATCTCCAGTTGAAATGTTTTTCCCCTTTTTTGAATTTCCACAGCTGTGTCTGAGTTGGGGAAAAGAAAAAAAAAGAATAAAAGAGTATGAGCACCACAGTCGGTCTGAGGCATTGTTGGCTTACAAAAGTAGAGATTACATGTGCAAAATATAAATAGTTGCTTTTATTGTGCCTTGGAATAGAAAACCAAAAATGGGTAGGTTTCAACACATTGAAGAGGCCTCTCTTTCTGTGTGTGTGTGTGTGTGTGTGTGTGTGTGTGTGTGTGTGTGTGTGTGTTGGATCGCTTGTAACTTTTCTTGAAATTACTGGATGTGTTTTTGGTCCTGGACTGAAGCATATCTGCAAAATGTTCCAGCCGGACGATGTCGTCCTGGACGAGTGTGCTTGTTAATTCGAATTTGAATATTACATTTAGTGTCAGATGAAGCCAGGAAGAGGGCCTCATTATAACTTTGCTGACAGTTTGCTGCAGGTGTTTTTATTAACACAAATGACAAGTGAGGTTGTGCTGCTTGGGTGCTTGTAACTGGGTTGGTAGTGTTCTCACGACCTGCTGTGGTTAATAACCTGCTATTACCCACGTAAGGCCTTCAGAACGCTATCGACCAACAACACATTTGATCTGTGAGACATGATATTTAGATATCAAAATGTGAAGGAAAATGCACTTTTTAAAAAAAGAATATCAGGTTGATTTTGCTTTGGAACAATTCAAAAGAAATCGTGACAAAGGAACAAATACAAACTGTTTATCTAAATGTCAGATGTTTCCGTCGATACAGGAACTTCGGTTTGGGGCATTAGAGCCCCTCATCTGATTTGCAGATCAACGTCTTATACAAGTCAGGCTACGTCTTTAAATCATCACTAAAACAAAGACCAGTCATATATATCTGAAGGTCAAAGGACAAATGATCTGTCGGTGGAAGCTGACACAGTCTCGAATGTTGTACATAATGGAGCAGTGAGTCTAAGTTACATAACCCTGAGCTGACTTCCTGATAGCGCAACCAAAATAATCATGACCTAAAATAACTTTAATAGCTGAGCAGTTATCGCTGGAATGTTCTTGATTTAATATGAGTCACGTAATCTACAGAAAACACAGCTTTTATTAGTTAAAGAAGCAAGTTAAATTACTGACCTCATGTGTGATTCAGAGAGAGTTTAAATCTCTCGGCACGAATGAGTTGCTGAGTCTTAACGCGGTCGGGGGAGCTTTGCTTCTTGTGTTTTGGCCGTTTGCACGACCCCTGCTTGAACCGTTCGGCCCTGCGTCGACGTTAGAAAGCTGCTGAAGTCATTTTCAGATGTTTGGATGTCGTGTTGCAGTGGCCAGGCAAAGACGGACAATGTTTCTGTCACATTTCAGGCATGCTAGCAGCAGTGCAGTCTGTATTTTTTATGCTTTCCATTCTCTTTCATTCTCTCCTACATATTTTTCTATATTTAAGACTTTGAACTTGCAGTCCTTTTATTTGTCCTGTCTCTTTTGATCTTTATTGTGACTGTTAAATAAACAAATAAATTATTGGTGTCTGTCAGTCCACCACAGTGATGCAGATTGAAATATCCCAACAATTATATGATGGGTCGCTGTGAAACTTTCCCCAGATATTCATTGTCCCCAGGCGATGAATCCTATTGTTTTTGGGGATCCCTTGATTTTCCCTCTAGCACCACCAGCGGGTCAGAGATTTCAGTTGATTTCAGTGTAAATGTACAGGACAGATGAAAAGGATGAATTGCCAAAAATGTACCTTAGCACAGTACAGAGCTGTCACCACGACTGGAGACTTTTGGTCTCCTTTACTTCAACATTGTTAGGAGCAATGAGAAAGATGGCATCAGCTCTCCTGTTTGATTTTACTCACGCTGACTAAACGTTTCCACAATTGATCGATGATCGATTGACCTGGAACAGTCCAAAAGTGAAAAGTCTGACTGGACGACGATCAGGCTTTTGCTTTGTATTTAACTCCTTTTTCTTTGTACCGAGGGGTCTCTGAGGAACCTAAATCATGCCAGAAAAAAAGCTTGCCCTTCGTTCTCGGTGGAAAACAAACACTCAGGCTTGTAGATGTTGGCGAGTGTCACTTTTGCACTCCTCCGCTTGTTGAAAACGCAGTGACTCACAGGACTTTTTCCACTGCTCACTGGGTCACTATCTGCAATGCCTCATTTACAACAGAGGGTTTTTTAGATCCAATTAAGGGTTTATACACCGCGTTTGGCTAGTTTCTGTCTTGTAAAGTATCTTTTGATGAAAACCGGGTCAGCCAGGCTCTGAAAGATACCCACGCAAAAATGTGTGTTCAAATCTGGCTCAGGAACTGTGTCATGTGTCATGTGTCACCTCGTCTTGCTCGCTCTTTGTTTTGTGGCCCATCGTATGCAAGAAGAGCAGGACATCCAGTAAAAAATGTATTTTTAAAAGAACATGAGCCGAGCAAAGTCTTGGCTTCTGTCGTTGCTGGAAGTTTTTATGTCCTGTTGGAGGAGGGTCAATATTTGGTTTAGTTTGCTCATGTCGTAAATTACAGCAGTCCGGCTAATATTCTCATCCCGGTGTGTTCGGAGGGTTTGCTGGTCTGAGATTAAATTTACTCGGTCTTCCAGTTTGAGTTGGTTTGTGATGAATTTAGAGCTGAAGGGGAAATTATAACACTGTTATCCATTAGTTACTTGGAAGTTATGTAAAAGACTAATGGTATAGAGGTGGAGAAGGTATTTACAGTAGATTTGTGAGGATAATTTGATCTATTTTACACTCGGAAGGTTTATTCTGCAACTGTGCATTGTATTTAACAAGCTCATCCTTATTTCAGATAAATATGGCAAAAATATAACATGTCCCTTTATGCTGTAGTGGAATCGAAGAGTAAAGTGGCAGAAAATGGTGCTTCAAGTACTCTTCGTGTGCCTGAGTAAAACATTACATCCATGCTCACTTAAACTCAGCTGATTAAAATACAGTTAAGAAACATACATAGAGATTCAGGTTTATGTGTAATTGTTGAAGCACTGTGGTGTGTGGGGTATGCATCGGTCCACACTGTAGGGTCTGGAGGACTTTGTTGTGGTGAGCGGGGGGTCAGGCCACAGTGGAGTCTTGCTTCTTGTGGCAGCCATGTATTTCTGCTCGCTTGTCCACTGTGTATGTGGGCAGCGACACAGGTTTGTTTGTACCCCGGATGCTGAGGTTTTCACACTGTCTCACAGTCTCAGGTGTCTTTTTAAACCGTGCAGGCTCCATAAAATAAACCTGGTGTGTTTTTTCTGAGCTCTTCCAACCACACTCAGATCGGAAAAACTTGTAAAGCAAAGTCTAAATTCATGTCTGACTCATAAATTTCCAACTCAGTGTAGTAGAAGTGGTTTCATTTTTTATTGATTCATTGTTATTCATGATATAAAACCCAATAAATTAACTTTCACTTATTGTTTGTAGTTAGATGTGATTATTACAAATCCTTTCTGCAAACACATCTGCACCTTCAGATTTCCTTTCTTTTCTGCATATTGGCACTTTCCGTCTGCTATCACATAACCGTCCCACACTGCAGTCGAAACCTCCTTGATTTTAATCTCAACTTTTTGTCCTCTCTAAAAAAGTCTCATAGTACATTCCTAACAGACCCAACACACTGCGCATACGGTAACCGTTTTCACAATGTGTTTGGGTTAAATTCTCCCCACGTTTTTTTTCCCATGAAGGGAAAACGTACAGACTTGAGTTTCTAAGGCAAAGGGAATGATCTAGAACCAAAAAGCACCTGCTCAACGGAAGACTGAGATGTTGGAGAAAGGAGGCTGTGAGGGCGGACCGCCACTTCCTGTTGTGGCTTTTGTCACCAGTTAGTTAATCTGCAAACTTGATGCAGTCACAGAGTGTGGGTGCTACTTGTTATACATCTCATCCAGACATATGAAGCCTCACAGCTCATCTGCATAGAGCTGACGGTCCTGAAAAAAAAAAACCCACCGTAAACTATAGACTGTCTCGGTGTAACAAAGGAGACAAGAAGAGAAGGTGAGGCGCTCAGGAAGAGCATTGAATGTCGCGTTGTTCATTTTCAAGGTAGTTTTGTTGTATCGTAGATGAGGAATTAGGGTTGATTCAGCTGACAGGGAGGAAAGGTTGGCTGAAAGGTCAGAGGTCACAGACTGGATTTAACTCTGTGAGTGCTGGTCACACATTTGGTAACTAAACCAGCACATTCCTAAAAACTCTGACTTTTTTTTTTTAAATGCATGATTTTGATTAAATTCTTCCCTTTCTTTCTCTCAGTTTCTCTCCACTCAGGACTCCTACCAAAGTCCAGCTAATCTACTCCATTTCTCACCATGTCCGTTGACCCGGCAGTCGACCTGCCTTTCTTCTACGGCAGCATCAGCCGCTCTGATGCCGAGCAGCATCTGAAGCTGGCCGGGATGGCGGACGGGCTCTTCTTACTGCGACAGTGTCTCCGCAGTCTGGGAGGCTACGTCCTGTCTGTCGTGTGGAACCTGGAGTTTCACCATTACCCCATAGAGAAGCAGCTCAATGGGACTTACTGCATCTCAGGAGGGAAGTCTCACTGCGGGCCTGCAGAGCTCTGTGAGTTTTACAGCAGGGACCCTGACGGGCTGGTGTGCACCCTGAAGAAACCCTGCCTGCGCTCCCCGGATACACCGATACGGCCCGGCGTGTTCGACAGCCTGAGAGAAAACATGCTGAGGGAGTACGTGAAGCAGACCTGGAACCTGGAGGTGAGGCTCTGCTGGGTCCCGCTGAACAGTTAACTTCAACTCCTTTTCTCTCAACTTCTCTTGATGTGAATACATTCCTACTTTTAAGTAAGTTTTACTAGACGGAAATATGTAAATCATTAAAGGGTCTGTTCCAGTGTTTAGAAGTTAAACTTTTAAAGTGCTTCTACTTTACCTGAGAAGAGTTATGTTGCATCCACATCTTGGTACACAGTGTCACAATTTAAGACACAAATATTGTACTTTTTTTTTGACTGGAATAGTGATTAGTTACCATACAGATGAAGATGTCACACGTAAAAAAAAAAAAACTCATAAAAACACAATGAGTATTAAAGATTTGTAAAAAAAACAAACAAAACAAAACAAAAAAAAAAAACATTTGGCTACAACATTTAGTAACCAAAAAGTAGCTGTCTGTCACATTTAAGATGTATTGTCAACAGTTCAACCAAAGAGACATTTCATCTCTACACTTGTGACATGGTTTTATATGAATGATTCTTGAGGCACAAAGAGCTCAAATATTTTCATATTCCCCATTAAAAAACAAATAGAAACAACATACACATTGCTGCATACATGCATGCATAAAGTAGACATACAGTAAAGCATCGTAAAGCATACTGTACTAAATCTACATACGTATACATATAATATAAGTTTGATCTGAAGTGCAGGACTTTTACTTATAGTGCAGTATTTTTACACAGTTGTATTAGCACTTTTACTTAAAGAAAGAATCCGAGTACTACTTTGTCACTGACCTGGTATGCAGCCAGTCAGTTTTATTTTCAATGATTGAGATTATTTCTCCAGCTACAATGGAGGTAAAAATAATACTTGAGAAATGTGTCAGCAACATCTCTCTCCAGAAAAAATGCCCCTGTCGCTCTGCATGATCCAAAGAATACACTTTCAATAGTTTTCACAGAAGATGTTTCTTTAGTAGAAAATAGTTCCAAAGACAACCTTAAATTTAACGGCAAGGGAACAATATGTAATTTAATTTGAGTTTTGACTGAAGAAACAAGTAAAAGTTGACAGTGTTTATCTGATCATATGACAGCAGGTCAAATACCTCTGTCACTTATTTAAGGACAAAAGACACAAATTTTAAGTTAAACTCGATCTGAACACAATCAAGGACCCCTGCAGTCTCACCTGGACTCACTGGAAAACATAAAATGAAATACATTTAACAATATGCAGACTCTCCAGGTGAAATGTCATCTTTCATTCGTTTCGTGTCTTACTGTAGTGTTAGTCACCCAAAGGACTAACAAACTTCTTACTCAGTTTGAGACCTGGTTGTCTGCAGAGCCAGAACGTTTTATGATTTGTCTCCTGCAGACAGTCACACACTGAGACCAGTAGCCTTTTATCACTGGTGGGCTTCAGCTAAACAGCCAGCTGGCTCCAGATGTTTGTAGACCCGGCAGGGACCGAAGGGAGCCAGAAAAAACTCTTTCTCTGCAAGAGTGCCTCTCAGCCACTGTGGAGAGTAACTAAGCACATTTACTCAAGTACTCCTATAGTAGTCGTATAGTTTTAAAGTACTTGCTTTACTTGAGTATTTACGTTATCTGTTTACATTGTTTTACTTTATACACATACTTTTTCGCTCTTCAAAGTGAAATTTATTTGTAATAGTTTTATAGATTTTTTAATCTCTCACTCTTCCACATCACTTTTACAGATGAACTTACATGTGACTCTGCAGGGTAAAATGTTAGTTATACATCTGAAAAACAATAAACACAATACACTACTGAGATTAAACTAACTTTAGCTGATGACCCACAGGCCTAAAAAAGTATCCACTCGTGCAATTGAAGAAAAATTTGAAAAAAAAGGACAATTATTTTTTCGTCTGTGCAACCTTACTTATAATCTTTGGACCCCATGACCCTTATTGGAATTATTGAGTGACCCATTAGGTTAGGAACTGCTGGACTAAATTACTTAACAGCATATAAAGTAATTAAAGCTCGCTCCACCTCGGCCATTTGCAGTAGTTGAACGTTATTTATGCATCGATGCATCAGTGATAGTAATCTGCTCGTGTAATCTATCACTGCTCAGGGAGAAGCCATGGAGCAGGCCATCATCAGTCAAGCTCCTCAGCTGGAGAAACTGATCGCCACGACGGCCCACGAGAAGATGCCTTGGTATCACGGTAAAGTCAGCCGGCAGGAGGGCGAGAGGCGGCTTTACTCCGGAGTTCAACCAGACGGCAAGTTTCTGTAAGTGCCTCGAGGTGATGTTTTTTTTTGTTTTTTTTTTTGCATCTCTGTCTTTTAGCATCAAAGGTGTCGTGTTTAAGCAACGCTGTTTCTTGTTGCTCAGAGTGAGAGACAGAGATGAGCCGGGTACTTTTGCACTCTCCATGATGTACGGGAAGACGGTGTACCACTATCAGATCCTCCAAGACAAATCAGGGAAATACTCCATGCCAGAGGGAACAAAGTTTGACACAATCTGGCAGGTTCGCCCTCCGTCACACTCTTCTCTCCATTCTTTATCCAGTCAAAATGCTGCTGCTGGTTCCCTTTTCTGAACTTCTACCACCTTAATCTCTCTCTCCAGCTGGTCGAATACCTGAAGATGAAATCTGATGGCCTGGTGACTGTCCTCGGGGAGTCGTGTGTTAACAGCACAGCTGCTGGAAGTACTAAACATCTTATTTACTCTTCTCAGTCATGTCAACATTTTATAATTGATGCAAAAGAGTTTCCAGTTCATGTTTATGGGTTATTTGTAACTTTAAGCTTTGTTCATCTTTACACACTTTCCTGAAATTACTGATAAAACTCAAATCTGTTTTATAATCTTTCAGAGGCACCCACCCTTCCTACAACAGTGAGTATCAGCTACATCCTGCTCTGTTGGAGTCAGCATATTTTTCTCTCTCTGAGTTTAATTTGAGTGTAACTCTTGCAGAGGCGGCCTGGCACAAATGGATACACACCGCCACCTCAAGGTTAGTCGAGTGAAGTGCAACATTATCTATGTTTGAAGTGCCCAGAACTAAATCTTTTTATGAGGTATTCACGTGTTTATGAATAACATAATAACAATACATCAGTTTGAAAATACTTTATGACGAGTAAAAGTCTGTATTCAAAATCTTGCTCAAGTATTATCAGCAAAAAATACTTGAGGAGTGGCAGTATTAAACAATAGGAAATGGAAACGCTCAAGTGAAGCATAAGAACCTTAAAACTTTAGCACTTTCTACCACCGCCTGTAATCATTCAACAGTTACTCCAATCTCACACAATCACACTTTGAGCCGTGTTTCAAAGACTTTTGCTGTGAAAACAAACTGGATAAAATCATTAAAAAAAACGCTTAAAATTTGAACATAAAACCCTTTTTAGAAAATGAAGTATTTTAAAATGAAGCTTAGAATATTTTGCAAAGATCTGATGAAACCAGCTGTGTAACAGCCTGCACAGCACGTGAAAAACCTGTCAACAGAATAATAACAATATGTGAGGATTACATCTTTTACTCCATGTGGTTTGCACCTTTACTCTTTTTAGCCTTGCATAAGGACGGGGCCTCGAAACCACCTACTTCCAGGCCTGCAGACCGTGACCTTCTGCCGATGGATTGCAATGGATTCAACCCGTACCACAACCCAAATGAAATCAGGAAGTTTAACATCCAAAGGGATCAGCTGCTGATTGACGAGGTTGAACTTGGTTCTGGGAACTTTGGCTGCGTGAAGAAAGGAGTCCTCAAGGCTGAATCGTGAGCAAACGTTATCAAGCAAAAATTGCAGCTGTACATTTTAAAGATCAGATGTTCATCCCAAAAGGTTTGTTTTCTCTCAGGGGCCAGATCGATGTGGCCATCAAGGTGCTGAAGAGTGACAACGAGAAGTTGGTGAAGGAGGAGATGATGAGGGAGGCAGAGATCATGCACCAGCTGAGTAATCCCTTCATCGTCCGCATGCTGGGCCTGTGCAACGCGGAGAACCTGATGCTGGTCATGGAGATGGCTGCTGCTGGTCCTCTCAACAAATTCCTCTCCACCAATAAGTGAGTTCAACTTATAATGAAACAGATGTGATATTTGTGAAAGTTTCTTAAAGTTTAATGAAAAGTAATCTAATGTTGTTGTGATGGGAGGAATGATCAACCATTTAGTTCTCTTAGATGATAAAAACAATTTGACGCAGGCACTTCATCATTTTAATCTTTAACTTTTGATAACATCATGACAAACAAACACTATATCAATATTATTATCCATCCGTCCATGCAAACTCCATACAGAAGGGCCTGTGACAACTGGTGATTGAACCAAGAACCCTCTTACTGTGAGTAAGATGAAGATATTGAGCAGGGACCAGACACAAAACAAAATGCTGCCAGTATCAGGAACAACTGCAGACATCACATACCAAAAAAAGATCCAAAATTCAAAGTTCATCCACACTATACATTGGAGAAGACTTTCAAGTTTTAAAGTCTTTTTTAATTCATTTCATCTGTATGGAAGAAGTCTTCCCAAGTTCCAAGTGACTTAAAAGAAAGACTGGAATAGTATGTTCTCAAAAATAAATAACTTTTTAACATTTTATAAGTATTCATTACAAGTCAGAGGTTTTGCAAAGATGTCTGAAGTTAGAGGAGTTCAATATTCATCCAAGACTTTTATTATACATCAAGATATTCTAACATGTCATACAGTCATTAACAGTAACAATATTTCTGGACAGGTCAAGTTGTATGTGTAGTGCCCCCCCCCTCCAGGGGGCAGAAGTTGGTAGTAGTCGGAGCAGTGAGCAGGGTGAGATGCTGATTATATACAGTAGTTTCACAGTAATTAGAGATAATCATTATAATTATAATTCAACTACATTTCTATTTATACACCCCCAAATCACAAATCTGTTGAAGGTGAACATAATCTGCACAACATAAGACAGAGGCCTCTTACCTCTTTCCTGAGAACACAGAATCAGGATTATATCAGTATTATTGGCCATGTGTACATACATTCAACTTACTCTCAGTGATCTTACACACTAAAAACAAGAACAAAAAAGTTGCGCAAAGGTTGAAAAACAAAGGTCACACTAAACATACAACTACATAGATATCAGTATATATATCAGTATATATAAACTGATACTATATATATACTGATACTGATACTGTATATATATACTCACATAATCCATCATATATATATAGTGAGATAAACTATAGTACATGTGAATATAGCCTACATGTATATATAGAGTATGTACAGTGTGCAGGATTTGTAAGTGCATGTTAAAAACAGTGTGTAAAGATATGATTTATCATTTGTGGGTAAGTACATGTTTAAGTAATCAGATGATGGACATGATATGAGTGTAGGTGTCTGTTAATGACCCCTCATCACAGTGACATACAATAGCCTTTGTTCTCAGACTCTGGATCTGGATTACCGTATTTTCCGCACTATAGGGCGCACTGTATTACAAGGTGCACTGTCAGTAAATAGTATATTTTCAATCTTTTTTCATATATAAGGCACATTACACACAGTACGTATCACTCCGCGAGGCTCCTGACTACGGTGGCCGTAATGCTCCAACAATCCA
>JBAJHX010000106.1:8899245-8926023 GCA_037176925.1 Amniataba percoides
TTCGAGGTCAGTAAGCACAACCAGAATTCATACATAAGGCACACCAGATTATAAAGCGCACTGTCGATTTTTGAGAAGATTTAAGGATTTTAAGTGCGCCTTATAGTCCGAAAAATACGGCAACTACATTCTTAAAGAAAAAAACGCACATTTTCCATCATCTGCTGATTTTTGTGCTGATCAATATTTTTGTCCCTACAGGGATACTGTAACTGTGGAGAACATTGTCAACCTGATGCACCAGGTGTCGATGGGGATGAAGTATTTGGAGGAGAAGAACTTTGTGCACAGAGACTTAGCAGCTCGTAACGTCCTGCTGGTCAACGCACAGTTTGCCAAAATCAGTGACTTTGGGCTCTCCAAGGCCCTGGGAGCAGATGACAACTATTACAAGGTTCACACATTGCCAGATTTTGTTGCACAGCAAACCAAAGGCAGCGTAGAGATTATCAGTATTGCAGCTGACACAAATAGATAGTGTATCTTAAATGGATTGTTTTTCTAGGGAATATTGACATCCCCATACACAGATACTGACCCAAAGGTGTCAGCCGCTCTGTGCAAACTGAAATACTACTCAACACTCAATTGATTTCCTTTTTACTGGTTTACTGACCTACATCTGGAGGGAATGTAGGTATCAGAAAACAACAGGAGTCTCTGACTGAAATATTATACACTTGAAGAATTCAGGACATTGTACAAGACTTCTGTTGTTTCATAAACATGTGCTTCTTTACTCCATGACCTTTAAATCAGTGGCTCACAAACATTTTCAAGCCGCAGCACCCTGTGAAATAATACCGCGTTTAGGCTGTTTCAAGTCTCTTGCTGTGTGGATTTATAGATAAATACAGAACTTATCTATGCAAACAATCCATGAATTCAATTACACTTTCCTTTCCTATTACTTCTATTACTATTATTCCTTTATTACAATATTTATAACTTTAATAAATTTTCTGTTTTAATAGGTTTGAAAATTAAAAAATGTAGCCTTTTAGTATGGTAAAAGGTACATTAGAAATTAAAAATTTTGAAGTGACCTTGGCCGAACCTCAAATCCTCCCTGTTCTCCTTTAAATACAGCATGTTGGATCTACTCAGTACTGTCTAATCAATACAAATATAAGCTGCCTCTGGTGAATCATTGACATGCTCCTTGTTGTCTTTTGTGCTGTACAGGCTCGTACTTCAGGTAAATGGCCACTGAAGTGGTACGCTCCAGAATGTATTCACTTCTACAAATTCTCCAATAAAAGTGATGTGTGGAGTTATGGTGTCACCATGTGGGAGGCCTTTTCCTACGGAGGGAAACCTTACAAGGTGCCAAGTTATTTATCACTTGTACAAGTTGATCACAAAATCTTGACTGCATGATTGATTGATCCCGACCATCAAACTGAATTACTGCTTTCTTTGTCCTGATTCTGTCTAGAAAATGAAAGGAGCAGATGTGATGCGTTTCATTGACACTGGGAACCGCATGGAGTGTCCAGCAGCGTGTCCAGAGCGAATGTATACATTGATGAAAGAATGCTGGACGTACAAGTAAGAAGTCACAAATATTATTGAAGATGTTAAAAAGTCAAATTAAAAGTCCCGAAATACTAAGGTGTATTTAATTGGGGGAAAAAAAGTCATTTCCCAGTTCAGGAACTTTTAAAGCTATTTTCATCTAATGTCATGGTTATTTACTTTGAATTCACTAAGGAAGTTAAATATCTCAGCAATTTAGAAAGCATGTCCTTCTCCATTCTAAATGAGTGGAGTTTAAAACAAGTATTAATATGGGAAATTAGGAAAAGGTCTGGAGGTTTGTAGTAGAGTCGATATATAGAATTTAGTATCATCAACATAAAAAAAGACGTTGCCATTTTTTTTTGGAAATTAAGTAACATTTATGCATAGAGTTAATAGTTAACTGTTGATCTTCATGGGGCACCTTTATCAAACAGGGGACTTGATCTGAAAACAATCTGAACTAATCTGAACCACAAGAAAGCAGACACTATCTCATTGCACTCTTTTCTTGCACTCGACTGAGGCTTTAGTGCCACCTGCTGCTTCAGCTCAATAGACCAGTTTCTAATGTTCGCCTGACAGTAATATCGCAAATGCATTCACATTTTCCTTTGCTAATTTTCTGAAAATTTGCACTATATAGTGATTGGCACCTACTAATATCATCCTCAGCTGCTGTTTTTCTATGACTGCTGTTTTTGTAGTTTTTCTGCTAGAACAAGGTCCAGATTTTTATTGCTGCCAGAAATAAAGATGTGATACCTTCAAATCTTGATACATTGCCCTCCATTTATGACAACGTTTCAAATGTCTGTTTCGGACTCGCCTCTCTCACCAGGCTTGAGGAGCGCCCTGACTTCAAGAAGGTTGAGGAGTCCATGAGGACTTACCATTACTCTATATCGAACAAGGCCAAGCCTGAGGAAGCTGCAGCCGCTGCAGCCGCTGCCGCCGAGCCTGTCAATTAGACAGAAAACAAGGCCCATTCTGTCCCAGCACTGCACAAAGCATCCTTTCAACTGGCCATTAAACAACCAACACAAAGAGCGTTTTATAATCGGTGACCAGCTTTGACTACAATACCAATACAGCTGAACAGGCCTCAGTGACAATAAATGTGCATTTGTAAATTGGACTTCAGTGTGTCAGCCTTGTAAGGAGGATCTCTGTCTGTCGATCTGTAGTGGTTTGAATGTGTCTTTACATAATTAAAAAACTAATGTCATATTCCGGTATTGTGTAGTATAAAAGAAGTACAATCTGCTACCATTTAAGTGTAGTTTATTATTTCTTTTATGCCAAATAAAGTATAAGTAGAAAGAAAGTGTTGTACACTTTAACGGTATTCTTTTAATATTCCTGTAATGTCAGTGATTAAAATAAGATTTTGGTTTGTTTTTTTTTTGAGATACCACAAATTAAAATTGTATATAATCATTGATGACTCTTATTGCTGACTCACCCATGTGCAGACTTGAACAGAGGGATATTTCAAAAGACCCAAAGACGAGTAGATATAACCGGAGTAACATAATAAACTTTATTATGCATGAAGCACAAAAATGTGGGACATAACATCCTGTGCAGGGTCCAGAATCTCATGTTAGAAGGAAGCCCAAAACATGACATCTGTAGGCGGATTATCTGCAGTATTACATTAAAAATGATAAAGACAAGCAGTTTTTCTACAATTTTGAGATAAATACAGTGATTAAGGGTGTTTATATACTGTGGAGCAGTTGCATAACCAGCATAAATAATAATTCATTTAAAGGGGAATATGTGTTGTATATCCTCTTATGTAAAAAGCCTATGAATGGTCTAAAATCTTGAATCATTTATATGCTTTAATGCAGATATTTCCTTTGGTTTTCCCCTCAGTAATTCAAACATGACGCACTGTGGTTTATTATGACTGTGTTATAAAATAAATGAGGTTAGTCAGGCTGCCCCCTGCTATCCAGTCACAGACTATATCAGAGGAAGCACCTCTGGGCTGCCAGGCAACACTGAAGGACACACGAGACCGGAAGTCTGTGAATTAGTCTTCAAAATAATGGCATCAGACTTTCGCAGGGGAAAACCATCTGGCGTACATATGACATTCTTGGGCAGTGCTGGAAGAAGACCTCAGATTTTTAAAAGCATTATTATTATTATTATTATTATTGTTGTTGTCGTTGTTGTTGTTGTTGTTGTTGTTGTTATTATTATTATTATTATTATTAAAACGCTGCAGTGCAAGTTAAAGTCCTGGATTCATAATTATTAGCAGTAAAATGTTTACATGGAGATAATGTGAAAGGGAAATACAGATACACTAAGTGTTAAATTATGTCAGAAAGCCTCCCAAAATTAGTAAAAATTGAATAATAAAGTGACTAAAAGGCCTGATCAAATTCTATTTCCATCACTGTTTTTAAATCCCCTGAAAAGATAAAAGATTGGCCTCTACATTTTGAGGAAAATTCAATATCGCCTCAGATTGTGTCATCAAGCTGAGACCAGCTGGTTTCACTTGGTTACAAGATGAATCCTTTACATCTTTATCTTACCATCTTCTATCCTTTGCGTCCAAAACATCTCACCAAAGGACTGCAGTTGAAAATTAGCTATCTCCCAAACACCTGTACATGAATGCTGATTATCGTCCTTATATATGAATAAATGAAATGAAACATGCTTGATCACGACTCTTATTTTCAGTTTTTGTTACATTCCGCTGAGCAGAGAGGTGCCTTATTTTGAAGGCGCTGACCGGATGTCGCCCTGATCGTCGCCATCTTGACGCTGGTGTACTTTTCGTTTCGCAGGGAGGAGTCAGGCGGTAGTTTCTCTATTAAAGTGACATGTTTATTGAATTAACCGTAATTAAACCACACGTACGGCGCCGCGTATCCATAATGTAGTCTGCGTGCGTCGCTGACGTAGAGCTATCGATCCGGTGAGCCGATCAATTTCGATAAAAGATCGAAGGAAAGTGTCGGAGCAGGAAGGCGGAACAAGTAAGTTCGTGAAAGTGACTCTGAACTGCGCGATTTTCATCCCTGTTTGATCTTCCGCCTCCGACAACCGAGGCTTTCACACGGTTTTTATCCCAGCTCGGTTGTGAATTAAGTGAGAATACGGTGTGTTCGTGTTATCTTGTGTTGTTTGTTTATTTTTAGTTCTTTGGTTTTCGCTGAAAAGCAACAAGTCGGGCCGAGTTGAGCGGCACGTCACGAATAAACTTCGCTCAGCCGTCATGCGCCCCGCTGCTTTAATCCTGCTTTTATGTTGGAAAACCACATAAAGTCCGCATTGTTGTCAAAGGGAGGGGGCGGTGTTAGGATGGAGGTACAAATAAAAGCAGAAATGTCCAGTTTTGTCGGCCTGACTCGGTTTTTATTGTCATTCCGCGGATTCTTGGTGTCACGGCGGAGTTAGTGCCGAAAGAGGAAATGACTCAGGTTGACTTATTAGACAATGTTTCATCTTTGATGAGACGTTTCTGCTGTCACTGTTGGGACTTGTTTACTTGAGCTGTTGGGGCAAAAAGAAAAATGAACTCGGGCTTACGGTGCTCACATTATAGTTGTAGATGAGATTATAGAAGAGAGTGATGAAGTATAAATTAAATGTATTTATGCTTTTGTACCATACATTAATGGCTTCATCTAGACATGACCACCATTTTCTTTCTTTTTTTTCAATGCCACTTCTTAACAATGTGAATATATTTTTCTGAGAAGGTGGGCGGGGGGCTTATAATTTCCTACATTCATGCAACTTCAGACCCAAGACAAAGCAAGAACTGGGACACAGATTCTGTTGTTGTGTAATTTCCCACTCTGGCGTATTACATGTTTAATAACGGAGAGAGGCTGGAAGAGGGCTGGAAGGATGACTTGATTATTTGATTAGTAGATCAGAGCTTAAATTTACTCCAGGCTTCTTAACTCTCAGGATTTTTTGCTTTTGTGACAATAAATTTAACGTATTCAGGTGGTGAAGGTTTGGGTCTGTTTCCTCACATTTGATAGACCAAACTATGAAATGATCAGTAAAATGATCAGGAGGGTGAGACAGTGTAAAAAGTTGTGGTAATATTTTGTGCAATATGAGGAACAAGTGGTACCCAAAAGTCAAGTTCAGCAGAAAATTTACATTTTGATGAAAATGTCTCTTATTAAACAAACTTTTCCCTTCTCTTGTTTCTCTTTTATCATACGCAGGATCACAGACTGAGCCGAAACAAATACCAAAACAAAAACTCTGCACCGGTTGTTGACACAACCTTTTGACTGTTTCCATTTCAACAGTAAATAATTCACCAGAGGCATTCAAACAAATCGCCCGCCGCCACCACATGCAACCATGTCCATGGCCCTGAAACAAGTCTTCAACAAAGACAGGACATTCCGGCCCAAGCGCAAGTTTGAGCCCGGGACGCAGCGCTTCGAGCTGCACAAGAAGGCCCAGGCGTCTCTGAACGCGGGGCTGGACCTGAAGCAGGCCGTGCAGCTGCCCCACGGCGAGGACCTTAACGACTGGGTGGCGGTCCACGTGGTCGACTTCTTCAACCGCATCAACCTCATCTACGGCACCATCAGCGACTCCTGCACCGACCAGACCTGCCCTGTCATGTCCGGCGGGCCCAAGTACGAATACCGCTGGCAAGACGAGCACAAGTACAAGAGACCGACGGCGCTGTCGGCCCCCAAATATATGAGCCTGCTCATGGACTGGATTGAGGTACAGATCAACAACGAGAACATCTTCCCCACCAATGTCGGTAAGTCTTCAGATTAGAGGGAGATCTTTAAACTCTCTGTGATGAAAACATCTGTCTCTTAGCTGGGCAACATTCAGGAAGTCCTGCAGTAAAGGATCGCAGGGGGTGGTTCAAATTCCTTCATCAGTGAGCGAACGCCGCCCATCCATTCATAATCAGGGACCGCGGCCTCCTAACGTCACAGATTATCGTCAGTTAAGCTGGTTCAAGTCATTATCTGTCCCATCAAACGTCACAAAATAATGATCAGTGCCCATCCCAGATCATGAGAGCTCAATGCGATTTGTTCTCAACACTCAGCCTCCTGTGGTGTTTATTAATTAACAAAGAAATAGATGCAGCAAACCAACAAACCAGTTGAAGGACTGGGCATAGGCCCCTGATGATTCATTGAATTCACTGAAGAAGAGCAAAAAAGCTGAAACCTTTGTTGAAACACGCAAATATTTAACACTTATACTTAACAATATTGAGGTTTTTTTTCTATGGACTATCCAAAAGACAAGAAAAATTCTATCTAAAAGGACAACATTGAATGGCTACAAAGATAAATTAAAATTAGAAGAAATTATGCGGAATGAAAGCATCTATTAAAAAAAAAAGATATTCAGAAGATTTTTAGATTAAAGCTGCAAGGCCACATTTTTAAGATTACCAACAGTGTTGCAAACACTCCTCAGCTAATCTGATGCTGCTGTGGCATTCCCAGCTTCCTTATTATCTCGGCCTGCAGCTCTGTGCGTGTGCTCGGCATCTGACTAACTGCAGAAACATCCAAGCAGTGGATTTAAAAATGGGTCACACAATGTACAGTGGGCTATGAATAGAAACGACCTCTGACGCGCCTGTCCTCTGGAACAGATTCCTGAAATGTTACTGAATTAGTCAAATCAAAACGACATATTAAATTAATCACTTGGTTAGAGAGGAGGCTTATCCCTCAGACAAAGTTGGGCCGGGTTTTCCATTCGCGAATGAAGTGATGTGAGCTGGCATCAAACCTGAGGGGCTCAAGAGGACAAAAAAAAAAAAGAGGATGAGAAACACATTGAAAAGTTCTTTGAAACGTCCCTTAACCATTTCATAACATACACGGATATTTCAGAGCTGTTTGTCTCTGTGGAGCTGATGGCAAAAGGTCATCCTGGATTGACCCTCGTGCTCTCCATCTGTTTGACTCCCAGGTACTCCCTTCCCTAAGACCTTCATGCAGGTGGCTAAGAAGATTTTGTCTCGTCTGTTCCGGGTGTTTGTCCACGTCTACATCCACCACTTTGACCGTGTGAGCCAGATGGGGGCCGAGGCTCATGTCAACACCTGCTACAAGCATTTCTATTACTTTGTCACCGAGTTCAACCTCACGGACCATAAAGAGCTGGAGCCTCTGGTGAGTCCAAGAGAGGACAGGGTCCGACACACACCCGAATAAATGAGTTTTATGTTTAAAAGCTTTGATATGCTGTTTTCAAACACACCTAAACTGGATGAAGAATTCAGTTATTTTTTTTAATTATTTGGAGGAGAAATTTTCTGAAGCCAACAACAAGGTGAAATAAATAGTTTTCTAGAAAAAGACAGTGACAGCTTATTTCATGATAAGCGTGACCTGAGAAACTACCAGACTGAGCTACACAGTATAAAAAGTGAAGCCTGACACATTTATGAGGCCGATGTGTTAAAAATAGTATATTCCCCAATATTTATTCTTTTTATTTTCTTTCATAAAGACATAACACAAACTATTTTAATAAGGTTCAGGCATATTAATTTTGAAAAGATATTGTACTTAACAGTGCATTTTAAAGTTGAAAAAAAAAAAATTCTCACCACCCCACTCCATGTAAACAGCGCTGGCAGAAATCACCTGAAACAGGACCTGGGTTTTATTTTGTTGCATATATTGTTTATGTGGCTTTTTCCACAAAGATACATTTAGGTTTGTTTCCCAGACTTACTTTAAATGAGTAAATCGGGTTCATCTTTTTCTCGTTAATGTGGTCAAATGAATTGTTTTCAGAATTTCTAGAAATCATAATTGTACAGTAGAGTTGTCTGGAAAGGCATTAGTCAGTCATGCTGAGTTACTGCAGTAGATGTAACACTGTGATTGATTGTGTGCTGATTGTTAATTGATTGTTGATGAGCCCTGCACACTTTGTGAGAGACAACATGTACCCTGTGTGTTTGATCTGTCTCGCACTGTAATGAAGGCCTGTGCAACCAGAAACTTGTGTGTGTAATAGCTTTGTTTGTAAAGAAGTTATCTGTTGCCCCCTCTTCCCAAGACTGTCGTTTCTACATAAGCTAGCAAATATATTTAAAAAACATGCTTACTGCATCCTAATAGTGTGGAAACATTTGCTCTAACTCGCCGTTATCAACTGTGTGTCTGCAGAAAGAGATGACCTCTCGGATGTGTCACTGAGGGAGCACGGCCGACCTGCCGACACACGCCGGACGAAACGCATCCGTCCACCTAGAAGACTGCAGCGGAGAACTGAAAGAACAGACAAATTCAAAGAAAGAGTCTATTTTTATATTTAAGTACTGTAATCTATTTTAGCCACATACTGTAGGGGTTTAACCAAGAACCTTGTCTTATGAGGCGTTCTGCTCCTTTAAAAACAAACATTTTATCAGAGCTCAGTATTAAGAGGTGTATGTTTGTGTTGATGTTTTTCTATTTTATTTGAATCTCAATCATTCCAGGATGCTTCTGTCTTTCCATCTGTCTAAAATGATCTAAAAAAATTAGTACGATTTCTTACTGTATGTCTTTAAAATCACTATGTTGTTACATTAAAATCTCTACTCTGTTATAAATTGAATTTGTAATCAATACTTAAATCACTGACACTGATAACACTGTTTTCCTTCCTGGGCTATTCCCTAACCTAATCTATTGATTTTTATTTATTTTTTTCAAGGTTTTTCAATTCAGTCTGTCAGCTTTAGCGCTCACGTCTAAAGTAGTAGTAATGTAGTCTTCATTTCAAGATGAGAAAGTATTGCGTAAAAATGTAATAATGACAAACTTTTTCATTTACAGCACTACTTTAACTTTTGGACTCAGCACCCTTCCTAAAGTTACAAACATATTTAGAAATGAACTAGATACAGTAATGCCCTGCAGGTGACTCAGACATTATCAAGTCTGTGTCATTGCAGGCTTTGGGACTCGGGCCACCAGTGCCGGTTCTCAGATGACAAACCTGCAGGTGTTTGTTGCACATACTCGTGGCAGTTGAAGGTCACACAAGACTCGGACCTCACGTGACAAAACTCCGGTGGAGGCAGCTGTTCAGAAAGAGACGCTACATGAAACCGTCCACTGGGTGGCATCAGACACCAAAACCCGTCTGTGGAGGAAACGCTGAAATCCTACAGTTGATTCTTTGGCTTTTATGCAATGTGCCCAATGTCCCGCCCAACAGTCATGAAGGGGGGAAGTGGAGCTCTTCTAGACCTGATTTGGGTTAATGATTCGACTAAGCTGGTTATATAAGAAACAGGCTAGACTGTACTGGGATGGACACAGAGAGAGGTTTTGTTTTGAGTGAGCCTGGCAGTCAGGGAAAGGCTTGAGAACGACATTGTTGGCCAGATTTAGAGGCAGTTATCAGCCATAATAGTTTGGATTATGTAAATAATGAGCCGCACTCTTGCACACCTATGAAGGAAACACACCTATGTAAACACAAGAATGAGATCATTTTAGGAGCCGACAACTTGTGATAATCGTAAAACATGAAACAGTGCACTTTGTAAAGGCTGTGGGTCATTATCTGTGGTAGTGTAGGAAGTATTCAGATCTGAAATGTGATAAGGATAACAGTCTGTTACAAAAACAAGTCCTGCATTCAAAGGTAAAAGAACAAAAGTATTATCAGCAACATTTACTTCAAGAATGACCCCTTAGAATACACACATAAATGTGTGTGTCTTTGTATATATATTTTCATACCAACAACTTTGAGTGAAACAGAAACATTTTAATTTCACTGAGCTAAGTTCCTTTTTTTTCATCACATTAAACATGAATTTGATTATTTAACATGTCATTTAGCATATAATTGTACAGTAACGTGTGTCACTGTCATACTGATTTAATTACCAACATGTTCATGTGACTGCTTTAGGTGATACTGTGTGGTTTTATCTGTCTAACCTACAGTAGTCTGATATAAGTTGTGGTGTAAATAGGACAAGATTTGCCTCTGATATGTAGAAAGACGCCCAAAATAGAAACACTCAAGTAAAGTACTTGTGTGAATGTACTGAGTTAATTTCCATTGTTCCATTTATGACTGACATCTACTGTTTCCAGCCTCCCTTCTTCATTCAAGCTTAAATAACACCATAGTTTGACATAAATCTTAATAAACCAACATGATGTAACTATCTGCCCCAATAACATCGACCATTGAAATGACCTCACTGCCTCCTGCAACCTGATCCTCTTACAGGATTGTCCCTCCTCTCAGCGGAGTCACTTCCTCTAAAAAAACCCCCACTGTACTGAGTCGGCGTGCAGCTCGTGTGAGACGAGCTGCGTCCGCCTCTCCCTCGTCCCTCCCTCTGGTGTGTTTTTCTCTTGTGGAATGTACCAGGCAGCCCCGAAGGCCTCCACGGTTGCAAGACGTGAAGGAAAGCACTGGAGAGAGGCCAAGAACAAGGGGAAGAGTCTCAGGCTGCATCCAATCAGGCCGAGGCTCGTCCAACTCTGTCAGGGGTTTACACAGCAGCGTCTGCCTGTTGTTCTGATAATACAGTGTGATTATTTACACGGAGGGAAAAGGGTTTGTGGAGATAATGTGACTCAGCGAATGTTGGAATGAGCACACACCCTTAACGGTTTCGTGGCCCGTGAGTCAGCCGCCTCACGCAGAGCTGTAGCTGGTAGGGATGGAAAGCCATGGTGTTTTTAGGGCCCTGCAGCTGAAGAAAACACCCAAAACTTCCAGTAAGATGAGGAATAACTTCAAGGAAAAGTTAAGAAAGTTATTTCCGTCTGTCAGGCAAAGCCCGTGCATTCTGTGGTCTAACTGATTGATGGTTAAGGTCATTTTTGTAGCAGCTTTCTTTTGTCTTATGTGATGATTAAACATCTGTGGATTAGGAACAAAACAAATGTATCACCTTTTGTCTAAGGTTTAAAAGGCAAAATGAATAAAAATAGTCAGCAGATAATAAACAAGAATCTTTAGTTAATTGTCACAGTGCTGCACTATAAAATACTGTAGGCCATCTCACTCTATATTTAAAGATGCTTTTACACCACCTGATGTGAAATCTACATAAAAATATAGACTACTTAAGCGAGTGTACTCCACTGCAAACGGCAATTTCCCTCTCTGTTATGGCCATGCAAGTGTTCCCTTGTAATTTTGCCTGAAGTTTGCTCAATAGCACCACAAAGGCTGATTTTTACATTGTCATCAAAAAAATGCAAACTGTGCAAACTGCATCTGTCCATACACATCTTACACCCACTCTCTTCTCTCGCAATGTATTTACACGTAAACCCTGAAACTGTCATGGCAAGTTCCTCACGAGTTAAACAGTGACAGAGACACTGCAGACCAGCCTGAAACGTCCACAGAAGACAAAACATTTCATGTGCCGGGCTGTAAACAAGGCCTGACCAGTAACAGACTGCAGTTGTTGCTGTGTTGCCCAATCTAAAAAGGGATTCTAGGAATTTAAAGAAATGATTAATTTCTAAATGCTTTGTTATACAGAGTTATATAACTAGAGCAAAGTGCAAAAGAAAACATACAAAAGGTTTTTTTCCGTGCACAACTGGAACAAAGTTGGAACAAAACAAAGGCTGTTGCTAAATCCCTTCTAGGTTAAAGGAGTTTTGTTGATTTCAGTGGACCGTTGGGACGTTTCTTTTTTTTTTTAATATAATACCAAAAGCATTTACATTTTTGCCAGAGGGTTATGCTGAGTCTTCTCCTAGCTGGAGGTGGCTTCCTACTAAGAAGTTTGCTGTGGGAAGGTTTCTTAGGAAAGGTACTTCCAGCACCCAGGAGCACTGTGACCTTCCCACTTGAGAAAAGTATGCAACTTATTGTAACTGTGTAAGACGACAGGCTGCTTCGAGCGCTCTCAAGTTTTTGACAGTTTAATTTGAACGTGCCAGACGAGGGTTTCAAGGATACATTCACAGGTAGTCCTGTTTATAGCTGACAGTGCAAGCATGTTTCTGCAACATGTCCCTCTGATTCAGACTTAAAGTTGTCTCCTCACATCAATCAAAATGACTTCGTCTATCCTTTGACACAACATAAAAGTGCAGCTTGGAGTTTGTTTTACCATGACACGGTCATACAGGCAGCTTTAACCATATGAGCACAGCAGAGTTAAGAAGACACCTCGTAAAAGTCATCTTATGGACTCTCTGACAGTCACATGTACATTCTGCATTGGCTTGTTGAGCACTAGAATGCAGCAAATAAAACGACATCAAAATTTCCCTCTTGATCCCCCACATAATTTCAGTTCACCCCCAGTGTTGAAACTAAGCCCACGTGCATGATTTTAACATACTGCCTCAATTATTTGAAAACTTGTGAAAGTACTGACTGCCCCCCTTTAGATAAGTGAGGTTTGCATATTGCAAAAGTGAATTTCCTTCTATTTTAGCGCAGCTTACAGCACCAGAAAGTCATACTGTAACTATAAGAAAATGTTGTTTACTAAATACACTGGAACTAATGCAGATGCACGCGCTCTGACACAGATAGACCCAATACCTCTAGGCACTGCTCTTTCTGATTGGATGACAGGCCTCGAGCTGCAGTGTTAATAACAACAACAGAGACACACCTCTGTTATATCATGTTTCAAACTGGAATAACCTCTGCCTTTAAAGAGAGCCCCCTCCTGAGTACCTCATAGTTGAGTGCCTTCCACATTGGAAATGGGGTTTGTTGCCACCTGAAGTTATTTATGATGGCCCATCCCTCTTCCTTTTGACCTGCAGTGACACAGACCCGCCTCCTGCACTTCGACGTGCGATCTTGTTTTCCAGCTAAACCCTCGACTACACCATGTGCTCCTGGCCTGGGATAGGCAGCCAGTGGCTTGCGTAATGTTTGCTACCATCGGGCTTATGTTTGAGGGGCAGAAGGTGAAAGGAGGAGGAGCGGCAGAAAGCTTCCAGTCACAAGACAGTCTACTCCTAAAAACAAACCGTACATGGTTTAAAGTTGAACACCTTCGATAAACAGTACATTAATGCTATAAAGAGCAGGTCTGCAGACTGAGGATTATAGGCAGCGATAAATAACAGTGACAACAAAGCACATGCTACAGTAAAACATTTGCACATCTTGGCATGAAATGCAACACGTGATAACATTTTTAAACGTCAGTCATTAGTATCTGGACTTCATTACAAGGATGCATGTAAAAGAATAATGTTAATATGAGATAACAAAGAGGTTTATTATCCCCTCTACTGCGCCTCTGTCAAAATACTGGCACCTTTAATCTTGGAAAATACTGTTAGTTATCATGTCTGTGGCAGTATTGCTTTGGCATCTCACAATTAGCAGATGGGCTGAGAGCGCACGCATTTCTCCTTCATCGGAGTTCTTGGATTTCCTTCATTATCACAACTGTGAGATAGCGTCCCTGCCCCAGTCCAAACAGCCTCCACATCAGGCTCTGAAACGTGCCGTGCTGTGGTCACTTTCCCACACCCTCCACCTTCCATTTATGTAATTAAATTCCAGAAATATACTGAAGAGTTTATTTAAAAAGAAATAACATCATGTCTAACTTCTACTAGCAACATAGATATTTTCTACTTTGTGGACTGTAACTGCATAACTCAATACTTTTACTCAAGAACTGTGGTTAAGAGCACTTATAAGATACTTTTCCAGCACATTTCAGAGGTAAACATTACACTTTTACTCCACTATTATTGAAAGCTTTACAGTCATTTTATAAAATATGATTTTTTTTTTACTTGCAATGACATATAACATCCAAAACTTGCAACTCAAGTTTGCATGAGGTGGTGGAGCGTAACTAAATATATTTACTCAAGTAATGTACCTTTTTACAATTTTGAGTTATGCGTACTTTGAGAAATTTCATTGTATGCTACTTCATATTTCAACTCCATCACATTTTGTTGTGTTTTTGATCAATGACATTGATTTGATCCTTTATGTCAAAATGAAAATCAACAAATGCATTATCATGTATTATGAAGGACTCATTTACCCAGAAATTAACCCCACATTCACCAGCTGCAACATCAGTCACGCATACATATTAATGCATCAGAAATTATAATCCAACAATGTATTTATTGTTGAACAGTCCTAACTGAGGCATATTTTGACACCAACTCTTATGCACTTTTACTTCAAAAAGACTTTGGATGCAGGACCTTTACTTGTAACACAATATTTATGCCCACTTTACATCTGCATAGTATCAACAACAACAAGTGCTAATCCCACCACAGACTGCATGTGTGTGTTTGGCTGTGTTTGTGTGTGTCATGCTGAAATGCCACTGTCCTGCGCTGACTCACACACACAGGGGGTTTCTCTGAGCACCCATCTGGCCTGACCATTCATCGCTGCGCTGGGTGTGACAATAAAGTTTGGGGCATTGTAGATGTAAATTTTTCCGTTTCTGGGACACACAAAGAGGGAGGAGGGGCGGCGTGCGTCACGTACTCTGTTTACATACCTACCGCGGCACAAGCCTGACAAATTGGACACGAACGCACCGGATCCTCTTCGCGATGACACCCAGTGATACAGCAGCACTTAACGTTATTGTGATTTATACTCAGTCACAGAGAAAACCAGTCGATCCGGCTGGTCTGCACGTTGCCCCAGTCCCGTCTCTTTCATTCAGGCTGCGAGCTGCAGGTGCTGACTGTGCCGACGTGCACGTACTCACCCCACCGAGGGGCCTCCAAAACAAAACACACCACGCCGGCCGCGTACTGTTTCGCGGGTCTGACCGTATTGTCTCTAATAAGTGTGCCTAAAATATCACAACAGACTTTATTAAGCGATATAAATGACATTTAAAGTCGTTTTCGTTCTTATTTTATATGATTAACGCCGCGCAGAGGAAGCCACTAACGCTTTTTACCTAAATAACTGGTTGAGGCGTCATTGAGAAGCGAAACGGAACGCGGCCGCCATCTCCTTTTCCAGAAGTAACGGGAACCTCCCCGTCTGTCGAGGAGGGAGGAGACGAGGAGGAGTCAGCGGGGAGGTTATAAAACTCCTCCGCTGACGCTTCACAGCCACCTTCCGCGCACTTCCTATCAGGCGTTTCCCCCCCCCTCGACCGTCCTCTGCGGCTCTGGAAGCAGTGGGTCAAACAACGACGCTAACACTGGAGCTGTAAAAACAAATAACGGGGTGAGTACTTTTTTTTTTATTGTTGTTCAATACGAGTATCTATTTGAAAAAAGTGACCGTTTTTCTCGTAACACTGCAGCGGCGTTGCAGCATTTAACGGTCGCTAATGACGTTACGGTTAAATCAGTCACAACGGTCAATTCGAAGCCTGCGCTGGAGACGCGACTGTTAGCTTCGGCGACCGCTAGCCTCCATGTTTGCAGCAGCCCCGGCCGCTTCGTTTGCATTAAAATGTATTACAATACAGACACACTGTGCCCTCTCGACGTATTGGCTTACCTTTCCCAAAATGTAGTATCGTAATGAGCTCCTTCATGTCTGGCTCGGTTAAATGGGTGTTGTTAACAGCTGAGCTAAACGTGGGAGTTAGCTATTGTTTTTATTGAGCATGTGACGGACATCGGCTAACATTAATGAGTCCTCCTTTCGTTTATGTTGCTTGAACCTTCCGTTTAACTGAAGCTTGACGATTGGATTCTAATTGAACAATTTTATCAAAGTCTTTTTTTAATTTCTGTTGATTCATTTAACGCGTGTAGTAACGCTGCTGTCGTCCACAGGGCTCCCGTTTAAAGCGCCGCAGCCAGCTCACCAGCCAGCGCAGTGTGATCACTTGCGACTCTCTCTGAAACGACTTTCTGTTTCGGAGAAGTGCAAATTGATACCCCGCAAGAAAAAATTAAATCCACTGCCGCCGCCGCACAACCACCAAAATCACCCCAAATCGAAGCAAAATGGTGCAAAATAAGATGACCGAAGTCACCGGATTTCACCGCTCCTTCAAGGTGAGTTGTGGGTAAAACGCAGGGCTGCTATCATGTCCTGTCATGCCTTATGGGAAGTCTCTATAATCAGAGCACGTTTGTCAGCATGTATGAGAGGACCTCATCTCGCTATATATAAACACATCTGTTGCTCTGCCACATCTTATGGCTGACACATTTTCTGTCTGTCACGTGTGTGTTCTGCTAATGAAAGCAGCTGACAGCTAAGAGTTGAGAGGCTCCAGTCAATATGCATTTAGTTGTATTTATGTGTGTATTGTTCAGGTTGCTGCTGTACAACTTTTGAGTCTGCTTTAAGTTTATGGCTGCAGGAAGCAAGATAACTCCTATCCTTGATGATTAACAATTGATGGCTCAGCTACATACCAATTGATAAGATAACTTAACAAGCATGTTTCTTTATTATCACACCCCAGGGCCAAAATCCCTTTGAGTCTGATGACTTCACTAAAAATGGATCCCATCTTCTTGATTCGTCGTTCAATTTTGATTCCCCAAGACATGGTGAGTATTTTAAACTTAAGTGTTTTGATAACTGTAATCACCTTTATCTGCAAGTTCCGTCAATGCAGTGGTTTCTCCAGTTTGGCTAGAATGAACTATTTAGTATGAACAAAAAAGTTTAGATGGCCCTTAAATTTTTGGTTTTGTTTTGGCTATTTCCTAACTAACATGCAATAATGTTGGCGCTCCTGTTTTGACAGACATGCCCTCCAGCCAGCCTATTGACATCCCCGATGCCAAGAAGAGAAACAAGAAGAAAAAGCGTTGCCGGGCAACTGACAGTTTCTCTGGGCGATTCGAAGGTAAAGGCTTTTATATTCAGTATCCACTATGTTGCTTTTATAAAAACTAACTAACCTGTTGCAACTCATGAAATTCCCTAACCTGTCAAACCTTTTGCCACAGATGTCTACAGACTGCAGGAAGAGGTGCTAGGAGAGGGCGCTTACGCCAGAGTGCAAACATGTATCAACCTCATTACCAACAAAGAGTATGCTGTCAAGGTAAGCAAGCAAATATTTTCACACTTAATAGATGACTGTGATATTTGAAATCATTAGCCTGACCAATTCAGTGTTCATTTTCAACACGTTGGGGCTCCTCTCTCACGGGCCTGTGAATGCCGTAGTTGCCACATAACACTTGCTTGCCGCCTGTGTGGGGCACAGCGGCGAGTGATCCATATGGAGATGTTAAATGTTAGGTCTGTGTATGGTTACTTTATCATTAACTATGAGAGGTGCCGTTTGTACACACAGGAGCTCTGTATCATTAATAACTGTCAAAGAGATAAGTTGAAGAAAACAAGGCTGCAAGATATACCCCATTGTGTCCATGCTGCCTTCTTTTCACTGGTCATTCTTTAGAGATCTTTTTAAGAAAGTTCTCTTCCCCAGGAAAGAATACTTTTTTCTGTTTTCTCTATAGCGGATGTCTGCAGGCTCTCATCTGTGTTATGCTACTGCTGTGCTTTTTTTTTTTTCTTTCTCTCGCTGAGTGTGCAACACTAACTGCTGTTAGCAGAGCCATCCCCTCCACTGTTTTTTATACTTTACCAGCCTATCAGAGAGCTGGGAGGGATACACCCACCCCCTTTCATTACTCTTATTGCCTACAGAGGACGCTCGTAGTGAGAACATTGTGTACTGGTAACTGTGCCAAAACAAAAAGCCACATAGAGAGGAAGGAGGGGTGCTGGGTGAGAGTTATGACCCAGGGTGTTTACACTGCTTTGTTCTCCTTCTCGCTCAGTACAGTTGTACTTTTTTTTTTTTTTTTTTTTCCTTTTCCTCTCCAGATGGGGTGTGGAATTGTGAATACATGTCTTGACTTCTGGGGACTTCCCTTTTTGGCTTTTTTTGTATAATACCCATTTCCTCATTTTTAGGAACAAAAACATTGTGAAAGGTTTACTTAACTGAAGTACAGAAAAGTAGGACTGGGGCTTGTTTTTCATTTTAAAGTCTTGAACAGTAACCCACCAATCCAACTTGGACATGGGATGTAAACACAAATTGTTTTCCCCCCCTAATAAATTCCTATTTACAATTTAAACTTGTGACACCAAATGTTAGCATCTGAAGGCTAATTCCCCATAGAGCAAGAGTCCATATAATAAAAATGAATATTTCAGAAGATCTAGAGTACATATTCTATCATCGGACCATGCACTTTTGGTATTGTTTACCCTGGGATGGTTTGGTGGATCCCTTGGGACTTTGCAGCTCGGGGGGGAGGAGGCAGGAGGGTCGGCAGTTATTAGAGGTCATTCAGAAGTCTGAGGGGGCTCAGACTGCTCCTGCCAGATGTCCTGTCTCTCCCCTCCCCCTCCAGACTCTGGTCATTTGTGTGGGCTCCTTGTTTTGCAGTTGCAACAAAAGCCTCAGAGCACTGAGCGTGAGCAGACGGCTATGCTGTGCTTGCCTATCTGCAGCTCTGGCTTCCTAACAAATCCCTGTCCTTGAAGGTGTTATTTCACAACCCTGGGTTGATGTTTGAACCTGCAGTGTGACTTGGTGGGGCCTTGTTTTGCAGCAGGCTGTTTTGATTCTGGATCTGTGGATAAATGACCATAAATGACTGTTGACCTACTTGTGTCAATAATACATTTGTTAGCCATCTGAAGCAGTTTCTGTTTATCTTCCCATATCATGAATGTGGGAGATTTGTGTAGCGATCAGGAGAAAGTGAACTGATTGGAGGTCTGTTTGGGCTGCTGACTCAGACTGGAACAGTGCAGAGGCTTTGGGCTGCTCGCAGGCCTCTTGTCTGTTCATTAATCCTAGACACACACTGCAACTCTGGCCCCACTGGGCTTGAATAGCAGCTGTAATCCAGCTACCAGGAAGAGAAACATGCACAGCCTCCCAAGCAGACAATAACCAACCATGGCTGGAAAATTCAGGCTTTTTTGCTTTGGTGTCAGCAGTCTGTCTTTCTGTCTCTCTTGGCAGGGCACTGTGCAGCTGGTGGCCCCACAGCGGTTTAGTTCCAGGCAGCAGAAAGTTATATTTAGAGCATTTTTTTGTTGTTATCGTAAACTGTTAGTGATTAGGTCACTGGATGTTTCTAAGGAACATGTATGGCTGCTTAAGAGGTCCTGAGATTTAAATATCGGTCACACATGAAGGTTATATATAGAGCTGCTGTGACTTGCTTCATTCTCATTCTGCTCAGTCTCTGCTTTGGCAGACTGCACTGAAAGTAGGTTAAACTACCTTTGCGACTGTGTCACAGGGTATAAGGGTGGAAAAGCAGGGAAAAATGTAGGGCTGGTCTAGAAGGAAACTGCCATGGGTGGGATTTTGTGATGGCCTTCACCCAGATATTAACTCTCACAGATGGGCTCAGTTTTTTTTTCTGAAGCCAGCAATGCCCTTTCAGAATTGTCCTCCATCCTGCTGCTGTGGGAAAACATGAAAGTCAGTCATTTGTCTAATGGGTTATTTTTAGATGACGCGACTGAACATTAATGTTGTTCTGTTCCAGATCATCGAGAAAAGACCAGGTCACAGCCGCAGTCGTGTCTTCCGTGAGGTCGAGATGCTCTATCAGTGCCAGGGTCACAGGTAAGGCCCTTCTGTCAAGACTGACTAAAGAAATGCCACTTGATGGATGAATGAATGAATGTATGGATGCTGCACTGTAGAGTGGCTGACCTCAATTTGTGCTGAATCTTATTCTGCTGAAGCTCCTCAGCTCTCTTGCTCTACAGTGCTAAAATCATATCAGATAATCAGTCAGGATGTCCTGAATTATGCCTGGCTCATTTTTCTTTTTTCCCCTTTTTCTTTCTGAAGTAACATCCTAGAGTTGGTGGAGTTCTTTGAAGAGGAGGACAAGTTCTACCTGGTGTTTGAAAAGCTCAGAGGAGGTTAGTAAATTATTATGCATCACATGCCTTCTTCATTTCTTATGAATTTGGACTTGTAAATAGAACTAATATACTCTTCATTTCTACCTTCCAATAGGGTCAATCTTGGCTCACATTCACAAGAGACGACACTTCAGTGAGCAGGAAGCTAGTGTTGTCGTGCAGGACATCGCCAGTGCTCTAGATTTCCTGCATAACAAGGGTAAGACCAGCAGTTTTGTTACTCCTTGTGACCATGATAAAAGCACAACAATCCCAAGTTTGTGTGGACCATGAAACTGAGGTTTTGGTGTAGTTTGAAACTATAGAAAATGGTTGGCTGATGTTTTTAAATTTATATGTAAAGAAAAAATAATAATTTTGACTGATTGCTTTCATATTTTTTAATTTTCTAGGAATGGCACATAGAGACCTGAAACCTGAAAACATTCTCTGTGAGAGTGCAGACAAGGTGAGTTTACAGCAAACCGTTTGTTCAGCTAATGTGGTAAGAAAGCATGATGGGTTGCTTTAAGGTTATGATATAAAACCCTGGTTGTGATAAACGATGGAAGTATATGAGCCCGTCAGTAGATTCACAATATAAATATGAATGAGAAATAAGATAATGTTTACTGATTTTGAACTTCAATCTTTCAGATTTCCCCAGTCAAAATCTGTGACTTTGACTTGGGCAGTGGGATCAAGCTGAACAGCGATAGCTCTCCCATCTCCACCCCTGAGCTCCTCACTCCTGTAAGTCCACCTGCGTAATGTGCTTCTCTTATTGTAGCTATTGAGAACAAGAAAGATAACTGTACAGTGTCCTTATGTGCATAAGCAGGGTGTTTTCAGGCAGTAAAACAGTGTCTTTATCAAGTCCCTAGCTGGCAGCCTTTACCTCTCCTTATGATAAAGTATCAGCGGCACTCGGATAGTTTAACGTCCTTTAGCTTATCAGTCGCAAATATTGAGGTTCATGAGTTGGGGGCGTGGGTATGATTGTTTAACCCCTCCTGCTGTCGTCACAACACAAAGCAAGGCCTCTGAACTGGGGCCAGGCAAGCCAGACCCCTGCAAACCTCAGAGAGGAATGGTGAAACTGAACTGGCAAGCTTTCCACTTGTGTCAACACATACTCTGTCTGCTGGTTGACTGAGGGAGGAGGGCTGCATAGATGGACCGAAGCAGGTGAAGGATAGCAGTGCAGCCTGCAGGAATGTTAGAGTGGGTGGGGGGTTTTCTACACTGGTAACTTCATCCTCTTTTAGCAGAACTAATGGATAGAGAGCCCATCCCTGGACTATTTAAAGGGGAGATAGTTTTGAGTCAGAGAAGCCTCTCCTGTTTAGTCTACACAGACTTTGATGTTGGGCATGAATAGTTACACGTGCACATTTGCTGCACCTATTACTGTGGTTTTGTTTCTTATTATTTAACATGGCCTGCCTGTTTACCATTGCATCTTGACTTTTGTTGGGCTTGGGGTTTTTTTTTTTGCATAACCACAAGCCATGGTTTCAGTGGAATAAAAGTTGATGCCCAGGGACAAGACACAGTGTGATCACTCTGGAGGGAACACATTGTGACTTTTAAAAGGCTGTGTCCTTATGGTCTGAAGAAGTTGTACAATGAAATCAAAACACACCAGCTCTCTCATTTCCCCTTTTCTCTCTGTGGTATGAGAGGAAAAATATCCACCCTCTGTTTCTGCTTAGTCTCCGCCCAGTGGCCCCAACCATGCTTGTGCTGCTCTGCGCTTTCTTTATGTTCTTTATACAAAAGGCTGTACATAAGGCTTGTTCTAGAAATTTTTGTCTCTCCCCCCATATACCTAGCAACTGAGATGTGATTGGCCAGACTAGTTGTGGGGGAGGGTAACTGGGAGGGACAAAAACCCAGTCTGCTCATGCGCTCTGGCTTGTTTTCCTTGCCTTGATCACAGGAACAATGTTATCTGATTTTCATCTCACTGTTGGCACCCTAGCCCCCACTTTGCCCACATTCCTGCAGTTAATATTACACAACATAACATGCTTCTGCATTCATTCATGTTCCTGATTACACCCCCCAGAACACGTTAACTTTATCTTTGTGTTGATGTATTTTTTTTGTTGACTTTATGTTCTCTCTAGTACAAATGCACAGGGAATAAGTGAGGGGTTCTTTCTAGGAAAAGCTAAATTTAGTTTGCTAAGAAGTCTGCACATGTGGCTGCGTGTCTGTCTATCTGACATGAAAGAAATATGTCCGTGCAAATGTCAGTGCTCATGTGCAGCAGCCAAGAACTGAGAGGAACTGCAACACGATGCAAGCAGCTAAAAAAATTCAAGGAACTGCTGTCTGTTATTTGTTTTGGATGTGTGTGTAGCTGCATAACCACAAGAACAGGTCTCCTTACTGTAAGCCTCTTCAGATAATCCAGTAGTTTACAGACATAAGAGGTGTGTGTGTGTGTGTGTGTCATCGGCAGTGTCGATATGGTCTGACTAGTCACATGGTCTCAGGAAAGCCCCAGGTTTGCGCTGCCAACGAAGCCTGCGGTGACAGCAGCTGATTACCGACTCTATCTGCAGTTTACAGGAAGGTTTGGGGAGGATGTGACTGATGCAAGTGCAGAAGGTGTTTGCAACAGTGCTACAGGAACAACCAATGTCAGATTACTGGAGTTTCATTGCCCTCCCCTCTTTGGACCAGGGCTGCCAGTGATAAGACCCGGTTATCTTTTATGCTGACTTTGAAATAATATCCGTGTCGATAGCTGTTTTTGTGATATTACATTGCCTTTGAGTTTTAGCACACCTTTTGGCAAATAAATATATTCATTCTGCTGTAGCTGCACTTGGCCTGATTCCTGGGGGCTTGTCTGGGTGTTGCCAGTTGCCCCAGACATGATGATGTTGTTGGTGAAAATGTGGGGGTTGGGGTTATTTTTCCCCCTCTGACAGAAGCAGCTTTGTCTGAGACGAGATTCCTGTGCAGCAAATTTCATTACATAAGGGTGCAGCAGGGTGGAGGAGGAGTCAGGAGACAGCTGGGATGTGGTGCAGGGACACAATAGATGCCTGCTCAATGTAAACATGCTTGCCCACAGATGGAAGGAAGAGATGTAGGCCAGAGGGGTTTGCCAAGATGCAGGAGACAAATAGTTGAATATAATAATGTGTTTGGGCTGTATGCTACAGCTTCGAGAATAACTGATCAGACAAAGGACAGATTAACAGGTATTTTCAGAGTATGTTCTCAGTATTTATACCAGTTGTCTATTTTTAGGTCTTCCTGAAAGAAGTTAAACTCTTTCTCTTTTGAAATTCACAGCTACAAAAGCTGATTGAATGAGGCTGTGGTGAAATGCCTTCTCCACAAATGCCTACATGTCCCGCTGAACTCATGACCTGCTCCTCTTTTCTTTTCCTAAAGTATTAAAACAGCATTTGGTGTTTGTCTTTCCAAGTTATGTAACCGGCGAGGGCTCGGCCCAGTCTCTGGCGCTGCAGGACAACCAATCCTCTTTTCCTTGCTCAGTGTTTGGCCTAATTTCTCTCTTAGCTACATAACAAGGCGGCGTCAGAGCTGAGCACATCGTTGCCCTCAGCCCGTTCTGCCTGGCTTGTGTACAGCTGAGTGGTCAAAGCAGTGAGTCACTTCTGCTGCCTACCCACACTAACCTGCTCCGTTTGAGCGCAGCCCTCCCTTCCTCTGTCCTTGATGTGAAATTGTACACGATGTTCCTACTTAGGTGTCTATAACACGCTGAGAAAAGGTATACTGCACATCTTAAATGAACACATTGCTGCCTATAACATGTGACTGTCACACTGGCTGCCCCCCCTCACTACCTCCCACCCCTGACCCACCACACAGCCCAACAGTGGCCCCAAGCTTTAACACTTGCAACCACGAGGTATCAGCTGAGCAAAGGAATGTTGGCTGCAGCCTAAAGAGGCTTGTTTCTTTTATAATCGCTGCTTTCTGCTTTTCTGTGTCATCCACAAGACTAACAGACTTGATTCTGTGTCCTTGTTGTCCTGCAGTGTGGCTCAGCAGAATACATGGCACCTGAGGTGGTTGAGGCCTTCAGCGAGGAGGCTACAATTTACGACAAGCGCTGTGACCTGTGGAGCCTTGGAGTCATCCTCTACATCATGCTGAGTGGCTACCCACCCTTTGTAGGCCGCTGTGGCGGAGACTGTGGCTGGGAGTTGGGGGAACCCTGCCACACATGCCAGGTAAGAATTTGACGTCTTGACTTGGTCCTTTCTTAAAGGACACTGGTGAAATTTGAACAATGCATCTATCAATGTCAAGTTAACTGATGTCAAATCTTTTTGTTCATTATAGAACACTTTGTTTGAGAGTATCCAGGAAGGAAAATATGAGTTTCCAGAAAAGGACTGGGCTCACATCTCCTCAAGTGCCAAAGACCTAATATCCAAACTTCTTGTTCGGGATGCCAAAAACCGCCTGAGTGCCAGCCAGGTGCTGCAGCACCCCTGGGTGCAAGGGGTGAGTCTGAAATCAAGCCTCTTCTACAGACATTCTTTTTTTTTTTATAAGTGTTTTTTTTTTTTTTTATTATTATTATTTTTTTTTTATTCAGGTTTCTAATGAATGAACTTGTGCTTTTATCTTATTTAGGGAGCATCTGACACCTTGCCAACATCAGTTTTGCATCAAAGGTGAGATAATATTACAACCACAGGAGACTGTTACTTTGTATACTTTATATCAAAATACTTGCAAGTAAATGTGTTTAACTTCCTGTTGGTATCCTCTCTGATCTTGTCCATTAGAACCAGCAATGCCAGGGATCTGACATTCTTCTCTGGCAAGGCCATGGCTGTGAACCGGCAGCTGGCTGAACAGGATGGCATGGAAGACCAGCAGCAGCAGGAAGTCCCATTTGTTGTCACCGCTACTGGCTCTTCTATGCGCCTCTCTCCTCCTTCCAACTCCAAGCTGGCCAAGCGCAGGCAGCGAAGCAGCCAGCCCAAGGGAGGGCCTGTCTCTGCTGCGGAGCTCCGTCAGCTCTTGGCCCCTCTTGTTATTGTGGGAGACTGTGCCTGAACTTTGTCAACCCTGACCTCCGACCTTCCGTTAAGATTCAAGTCCAGATTTAAGACTGCCCCGAGACTCTCCCTTTCTTATACTGGCCCCTCTCTCCAGCTCTAGCTGGCCTTGGTTCCTCTGCCATTCAGGCTTTCTTGCCTCGCTGTAAAGGGAGATGCTGCTTGCAGCCCTTTCTCTAAATGCCTTCTACCCTTTTGCAGCACTTCTGAAGCACATCAGCCCAGGGCCTGCATATAGCAAACACACACACACGTGCATGTCAGGGTTAGGGAGGAGGGCCAGTTAATGATCAGAGAGAGTGAGAGAGAGAAAATTATTTTCTAAGTTATGTTTTTTTTTTTTCCTCATAACTCAGAAATCAGAACACTTATCTTCTAAACTAAGCTCAGACACCAAAGGACAACCTGTTGTGCTGCTCCCACGTTACAACTGGATCCACTGTGAATTAAGTTATCTGGAATGTTCTCTTGCCTGTATGTATGTGCATGAATGGCCCATCTGCAGATACGTACAAGCTTATGCAATATGCCGAGATGAAGGCTGTTCCTGTCTCGAAGGGATTCAGTATAAGGGGTTTGGAAGGGCTGTAAGCCAATGCTGTCCGTGCCTAGTGCAGTCTATTATATGGCTGGGGACTTCAAAGAGTGTTTTTTTTTTTTTTTTTTTGTCTCCATTTTAGAAATTCCTCAACACTGAGCCTCTCCTGTAAATGTCTGAGATAAAAACACACACTCATCTAGCTTGGTGGCCGTGCACTTAAAGCTCCTAGAGCAAAGAATGTTTTTGTCTGTAGCCAGCCAGCCATGACTTCATACAGTTTATTATATGAACAGATATATGCCAAAATTATCAGTGGCCACACCTTCTCAGTGTTTATGAGACCATCAGGCAAGTTTAATGGTATTGAATGAAACTATTGCACTTGGGTTACAATTCAGGGCCACCTCCAAAATAAGACTTCTGAGCCAGCTCTGAAGTCTGTCTGGTATGTTGGTACAAGCTAATTATGTTAAATAGTTAAGGAAGTAAAATGGGGTCAGTGTTGCTTTCATTGTAAAGAATCCATTTCCCCTTGCCACAACCAGAACTTGTAATTTTTTTCTTTTTTTACTTTCAACAAATGAATTTATGCATTGAATATTTTGGCAGTAAAGGTTAGAACTCCTGTCAGGAGTTCGAAAAGCACATTTTGGCCAATGTGACTACAGTGTCGTGTTGATTTAATGTTTATTTGGACCATCTATTCTTTTTTTTTTTTTTTTTTTTTTTTTTTTTTTTTTTTTTTTTGGGAAAAACCTTTCAAAAGATTCTAAATTCTCATTCACAAAACAAGAGGAAAAGGAGATTTTTCAAAAAAAA
>JBAJHX010000106.1:8930609-8944307 GCA_037176925.1 Amniataba percoides
ACCTGATCGCCGTGACGAGAGCTGACGGGATCACGTGACAGTCTGGAGCGCACAAAAAGGCTGAGCACGCGTCCGTGTGACGTTTGAGAGCGGAGCCGCAGGTAGGTATGGTGGAGCTCTGTTGGAAGACTCTGCAGGGTCTAAATGTTTTTCACTTCCGGTCAGGATATCTGCGATTAATAGGGATGAAGGCAGTAAGTCAGGCGCTAGTGTAAATAAATACAGTTATCATATTGTTTGTAAAATATCAGTTCATGTGTTCATCATATATAGATGTGCTAAATGTGCATACTAATGAATTGATTTTACAATTACGTTCTTTGACGTCTGGCAGGGTGGAGTATAGGATATATTTTTAAATTTCCATCCTCTTTTGCACGCAGGCATTGCAGCCACACACCATATGAAAGCACGTGTTTTAAATGACATGCTTTTTTACGTGACTCTTGTACTTCTAACAGTCTTCCGTGTAATTTGTCTGTGTAGTCTACTGCTGCTGGGATATGTGGTTTATAAATAAAGTCATCAAGAGTTGTAGGCCACAGTAGTGCATTATGGGTGATTCATTTGTTTGCAGTGGTCTTAAGGTTCACACGTGGGGAGAAAAAAAAAACATGAGTGGTGCAGATTTTCTTCAGAAAACTTGTGTTTTCTCTTCCAGGCCTGTTTTGACCTGCTGGCTTGAAGAGAACCTGCTGCTGGTTTTCTGTGAAATAAAATTTTGAAACGCTGGTCTCACTTTTTTTTCCCCCCTAAAACAAAGCGACCTTTTGAACCAGGAGTTTACTATGAGGAGGTCACAAAGGTGTTGCTACTAAATAACATTAACAGTTTGCACAAGGCCTGAAATAAGTGAATAAAGTTTGGAGAGAGACTTAAATCTCCAGGAATTCTTATAATATGTAAACGGATACTCACCACATTTGAGAGCATGTTTGTGCCTCCCCAGCATAAATGTTTTAAAGTAAAGTTTTAAGTTTAAAAGTTGTCTTCTTTTTGTTCGTTTTTTTTTTTTTTGTTTTTTTTTTTGTTTTTATCGAACTTTAGCAGGAAACTGAGGTCTTAAAGCTTTAACACCTTTTTTTTTTTTTAATGAAACGTTTACGTACCAGTGACGTCAAGCTGCGCGACACGTGTGACTTCACGCGAGACTTCACGACTCCCCTCACCGATCCAACATGGCGCCGTAGGGACGTTGTTATTGTTCCGTTGCTCCCACCAGCTCCTGCCGTTACGACACGGAAACTAAGCGGAAAACCGACCGGGCGGGCATGAGAGGAGCCTCTGGAGATCATGTTAAGATCCACCGGCTTCTTCCGAGGGATTGACTGCCCGTTTTACGCGGAGTACAGCGACGTGAAAGGCGGCAGAAATGGATGCAACAGACCGTACTGTCACTTCAGACACAGCCGGCACAGACGGTCCTCCTGCGGAGGTCCGACAGAGGTTAAAAAGCAGAGAGACCTCCTTCCCTCCTCTCAAAAAGGTGCTGAGTCTTCTTACTAAAGCCACACTTTAACACCAGAAAGCTGCGTGTGAGTTGTCTGGAGCATGGTGCTGAAAATGAGTGTGGCGGTGTGGAGAGAGTTTGTGTTCCCGTCAGATGAACCACAAATGACGGACTGATGGTCCGCAGCGGTCCGGTCCCTCGGCGGTTCTTGTGCACAGAGCCACAGATTTGAAGATAAACACAGATAGGAAGATCAACTCTGCTGAGCACACACACAGAGACATTAAAGTGTCTCTCTGTGTGCTCAGCAGAGAGAGAAGAAAATATAAACATCTTCTGCAAAATCTAGCATATAAATAAATGCAGGATGCAGATACTGTGATAGAATGATTACAAATAGTCACATAGACAGGAATGAGACATGTTTTATTTGACATATAAATACTAATATTACACTATATATTGCACATGCAATAAGAGTGTCTTATTATACAAATACAGTACTGCAGAAGTTGCAGTTAGTGTGACTGAATTATAGTCCACTAGTCTGCTGAAACAAGAATTATCCATTTACTTTATAGTATTTTTTTGTTAGACCCTTAAGTTGTTAAGTTCTGGTTCACAACCGAAGTCAATCTTCCCCATAAAATTAGTCTTTTTAAAAAAAATTTTTTTACAGTTACTTATGTCGTGTCTTACTCTTAGTTCTTAAACAAAAGGAGTGTGATACCAGTTCTCTAATTTTTCATCATTTCACAGCAGTTTCCCTGTATGGGACCATTTGGATAAAAAAGATAAATACAGTATACAGGAACATTAAAATGAAGTGAGTGTTCTTCTTTCACTGAATGGATGCAATTTAGAGTGGAAATACAGTGTTTTATAATCCAAATGACAAAGAAATGTGCATTAATAACATCATGGCAGACGCTCGATAAGGTTAGTATTGGGGCATCCTTCGCTAAAAGCTCCTCGAAACCTGGTTGGTAAACCATTTTCTTTATTGTATTATCTCTCGTCAGTCAGTTTTATTAAGACTCATTTTATTGCATGCCTGCAGAACAAGGTTATGATCCCTTCAACCCAGAAGTGGTGAGGCCACAGGAGCAGCAGAATGGAGGAGACCTCAGTGGTGCCCTGGAGCTGGTCAACAAGGCCATTGAGGAGGTCCGCAGTGAGGTGGAGAGGGAGAAGAGGAAGCTCTCTCGGATCGGGGATGAACCATACGACCCCAGTGAGAGCTCCACTTCATCTCAGTCTGATGCTGTTAAGAGCAAAACACCACCTTCACACATGGCCTATGACCCTGGGAGTTATCAGATGACATCGGGAGGTTATAATCCCACCCCCGGCTGCAGCAAGTACACCCTGGATTCAGACAACCTTGGGAACAATAGTAACTCCATGGAGTATGTTCCCACTTCAGTGAAAAAGCCTCCATCTCGGACACACACACACCAACCCCCATCTCCACCACCAAGTCCAAAGTACTCAAACAGCACATCCTCCTCTAAGTGTAAATATACTGTGGATAATTCAAGACCTTCCACAGATATGGAGTATGACCCGCTGTCCAACTACTCGGCAGGAATCGCAGCAAAAAGCAAGCGGGAAAAGCAGAGTGGTGAAGCTGTTAAGAAGGAGGGACGGAAGTCAAACAAAGTAGCAGGATCAAATTTGTCAGAGGAGGAGTGCGTTGTGGCTGCAAAAAAACCACGGCAGCAGAGTGTAGACTCCAAAAAGTACACTTTCTCCGACTCTGATGAGGAGAGCTCTGGAACAGAGTATCGACCCACCTCGCTTAGTAATATCCAGCAGAGAAAAGGCAACAGTGGGTCGCTTTGGAACGCCATGGGGAAAGAGAGGAAAGAGAGGACTGAAAGCATGCTAAATGCACTGACACAGAGGAATAGTGAGGACTTGGCAGAGGACTCGGACGTCCAAGTAGACAATAAAAGAAAGGATAGCCAAGAGAAAAAGAAGGTGGCTGATAGAATTAGTCATGAGAAAAGTGGCAAGTCTGAGAAAATGCATAAACCTGAAAAGGAAGAAAGCAAAACAGCCAGCATCAAGAGTAGCAGCAGCTGCAGTAAAGACAAAGGGTCAGTAAAGAACTCAAACCAGGACTCCGCAAAAAAGGAGAACAAGAGTCATGGAAAAAGAGATGAGAGGAAAGACACAGTTAAAGTTAAGACATCTGATAAAGTCCAGAGGGAAGGCAGAGATGAAAAGAGAAGTGATGGCAAGATCAAAGCTTTGGAGAAAGTAAAAACAGACTCAAACAGACAAGATAAAGAGACAGAAAATGGTGCAAGGGAAAGCAAGAAGCCCAAGATATCAGACAAGGAAAAGGAGCTTTGCAAGCATAAGGACCGCCAACACAAAAATGGCAGACTTGATAGCAGTAAAAGAGAAAGGGATGTAAAGAAAATTAGTAAAAGCAGTAATTCTAGTAGTGTGAGCAGCAGTAGTAACAGTAAAAGAAGTTCTACACAAAGTAAAGATAAGGTAAAGCCAAACACCAGCTCGTCAAATGGGAAAAGACTCGAGGACAAACGGCGAAGTCTGAGTCTCAGCCACGCTGATCTGTTCGGAGACGAGAGTCCAGAGGAAGCTGAACCGATTGAGATGGACGACGACGATGATGATGACGAGCCCGAAGAGGTGTTGGTGAGAAAATCTGTTGATGCTTTGAAGAGGGGACGACTGAACAAGAGGAAAGCGTCGGAGCTGACCCCGTCTTCCTCTGATGACGAGGATGACCGCGCTGTTGAGAGCAGCGGGGTAAGTAAGGACGAGGTCGACGGCGTTGGATTCGACTACTCTAGTTTCCAGGACGATCTCGACTTTGAGTCTGATCCCATGGAGGAGTGTCTGCGGATTTTCAACGAATCCAGGGACGTGAAGAGGGAAGACAAGGGAAGGCAATCTAAACAGGTATTTCTTTCTCGCCACAGTGTTGCACTTTAGTTTCATTCCCCACACGCTGCTTTTTTTTATTAGTCATTATGCAAATGCCAGTTGGTGGGACTGAATAAAACATGCTATGTCATGTCCTCTCAGCCCTCCAGAGATTCAGAGGAGGAGAAAAGCACAGAGAGCACTTTAACCACTCTCTTTCCCGGCCAAAAGAAGAGAGTCTCCCATTTGGTTGCCAAAGGAAATGTAAGTTTGTCACCTTTTGACTTCACCGTCTTCCTCCATCCCTCAATGCTGTGAACACACATTTCTATCACAAGATGCATCAAATTCTGTTACTAAGGCAACGCAGCTCTGTCACAGGGGCAGCCATGCAAAATGAGCACTGTGTGGTAAAGTAAGAGTGTACGAGCAAGTATCAAATAAAATCTCATGTTTAGTATCATTTCTGTCAAGCACTAAAAGACTCAGGAAAAGATTCTGAACGAGGACACTTCCTAAGAATATTTTTACTTACTGATTATTCAAAGTTACTTCTATTGTTATATATTGCCTGTTTTATTCTTTATACTTATTCAACTTAAATGTTTTTGCCCAGTTTAAAAAGCTCAAGGACATACATTTCAATGTGATTATAACCAGTCTGATTACACTTGACAAATAGACTGAACTTGAACTTGAATTTGTTACAGCATGTGGTTTCCCCTCCTCTATTAAACATAGCTGTGTTTGGCTCTGTATGTCTCTGTGTTGGAGGCTCAGGAGAGCATTGTCACAAGCTCGTAGTTCATCACAGGTAGAAGAACAGATGAGGAAGTAATCACTTTGTTAGAACAAATTAAACTTGTTTCTGTGGCAGTGGTGGCTTTTGGGGAATTCCACTCACAGTCTGATCTGACAGTAAGCAGTGGACTGTGTTTTTTTCTAAGCAGTCAGCTGAGACATTTGGCAGTCTGATCAGCTCACCGTATAAGGATGTTTTTGAAGACACAGCCTTTCTGTTCTACAGAGTATACTGCTGCTTCCTTTAAAGAACATTCTGTACTGTGTTGCTTTTATGATGATAAATTAGCTCTTTATAAACTAATTACTGTTATGTAGGCCTGCTTTTCTCTGATTATTATGTTATATATAGCCAATCAAACAAGAAATAGCATAAAAAATTGGCTGCAGGAATTCAGTATCTACATAAACACTAAATAAAACATACAGCTTTGTATCACTAGTTATTTGCAGTTTTGCATTCATGTTATAGTTATCTCAGTCTCTGTCAGATATTCAGGGAGGTAGTTTTATCTATGTGTACCATTACATGTGCCCAGTCTGGTCCTTAACAGGCATTTTCATGAGTTTCTACCAAAACCATTTTACAGTCACTAATTTTATTTCTAGTTCAGGCAGACTTGACTTAAATTTAGTCTTTTAAGCATCTTGCTTTCAGTTTTTAAAAACAAAGTGAGCACTTTTTAATAAAATGTGCCTCTGTTTTTATCAGACGGACGCTCCCTCAAAGACTGTGGTGCGTCCGTACAAGCGCCTCTCAGCCCAGGAGGTCTGCTACCAGCGCATGCAGATGGCGCAGCAGCAAGCCGCCCAGCTCTCCGCTTCAGTCAAAGCTGCCTCGCAGAGCTCCAGCCCCGGCTTCTCTGGAGAGAGGAAGAGAATAGCGCACCGTCCCAATCCACAGATAACATCCTCCAAAACAAGTATGAGTGCCTTCACCACTGTTACTGCTTTTCCATTTTCATTTTTGAATACGGTTATATAAGTACATGTAATGCTCTCAAACCTCGTCTCTGACTGGTTGAAATCCAACTATCTCTACTACGTAGACAGTCTCATGCGCTATTTGTGTGTGCGTGTTCTTCCTCGGTCCTGCAGATGTTAAACCGGCTGTCAGTCGAGTGCTGTCCCCCAGCCAAACCCACCAGGCTGTCAAGACCCAAACCACTGCTGGCATCTTGTCCAAGACCATGTCCACTGTTGCGCAAAAGAGGGTGGCGCACACGCCCACCATGAAGGTATCCACGGGCCACGAAATCCACAAAACCTCAATATTTGTCTTGTGTTCTTGTGTCCACACCTCGCTGCATAAACTTGATGATTTGCTGGCAGAGATTGGACAACTCTCCAAAGAGAAATGTTTGCTCAACCTACAATATTTTCTTTCTCTTTCATTTTCAGAGCAGTTCAATGAAGCGCCCCACCATCCCCACTGAGTTCGGGGCCAAAGTTCCCACCAACATCCGCCAGCGCTACCTCAACACTTTCATAGACGAATGTGTGAAATTCTGCCCATCAGAGGAGGTTGCCTTCCAGATGGTATATACCCAACCTCACTTACAAACCAGTCATGATCCAAGAAAATATCTCAAGCGCTTAAGGTTAATAATCTTTTGACAAGTGACGGTTTACTGTTTCAGGCCCTTGACGAGGAGAAGCTGGTGTATGAGCGCAGTAGCAGTAAGAACATCTACCTCAACGTAGCTGTCAATGCGCTGAAGAAGCTACGCAGCAAGAGCAGCTCCCGTCCATCGCCTGTCACCAGTATGTCCCCTGTATTGTAGCATATAGTATTTACTCTGAGTTAGCATGTTCATGACGCTTTTGTTTACATGCATGAAAAACAAATACTGATAAACTGATAAAATATGCAGAGTTTCATCAGATGTGCCAGATGTTTCTCTCCTTACACGTGCACATACGAGCTTGAAAACTTTTTTAAAGCATTTTAGCAGAGATGTGCTGGTTGTATCTGGTGGTCATATCTCGGTTAACTTCTGCGTGTCTGTGCGTGTTTCCCTGCAGAGGAGCCGGGGTCGGTTGCGAACAGGAGGGCCCAGTCCCACGAGGAAGTTCTGGGAGGTCGTCTGGCTGCAACAACCAGCTTCACTATCAACAGGATGGGTAAACAGCAGGAGGAGAAGCTCACTGGTATGAGACAAGTCAGCCTGAGTATCTTGTTTCCACTGGTTTCAGTCTTTCTCTGGAATTGTAATGCTCATGATTTCTTGAACGTATTCCCATTTTCCTCTCATTCTTTTTTTCCTTCGGTCACCTGATCACGGCCCTGACAACGCTGATTATACCTCTGATAAAATAATAAAGACGAGAGAAAGAAAAAAAGAGAAGAAAAAGAAAGAGTCTTTGTATCAAGCAGGGACTTGTGATCTTTTGTTTACTTGGATGAGTTGAGTCAGTTTACTGTAATACTGAAACTGTTAAAATACCCATGTGACAACCACCAGGTGCTGTTTAGAGCAAACTCCCTGCCCCATGATCTGACGTCAGGGCACACACCGGTGTAGCTTTGAAAGAAATGTTGGTTATTGTGATTATCAGGAAATTTATTGAAAAAACTTTTTAAAAATTTTATTTATCAGCTAAAAAAAGTCAAATCTTTCAGATTTTTCAAGAGAACAGATAATATAGAATAATTGACATTGCAACTGTAATTGTTTCTTTTAGTTTGTTTTTCTGTACTGCTCTTCCACTGTTTGCGTATCTTTCATGTAAAATGTTGTTTTCTCATTGCTTGGTTGCTTGGTTATTTGGTTGTGGCTTATAAGTTAGCACTTCCACGGTGGAGTGAAGCTTGTGCAGGAGCAGCGACTGAAGCTCCATCAGATACCCTGTTCTGAATATTTTCATTCAGGTGTGATGAATTCATGGAATTAGAGGCATCAGGTGGAGACTACTGCTTCAGCAGAAATCTATAACTAAACATTTAGCTGTTCCACTGAAAATTGAGTGACTTGTGTTTAAAACCAAACGGGTCATATCACAGGTCACAACATAGGAATGTCTTACCTCGTGCAAATCTATTTATGATCAACTTGTCAGAGTGAAAATCAAGCAGTAAGAAAACTTTCCATCTCCCACACTGTGTCTGTGTTTGGACGTGTTAATTGCATCAGACACAAGTGTTTTACCTGTAGCTCTGTCTGCCTGTAGGAGCCACTCTGTACAGGAAGCTGAATCCGTACCTGATGACGGAGGAGCAGCTCCAGGAGCACGGATATCCGAGAACAAACCCTGAGGCTTCAGGCAAAGCCGTTATTTACAACCTCCCAGAGAAAAAGGCCGTCAGTGACCGTGAGTAGCACACTGCACACCTCTCGCAACATTCATGCACTTTAAGTGATGCAGGTATTTGACTCTTAGCTGACACTCCCTAATGTGTTTCTAGCGTTCAGCAAGATATGCTGTCGTTGTGGAGCAGAGTATAAGATCAATGTCAATGGCAGCTGTATACGGAAGGAGGAATGTAGCTTTCACTGGGGACGGTTGCGCAGACATAAAGGTACATTTGATTTCATTCATTTTTTTCCTTGCAAATCACACTGCCAAATTCTCAACTTCTACCTCGCTGTGTCTCTGTCCGACTGGTGCTGGTCTGTCTTCTGTCAGTCGCTGGAGGCTGGGAGACCAACTACAGCTGCTGTGCTGCTGCCGTAGGCTCACCAGGCTGCCAAGTTGCAAAGGTATTCTGAAAGAAAAACAATGTACTGTAATGTAAGTTAAGCAAATGGAGAAACACATAAAAAAACTGTAAAAACAGATTTTATTGTATCATAGCCTTCCAGTAAAGACTGGTTTAGTGAAGCTGTTTGTTTTTTTAAATGCTCAGACATGTTGATTCGTCTCTGGAACTTGTGGTTGTATCAGTCAGATCAAAACATTTTGAAAGTGTTGACATCTTAGTCAATCATTAGCCCACTGTCCACTTTACAAATGTATATATATATATATATATATATTTATATAATTTTCTGGAATCACGACATGTCAAATATGAAAAGTCAGTTCTTTTTCTCACTTATAAACATGTCTTTTGCTTTCCTGAGCTTTCAGTTTGAAACACCACAAACAATCAAGAAAAGCTCTGTTTCAAAGTAAAGTCTTTTTTTTTTATAAACATCCCAGACTTAAATCATTTCGTGTCCCCACAGCAACACGTTCAGGACGGGCGTAAAGAGTCATTAGATGGCTACGTCACGACGTTCAGTAAAGCTCTCCCACCTGATGGTAATGGAGGGGTGTTTGCTTTGGACTGTGAGATGGTGAGTCAGATTCTGATCTGCCAACTTGTTTTGGATGTTAGATTAAAATGAATTCATGCCACTTTAATACAACATGGGTAAATGAGATAAAATGACTAATTTATCGATTTCAAGTTTTTCACAGCTGTTTGTTCTGATTTTCAACTTTTTATTGTTATTATTATTACTATTATATTCAAAGCCATTGGGTTTTTTTTTCTCTGAAACAGTGTTACACAAAGCAGGGCCTGGAGCTGACAAGGGTGACGGTCATCGACTCTGAGCTGAAAGTCATCTACGATACATTTGTCAAGCCTGAAAGCAAAGTGGTTGATTACAACACGCGGTGAGTTTGTTTCCCACTAACTGACTCTGTGTGCGTCATGTCTGAAAAATTTAAATTTAAAGCACTAAATAAAGTGACTGTCAGTTGTTATAAAGGTTGTGCATATTTTACATGCAGATTTTCAGGTGTGACGGAGGAGGACCTGGAGAACACCACAATCAGCCTGAGAGACGTTCAGGCTGTGCTGCTCAGTATGTTCAGTGCTGAATCCATCCTCATAGGACACAGTCTGGAGAGCGATCTGCTCGCCCTGAAGGTACAGCAACCCGTCACAAATGGTTTAAATGGATTAATTATAAGTATGACTCATACTTGTATTAGGGAAAAAAGTATTAAGGAAAATAAAAAGGTGTAGGTGTAACTCAGAAGGTTTTTATTGTCTTATTCAAAACACAGTACCACAATAAATGTTACTAATGCACCTCCTTTATGAACATGATTTTACTGTATTAAAAAAGTTTAGCTGCTTGCAGTGAACCATCAAAACAACACTTACCCTTTGTTTCTCCCTTTGCGGCCTGCAGCTGATCCACAGTTCAATCGTAGACACGGCCATCGTGTTCCCTCACCGCCTCGGCTTGCCCTACAAACGTGCCTTGAGGAACCTGATGGCCGACCACCTCAAACGCATCATCCAGGACAACGGTAAGAATATGCTTTTATCAAGCTGTATTGTGAGAGTTGTTGTTGTGACATGTTGTTGTCACATGTAACTATGCATGAAGTATTGTGTTGATAAATGAATTTGTCCCATAAATATTTAAAAAAAAAAAAAAAAATTAAATACATGATCATGATATTATATTGTTGATACTTAAAGGTTCAGTTACATCTAGGCATTTATTCACTTCATTAAATTTATATATGTATAACTATATATAAGTGTGTATATATCTGTATCTATATCTATATATCTATCTATATATATATATATGTATGAAATGCATGTATGTATGTTCAGCCTGTGACCCTGACTGCAGGATAAAGCGGGTTAGAAGATGAATGAGTGAATTAATGAATATATGTTCAGTCTGTTGCATCATATCCAGAGGAACCCTGTATATTGTACTTGTGTCTTATACCTGTTGCTCCAGTTTGACTGCACTACATTAACATCACCAGCAGAGGTCCCTCATGCACACTGTGTCAAGCCTGAGCATTAAACCCATTTTTACAACAGTTTGCATCAAAGGATGCCTTGTTTCTCTGCCAGTGCTTGTCTGTAATACCTAAAGATGCAGTTTTTTTTTGGGACTCCAATACTGCTGCTGATTTCTCACCTCCTCCTCTGGGTATCCTTCAATTGAAGGCGGCTGTGGACATTTGACCCACTAAATAGAGTGTTAGCGTTAGTGCAGTCTCAGAGAGTGGCTAACATGGTTCTAGACTGTTTTTTTTAATTCATTCATACCTTTTACTGTTCTTACGTTACAAGATACAAGATATAATAGCGCTGCAAATTTCAGGTAAAAGAAAATAATTTCCTTTATTTGTTCATGTGTTTCCAGTGGAGGGCCATGACTCGAGCGAGGACGCAGCTGCCTGCATGGAGCTGATGTTTTGGAAGATCAAGGAAGATGCGAAGGTCAAAAGATGACCTTTGACCCCTGTACCCCACTTTCCTCAGTTTAACTTCCTGCTGTGCTGTTGGCTGCAGGGAGAAGTTCAGGAGGCCTTGAAGCTCTCGGGGAGTGAAGGTCAGCCTGTGGAGGGGGGGGGCGCCTGCTGTTGTTGCTGCCTGCTGGACTGAATAAAAGAACTGTCTTCAAAAGCAATAGCAGCCCAAATTAACAGTGTTTTCATTTGCTTATTGCAGTTTCAGTTCTGAACAATGTTAGTTAACACATATTTCTGTTTATTTGAGCAGTGTCTTTTCAAGGCCTCAAACAAGTTATGAATAAAACCTTTCTGTAGAAGAACGGCTTAAAATGCCGGGGCATTGTCCGCTGAGCGATGATGATTAATATGATGTTCATGCCAGGCTGGGTCTTCAGCCTAAATTGCACTATAGAAACGCTCTTGTTGTATAGGGCCCAAGTCTGAGTACCTCATCTGTGTTACAAAGCATTCACTTCTAATGAACAACGCGTTACTTGTTCTTAGTTACACTTACGTGCATCTATGTCTTAGTCTGTCAAACATTGTTCTGTAAATGCACTTGTGTTCTTCAAATCGCACCTCGTGTCTCCTCACCGACGCTCTGTTTATGGTGCGGGGTTCTTATCGAGTTGTTGGTTGGCTCTGAAACCTGACTAATCCTATAATACTTGATCATAAAAAAGACCCTCAGCAGAAAAGTTTCTGCTCTCTACTTATTCGGTATAGTTGATGGAATATATCACTGTATTTCATAGTCCAGGCAAAAAACTGACTATATCCACCACTGTCATGTGCACTGCATGAAATAAAACAGGAATCATTGTGATAGCAGGTATGACATGTTATTCCTCCATCAAGACTAAATTAGGTTCAGTATAGCTGAATTAGATCTGGGTTATTAATTACACATAAATATCATTTAGTGAGTACCAGCTAACACTTGCTGTTTTATGTTGAATATGACTGAAAAATACTCAAGTGCTGTAAATACGCTGTAAGCTGTTTCCTTTTGTATTTGTTCTTCTTTTTTTGTTGTTTATTTTTTTCTATTAAAAGGTATTAGTTAAAAGAAGATGTTGTGTCTTTACCTTCTATCAGTCTCTACCCGCACAACAGTGCAGTGCTATATAACTCCAAAGATATTTGTATTTTAACTTAGCGCTTCTCTTTTATGCTAATTTATACTTCTGCTTCACTACATTTGACAGCTGTAGTTACTGGATGTTTGGCTCAGTAGCTTAAAAAACTGAACTTAGGCTAAGTAATTAGTTCTACATTTTTTATCATTTCTGAGACAACTATGAACTGAGTTAAGTTTGCTCTATATAAGATATTAAACTGGATCAAAACCTGTTCAGTCACACTGATAAATATAAAAGAAACTTGCATTGAAAAGTTGAACGATTGAAAAGTCAGATCTTCATTTGATAGAAAATCTCACAGCTGCTCCTGTTGTTGTATTTTGTAAAGTTGTAAGTGCACGAGGGTGTAGTGACACAATTCAATGCTAACCTTGGTTTGGTCAGTATTGTTTTCATTATTATTGAAAGAAACAACCATGACTTATCTTAACATCTCAACAACATAAGACAAACTGTGAAGTTTCACCCTTTTTTTAAGTTTTGACCCTGAAACAATGCATGCTGGGAAATTATGTTTGTTTAGATTTAGAGAGTTAAGTTACATTCATTCAGCTCATCTCTCTAAAAATACAAACTGGAACATTAAAGTTTTAAATGAGTAACCTTACTTTTACTTTTGATGCGTTTTTGCTGACTATACTTTAACTTCACCTCTTTTACTTGTTTTTTTTTTACGGCCTCACTGCTGCGTTTTGCTCCCATGAAAGATCTGGACACGTCTTCCACCTCTGCTGCACAAATAGTTTCTGACAGTGTGACAGCTTTCTCAGTACAGTGCCGGGCCTCTTGCGGACTATATGTCCCTTTAACGGCAGGTGCAGCGGCCGTAATTCTCCTTTCCTCAGCAGATGTGTAAATTGGGAAAAATGGGAGAGAAATGCTAAACTGGGAGGCCCATCCTTTCTTCGGTGTGTTTGCCTGTTAAGCTCCTCCCGTCACATGTCAGTATGCATTTCCCCAGGCCGGGCCACGGACCCCAGGTATTAAAAGAGCCAGTTAGCTGGGATCAATACCTACACAATGTTCCAGTGACAGGGAGGGGGGCTTCCTAGTGTTTATTGAGTGTTGCAGAGATTTTGAACATGTGGAGCAAAGCAGCTTAGAGGGGTCGTCTTCATTATCAAATTCGATCAGTGCCTCTTTTTCTCTCTCCCCCGTGATCACCTTTGACTAGCGGGGGGTCACATGGGGGAAGCTGCC
>JBAJHX010000106.1:8953553-8992524 GCA_037176925.1 Amniataba percoides
GTGAAGTGAAGTAAAGGAAGCTATTGTTTAGTACATCACATTCTGGTTTCAGGCAAGCAGCAGCGTAAACACCACATTTAAAGGCATTGTTGTCTCCTTCAGCATTATACAGCTGGCTGCATTGCCAAGTGACCAAGTAACCATTATTGTAACTAGGCACTGCAACATAGAGATGTGAAATAAAATTATTTGTGAGTGAATGGTCTGATTTCTGTTCTTTTGGTTTAGTAATACTGGCAGTGGGTTGAATTTACCTCACTTGATATGTATTTTGTGACATACTTATAGGACTGCAAGAATACGATTTAAATATTACATGTATTAATTTGGAGATCTTTTTCAAGAAAAGGATGAAAACTATTCAGTTTAAGGTTGCAGGATTATTCCTTTTGATCATTTATAGACAGTGGGATGATATAATCTCAACACTTGATCACATTTCATCAGTTTGAGCATTTTTGTATTGCACTGTGCATGTATCTGCCATACCACACTGTTGGAAAAATATCAGTGTGCCACTGATTTCAACCATAACGCCCAGCCACCAAGTGCAATACCTGTGAGGTTCTTTAAGAAATAAACTACCAGCAACAAGTGGTTCATTTGCTTTTATAAGTTGTTAAAGTTTAAATGAATCTTGATGTTTTTGTGGGTGATGTATGGGAAGTATAGGCGCAAAAAGTATTTAATTAATGTTGGCAGTGCATGAACCAAGCAATCAACCTAAAAGTAGAAGATTTGCATGGTTGCAGTTACAAACAATTGACTCTTTTTAAACAGAGGAATATTTTTCCATTCCTTATTCAGAAACCAACTATGTAAGATCAAAAATATTTTCTAATGTTAATGATTTTGATTGTGATTTAGCCTGTCACTTGTTTAATAGATTTATAACTGTATTGTTTGGATATTAACTACCAAACAGTAGTAAAATGATGTGAGTTTCCCTGAGCCAAGAAATATTTAAATGACTCATTTCAACTCTAAATTATTTCATCGCTAAATTTAGTTTCCTCATTTCCACTGTGCTATGGGTGAAATTCAGTGTGATGAACTGATAGAAAGCATAAACACTCCTCAACAGCTGTTTAATAAATCTGGTCTAAATAACACATGATGACAAAGTGGAAACTGTTGATTTCTGGCTTATGTTGAAGATATTAGTACAGGTAATGGAAATGAGGCATGGACTCAATATGGTGACTGTGGTCATACTTTGAACACACCTGTGGCATAATAATTTCTTCTTTTGATATTTGCTCATGTTCAGCAGAATAATTCTCTAATTTACCAAAAAAAGTACAGAACTATGTTGCAGATGTCTGAATGTCTCAGCTTTAGCAATTATTGTTGAATTTATCCGGTCACAAAATACATACTGTAGACAGTCACACTTATAATTTAACCATATGTCATCAGATGATAGAGTTGTGTCGCAGATGTCTGGGCTGTAGATGTTTGAATGCCTCAACTTAATCTCTGAAAGAAATGAACAAACTTCAGTATGCAACATGCAATATTTGCACCTGTGCACAAGAACTGATTCTGTCCAAATATGATACAAGAAGAACTTTCAACTTTTGGGTTAAGATGAAAATACTCATTTAGGCAATAAAAATGAAGTATAGATTCAAAATCTTGACTTTGGTCATATACACTTCTGGCATAATAAGGGGCTCATATTTAGCAGAATAATCCTTTAATTTATGTCAAAGCACCCAACCCAAGAACAGTTTCCATCGTTGTAAATGTTTGAATGTCTTAGATTTGGCTCTCTAATAGTAAAATTAATGAACCAGATGAGCCAGTGTGGAGCAGCTACGCACACCCGCTCTGCTGCTTTGCTTTATTCCCCAAACCAGTTACGTCAGTTTTGCGGCGCAGCGCAGCGCAGTGAGGCCGGCGTGACGCTGCGCCCGGACTCCGGCGGCCGAGGAGGCTTAAAGAGACACCAGCACTGAGCGGCACGGCAACCCGAGGGCAACACACGAAATGAGAAAGACACCCACGAACGAAGAGCCGTGACTCCGGCCACGGTTTCGATAGCGTGAATTCAAAGGTAATCCGCCCTCGTTTGGCGACAGATATCCGTAGTTTTTTGAGGACGTTCACGTCGTTTGGCGGCGGCTAGCTGCGGAGCTAAGCGGCGACAGTCTCCGGCTGTGGCCGCTGCTCAGGCGCCTGTTTGCGGATTAAGGAGTTGCCCGGCAGCGGTCGAGGTAATGGCTTTAGCTGAACTCAGCCACTCTCAGGTGAAACAGCGCTGCTGCTTCTTCTTGTTTTGTTTTATTTTTTGCCACCCCCAGTCGGTGACATTAAATAGCCAAAGCGTCGCTTGTTATTTGTTATTAAGCGTCTACTAACTAACTTGCAATCTAGCTAACCAGGTTAATGTTAACACAGAGAGGGAGCGAGAGGGAGGATGTCAGTCAATTAATTTTTAATAATCCTGCCTTGCTAGCAGTTAGCCGGCTCGTGTTGTGGTGTTGTTAACAGATTAGCTTCGTGGTTAGCTGCTTTTTATCAGACGATGGGCCAAGAGGAGCGATGTGTGTGTCTCTCTCTCTGTTTTATATTAATATCCAGCTATGTTAGCCTCATGATGGTGTTTGACACTTCAGTTCACACGAACATATGTCCCACATTAATTCACCCCTAACACCGTGTTTTAATACGTGAATATATCACTACAAAGCGGTAACACTCAAACAGGATTGTCTGCGATATGAAGCTAACCTGCTAACTGAGTCTATCTGGCCTGGTCCGCCTAGCTCGTCTGTGATATTAACACAAACACACAAACATATAAGAGGTTTCCTAAACACACATATCCACTGAGATTCATTTTTATGCTCTGTTTTCTCCTGTCGTGTGGTAATATGAACTTATAGTCAAAGAGAACAGAAATAAACGCTAAATGACAGCTGCCAAGCCTGTTAGCTGTTAGCTAGCTTCAACATAAGCTCTTAAAAAGCAGATATTTTGAACCACGGTGAGAAAACTTGTCAATCAGGTCCGATAGCTTCTCTTTATTCTCATTTTAAGGCTCTCTAATGGGAGTTGAATTTATATTTGTACCGTTTGAAATCGTCTTGTGTTATTACAAGCTAGCTAGCTGTATTGCCTTCAGCGTTGATTGTAACTAGTTGAGCCACAGTCCACCACAAGACAGCGTTATGACGAGATATAATTCATAGTTACTTTATCTATTAAGCACCACCTCAAAACCTGGACTTTAGGGCTGCTCGCTTACTGTGTTTTTAAGCGACTAGGTGCTACAGTCAACAGCTGGCACGAAAAACAAAAAACAACTTCCTGAAATGAGTCAGTCTAGACAAATGGGCCGAAACTCTAAATGAGACATCAGAGACAGTGAGATATTTAAATCTTTGATGTTTTTCAGGGTTTTCTCTGTCATTATTTATAATCCATATTACCTTAGTTTTAAACACATTCAGTTGTATTTCAAGGTTCCTTTGGGTCACCTTGACACATAAAGTGCTTTGCCTCAGTAGTTTGTCATCATTTGCAGATACCCATCTCTTGTGAGCAGGTAGTCTAGTTTCATTTCTCTCGGTAAGGATTGCCATGCGCCACGGCTCAAGGAAAAAATGACAGAGTCATGATTGACTGCCTGACATACCTGGCTTATAAATGTGTTCTGTATTTCGAGTGAAAGGATGCAGATGAACACACACCTTGTTGTCAGAGGATAATTATGAGGTTGTCTCATTTGTTTAAGCACATGTCCACCACAAAACATTTCTGCCATCAGTAGCTGGTGTATTTTTAATCTAGTTTTGCCCTCTTAAGGAAATGTCCAGTTATTTGTGGAATAAACTGTGTGAATGAAATGAAAATCACTAATTTGTCATGATATGATGTGCCATTATGTGTGATATTTTTAATATATATTTCACACAAAAACAATGCAGCACGACATTAGTGTCTGATAATCCTGTTTTCCTAAATTAGTTTGTGGGCTGTCAGATTCAGCTGAGCTAACTGAAGACTCAACAGTTTCCAAATCCCTACAATAATATGCTTCCCAATGATGCAAATGTTATGATGAGATGAGGCATTACATCAGTCATTGATCCGTGTAAGTGCCTTTCCATAGGAAAGAGTAGCTGCCCATCGCTAGTGCCTGCATTACCTTCTCTCTTCAGCACCACCAACATCTTAGATCACGGACTTATGGGAGTTAGGCGAGCCGCCCTGGACGGAGACATTTGCACGTGTTTGTTAGCAAAGAGCTGCACAGAGATGGTCGAGTTATACTGCCAATGAAAACTGAAATTATGGTTGTGACTGATGTTGTTTGTGTCTGGTATTGCTTCTGTAGTAGCATATGGCTCAGTCTTTTACTTTTTGTTTGTAATCCTGGATTCTTGAAAGACTTTTTATACACATTAACAGAAGTATTAAGATCTTTTTTAGCCTGAAACACATCCTAACAGAGTTTCAGAACATTAGATACATCAGTCTTGTTTAGGAGAATAAAACTTGTGATCTCTATAAAATGTCTGTAACGCATTGTGTTTTGGGCTTTCAAAAAATAGGTTTAATTGTAAAAGAGAGATTTTTTTCACATGTCTGAAGTCCACTGTGGAATATTTCCGCTCACATCGATTGCTTTATTGAATTTGCTTTGTGCTAGTCTGGAGCGAGATCTCATTTCAGCTGTAGAAAGGAACAGCCACAGTAGACATAATTTGATCTTCAAGTAAAAGGTTTAAGTTTTTTTCTGAGCATGTTAATCTCTTTACGGCCATGAAGTGTTATGGGAACAGATAATGATTGATTTGTTACGTTAACCAATATCTTGGCATATGTTGATTGCGTCACAGATTGTAATTATACAGTGTTTATCAGTACATTTCATTGTAAATTGTTTTAATATGTAAGGTGAGGCTGTAAGAATACGATGTGTTTATGAGTTTATTTTTGATAGATAATCTGTGAAAACTGACTGATTTCTGTCTGTTTTTGCTTTTGCAGTTCTCCTGCTGACATCAAACCCCTCCATTACCCATCCTCCTTGTTGCTCTTTTCTGTAACTCTGAGTTGCACTGACTGCTGCGGCCCTGCAACATGGAGAGAGTCCACTGTGTCACTGAAGGCTGACGAGAAGGAATGAGGCACTCCAGGAGATGTTCCCAAGTGGCCTTGTGGATGCAGTAGCTGGGCTTCGGAGTGCTTTTTTATGACTAGTATTGTATGTGTGTCTGTGGGCACATCCTAGCATAACCTGCCTATTCCTCAGGCAGGGGTACGCTACTCTGAGGCCGGAGCTGGAGCAACATACAAGGAAGGATCCCCTGTGGTAAACAAGAAAACACGAAGAAAATAGGGAAGCACTCAGCAAAACAGCTGTCTGACAGACATAAGGGGCACTTCAGCTGTGGTTTCACCTTGTCTGAGTGTCTTCTGAACCATCCCACATTTTAGCAGCAACACCTTTCCTCTGTCCTGTGAGATCAGTCCCCCCTCTCCCTCCCTAAAGCCTCCTCTGTCGTTGTTATTGGAGTTTCTATGGTTTGCATGGCTGGAGAATAACCGTGGAGAGGCCAGGGTATCACAAGCTTATGGATTTTGACAAGAGAGGGGGCAAGGGAGAGACAGAGGAAGGGAAAAAGATGTCTAAGACAGCAGGCAGCAGGACTGGACATGGGGGCCGGAGTACAGGGACCAATTCTGGAGTTCTTATGGTTGGCCCAAACTTCCGTGTGGGTAAAAAAATTGGCTGTGGGAACTTTGGAGAGCTGCGGTTGGGAAAAAATCTCTATACTAACGAATATGTGGCCATCAAATTGGTAAGTGCATCCTCATGGTCTGTGAAGTAACAGAAATATGAACTCACAATTCCACTTTTGCACCACACCAGATACCAGATACGTCTCCAGTGTCAATCTCCAGTAAGATTTATACACACCTGATGCTTATTATGATTTTTTTTAAAGCAGTTTGAACTATTTGAAAACGTATTTTAATGTGCAGGTGACTAAGAGAGGGAGACACAGGAAGCAAATATGATTTTTTTTTCACATGATGGGCTTTTTTTGCTTTTCTACAGTTTTCAAAGCCAGATTGAATGGGAAGTCTTTTTTATATTTTTCAGCAAGAACAACTTTTATTTCCTCAAAGTGATTCTGTTAAGGGGCTCACCTGCTATCTGGTGCAGTGAAAATTGTGCCTTAAAAGTTATTAAGTAAAATTAAGACACTCAGTCTAAAACAATATCCTGTTTCAACAGCTATATTTTCAAACCTCCTACTTACTTGTCTTTCATTTTTCAGTGAGCTGGGTTCATGTCAATTATTGTGGAAGCGCTCCCTCTAATAAGCTCACACCAGGCCTTATGAGCAATCAATAATTTACTGTGTTCCTTTTGTTTTGTGTCAGCATGCGCACTATTTTTTTTTTTAGAGCCACTGGTGTAGTAGCATTTAAACAGGCTGTGAAAAACCACATGAAATGTCAAGGCCTCTTTGTTTTCTTAGATTCTAGGCCAGCTAGTGGCTGCTCAACCATTTCCTCTGCATGTCTTCTCTTTGCTATAAATGCGTTGCCACTTGTAGCGCTTTGATCATTGGCAGATAGTCTTTTTTTTCTCTCTACCATTGCCTTAATGTAAGCACGGCCCAACTCATATTCTAGTTATGTAGTCATACTGAAGCTGATGTGTGCTAGGCGTCATCTCCACCACATCTGCACTGGCCTGTGTATTATTATCCCTACATTTGTATCTCCCAGCGAGGTCATTATCTCTGAACGGGCATCCACTGAAGGCTTTGCTAACCACATAGAAGGCAGAGGTTAGCAAACAGCTGTAATTGCAGTTCTCCTCTCCTCTGAAATCTTCACTCGTGCTTGCTGCCCCCCCCCCCCCATGCCTGTGAACCCTCCCATCTGTTTGGGTATTTTTATCCCCATGGTGTCCAGCTATATCTGGATCTGGCATTAGGGCCATGACACTGCTCCATGGATCTCGTGTCCCACTGGACCCAGCATTTTGCTGAATGTATAATGGTGAGAGGAAGAAGTGTGCTAATGGTGTCAACAAAGCTTGACACGACCTGATTGTGAGGATTCAGGGTTATTTAGAATTTCATTTTGAAGACAAATTTCTGATGGTGATTCTTTTTTTTTTTTTTTGTTGTTAATTTTATTTTTGGAGTCTTGCTGATGACTGTAATTGCTTCCTCTGATATTCACAATAATTATCTCTTTTGGGCTCACATTTCCAACATGGAATATAGAGACAGGGCTTGTTTAAAGTAGATTTTCGGCCTGTCCGCTGGTCTTGCCACAGCTGACATGGTGAGGGCTTCTCCCTTGTCGATTTTCAGGCTAACCCAGACTCTGGCACAGTTGTCTGTCCACATGTTTCTGTCTGTCCCTGATCTCACAGTTCCCTCGGGTAACTCAGTGAATGTCACTGCCTGTCCAGTTAGGCTACTGTTTTGTCAGAAGCTGTCACTGAGCTCTTCCTTATGGAGCAGCACAAATAACAACCCTGTTATCTACGACCACCTGCTAACACATGCTGGACATGAGTAGGGTCTCCCCTGCTGTCTCAGTTGCTTCAGTCGTAACTGCTCACTTGTAGATAACCTCTGAAATAAGTGCAGGGCTAGAAAAACACAGTTTATTTTTTATTTATACAGTAGGTTGCACAGTTTAGATAAATCAAATTTCAATTGGATTAGCCATGAAAAAATGAGTAAAAATATATTAAACTGTAAAAACATTAAATGTGAAAGGAAGTCATGTATTGTGACTAAAAAACAGTATTTTCACTGATTATATCAGCTCAAACCTAAAGACACATAATGATCGCAATTAATCTTAATATAAAATAAGCATACATTTGAGAGGCTGAAACCAAAAAGTGTTTTTGTTTCATTCTAGACTTGACATGGATTATAGATTATTGATAGATCTTAAAGGGTGCAATTTTTTTTTCTGTTGGAGCACTAAACATTTAACCTGTAATACAGACTGATATGGACTGAACTGAATATTACCCCTGTCATCAACATCAAGTAGGGCCAATATTTCTTAACTGATCAACCGTTGGTCTCAGTAAAACGCTAAGGAAGTTTGTCAATTATTACTCTGTGACTGGTTGAATGAGGTGTTGTTGACTTACCAGGAAAACAATAATGCAGCTTTGCAAGGATAGCAAAGTGTACTTTGTTATTTGGCAGATTGAAACTAGTTTTATCTCTATTCTTTAGTTCCAACACAATAAATTGTCGTTGTTAGCCTCTGAAGGACAGCAGGTAGTCATTTCTCAGTGTTGAGCTGGAGCCCTTTATGTGTTGAGTGTCTTGTGTACCAACTTGCAGCGTCGGGCATGTGGGTGGTGCCTGACTGCACCTGGGACAAAGGTGAATGCCAGTGTCACCCTGCTCCACCACGTGACGGCAGAGATAGAGATGCACGGCAGGGCAGTGCACAAGATCCTCCTGTCAGTTGAACTGCTGTGAATGTTGCTGCGAAAAGCAAAGGAGAAGGGGGAAACTGCTGAGTGCTGAAAGGTCGTCTTTGTTAGCAGGCCTCGACACACAGTGGTTCAGTCTTTGGTTCAGCTGGATGCTTTCTCACACTGACAAACGCCTGTGTGATGGAGGCAGGACCATATAGCCACTGCTGTAAGTGCACTGCAGGCTTTGCTCCCAAAGGGGAGATCCCAGCGTCTTAAAGAAACAGCAGCATTTAATGCCTGCCTCACGTTGAGGCCTACTGTAGAAACTAGCATGCATCAGGCTTATTTAAAGGGTAAAGGGGACGCCAACATCCACATCAATACACTCTCCTAGCATGGTGACGTAACTGTCCGCTGAGGAAGTGACCATCTAATCCTCTTTTTTTTCCCTGAAATGTTTTGCACATTACTGTGTCATACTGTTTTTATTTACCACTCACATGCAGTTTTTTTTTTTATTTCTGCTGCCATCTTCAGGGTACTGTTTTATCAAGGTCATCAGCCCCCTCTTAACCATGTCATTGTGTTAGACTTTGGTACAGGACACATCTAATCCATTCTTTAGTCTCAGAAATCCAATTGAATCGGGTTTCACTGACATTTCCACCGGTCCGCTCTGCAAACAGTTTGAGAGCATCGTGTTTGCTCGTAGCCCCTTTTCATCTAGTTGTAGTAATTCATTGACAGATAGCTGGTTTTATCAGTAATAAGCAATGAATCAATTGATGGCCTCTTTTTGGCAAGAAACACGTTTGACAGTGACAAGTGGTCTTAATATCAGCCCGACATGGGAGGAGAGTAATAAGTGAATGTTATAGTGTTGGGGACTTATTGTACAGCACAGTGCTTCCCATAGCTCTGAGAGAGACGGCTGATATTGGAGTGATCATCTCGGGAGAGAAACGCAGTGAACACAGAGGCCTACTGTGCATTGTGTTCCAGCCATGTGCGTACATAGACGTAGCAGTGTTTCACCCTATGTATGATGGCAATGCTTGCTCAAAGCGCGGGTGGATTTCAGGCATAGAAATTGCCCTTTGACACCAAAACGTACAACAATGATCCAGGATCCTTATTTTTAGCCTTTGACCTTGATTGCTCCGGCTTCAATGATGAGTGTCGACAGTTTACTTTATCAGCTGTCGCTAGTTAAGCTTAATGCCACAAGTTGGCCAAACCACAAAATTTAAGCCTTGGCTGCTATCTGACTGGTAATTGTGCTCAGTTAGTGCCTGTAATGTTTGCTTGAGAAGAGATGTTTACCTAGTTAAAGAAATCTCACTCTGTCCTTCTGGTTTTCTTACCAAGGGAAATGATTTAGCTGAATGCATTGTGTAATTTGAACCAACATATTAGCTAGCTAGATTGGTTGTTGAGTGTGATAGTAAAAACAACCAGAATCTAGGTTTAATCTTTAATGTAAAGAACCATAATCAGCTTTATTTGCCAAGTCCGTGTGTACAGATGCAAGGAATTTCACAGAACAATTTACAGTAAGACAGACGAGACACATGCTACAAGCAAAGGCAGCAAAGCTGACCAAGACAGGTGGAACTAAACATAGAACTGATACATAGAACAAAGAACTGTTAGAAATAGGTTCATTAATATAAAAGGTAACAATGACCACAAACAATGCAAGTCAAGTCTTCAATAGATTGAATGCAGATACTGCAATGGAATATATGTTGACTGGTTTCTGTACTAATGAACAGTTTTATGAGCATCAGGTCAAATAATGTGGTGTCCTTCATATTGATGAACCCACAGACCATTGTCATGTGACTCTGCAGTTCCTCTCAGCTCGACAGAGTGCTTTAGGCTCTTTCACCTTCATTGTTTTGGGTTTCCAGACTGCAGATAGACTGTTTGGGTCAGCGTCTCAACGATGACGTTTTGAGCTACAGCCCTGATAAACTCCTCTGTGTGCTACCTGCACAGCATCAGTCTTCCTCGGCAGTTTGTTAAGACCAAAACAGTGCTACAGGGAGAGTGAATATCGAGCTTGCACCACTGTATGTGCTCAGGTTGCCAACCTCCAAATGAATACTCATGTTGCTCTGTGTCTGCTTGATGTCCAGGTTGGCGAATAACATGGTTGCTAACATGTTAGTCATATCTTTGTTTGAGGTAGTGAGAGGTCAGTCTGATTTGGGATGCTCCGCTTCTCTCAAATGACGTAAAAAAGAAAGATAAGTGATGCTTTAAGTATTTCATAAAATATTGTGTATTTGTAGAGAGAAGCATGTGGAGTGTGTATGTAGATGGGCAGCGTTTTTGTTTGCCCTGGCTGAGTCACTGATGCAGAGGCATAAGAGTAAGGTGGTTTAAATGAGTGAAGCCGCTCACGGTGCTGGTCAGTCGTGATTTTCTGATGGGAATCTGTGGTGTTGCATTGAACTCTCCTGTCTGCCTCCCACTGAAGCATGATAAGCAGCTCTTGTTGCAGTCCAGCTCAGCAGCTTACACCAGCTCTTCACGAGGCACTCGTCGGAAGAACTGTGAATGCACAAAAGCTCTATCAGCAAGTTTGGCTGGAATTACAGTGACATTTTGACGATTTAAGTTCTTCCCTACTCTGCCTGGGCTCCCCAGAGAGCATGCTGGGTAGACTAAATGAATAAATCCTTGGATGTCAACAGCATGTAAAAGCCTACCTTCAGTCAACTAGCTAATCCTCTAATGAATCAGTAGCCAGCAGCAACGCAGTACGTTCACACAGACACACATTGATGATTTAGTAGCGGTCATAAAACCTGCTCGGGAGTGTCTAAATGTTGGTCACTTCTTTGTCAGTGTTTTATGTAGGAAGACATATGTGAAAATTGTGACTGAACAAAAAAAAGGGTCTGAAAATGGTGCAGGATGTGTGCATGTAGAGCAGCGAGTGCTGTGTAATTGTACATCCTGGTTCATGGCAAAGCACCATCATATTTTCCATCAAAGAGTTTTTTTAAGCAGATACACTGTATTCATGTATTCTCTAAATTACATGTAATGTTCAAAGCTATAGCAACAGTTTCTCACATTTCCCTCTATTGTAATTATGCTGACTGCCGTGAATTGACACTGCACTGTCTGTCTTAACTTTCTTTATAGCATCATAATTGAAGTGGTAAACTAGAGCCAAAATAACCAAACCAGAATCAGATTATGGTAATTTTAAAAGAGCTGAATCCAAATTGACCTCAGATCTATTTTTGTTTGCTTTGCAAGAGAAAATGGCAAGGTTTGGGGTTAGAATTAAAGCAGCTTCATACCATGTAAGAAATTACATAGATTTGACAGGATCTGTTGTGCAGACCATAAGGAAAAGGATAGTGACATTTATTTTGTTGTGCCAACTCTGTAGTTTAGTACAGTAGGTTTAAAATCAAACATCAGGCTTTTTTCACAGGAGCCATTTTGACATGTCATATATGAAGAGCCAAAGATGTAGTTAATAATGTTTGTTGCAATCCAAGACCACCTTATTTTGCATATTGGCTCTCTGACATGGCTTACTGACACACTAAAAAAGGAGCCAATCCATCATTAATGGTATTAATTATAATTGTGGTTTTTCCTGATAAGTCAGATCATCTGCTTTGAAAGAGCCACTCAACCACACTGTAATTCAGTTATCTTTTAAAGGTCTTACATCCACAGTCTTGTTGTCTGGTTTTCAGTCAAACTGTTGCTGACCAAATTAACGCAGGTATTCCACCGTTTGGCCAAAAATCCCTGACGTGGTTGCCTCACATGTTTTTAGTTAAGAATCATTGCCACTTTTATTAAAACGGCATACCCTGAAAACCATCACATTAACCACAGTCACTTTTTGAAAAAAATGTTTGCTGGACATCTAAAAGAACGAAAATAACTCTGTCCCACTATTAAGTGACTGCACTGTGTTATTACTAAAAATTTATATTGGGTACATGCTCAGAGTGAAACAAATGAGGGAGTACACAATGAAGCACACTGTACTTGTGCCACGCCTCGCTCGCTATTAAGTGACAAAGGAGACTTGGCTCTTGGGTTCATGTGAGTGGAACTTCCCATGACTGTGTATCACTGGCAACAGTGTGTGCTGTGTTTGAGTTCAGCATGTTTTAAAGAGCCAGTCCTGTGAAACCTGCTAATTCCTCCATTGAATTTAAGTCTGCTTCTATTTAGTTTGCTGGTACTGAAAACTGATATGTTACATGGACATGGGCCTTCCATTTTTCCATGTCAATATCTAATTCCAGTCAGTCAGTGTCAGTATACACCTGAAGAAATACAGTTTTTTTCACAATCATTTTGAAAAGTATGTGCAGGTCTCTTGGCTCCTCCCAAGTTCTGATACAGACTCTGGATATTGTTTTCCAAGTGCAGTGAGTGCAGTCTTTTAGAGATGACAATAGGATAACATGATACATCACTGAGTGTCCCAACAGTGTCTCTCCACTCATTTAGTTGTACCATGCCTCTCCCGTAGCACCTCCCAACTCGTAAAATTTCAACCCACTCAAAATTAATCATCTGGTCTAAATCATGCCAGTAGTGCTGAATTGGCGTATGAAGTGAACCGAGGCCAAAGGCCGCAGATATGCAACTCCAGCCGTCTACATAGAAATCTTATTTGACGTCTGATTTTGGCTGATTTCAGACGGCGCTGGATTATCACTCTGGGTTTTTGGAAGCAGCTGATGGCTCCATCTGGGGTGTGTTTAAAATCTGAGCTGAAACAGGAGAAGTGCTGGACACCGGCCAGCTGTTGCACTCTGACACCACTCGGCCCATAGCACCACCTCCCAACCATACACACCTCTGATCATAAAGACTGCTGGGAGACGCTCACACACACACACACACTTATATCTTCTCCATTTGTTTTGGCCTTGAAGGAAGCAGTCAGTATCATTAATACCCCGATGGAGGAGTATAGATCCTCTGTGTTGACATTCCTCCTAAGTTCCTCTGCCCAAGATGAGATGAGTCACACTGCCAGTTGCGTATTGTCAAATGGTTTACTGGGAGTCAGGCAAAGGTCAGGGTCTATTTTGGGCCTTATGCATAATGTTGGGTCTCTTTCCTCTTGAACATGGCGCACATATGCGTACATATGCGCCCGCTGAATGTCACACTGGCTTTCCACATGATAAACAACACCGATGTTTATCTATGTGCTACATTACATCCTCCCAGCTGTCCTGTCTTACTGTACCATGCTGTTTTTAAAATGTAGGATATTGTTCATTTTACCACACAATGGCATCCTGTGTCTAGCAAGTGTGTCAAATCAATAATGTCCGACCATTCCTGTAAAATGGCCAATAGTAATATTAAAAAGTAACAGTTTATTAGACTTTTGACTGTAGGACTGCAACTAATAAGGAGTTGTATTGCATATTAATCTGCCAGTTTTATTTTCTTTATTCCCAGATAATCGTTTGCTCTAAAACAAAAAGTCAAATGGTGACAAATGCCCATTTAGAAGTTGAAGTTAATGTATTTAAATGGCTTGTTTTATCGAACCAGTTTTTCAGAACACAAAAAATTTGTTTACTGTTGAAGATTATCTGAAAGAAAATGTCTCATTTTCAAAACTGAAATCAGTGAATTCCCACTACTTTTTGATTAGAAAAACACTAAAATGTTTCAGTGATCAGCAAAATGGTGCTCGATTTATTCTCTGGTGATCAGTCTATGTCTTTTTTTGAATACACATATGAAGTTTTAACCAAATGTTACATATGCAGCATCAAGTGTTTAGGCCATAACTGCGCTTTATGGTTGTTGCGTGTCGGTTCCTCTCCTCCCTTTTTAATGTTCTGCATGCATCTATCATTTTTAGCTTCCGTATTTCCTCTTTACTTGGTGGTCGTTACTTCATCCAGTCACTGAGGTCAGGTCTGATGTTTCTCAGCTGTGTTGGAGCAGAGATCAGATTTAGCTCAGATGACATCATATGCAGAGTTTGGTAATCCCAGGAAAAGGACTTTGTGTGGTGTTGATGGCTCGCTACATCCACACAAGTCTATGGCGGCTACCACAGGTTAAAATACAGAACCCACCACCTAATCCGTGATGACATAATCATGTATTTGTACAAGCTTCAAGTGTTTTACTCTAAGAGGGATCCTTGAAATGGAATGTAACATTTCATCTCGCACCCATCCAGGCTGTTGTAGCTACAGGATTTGATCCTACCAGGGCAGTGTTTGCTGGCAGCGCTAATATAGACAAATCTGTGAGCTTTTTAGCTGTGAGCAGCAGCCAGAGTCAGTCCGTTTCTGCCATTTATGTGCCCATCTTGCCCATCGACCCTGAAAGCGTCGCCATACTTAAACTGAGAAACCAGCTTGTGATGATGGCTGTAGAAATGATGGTCTCTGATTAGCTGTAGTGGTTCTGGAAAACAAATCTGCATTTGAGGTTGTCTGTTTCAGGCACAAATGCGATTAGAGGATTAAAATGCCAGAAATGATAGTTCTGGTTATATTAAGGTTAGGTTTTCTAAATCTAATGTTGATTTTAGTAGTAAAGGAAGTTGAATGTCAAAATGTAATTATTTTTTTTAAAATTTAAATGAGATGGATAGATACTGATCAACAAGGGAACCAAAATGACGCAGGAACATAAGATAACAAACATTCATCTCTTGGTTACAAAACCACATATCAGTATGCATGACAAAAAAAAACATTTTTCAGACTCTCAGAATGATTTCTGAATGTATTTTATGTTCTTTTAAAATGTTTAACAATATCAATAAAAAACTGAATAAACTTGAGAAATTGTTTCTCTCCACCAGTACACATCATTGGGTTATCATGAAGCTTGAGTGCAAGATTTCCCAATCAAAACCACATCTTGTTGCTGTTCTCATGCAAAAGACAGTTTGTTTGCAGATGCATCGAACAGCTGAGGTGGAGAGGTTGCTGTAGCAGCAGGTCAGACAGAGAAGAGCCCTTCTGTCCTGCAGGTCAGCTGCCCTGGACACAGGCCAGCACACTTGGCAAAAAGCTGTTGTCGGCATGACACCTTTGATGTAAAATAAACTTCCACTCTAGTCAAGTATTACCAACAAGATGTAGTTAAAAGTCAGCTTTTGCATTTATTTTGCCGTGCAAATGATGCAGATTTTATATGATACAAATGCCAAAGAGGCTGTGGTGACAGTTGTAGCGGAGTTTTTGAATATATGCTTAAATATACCACCAGTTACACGTTCCCTTTTACAAAATTGTATCTGTAGAAGCAGTTCTGTTGTAGCAGCAAAAGCCCATCAGGACAGGGAGCAGGTAAAAAATGATATGGACATGAGTTTTTAAAGACCCTAGTCATATGCAGAAAATGTTACATCAGACATTTGCTGCATGGCCCTGGTCGTTTACACAGCCATAGCTCAGCCCATCTGCTGCGAATGGAGATGACTCTTAAGTACGTAAAGCTGCCATAAGCCTCCGTTTCCTATTGTAAGCTGTTTTAAAGGGTCCTGTGGTTTGGTGCCATCTGTTTTGACTCATTATTTATATATTTTATATTTTCTTTCCCTCTCCTCCCTGGCACGGCCTCGCTTAGGAGACGTGCTCGTCGTCCGTGTTCGTGTGGGAGGCAGTGACGCTACGACAGTTTCCCACTCCGCCTCCCAGACCAGTCACATGTCGTCCTCCACTCCCTTGTATTGCCTCCCATCTTCCACTCTCAATTTCTAGCCCCTGGTATGCACGGTGACTTCTTACCTCTCTGGCACTCCTCCTCCTGATGGCGTCATGTTGGGGCAGGATAATGCAACTATTCAAGTGGAGAAAAACATACACTATGTAGTCACATCAATCGTTTTGATTCCACATTTGTTCAAGTTTATATCAGCTTTTGTACTTTCTTATTTAACTTGCATTTGGCTGCTGTTTTCTCCCATTAAATTCCACAGTTCCTGCAGTATTATGTTTTGTTCTCTCTATTATCAGTCATTGATCCACTTCTTCTTCTTTTAAGTGTTCAAAGTGACTGCTCGACAAAATACTTATTAAACTTTTTTGGCAATGTAACTGAACCTCGCTGACACGTTTAACAAGTTCCCAAGCTGCTTCTCAGTAAAGGCTAACCACCATAATTACTGTGAAGTTTTCAGATAGTGGATTAGCAGTATGTGAACGGAAAATACAGTGAGAATAACAGGAAAAAGTGTGTTGTGACACTGGAGATGCTTTAACTCTGCGGCTCATGCTGTCAGAATATATGTAAATATGTCAGCATGGCAATTTGAAGAGCAGGACGTAGAACATTTGAATAAATGCATATCTCTGGGGGGTTATCACAAAGTAAAGCAGTTCATTTTTACCACCTCTGCGAAATCACCTTTTGATCAAACCTTGATGTGAAACCACAGAATACACTAGCCAGGACTGCAAAGGATCATCCTAAAAGAATGGAAAGTCCCATGTTGTGTTGATCGTGCCTCCTGCTTTGTGTGTGCACTCCTGTGTGCTTGCAGGGCACCAGAAGAGAAAATGCTCATGATTTGATAAAGGCCTAATGGAGTGAATGTGGGAGCTTAACAGCTTTCAGCTTTCAGTTTATATAATTTAAAATACAAGTGCTTTGGAATTAGATGCGCATTGGAAACAACTTTTTAGATTAAATCTCACTCCAAGAACCTCTTGAGGACTTGTTAGGCTAGATACATTCTATCTTTCAAAACTAATTACCCTAAAACTAAATGCAAACATCACCAACAAGGGTTGTAAATGAGCCTTTTTCTCCACCTGCACTGTGGCTGTCGGATGACAACAGACACTTTCTTGTTTTAGGCAGCAGTGTGTAAATGCATGAAAAAAATAATAACAAATACAGTACTTTACAATATACATGCATGATTATTGAAAACAGGCTATTTTATTTCTAAGGTAAATATTTAAACTCAGGAAAAAAACCCTTTTCTATCTAGGTTGGTGTGTTGATGGTGGCTGTAGCCTCTGGGGCTGATTTCCCCTGTACTCATAGATTGCATATAGTCTATAAAATCTTTATATGCAGTCTATGGCTGTAGTGCTGTTTCTTTAAGTACACACCGACGTGTATTCATGCACCGTGTCCGCACAGCAAGCACAGCAACTATTGCTTTACATCGGATGCTCTCCGTTTACAGTGATCAGCTGATGTCTTGAGGTTATACCAAAGATGTGTTAGTAGCCCGCTTGTTATCGTCCGATGTTTGTACCTTCTTTCATCATTTCATGAATCAGTCATTCCTCATCCATGTTGCAGCTCTCTCAAAGAGAGCAACAGGAATCGATAGAAACAGGATGTCTGACAAAAGTTCAGCATCAAACGGTGCAGGGAGTTTATATTATTTAACTACATTATTGTTTTTAGCTGTTCTAAAAAATAAAACACAGAGTTTTTCCTCTCCCTCTTAATCTTTTCTTGTTTAATGTGCTGCTCAAAGGCAGCTACCAGCAACATTTAAGGTGGAATATTTTCTTGTACGTTACTCCGTGAGAGAGTCGTGAAACACACTTTTAACGTCATTATGACAGCCTTGACCAGCCGTCTCCTTGTTAAAGTGTCTGAAAGAGTGAAACAAGCACACTCACGGTTCAGTCTGTGAATTTTCTTTTATTCAGTGAAGTCTCACAAATCGCTCTGTTACATCAGCATTATTTGTTTGAATTCGCTATTTTTCTTCACCTATCATCGTGGCTGTTAGGTTCAGTGAATACATCTGCAACTACACAAACTCACCCACATGTGGCAGGTGGAGGGTGCTAATTTCCAACCCTGTCACCAACATTTACATATTACTGACTTGTGATTGAGCTAAATCTTATGTACATTTTTGTGTTGGCTGTTTCAAAATACTGTCACACCAGAGCTCATTTGATCTATTTGACAAACAGTATAATGTACATATGTGGACTCTTGGCGAGTGAGTGAAAAAGGGGGGCTACATGCTGCTATTGTGCACAAGGACTTTAGCACAGGCTGTGGTGCAGCTAGTGAAGATTAAGGAAAGGAATTAAGTTGGGTGTGTGTTTGTTCTGTCCTCTTCACGTTTGTCTATAATGCCCTTGTCATCATGAGAGTGGGGTTAATCAGATTACATTTTAGTTTGTAAAGCTGGTGTTAGAGCGATATAATGAACAATATGTCCCAGTAGGTTGATTATCAGCCATGTCATCACAAAAGCCTGCTGTTCACCAGCTGGAACCGCTTTTTATCCCCTCACATGCCACAAGTCTGACCTGAGACTTAATTTAAGTTCTATTAGGCATTAAAAGAAGGACAACCCTGTGCTGTAGGTATTTAAGTTGATAGAGGCCCTGGAAATCATCTTGATGTGTAAACGAGGTTGCCACTCACGAGCTGCGATCTTCCCCCGGTGTAAAGCTCAACACAGTCGTTGATATTTTTTTTTACCATTTTTTTTTTTACAGTGTGTGAAAATCATACTTAATAATTTACTAAATTAGTTTCAGATGAGGCTTAACCTGTTGTTGTCTCTGTTCAGAATCAATTACCCTGCAGGTTTAACTGAACCAAACAACCAGCTTGTCAGTGTGGACAAAGAATATTGACATTGCACTTTAAATGATTTGTGAGCTACGTAATGTTTAAACTTTCTTTTTGTTTTTTCTTCTCTTTCAGGAACCTATAAAGTCCAGGGCGCCACAGCTCCATTTGGAGTATAGATTTTACAAACAGTTGGGAAATTCAGGTAAGAAACACAATCTGTAGGTTGTCAGTCTCAGATAGGTCAATAGTTCAAGGTGAAAAGGCTTTTTTACACGAGACTGGGCTACACTAGAAGAGAAGAGACATGAACACTGTTTACATGTGAAAATGACTTCCACTCAAACATTTTCAGATTTCTTTTGTTGTTTGTGAATTGATTTAGTTAAATTGACTGATTTTAGATGTAATGCAGCCTTTGGAGATGACAGGGCTGTCTGCAGAAGTCTCATCTGGTCTCAGGAGTGCTCAGTACTGCACTTTGTAATCAGGAATAATGGCTGCCTTTAATGAGAACAAATGGTTTAGAGACAGAGGAGGGCAAAGATTTAATCCCTAAAAATGTCAACACTCTGATGTGGAGTAGGCTAAATATGCTGGTTTTACATGGGCGAGTGGACTTTTTTTCCTAATAATAATAAAAACCCTTTTTATGCTATACCCCAAATATTTAGTTTCTTTACACCAGGGATTAGGTACTGTACATCAAACCTGGTCATGTCTTTCTATTCTTAAATAAATAAAGCTGAATGTTTAATAGAACTTATGTCAGGTCTATAATTAAGTTGTTGTGCAGCTGTTGTTCGATCAGGTTTTCATATTGTATTGGTAATGATTTACCTTCCTCTGTACTTGTCCAATTAGCACAGATTGTCCCAAAGGAGTGTGCATGGGAGGAGACAAAAATGGAGAAAAATTATGCATTTTCAAATGTATCTGCATTGGTGTGGACATGAAACATTAGGGGAACAGATGCATGAACACAACTTCAACAGCTCACATCCCGCTTGAGGCTAAATTTGTGTAATGAACAATATGTGTGTGTTTGTTTATCTTTCCACACCTGTGTGAGCCAATAGGCACTATGAACGCCTGCTTCCTCTTCTCTAATCCCACCTCTACACAACCCAGAGTCCTTCCTCCCGCAGCACTGCCCTCAACATGTTAATGTGCTATGATGCATAGCTGTGGCTCCGGGGCAGCAGCTCTTTGATCTGGTCTGGCTGGCCAGCTAGTTACAGAGGAGAGAGAGCGAAGATAAAGTCAGATGGTTGGGAGGGACCGGGGCTTGATTTGTTTCACAGCACTGCCTGGTTGGCTGTTTTTTTTTTTCTTTTTCTAAAGGCTCACCTGTCGTGTTTTTCTGAAGCATGTTTTGACTTGGGTGGCCCACAACACTCAGTGCTCAGTCTTTAATTCAAAAACCATATGCAAGCAAGTCACCTCCACTAAGTCGAACAAGCAAGAGCCTTTAGCAAGAGCAAAAGGTACGGATGAGGGGTCTGTGCCGTCTCGCACTCCTGCGCTGCAGCCACCCACACCTGCATGTCCCATCTGTTCTTTTTTTCCTGTCCCTTCTACAAGACAAAGTCCTTTTTATAACTGTGTGAATGCAAGTCCTGGTTGACATTTTATTACATAATTTAGTTTAAAGCAGGTACTATTAAAGGCTAACTACAGCCTCAAATTCTGGTAGAGAAGCAGAGAGTCTCCAAGTTGGTACCTGTGTGTTGTGGGGCTGTACCATGAGAGGCTCTGCGGTGTCTGCTTGTGGGGCACTGTTAGTCGGCCCTTAATATCTTTTTAAGCTCTGAGTGTAACACAGTTATCGTTTGGCCCATGTGCTGTGTTTACTGCCGCTGCAGGGGAATAAAGACTGCTTATCATGCTTGCTAATGTTAACCAGCAGCTACGTGTGAGACGCACAAACTACGGTTAGCCAATGTTGTGCTTTTTTTATTTGGTGCAGCAATTGCTAACAGAGCCGCAGGGATGGGGTCGGCATACGTCATAGATCTGAGTGTTTCATTCATAATTTATGATATCTTTGTGGTGAAGTTCCTCATCGTGATCCGTATAAGAGGCCAGGTTTGTTTTTGGGCCGTCAGTGGGACAGTGGTGACCTAGATAGTGTTCTCTGTGAAGCAACACAGATTAGAAAACTCACATGTTGCATATTTATGTGGGACTCCTTTTATATTTGTCTTTCTAAGACTGTTGCACTCCTGTTATAGTTATCCACCCGTGTGTGTGTTTGTCTGAGTGTAAGTCTAATTTAGTGACACGTGCCAGCTTTCTGGCTCCTTGTGGCAGAGCAAAAGCCCTCCACTGTTGATAAGGAGGTGGGGCATCAGGGCAGTCCTTGACTATTTATAGATGGCCCTCGACAGGCAGTTGGGCCTTTATGGTGCGTCTGCTTGGATAGCTTCCCGAGCCACCGGATCCTCTGCCTCCCTGATTGCAGGGAAACTCTCTAGCATGCTTTGCTAACAGGGTGTGGCCTATTTTTTTATGGCTGTTCCTTTTTTTTTAATCTGTTGCTCTGATCTGTGAGCATCTTATGCAATGCATGCCCACACATACATAAATTCAACAGCTGCTGTAATTGTCATCATCTGTATCATTTCCCCTATTATGACTCTTCTAGTCCAGGCTTGTCTCTCTATCTCTCGTCATCTCTTTCTCTTTGTCTCTCTCTTGCTCCTTTTTAACACAATCAAAAAATGTCCTGAGTCAACAGGTGGAATGATGAGTCACATAATGTCGTCAGAGTGTGACTAGTAGACAATAAGTGGAAATCAAGTACACAGTGGATGGTGAATATTAAATTCCCCCACCCCATTATGTTTCAGCTTGCCACCACTCATGACAATATGAACCGGAGTCAGAATATGAGGTCACCAAAATAAAGGACAAAAACGAAGATCATTCGTTTCAATGTGGATTCATAATATAGTTATCCTGTGTTAAGGTTAGACCATGTCCACTGGCTGAGCCTGTGACAGAGGCACTTTGAGTAGTTTAACAATTATCTAAAAACCTTAGTTGTACCACACAGCTGAACGAGTGCTTCTGTCCCCAACTGATGACTGGCTGCTGCATGATGACATGACAGGGAGGCTCACTTGACCGTCTAGCATGGGAGGAGTCAAGGCGATAGATTAAATCTACTTATGTTGTCAACTTGGCCAAATGGGCACATGTGACCCTGATAGACTTGCACAACCCAAGAGCCTCAAATATGTCACTGAGTGGACTGCTCAGCGCTTAACGCCCAGGAGGAGCTTATCTGCACACTGTTAATTCTCTCCTGTCCTGAACAGATCCCAGCTGTTGGGAATCCTGCCTCACAGCAATGGACAATAGCCCTACAATAGGCCATGGATATTACATATAAAGCAGTTTCCTCTTGTGTATTATTCAGTGATGGGTGTCGGTATGCCTGTGAATATTCATGAGTCTCGTCAAGGCTTGTGATCCACGATATGTCGTGTCAGTGACACAGGATCTGTTGATCGTATCATTTCATGCAAGTCATGGTTGCTTATCCATGCCATGCACGTAATTATGCAGAAAGAATTCAGTTTATGTGCTTACTGTCATTGAAGGATTATCTTCAGACTGATAAGATTATTTGAACAACTCAGCTGAGGTGTTTAGAAGCTGCAGCAGAGAGAAAGAACAAATGAGAGAAAAGATATCAAGACGCAGTTCATAAAATTATCATAATAACATATGAGAAGCACACTGTAAACTGTCAGGTTAAGATGATACCTTCTTTTAAATTGTTTAATTTTGCCGTGACATTATTGTTTCACTCCAGTACTTTATAAACGAGGGCTTGGCCAAAGTCTGTGTTAGTGGGGCTGAATGATTTCAGCATCTATGTTTAAATGTATGCATGTCAGAAAACAAATTAGGCCAGCTGATGAGCATTATGTTAACCATAATCACAGTGATGAATTGTGAATTGTCTCTGAAGACTCATTTTAAGGACAAGTGTAGTTTATTTGATGAAAACATTCATTTAGCAAAGTACTTTTTTTCTACATGATGAATGAGGAGTACATGCAATAACTGCCCCAGTTTTTTCTTAAATCAGCCAAATTATTGCTTGACTGAACTCTTGTGGAGTTACTTAGGCTAAAAGCTGCAAATATCTGGTACAATGAATTATTAACTTAATAAACAAGTATTGCTGATGTATTTTTTATCTCCACACTCGTGTTCAGCCCACTGGTGTCTGTGGGATGTTGTGCTTGCGATGTAGGTTGCATTTGTAGCTCCAGGCTTAGTTTGTGCAAGTCCAAGTGCTGATCACATTTCAGCCTTGTGAGAAGATCTCCAGAGCGCTGCGCCTAATGGAGGTCACTGCTCCTCCTCCTCTTCTTTTCTCAGTGCACTTCCACTCCATAATCTCAATCTTTAATACGCATTGCCAGTCTCCTCCTCTCAGGCTGTCTCCTCTCCAGCCCTCTCCTCTCTGGCCCTTAACTCTGACATTTCATTGTAGGGCAACATTGTCTTCAGCTGCTGCGATGCAGCCTTCCCTCTCACTGTGTCGCCTGAGAGGGCCTGCCCGCTGAGGCAATGGGTTGCATTGTCTCAAATTGTCAGGACAGTGGGGGTCAGAGCATCACTGACGTTGGATGTAGTTTGCGATGTGACTTTATGTAATAGTTTAAATTGCAGACATTTATCATCACAGAAATGATGGTTTACTCGTTTGTGTGTTGCTGTACTGCTGAAGATCAAAATATTGCTGGACAGTCATGCTCACTTCTCCCAGCTGCAGATAAATCTGCATAGCAGGGTAATTTCACTGTTTGTTTTGTTGTTTAAGGTCAAGTTAGCATCAGCCATAAATACATGCATTTCACACGGTCTCTCCCCCTAAAAATGTGTGCTGGGATTTTTCCATCAGCACAGCTGCTGTAAGCACCGATCTTCACTCACTTCCACCAACAGCAGAAGATTATAATACCCAGTGTGCTCTCCTCTTGTGATGACTGTGCTTTGAATGCCCTCTAGATTTGGGCCAAGCTTTGATGAGTCAGCCTCCCAGTGATCTCTTGCCACAGCCTCATCTGTCATGAGCATCATTACCAGGAAAATCCTAGAGACTAGAAACCAAAGGGCAGACAGGTGTGTGCGTGTGTGAGTACGCGTTTGTTTGTGCGTGCTTGTGTGTGTGTGTATCCACGTATATGTTTTGACGAGGTGAATCCAGCCAAGACCTAGAAGTCACAACTCTCCTATCTCCATCACATTCATTTAGTTTTATTATGGACAAATACAGTACAATTATAGTTTTTCATTCTCTCACTCTCTGTTCCATTTTTTAAATCTGTATCTTAATCTCTGACTCTCTTTATCTGTCTGTGTCACTGTCTTTCTCTCCCAGCACACAAACACCACATCAGCTGTTGTAGCATGGTTAGTGAGCTTTCCAGGAAATGGCTGGCCTGTAGCTGCAGGAGCGTTCAGGGTTCAGTCACCAAGCGGGGTGGCTGCTTAGTGACTGAATCCACCAGTTTCTGAGTAACCTGGTAGCGAGGACTTTAAACCTTTTTTTAGATTGAGGGAGACATGTTTCTGGCAGTGGATCAGAGTTTGGCAAAAATGTCAGAAATTAGTCTGTTTTTGTCACTACTTATCTTTTTTTCCCGCAGTGAGCTGTTGTGTGTTATTCAAGAGTGTTTGTGATATGAGGCTGGTTCCTCACAGGCCTCTCAGCAGTTCATTCATTTTGTCGTGACAAAGCTGTTAAGCCTGTAGCCAACAGACATTAGGAAACAGCAGCTTTAGGTCACCGCGAGCCTGCTTTTTTTTTTTTTGCTTTTTAGTATCAAATGGGCTACTAAGTTACAAAAACAAATAGGAATTTATCCAGGTGGTTTTATGATGGTCTGTGAAATTAGAAATCCTTTACTATTACTCCGAAAATGTGTCCTCTCGTTCTATCCAAAGACCATACTGTTGTTTTCCCACTGTCAAAACAATGACATGCATGAAGTTGGTAGATACAGCCAGTTTGAGCTGTCCACATTCTTCAAAAGTCAGACACATTACCACAAAATGGGTGTGGTGGTTTCTAGTAGCAAAGGCTATTTACAGTTGCTGTCAGTGTGCTGCACACACTGGTATTTTTTTTAGACACCTTTCCCTTTAATCCTACTGTGGAGTTGAAGAAACTGGAAGCCACGCCTGTTTCTGACAAACCTGTTGAGGAAAGTAAACTAGCGTAGTCAGTCTGTAAAGAGTCTCCTCCCATGCTTTCTTATGAACGAATCAGGGTGACGAAGCAGTCCACTTCAATTGTTACACTGGTATTGCACTATGGGGCAACAGCTTGAGGTTTTACATTGATTACAAAATAGAATTACCATTGAAATAATATATGACACAGCGATGACTATGAGTAACATGAGTTTAGGCAACAGAAAAACAGAAATGGTGCGCTGACCACATCTCTACATCACAAAATTATGACTGTTTTACTAAAATCCACTAACTTTGTCTATTTGTGTGTTTGCAGAGGGAATCCCTCAGGTGTACTACTTTGGTCCTTGCGGGAAATACAATGCCATGGTGCTGGAGCTGCTCGGTCCCAGTCTAGAGGACCTGTTTGACCTCTGCGACCGCACCTTCTCCCTCAAGACCGTCCTCATGATAGCCATACAGCTGGTAAGGCCTGCATGAGGGGAACAGTGGATGTATGCTTAGATGAGCTATGTTTTGTCATTTCAAACTCTACATAAAATATACTGCAGCTTTAAATACACACAAAAAAGAAATCTATAAAAAAAGAAAGAAATACACTCAGGTGATGAGCCAAAGCAATGTAGTAATGTAATCAAAATGTAGTACTCTTGTCATCAGAATACTGCCCAGAGGGTTGAGTGATTAAAACTTCAAATACTTATCTCGGTCCTTTCACTGTGCTTCCAGATAACGCGGATGGAGTACGTCCACACCAAGAGTCTGATATACAGAGATGTGAAGCCAGAAAACTTCCTGGTTGGGCGGCCGGGAAGCAAGAGGCAGCACACCATCCACATCATCGACTTTGGTCTGGCCAAAGAGTACATAGACCCTGAGACCAAAAAACACATCCCCTACCGGGAGCACAAGAGTTTGACTGGGACGGCTCGCTACATGAGCATTAACACACACTTGGGAAAAGGTAAGATTGTCTCAGGCTCCGGGGGGAGGGGGTGGTCTGTTTAACCCTTTAAGTGCATATTCAGTTTTATGGAGATGTTCTAACTAGTGCTGCATACAAACACAACACCAACATGTACTATGCATTGTAAACAAGCACCATTTAAAGCTGACTTACACAGTCATTTATCTAACCACTGCAAATAAATTTTTTTTGTTCTTTAGATTATACTGAGTGTCAGTGTAGGCTTGTTTTTTGTCTCTTAAACAGTTGAGATTTCTCTGACGCTTCATTTCTTAGCTGTTTTGAATTTTTCACTTTATCAATCCTGCTTTTTTTCCTCTGTGGCAGAAGTGACTGTGCCACAGAGAGTCAAGTGTCTGCACATTTAAGTCCAGCCAATCACCTCAGGAGGCGATTTCACTGATTAGTTCTTCCCCTCTTCTTGGTGGAGTGCTAATCACTGGACTGGTTGGGTGGAATGAAAATCTGCAGACTTTCAGCTTTCCACGGTGTAGGATTTTTTAATGGGATAATTGTACAATTGTGCTGCCGCCTGCTGACCTTGGTAGCTGGTTATGAAATTGATTTGATTTTAACAGGGATCTAATAGTGTTGTTCTGTCTATTCCAGAGCAAAGCAGAAGGGATGATTTGGAAGCGCTTGGTCACATGTTCATGTACTTCCTCCGAGGTAGCCTCCCCTGGCAGGGCCTAAAGGTACTGTAACGTACTGTTTGATCATCTAAATGTTGGCTTGTAGCGATTTACATCAGACCTCTGTAATCCTCTTAATGCCTACCATAGATGTACTCCTGCACTCCTCAGTACAGTATCTCTTTCATATCTATCAACCACATGACCTTAGGGACTGACAGCCTGGTGTTTACAACAGCATGCTCCCACACGGGTGACATTTCAAGGTCTCCCTGCTGATGTATATGTGTTGAAACTACTGAGAGCTTTAAATGAGCTTGATCTAAACTTTATCTCACATGTGGAGATGATGCATAGTGATGAGGTGGTCGCATATAAATGACAGGGTGGAAGTGACGTGACGCAAACTAGTGTTCCCAGCAAATCTGTTATGTTTTTTAACATCAGTTCCTCTTTGTATTCTGTGGTTGTGTGTTACTACATAAACTGTTACATGCAAAAACAACAAGAAAATAAAAATCCCCCTTCACACTTGTTTCGCATTTCAATACATTTCTGAGAAAGAGCTTAAAGCACTGAGAAACACAGGCAGGTGTCTGGAGGGCAGCTTCTGACTGCACAGAGCTGCTGGGCCAATATCAAAGGTGTGCATAGAATAGACTCGAAGACAAGACGCCTCATTTGAACATTTGCTATGTGGGAGGAAGCTTGTGGTAGATGAATGTGAGGGATGTATGAATGTGGGGGATGTCAGGCAGCTCAGGCCAAAACAAGTTCCCACCAGCATGCAAAATGACAGTCAGCAGCAAAATACAATACACGTGACCAGATAAGGAACTCGCGAGGGATTGTAGTCACGTCTTTATGGAGTAAAACATCATACAACCTTGTGGGGCAATTCTTGGTAGAGAATTATAACCTGAACACTGTTGAATGAATCCTGGTTGACTAAATGTTGCCTAAACAGTAGCAGGCAATGTAACGTCATGCCTATGCCTTGAAAATGTACTATCTTGGATGCATTCAGCGGCTATAAAGGAGGTGGTGTGTTAATGTCTATAGATGAACACTGTGATGTCAGAGCTCACCATTATATTGTATTAGACAAGAATTATACATTTGTGGGCATCGTGCATCCTGGGATGGTTGGGTAAACATTCAGGCAACATGATGGACAAGAAGTCACCACACAGTCCGCTGATATATAAACACTGTTGCTATTGTTGTGACAGGTACTTTTGTTTACACAGTCAGCTTTACACAGAGTAATGCTAAAAGTCCCCTTTTGAGTTACAGCCCTAGCTTGTGGCAAAAGTGGTCTATGATTGGGTTTCCATTTGTCTGGGGACAAGCTCTCAGTACACGTATCTGTGGAGGGACAGAAGAACTCACAATGACTAGCCAGAGGATTTGCATGTCTGCGACTCAATTGCCCGATATATAACACATTTGAATATTAAACCTTATCTACTCTGCATACAGCTATGTATTTGTATGATATGTGTTTTTCTTGTCTCCCTTAAGGCGGACACTTTAAAGGAGAGGTATCAGAAAATTGGGGACACCAAACGGGCGACACCCATTGAAGTGCTTTGTGAAAGCTTCCCTGGTCAGTAGAATCAACTAGTTTCCTTTTATCCTTTTTTTTTTTTTTTTTTAAACAATCCATTTTTAACTCATTCCTCATTCAACCAGATTTCTAATTTAATGACCTGTGTTTTTGCTACAGAAGAGATGGCCACCTACCTGCGCTATGTGAGAAGGCTGGACTTCTTTGAGAAGCCTGATTATGACTATTTGAGGAAGCTCTTCACCGATCTGTTCGACAGGAACGGCTATGTCTTTGACTATGAATATGATTGGGTCGGCAAATCACTTGTGAGTGCCTCTTACTGATTCCACTCATCCTCCCCCTCTTTTTGCTCTGAAATCCTTTGATTGGACCAGTGAGTCTCACAGCTGCAGTTAATAATTTGTCCCTAGATCATAACAGATCCTTTTTGCAGATCCTTTTATGAAAAATAACTCTCATTGTGAGAGCTAATTATTTTTACATTTTGCTAAATGTAACACCGCAAACAATTTTGATGCAGAAAAATGTCCCCTGTGGCTTTTGTAGTGATATTTATTATATCGTTAGAATATTGTTTCTCATGTATTGATGTTAGCAATGATGATAGCAATATCACAAGTTCTTAAAGTGACAGCTTCGCAAAGCTTGGTTTGTACAGCCAACAGTCTAAACATCAAAATGATTAGAATATAAATTTAAATGATCAAAATAATAAATAATAAGGTAAAGCAGCTAATCTTCACATTTAAGAAGCTGGAGCCCAAAAATATTTTTCCATGACTTATGACTATTAGAATAGTCTATTAATATTCTGTCACTAAACAAATTCATATATCAACTAATCATTTTCGTTGCTCTTATATGTGTATAAATATATATAGAGCATGCTTTTGCATAGTGTAACTTATAATAAAACATAACTTATTAGTCTTTGTATGTTTTTATGCAAAAATCTCTGTGCAAAAAATGCAAAAAACTAAAGAAGTCAAAATGTGATTAAAATGAAGACAAAAGTCTTTTTGACACAGTTTGTTTCCTCGTTTCTCCTGCAGCCCACACCGATAGGCCCCATCCCTAGTGACACGCCACTGCAGCCCAGCAGCAGAGACAAAGCACAACAGCAGACCAAAAACCAGGTGAGGTTATGAGCATTAAAACACAACAAACGCCACACCCCCCCACCAACACACCGACCAGCGAACCGACTCAACTTCCTCTGCCGGGCTGCTCTTCTTCTTGCAGTTTGGCTCCACGTCAGCCTCATTTCTGTTCCCGAATACAGCCCGACTGCTCGGCAGTCACCCCACAAAAGGGACTTTTACTAAAGTGATGGCTCACCTGTAAATGAAGCGACATGTACCATCATGAGGCAGGCTCTCTTGCTCCAGCTGTGAAACAAAGCACTTCAATTTATTCTTCACACCTTGCCACTCTAAGCTCCAGTCATTGCATGCATGAGTTGAAAATGCAAATTGCATTGTTCATACCAGTAATGACAAGCTATATGCTTAGTTTGTGACAAAGTGTGGACTTTTAAATACAATTCTTTTATTCCTTTTTATTGGCATGCTATCCGAGCCTTGTTTTTGATTCAGTAGAGAGATAACAATTCAAGAGTTTTAGTAGAAAACAACCATATAATCCCTCTGATAGACACAAATCGTGGTACTGACTGTACTTGATGAGTCTGACTCATTGTTTCCAGTAAAGCCGTACAGAGGGAGTGCATTAGATTTTATGATAGACTTATTACAGTGGACTCTAGCCTCGTTTTACTGCTCTGCATTTAACGTGATTGGCTTGATAATGACTTGCCGAAGTAAAGCAGGGCAACACTTCCAGTACCACGTCCAGTGCCAGTGACTGTAAAAACCTGCTTTGAACAGTAAGCTGCTAACAAAAGAAAATTCCTGTGACCTGTCTCTTTTGTGGAAGGTTATATTTATTGGTGGGAAGAGGAAAAAGTACATTTTTAGATCCACAAATGAAAGTGCAGTGTTTGAAATAAAAAAAAATCCAATAATGTTCTGTTAGCAAAATGCACAGTAGGATTATTTTCTGTTGTCTTGAATATTTAGTGCTAGCTGAGGTGATCAAGGCTGTTTTCTTTTACTCCTGCATGACTTTGTTAGTGTGTTGATCTGTGCTTCGCATAAATTTTTGCTTCCCTCTACTTCTCTATTAACATAGTTTGTCTTAACAAGCCTGCTTCTGCTTGAGAGATGTCTTCTATAATTTTTTGTTTTTGTTTCTATTGTTTTTTTTTCCATTCACCCTCCCCCACCTCCTTGTCCCTCTTCCACACCTCTACCCCTCACCCCCTCCCAACCACGTTGCCTCACCCTCACCCCTTCTCACACCTCACCCCACAACCTTCTTCTCCCCCCCTCCTCCTCACCGCATCACGACCACCTGCCTCAACCCTTTTTGCTCTTTGCGTCAAGTCGCCTGAGCCCAAAGGAAGTGAGTCTCAGCCCACTCCGGTGACCAATAAGGAGACTCTGGGGTCGCACCTCACAGCTGAGCGGCTGGGGGGCTCTGTTCAGGTACTGCTGCTGCTGCTACTGCTGCTCCGATGGCTAATGCATGAGGCCACATAGTTTTTGTGTGTGTATCTGACACCCCCCTCCCCCCCTTCCTCTCTCACTGGCTCCTCTCTGCCTGCCTGCCAGGTGCTCAGTCTCCACTCACTCTGAGTGTCTGCATCAGACTGTTTGAATCCCTGTGTGTCAGTCCTTTGCCTGCTCTATTTGCGCTCACTGCTTCGTTCGCCTCATCTGCTGTAGGCTGCCCACAGGAAGGGCCATGCAAAGCTGACATCAAGCAGCAGCTGTCATGCAAACCTCACAAAATAAAAGATTCATACAGCATCAGAAGGGCACTTAATAGGCCAAAAGCGACACAAAGGGTTTTTATGTTTTAGTTTTCTGATTGGTAAAAATATGGCAAAGCACTCAAAACTAAATTAAAATCAAAAATATTTATGTCAAAAGGCAAAATGTATGCAACTAGAAATCAGAGGCCTCTTTAGTAAACGTGGCACCAATACCCCATCTAGTGTTGGCTCATAGAATTACAGCTTTTAAAGGCTAGGGTTCACATTTTTTGGTCTCCTCTTAAAATAGTGTTCACATGCCCATATGTACATTGAATCAGGTTTTGTTTTGTCTCCATCATTCCTCCAGCTGAGTGGAGACAATACTTACAGTCCTCGATCTGTGCAAAAGAATATAACAAAGTTAAATTTGCGCTAATTTGAGGCTTGACTACTTGAGTTAGTTAAATGAAATCACAGACAGTTTCTGTGGCACGAAAAGGGAAGTTTTTCCTGGAGACACTCTAATTTTAACACGAAATACTGAACCATCATTGTGGCTTTCCTTGATCTTTGGATCATTTATTTACTCAGACTGAGGACTCTGGCTTTTGTTCCACATTTTCAAAAGAGGCAGTGTGTCCATATGAGCATCTGACTTCTGTTTTAAAACAGGTGAAAAGATGTGAAGCTATCCTTCTCAGGGGCTTTCCAGGTTACATGCTTATTTCTCCCCTTAGCCGAGGGGGCAGATAAATAAAGGTTACCAAGGTTACATAATGTTATGGGAATGTTCATCTGTACCATGCAGTCAGCGGCTTGAAGCATACGTGTGTGTGAGTAGTCTGGTGTCTTCTTGTACTCGTGCAGGTGATGAGCTCAACGAATGGTGAGCTGAACACTGATGATCCCACAGCCGGACACTCCAACGCTCCCATCACCGCTCCCACCGAGGTTGAAGTGGCCGACGAAACCAAGTACGAAACAAAACCATCAAAGACGGTGCTGTCAGCAGCAGGGTTGGGGTTCAAAGGCGTTTTAGTCCAGTGTTTGTTAAAAATAAAATCCGGACTCTTTTCTGTTCCTTACTGAATCTTTTAAGGTTTAACTGACTTTCTAGTAAACTTTTTTCATCCAGTATGTTCAAGTGTTTTAAAGTAACCAGGTCACACAGGTAATTGAATAACATGCACTGTAGTGAGCTGGTTACGATAAGGATGCGTAAACATGCAGCAGATTGATGATTAAACAGACTTCTCCCCTCTCCTCGCCTCATTTTGAAAGCATCACATACTTCTTTTAACTGTTGTAGTAATTGATGGCGATTGACAACGTTGCTTCCTGATTAGAAAACAATCCAGACTGTTTAGACTGTGAGTTTCTGTGGTAGACCTGATAGAATTCTTTTAAATATGTAAGAAATCTCCTTTTGTAGGCTTTTGTAATGCACATCTAATCTGCTACCTCAGTACCTCAATTACAGAAAGAAGTTTCTTATTCACATGACTTTAAAGTAATTTGGCCAGTCAAGGCGCTGAATTTTCCACATCGCTCTTTTCAAATAAAGAGTTTGAATCCGGATAATACCAACTGGAAATCAGATCAAAAATTGAACCAGCTTTTGAAACCCAACCCTAAGAAACAACGTGATCAGAGCTTTATTCATGACACATACACATGTATGTACACATCAGTATTTCATTCATATAGACGCACGTCTTTTTGTTTTTCCCTGAAGGTGCTGTTGTTTCTTCAAACGGAGAAAGAGGAAAGCCCTCCAGAGGCACAAGTGAAAGAAGAGAACGGAGAGAACTTGAAACATTGTGGTCACTGTCAAGTTTTAAATGGACGCAACTACACAGACCCCCCCCTCCTCTCTCCTGTCTCTCTCTTTTCAGCCTCCCCCTCATCTCTTTATCCCTCTCACCTTATTTCCCCTGTCACTCTGTACCTCTCTCCCGCTCTCTCTCTCTCTCTCTCTCTCTCACTCTCTCTCTTGTTCTCAGTGCTCCCCGGCCACTGGCGAGTTTAAGGAATGTTGCAGTCCTACTGACTCCACAACAGACTCTTGATTCCTTTTACTGACGAAAAATAAACGTACCTGCATTACTACGGGGGGCTTGAGAAAAAGATAAAAAGAAAAAAAAAAGCTGTAACAATGAAACTCGAATATGTGGCGTGAAAAAAGATACTGTTTGAAACAGTAGTTGTATTCTATTTTCCATAAAGAACGCATATTGTCAGCTGTTGATCAGGGGGAATCGTGAAAGAAATCTGCTCATTAGGAAATTGTTTTTTTTCTTTCTTTTCTTCCTTTGGTGTGTGTTTTGGGATCAAGGTAAAGAGGAAAAAGGTGAACTATGCTGATGTTAAATCTGAGAGACACAGGAAGCATTTCATCTATAAAACAGAATTTGGAGGATTTTTATGTTTTTTTTTTTCTTTCTTCTTTTTTTGTAATTGAATCCTCAGTTTTCGAATCCCTGCATTGAAAACTTATTTTTATGTTGTAGTGTTCTGGAGTTCAATTCTTTTCCTCACTCTGGCTTTTTTTTTTGTCTGTCAACGTGGACTTTGTAGCACAGTCACTGGCCTCAGGTACTGTGGAAGATCGAGAGAAACAGATATTAAGCTCTCTTATTATTATTATTGCACTTTTGGAAAAAAAAACAATTACAGTGGAAAACTTTAGGTTTGAAATTAACAATTAAGAAAACAATTTAATAAAGACTGATCTAGGAAGAGTCGTTCACAACGCTTATATCTGAGTTATGGCCGAAAATGTTGTCGATTTACATGGAAAAAAAGATATGTCTTTCAATTTTTATTTCTTACATCAAAATAATTTACCAGGAAATCATAGTTTGTGCCTTTCTAAGTAAAATGTTTAAAGCTCAAGTGAGTGTCCTGCAATGACATTTTATCCAATCTGTTCCAAATGCTCACTGGATTACTGTGTGTGTGTGTGTGTGTCTGAGCGTGTGTGTGTGTCTGAGCGATTTGTTGTTGTGTGAGCTTGCAGATGTGTATGTTTTTTTATAAGTGAATGTGTTTGACTGGTCACATTCCTCACTCACTTAAAGGCAGTATACGTCCCCCTCCCTTCATCCTCTGCTGACTGTCAGCACATCTGTACAGTGGTGTTTGTTGTGGAGGAAGATCTGGTGTGTGTGTGTGTGTGTTTTATGTGTGTGTCTGTGTGTGTTTTGTGTCTGTGTGTGTGTCTATGTCTGTGCATGTGAGATCTGACAGACAGCAACCCAAATCTTTTTGAACCATTGTTTCACATGGTCAGGAGGCTGCAGACAGACATGCAGTTCAGTGCAGTTTGTTTGTTTTTAAGACCCATCATGTCTGTGAAGTTAATGAGCTGCTGTTTCTGTCCTGGAAAAAAGAAACCTTCACAAAGTCAAAGTTTACTGGAAAAGGAAAAAAAAAATTGCTTCCCCCCCCTTTCCAAATTCCTTGCTGCTGCTAATAACTGTAACTTCATGTAGTTTAATGCTACAGTGCAACTAATGATTTTCACTTTTGATTAATCTGATGAATAATCATTTGTACCTCAAAATATCAGAAGAATACCCATTTTACCTTTCTGTATGTGTTTTGCTCCCTGGCCAAAATGAGACTGTGTTCAGGATCATTTAAAAATCCTTTCAGATGTTTACATCATCAGATACGTCTTATGCCCCCCAGTTTTCCATGTGGAGGAAGCACCAAGTTCAGGGGCTTGTGAGAGACCAATATCGAAGCAGTAGGAGCCCTGACCGTGTGGTGGGTCAAACTCCAGAAGGACTGGATACGTTTCCCATAATGCATCTGGATTAAACTCTTAAATCAGATCTTTCCTGTCTCCTTAATGCTCCCTCTGTTAAACCCTACATGCCCAGGCAGGGAAACCCTGATGACCTCACCATGACATCATCAGGGTTATTGAACTTAATATGTGGAAAAAAAATCAGCAGTGTCCCTTTAAAAACCCACAAGCCTCATTATTGCGACTCATTCAAGTTTTAAGTTTAGGTTTTATATTACATAAGACTGACCTGTATGTCAGAGCTGTACCTGAGTTATAACCATGACCACCACAACATGTGTGACATGAGACAGTAAAAAGTAAAAGTTTAAGTTGTTGAGTACTTGAAGTTTACAGAAGTCAATAATGCAAATGTAGATATCCAGACGAATGGGTTAACTTCCAGAACAGCTGAAATAATACAAATGCAACCGACAAAACACAAAAAATGCATCTGAAATCTGAAACACATCTTCAAGACATTTTCTTTCCTTTAATGAGGTCAGCTTTTGATATTTTAGCTCCTGGCGCCTCAAAGGAACTAATTGATTTCAAGCGATGATGGAGAGCTGAATGTGAGTTTGTGTTGGCTTGATCTGTGGGACTGGAGCTCTTCAATCACTACATGTGAAGAACAGGAGGAGGAACTGAATGTCTGTGGTAACAAACTTGTAACTCACGAGTTTTCAACACAGCTCAGGGGCCTCTGTGATGTGCTCTGTCTGCAGAGCTGTGTCACCTCAAACATCTCCAGAGGATGGCACAGGCAGCAGCAGGTCTCCGGGGTGTCCTCAGTGCCGCTGATTGCTCTGAAAAGCTTTTGTTGGCGCATTAAACTTCCTCTGAAAGCTAAAGCGGCTCAGCTGACCAGCGCGGGTACCCAGCTTGGTGTAATCCACCACACTGCGTTTATTATATACTTTATAATTGGGGAGACTTTTTTGAGGGGAGGATGCAAAGACCAAGGTTGAACTGTTTTTTTTTCTTTTTTTGCTATTAGTGTAATAATTTGCATTATGTATTTTTAATATGACAGTGACAGATCTTTCATTGTGAATAAAGGAAGTTTTATCACGGGAGTCACGTCGACCATGGAGCAGTTTGTGCCCGCAGCTCGCTCTCTGTCCGCGTGCCGGCGGGTGTGTTTCGCGGCGGGTCACTTCCTGAACGACCTGTGCGCGTCCATGTGGTTCACCTACCTGCTGCTCTACCTGCACGCCGTGCTCGGCCTGCGCAGCGCCTACGCAGGTGCGCTGCTGCTGATTGGTCAGGTGGCGGACGGAGTGTGCACGCCTCTGATTGGCTACGAATCCGACAGGACACCCGGCGTCTGCGGCCGCAGGAAAGCATGGCACCTGCTAGGTGAGTACAGAAAGATGAGCTACCTGTGTCCGAGTCCTGGAAACACGACGACAGACTCGTGATGAATGTGAGACAGCGGTGCAGGAAGTATTGATTACTTCAATAAAAGCAGGCACAGTGCAGTAAAACACTGCTGCATTTAATTAAAGTAAAAGTAGGTTATACGTTTTTGAGGTAAAAGCACTGTATGTATATATAATGCGTATTATGGTGTTATTATTATGAATGCATGAACGTTTAAGATGTGAGAGAGGAACTAACTTTTACTTTATCCACTGGTAAGATACTTTAGTCTATGATGATATAATCCAGTCATGTTTTATTTGTTAAGAATATAAGTGCCTATCAAATGAGTATAGTCTAGTACAGTCGAAAAATTAAAATTTCTCCCTCTGAAATTGTGGAGTACAAGTATAAAGTTGCCTGAAATGGAAACTGGGATAATATCTAAGACCACAAAATTGTACTAATAAGTATAAGTAAGTGTTTTTACTTGAGTACTCGAGTAAAAGCACGTATACAGGGTTACTTTCAATCACTGATGTTAAAGGGATATTATAGAAAATGATCCCTACATGAATGTTTTACTGTATCAGTATAAATGATAGTAAGTGGAAACTTTATACTGTAGTCTACTGAATAGTGCAAAACACAAAATTTAATAATATTATAGTGAGAGTATGGTAATCCCCTCGGTCCTCTCCAGGTAGTGTTTGTGTTGTGGTGTCCTTCCCCTTCATCTTCAACCCCTGCCTGGCCTGTAATGGCAGCACTCCTCAGTGGGCCCAGCTGGTTTACTTCACCCCCTTCATCATCATCTTCCAGTTTGGCTGGGCGGCCACTCAGATCTCACACCTGTCCCTCATCCCGGAGCTGGCGTCCTCGGAGAGCGACAAGGTGGAGCTCACCGCCTACAGGTGAGGTGGCTCATTGCCTCGTGTTAAAACAGACAGTGCTGTTTCCTCAGCTTTATTTCAGAGGAATGATGAACTCATGCTGGCTAACAGGGAGCAGTGACTTCCTGGAGTCTCTCTTGGTATCCTGGCAAGTTCACACAGCGCTTATCCAAAGAGAGAGAATTTTAATTATTTGTAAGGCAAAAATGAGTTCGTTTTTAAATTTAATTCTATTTAATTAGGTCAAGTATGTCATATGTCGTTTTGATTTTGGAAGAAAAGTTATGACATTGTAGACATAAGCTTTGTGAGGTTGCCAAGCGATCAACGGAGACTCCAAGGAAGTCGCTGCTTGAATTGTAGTTTTTATACACCAATTTTTGTTTAGGTCTAACAAACAAGATACATGTGAGTTTAGAACTGGTGGAAGGTGGATTTTCTTACCTTTTGAACAAAACCTGACTAGCAGTTTCCACCTGGTTCCAGTCTTCATGCTCAGCTAAGCTAATCGGCTGACAGTGGTGTTTCTCCACCCCACCCAATAAATAAGCTTATTCACTGGGATGAAAATATTCATTTAACTTTAGAGGAATGGTTTTACAACAAAGGGAATATTAAGCAGAGATGCCCAGACTTCCCTCACCCCAGACGCTTCCTCCAGCTCTTCCATCCCAGCCGCTTCACACTCGGCTGCAAACAGGCCCAGTACATGCTGAAGGTCCTGGCTTGAGGAAGCCAAACAGGACAACATCATCTGCAAAAAGCAGAGATGAAATCCTGTGGTTCCCAAACCGGACTCCCTCCAGTCCCAGGCTACACCTAGAAATTTTGTCCATAAAAATTATGAACAGGACTGGTGACAAAGTGAAGCTCTGCTGGAGTCCAAAATGCACTGGGAACATGTCTGACTTACTGCCAGCAATGCGAACCAAGCTCCTGCTTTGGTCGTACAGAGACCAAACAGCCGATAGCAAAGGGCCCTGGACTCCGTACTCATGGAGCAACCCCCACAGGATACCACGAGGGACACGGTCAAATGCCTTCTCCAGATCCACAAAGCACATGTGGACTGGTTGGGCAAACTCCCATAAACCCTCCTGTGGAGGGTATAGAGCTTGTCCAGTGTTGCATGATGGGGGCGAAAACCACATTGTTCCTCCTGAATCCGAGGATCAACTACCGGCCGAATTCTTCCCTCCAGTACCCTGGCGTAGACTTTCCCGGGGAGGCTGAGAAGTGTAATCCCCCTGTAGCTGGAACACACTCTCCGGTCCCCCTTTTTAAAAAGAGGGACCACCACCCTGGTTTGCCACTCCAGATATACCGTCCCTGACCTCCATGCAATGTTGCAGAGGTGTGTCAGGCAAGACAGCCCCACAAAATCCAGAAACTTGAAGTACTCAGGGCGGATCTCCAGGTCTGTTCAACTTCCTCCACTGCCAGTGGAGAGGCCCCGCTGACTCCAGGGTGGGGCCCCGGTAATGCCAATCGGGGTGACATAATGGTCCTTGGTGGTCTAGAATTCATGATGAACCTGTGAACCACATTTATGCCCAACACCTAAGACCTGTTTGCTCTGGAAGACCCTACCAGAGGCACTCCAGACTCACAGTGGAATATACACTCACCGGCCACTTTATTAGGTACACCAAGCTAGTAACGGGTTGGACCCCCTTTTGCCTTCAGAACTGCCTCAATTCTTCGTGGCATAGATTCAACAAGGTGCTGG
>JBAJHX010000106.1:9001085-9012762 GCA_037176925.1 Amniataba percoides
GTTGAAATTTTAACAAAAACAGTGATTTATCTTGCTACTGTTTAGGGACTGCTATTATTTTGAACATAACTGTATGTATGTTCAACAAACCCACATTCACAGGTCAGTGATAGAACTTATATACTTGAGAACAATCCAAGTGTTTTAAACAAGAATTTAAAAAGCTTTCATAAAGGACTAACATCATCAGTTTATCGGAAAAAAATTAGATTCGCAATATTTTGTTCTCACTGGCCAGGAAGAGTCTGAAAACTATAAGCTGGAAAGTAACTGAAGCCTTCAGACAAATGTGGTGCAGTAAAAAGTACAATACTCGCCTCTAACATATAGTACTTAAACTTAAGGTAAATATTTATTGATCTTCAGCAGGGAAATTTCTTTAATGGGACCATAATCATCTATATAACTATATGGTATGGAGCACAAACGGAAAAGGATAAACAGGAAGCACATGCTGCAAAAAGCAACATGAAAGTAATGAGGTAAAAGAATAAATAACAGAGGTGTAGAAGAGCCACAAATTAGAGGACCTACATGAAGTGTCTCGGTGAGTCGGGAGCCTCCAGAACAGCTTCAGTGCTCCTTCACAGACCTGCTGAACTGTCCAAAAGGACACACAGCAGCATTGACATGCTAAAGAGATCTGAAGATGAAGATTAATGTGATATCATTTGACGCTGTGGTGATGGTGGAAACAGTTTCATACATTTCGGTCTAAAAACTTCCACAGGTGTCAAACTGGATTTAGATCTGATGGCAGTAAATCATTTTTTACACTCACCAAACCATTTAGTGAGTCCTTGTGAACAGAGAATGCATTTGTCACGTTTCTGCACTCTTTTATTCAAGTTTTCATTTAATTGGTCCCTGCGTCTGCATAATAAACTAGATTAAGAAATAACATAAACTAGAAACCACACACAACCACTTTTAGACAATTTATGATTATAAGAAAATGTTTTTAACCTTCTGCTAAATAAAAAAAGAAAATTAAATATCAATTCATATGTTTGACTTTTAATCATTTTTGCTTTTGTTTATTTTTTGGTTATTTGGTATTTTCCGACATTTTGATTGTATTCATCAGGTTTTTTAGTAAAAAAAAAAAGTCACACTGATGATGCAGAGGTCTCAAAAAGTCACTTGCCAAATATGATACACTTGACTTTGACTGGGATTAAGTACAACAGGTGAGTAAACTTCCCCTCCTTGGTTACGTCGCACTGCTTCATTGAAGTGTCTCTGAGCGGAAAGCGCGACCTCTGGCGGACGAACATGTGCGGTGCGGCGCTGTGGTGCGGCCGGCCTCATCACCGCGGAGGAGGAGGGGCCGTGTGTGTGTGTGTGTGTGTGTGTGTGTGTGTGTGTGTGGACTCAGCTCGGAGCTCTAAGTTGTCCTCAAACACTCGCAGGTTGGCTGTAAACTCCTCTGTCGGACTCTGGTTATTTTGTCTCCTGCTCTCTGTTTTTACTCCTCCTGCAGGTAAGAAGAGTTTCATTTATTCATCTCTCAGTAAAAAAAACTGCGTGTTTTTGTACTGTAAGTTGTTTAAAGTTACAGCCTGAAGTGTTTTTTCCTCGAGCATTACAGCAGCGAACAGGTGGGAGCCTCCATCTGCTTTTCACTTCATCGATAGTTAGAAACTGATGATAATTACTGAGTTCAGACTACAAAAGATGTTATTTATTTAAATGTTCCCGGGACAAAACAAAGCATTTATGTCTCCATAAAGTCAGTTATGAAATGTAGTAACCAATCAATAATCGATCAATACCAAACAATACAGCCTCCTCACGGCAGGTCGCCAAATACATTTACTTTCTCATGTCAGAGAGAAATAAAGTACTTTTCCCTCCACTACGCTCACTTTGTTCAGCTTGAGTTACTTTGTAGTTTCAGAGTGTGAATCTGCTCACAAGTTAAAATCTGTTGCACGTTAAATCACTGAAATGAGCATAAAAGCACTTTTAATGCATCACTTATAATGCAGTGATATCATGATACAATATAATGGACCTCTCTGTTGAACCAGTACTTTAACTTTACATTTATTTACACTTTTTAACTTGAGTAAGATTTTGAATACAGTTTTTATTTCACTAACAAAGTAAAGAGTATTTTAAAACTCTTGTATTGCTCCTTATACTTTGGTAGAGGATGTGAGTACCTTTCTTGGTTGTAAACACTGAACTGAAGCAGATGAGACAAATAAAATGCTTCATTGTGCCTCATTCCTAAAATGTACTTAAGTAATTGTGATTTATACAGTGATATGTTTTTTTTTTAAATTATTATTTCATGTTGAAAAGTACCAGTAACCCAATAATATCAGATACAAAGAATTATAACAAATAACTGAACACTACTGGGGTATAAAGACAAACTGTGATATTATAACAATGATATAAGAAAGTTTAACATCAAACACTTCGACGACAGTCTCCAACATGACAAACAAGTTGAATCAACGTCTAAAATGGTGATTGTACATTTGATTTTGTGCAGGAAGGTGTACCTGAATCATTTTCCACTGAATCCACCACTTTTTCCCCCCACAACTTTTTATGGAGATTTTTGGTGGGCAGTGGAATTTTTTGGCAGCACATCTTGGCTGACTCCTGAGTGTGTGTGTGTGTGTGTGTGTGTGTGTGTGTGTGTGTGTGTGTGTGTGAGCCAGTGGGTCCGGCCTACATCAGGCAGGGGCCTAATTGTTTTTGACAGATGTGAGACATGTGACTGTACGACTGGAATTCCTTTATCAGCAGCAGATGATAGAGTCTCTGTGTTGTGTTGGACTCGGGCTGCGGCCGGTGGGTGCCTGACGTGACCTGTGACTGTGGAGCTGCCCTCTCTGTCCAGCTCGAGCATCAGATTTGTGAGCTGGTTTTAGACAAACACCACCGTACAAATACTACAACTACAATTACTACGACTGCTACTGTTCCTCCTACTGATGCCGCTGCTACGACAGCACATACTTTTGGTAAAACTGCACCACACGGCATTCAGTGAATTTATTTTGAAATATCTGAAAGGGCGCAAGTGAATGTCCCAAGTATGTTGCTTTGTCTGTAGACTACTGCGCAGTTTAGAATTATTTTCATTATCAGTTTATGTGCAGATTATTTGTTTGACTATTAAACACTCCTTTTAGAAAAAACCCAACTTTATAACTTTATTTTGAGCCCAAATTGGCTCTTTGACGGGGTCAGAGGAGTTTTAAATCCAGATTTTGAAGATTTTAAAGCCTTTATTTTTTTTCTTTTCATGGCAAAGATTCAAAATGTTGCACTTTTTCTGATGTACTTAAGTAGAAAATGAAACATTTAACAGCACTGTGAGGCTTTTAGGGAGGCAGGATAGTAATTTTCATTGTCCGGAAAAGCTTGAGCCTCAGCTTGTTTCCTGCCAGTTATTAATATAATCAAACCTGCTGTAGAAAATGACCCACAGGCTTACAACACAGCCTGCTGATCAACAACAAATGACACCTGACACTGCTGCACACCAACATACCCATCCACCTGTGCTCCCCTTTTTTCTGTCTCTTTCTCCTGCCTCCGTCCGCTCAGCAGCACAGAGGAGCCCTTGTTTGATCCTCCCTGGACAGTGCCCCAATTTTCCTCTTTTTTTTCCCTCTTTTTTTTCCCCTGGCTCCATGGCAACACTGTTCCCGTGACGAGCAGCCTTGACTTTTGCCCCTCCTGCTTGGAAAACAAAGGCAAGAAGTTATGGAGGCAGTGAGAGGACGGGGGGGTTGGAGAGAGTCGAGCGACAGAGGGATTGTGAGGGGGATGAAGGATGTGGAGGAATGAGGGAGGGAGTAATGGGAAGGTGCCTGGGACGGAGGCTCTGAGGCGAGACGTCTTCTGTCGTGTGTGCCAGGGTCCCATAAAGAAGGCAGAGTTATTACCCGGGACTGTCGGCTGTGGGCCGCGCCAGGGACCGGCTGTCTGTCTGTTTATCTGTCTGTCTGTCTCCTGAATCTTGGCCATGATCTGCCTCACAATCTCACCAAGGTGCCCAAACAGGAGAAATTAGTTTTTTACTCTTGTTGGGACAATCACTGTTGCAGTGCCACTGAAGCTCAGTCAGTTAGTCAGACAGCAAACGTCCTGCGATAATGAATGAACGGGAGCTGCCTTAATTAATCAGAGGCTGAAAATAATTATTGTTTTCATTGTCAGTTAATTTTCTCAATATATAAATGAATTGTTTTGCTACTGTGACATACATACATGTGTATGTGTACATATTCAAATGACCTAGTTTGTCGACAACTAAAATATATTCAATGTACAAACAGTCATGACAGCAGACAAATTGGGCATTTGTCAAGCAAAAAATCTAAAAATGTGTCTGATTTCGGCCTTTCAAAGGTGCGAATGTGCTGTTTTATATCTTAAAAACTCAGTTTCAGCCACTGACTCAACAAAACGAGCAATGTTATGACTTCACTTTGGTGATTATGTACTGGACATTTTATATTTTACTGACCAAACAGTTAATCCGTTAATGAAATTACATGAGTCGATACTAAAAGCAATTGTTCGTGCTCCCCTTTGGATTAATGATTTATTTCCCCTATTGTTATGTGGTGTATTGTCGGATGACATGTTTGAGGCTGTTACTGGCACATTGCGCTCAGCATTGTGTTGGTATCAGGCTGAGATTAGAGCTGGAGAGATGCAAAAAGAGGCATTTCCGTTCTCTTTTTTATGTGTGTGTGTGTCCTTTACAGTAACAATGTTTACATGCTTCATGCGTCACTCAAACATCTTGGCAGCCCACTCCCTGCAGGGCTTCACGCAGAAGAATGGGCATTGTTAAAGTCGATACACTGTTGACCGTTGGTGTCTCTCTGTAAGATTCGTAAGAGAAAGAAAACAAAATATTTTGCTGGAGGGCATGATGTGAAACTTTCAAAGTCTGGCTGGACGTTGTGGGGGCTGGATAGAGACTCCTACAGCCTGTGAAGAGGCAGAAAGGAGTGTATTGTTGTTTGGCTGCGCTCCCCGTCCCGGTGCCGACATCTCCACACTGATTCTGACTTTGCTGGTTTCAGAGACCTCAAAGCTAAGGTCACTCCTCTGATATTTCTATTTTCTGTTACTTTACTCAACCTGACAGAGAGAGAGAGAGAAACTTGCGCAAACAACTTGTGCCCTCATAAATCACACTCCCTTGCAAATGGTCAAACATTTACATGTTCTGTTACTAAGCCTCATTACCAAAGACAGTCACGCCTAACTTTCCCATATCTGCACGCAGCATTACTCATATCAGTGCTGCTGGAAAACACAGCCGGAGCAGTCTTCGCAGCTTTGTGCAGTACACTTTGCCCTCTCGACTGTCTCAACTCTTTTTGTTTTGCTCTTTTTGTTCGCAGTTTGCAACGTCTTTGAGCTATGTTTGACAAACAGCGCTACGATAGTCCACCTGTCTACAGCCCGCCTTTCACCTCGCCATCCAACAACGGCTTTGGACCTCCAGACAGCTATCATGCCCCTCAGAGCGACTACAACGCATACCCTCCTCCGCCGGGGTCGTACTACATCGAGGACAAACCGCAGCACTTCTACAAATGGCTGTCACCTCCGGGGATCATCAAGAGCATGATGGCCACAGTCATTGTGCTGTGTGTGGCGATATTTGCCTGCGTGGCCTCCACTCTCATGTGGGACATGCAGTACGGGTATGGGATGGGGATGGGAATGGGGATGGGCTACGGCAGCGGCAGCTATGGTTCCGGATTCGGTAGTTATGGGGGTTATGGCGGCTACGGAGGCTACGGCAGCGGATACGGCTCCTACATCTCACCTTACTCAGCCAAAACTACCATGATTGCCATGGCGGCCATTAACTTCATAGGAGCACTGTCCTTCTTCATCACCAGCTTCTCTAAATCCAACACTGTCCGCAGTAGGAAGTTCTTTCTGGCCATCATGATAGCCAGCATCATCATGGCTATCCTGCAGGTAAGACTTCTGTGGTTAATTCATCAAAAGATTTCTCCAAAGAGGGTTAGAATTAATAAGTAAGATGGTTATCTGTGGAAATCACAAGAAATCAACATGTGTCTCTTGACCACTGGGGGCAGGTAACGTTCAAAAATGCCATTTCTGTTGTAAAAAAAACAAACATCACTACGATCTCCAGCATGTCACAGTCTATCAGCAGGCCGCAGTGTGAGTCTGCTGTTACGTGTGCACATCGAGGTGAGATTGAGACGTGAGATTGATAAAAAAAAAAAAGTGAGACTGATAAGAAAAGAGGGTGTTGTCTGCTTCATGTTTCGCTTCATCATTGCTCTGACTGTGTATGTCACAACGGTGACGTGGTCTTGCTCTCTGTCTTTCTAACATATATCTCTATGATCTAACGTATATTTTAATCTCTTACCCAGATGGTCTCTCAGGTCACAAAATTTAGCACCACTGATTTAACGTGACTCAATACTCAGTAGCAGCGATATAATTTGCTTGTTATCATTAAATCACAGAGTACGAGGCCCGTCCCTGTTGACTACAGTTATAAACTGTTTATTATCCAGAATAAGAACTTTATATGTGATAGGCATTGCAGCTCTCTGTATTATATTATATTGTTAAAAGAGGTCTGTACTTTTTGTTTATTTCCCTGTTGCACACACAGTACACCACCCACAGAAGCCTAGAGTACAACAAATATTTGATGATGGACAAAAAAAAATGTCGACCACCACACAAGCCTTTCATTCTGGACAAAATATTTAGCCTCCTCCCAAAAGCACTATGGCAAATATCCCAGAAAACCCACTCACTATCTACAACAATTCGAGCTTCTTAACATCGTTCAGCTAACAGAAACTAAGATATATCCTAAAATAATTGCTTGATAATTGATGGAAAACGTACTCATACATGAATCACATATAGTGACAGAAGCAGCTGTTTGAAAATGTCGTGTGAATGACATCAGCAGCATTATAGTGGCATTTTCCTTTCGAAGCATCTCACATTCATCAGCGTTTGGACGTTCACACATCCCAACCAGCAGTGAAAGTTGTTGGAAACGCCTAACTCTGTTATGAGCGGCATTTAAATGTGCATGTTTTCAAAAATTCCTCAATACCAGAAGTATTATCAGAAACAGGACTGTGTGTACTCAGTTTAACTCTGCTCTGAGTTGTACCTGCTGAGTCGGTTAAAACGCATGTTCGTACAGACGTTTGTCCGGGATCACATCAGGATGTTTATGCTGCTTAGTACGTTACAACACTGCGGTCTGTTCATTTATTTGTAACCTGCAGGGGCTTAAGTGTGTTCAGTTGGATTAATAAAATCCTCAGCCAATCTTTTTTTTTTTTTTTTACTTATTTTTAAACTCTGATTATTTTCTTTTCTAGTGCTCTTAAATAATGTCACAAAGTTCTGATTTTATATGCTTTTCTTAAAGATCAGCACATACACATCAGTGCTCAGCATATTATCAGAGGCATAGAGAAAATTGACCTTACATATGATACCATCCATAAAAAGTGGTCGTTTTTAAATGCAGGTTCCAGCGAACCAAGCTCAAAATATTGTTACGGACATACTAGGACACAGTAGAGAATGTTTGTTTGCCCAACATAAAAGTCATTGTTTTACTGTAGCCTTTACAAGATGTTCAGGAAATTGGTGATGATATGATTTCTGCTCACATGATCTGTTGTTGTAGTCATATCTGAACTGAAGAGTGAGGAGCACTACTTTACATCCATTTCAATGGCAGACTGGCAGGTTCTGTAATTGTTAATATCAAAATGACTGACAGTGTACTAACTCCATGTTTTTTTTCCAGGGCATCATAAACATTGTCTACATAGTCGGGGTGAACCCAATGGCCCAGAGCTCCTCCAGTATGATGTACAATCCGATGCTGATGATGTGCCAGAACTTGTACCAGACCAGCTACTCGCAGATGGGAGGGGTGGGAGGCTTCCCCATCTACAACCAGTACCTCTACCACTACTGCTTTGTGGACCCACAGGAGGTTTGTAGATGTGCAGATATGTTGGTAATATCTCAAAGGTCCTAAGGTCCCCATGAAATCCATTTTAATTTTATCCAGACTCCAGACTTTTAAGAGTTTAAGCAGATTTTGTCATCAGACAGTGTGTCTAAGCAGACGCTTATAATGTAATGTAAGGGGAAAGTCTGATTTGTATAAATTGTGTCGAAGTTTTTACAAATTCTACGATATTCTGCGTTTTGCAGTTGATTCATTTTTTTATTGGTAAGTTTCACAATTCCATCTGTGTTTTCAAATCATGGGGCTCTTTGTTGAACCAGTGTTTGATGTGACACTGCAGACTCTCCGGCATCCTGTCAGCTAGTCTAACAATTGTCTCACTTGAATATTTATAACATGATTTTAAAATGAATGGGCTAGTGTTTGGGTTGGACCAGATTTCAGATTTCAAGATGTGAAGGACTACAAATAAATATGTTAGGCTGCTGTTTCATCAAGGTATCTGCTTTGTTGATGAATCTGTTAACTGTTTCATCCATAAATTGCCATAAAAAATGAAAAAATACCCATCAGAATATTCTAGAGTTTAAGTTTTAAGTGAAGGCGTTAAAATGCTTTTATTTTCAATAGCTGCACACCCAAGTATATTCAGTGTAACATAATATAAAACAAAGAAACAGAAAGGAAACAAATCATAAGATTTTGGAAGCTAGAAGCAGTGAATGCAGTTTTTTGTGTTAATTGATTTATTCATTAATTGTTTTAAGGTTTGTGAACATAATAAACATAACTGAAATACTTTGGGTTTACTTGTGTATTATACACTGTTTTCTATCAAAAGTTTTTGTATAAAGCTATAGAAAATGTGGGAAAAGTGAGATAAATCTAGACTTACAAAGCATATTGTAGCCTGCCATGTTATCGGTGCTTTGCTATTTTATATTGCAATCTGTTATCACAAAGCAGTTTTTGCATTTTTGGGTACAAGGAGGCACAAATTGTGATATGCACTTATAATGACATGTGTGTACTTCTTGTACCAGGATAAACCAGCTTTATCTTCCAGCTTATCACGTTGAAAACTTCCCAGACTTTACTCTCATGCCCTTGCTTTTCCAGGGAGTCGCGATGGTGTGTGGATTCCTGGTCGTCATCGCTTTTGGTGTCGCGGCTTTCTTCGCGCACAGAACGCGAGGGAAGATCTGGCGCTACGGGAAGCCAAACATCTACTGGGATCAGCCTCTTGTTGGCGGGAAGGCCTCTGAGGGCAGAGACGTAGAGGACTGGGTAAGAGACAACAGCATGGTAGTCGCAGTGCAATAAGACCAGGTTAACATGGGATTTACAAAGAGAAATCGCATTGTCGACCTTAACTGACCTCCAGTTTGTGCATCGCAGCTTGCAGTCAAATGAACAGGGTCATGAGAGTTTAAATCCAGAGGAGAGTCAACAGGACACAATGCTCACCGATGGATTTGATTAGACGATGAAATGATCAACTACTGTGTTTTTTCATGGAAAGTTCAGCTACCAAAAATTAGGCAGATATGTTCCCGAACATTTTACAATCCAAAGTATGTAAGCAGGCAGGCCATCCAGCTTAGGTCGTCATCGGTTATAAGGACAGGTTTGGAGATTGTGGTGATGTGAATGCAGTTAATAGGCAAGCTGAGAGTCGCACATTCTTGACGGCTGGTTTGTCACTTGTTATTTTTGTCATATCCACATAGTATGACCAGATGGCAACGTTGTTCACCAATTTAAAAATCTCATGTGTTTACATCGATTGCCTTTATGAGTTGGAAGTCCAAAGGAAGTGTCATATATCGATCTTTATCAGTTTACAGGATCCAGCGGGGGGAAACGGTCACACTACCGTGACAGTGCTTCCTCTGACTGAGTCACTTTGTTCAGGGTCACGGCTGATACCATCCAGCGGCTGTTTGCCCATGGTCTACTACCTGGTTTCACTCTGAGTAATCATTAACCACCTGAGGAGATAGGAAGCAGGCGGCTGGTTTCTAGGGAGACTGCCTTCGGTTTTTTAAATGTCAACATCATGCGAGTCATATGGGACTGTTAGCTGAGATATGAGTTGATTATTGACCTGACCCGTCACTTGTCAAATGATGCCCGTGACTCACAGCAAGTTAACATCAGAAGCTCAGGTTTGAAAATTTTATTGATGGTGATAAACACCACGTAAGGCGGTTCAGCATAAACTAGTTCATGTTGAACAGCCGCTATGTTTTTTTATTGTTTTCGATCTGAAAACCAAATGAAATGTGGGCCTGCAGAATATTTCCTTTCTGTTCACTACAACAACATACAGCATCCTTCCCAACATCCTAACATCCAAATCCAGTGTTTGCTCAAAGATTTTGCAGGGGATTGTCAACAACAGGAATCTATATATGCAGGTACAGAGTGAAAAGAGAGTGAGTGACAGAAATAAAAATGAATAAAAAAGAAAACAATTATTAGATAAAACTACACCTGAACATTTGAAGGACTCAAAAATAGCAGCGCTCATGAAAACAGCAGCAGAAGCAGCGGACAGACGTGGTGTTATGTTGGATTACATAGAGCTGTTTGTTTTTGAGAGCGGTTGTCATCGCCTAGAACATGGCATCATGCACACGGAGGTGTACAGGCAGAGCAGACAAGACGAGACAATCCCAGAGTGAATCCTATGACCAGCACTAGTGTCTGATAATGAGCCGTTCTCACTGATGTCATCAGGCTTATTGGTAGGTACAGTCACTGCACTTATATCACAGTCTTATATCACAATTACTGACATTTCTTATGTAAATATTTCTTATTTTGGAGGCTGTGAAAAGGGCAAAGAGTTTGTAGATTTGATGATTATGATTACAGTCAGATCATTATTTATTGAAGCTGGTCTCAGGTTGTGGATCATATTTGACTTTGCTCTCTGAACTTCATTCTTTACAAAAACAGGTCAGACAAAGCGTGACCTCATTGTGTAGTCTCATTTGGCGCACTTTCATATTTTATCATTGCAACAGCCTCAATAAACAGGGGCTCTTAGTGTGTTAGACTTGCCCTTCTGTCCTCATTTTCTCTCGTATTTCCAACGTTACACACTGCAGTTATTTATCTCCTTCGTTGCTGCACTACCTGCGTCCTGTATCTGTGCCACAACATGAGTCATCGGGCTTGTTTGGCTCAACAACGCCAGTGACAGACTGAGGCTGTGGTTGGTTTGAGATTGGACCCATCTCTGTTGCCGAGCTCGGGGAGGCCTGGCATACTCTGATGACCTCACACACTGGCCTCATTCAGCCACATTGTGTCTGCAGCATGAGGTCAACACAGTCGGTTTCTGCAGGGCTGTCTGTGTGCTGGAAACGCTGGAGTGCTGCACAGATGTAGAGTGAAAGCATCCTGGGCAACTTTCATATGTGTGCATTAAAAGATCCAAACAGAAAGTGACACGATAGTATGACACAGATACATGTGGCATATTATGGTTTGGATATTAGCCAAGAAAGAATAATATTATTTTAAAAAGCAAAATGTGAGTGGGGGAGACAGTTTATGAAATTCTTTCCTCTAAAGTGGTTTTCTTTTCCTGTTGGTTTAAACATTTTTTGTGTTATTGACATTTCTTCAAGAAGGAATTGTGTAGAGTGCTGTTTATCACAAAATATTGGG
>JBAJHX010000106.1:9012862-9024331 GCA_037176925.1 Amniataba percoides
TTTTTCCTGACCCGGTTTGAGGGTCTAAGGACAGAGGGTGTCACAGCTGTACAGATTGTAAAGCCCTCTGAGGCAAATAATGTTTGTGATTTTGGGCTTTAAATAAATACACGTGGACAAAATTGTTGGTACCCCTCTGTTAATGAAAGAAAAACCCACTGTCATGATCTGTCCTGTGTGTGGTTTTCATGTCTGTCCTGTTTTGACTTATCTTTAAGTTTTCATGTGTTATGTTGTTTAGTTATGTATAGTCTTCACGTCTGTCTGGTTTCGGTTCTGTCTCGTCTTGTCAAGTTCCATGTTTGTCATGTTTCTGGTTCCTTGTTCTGGCATGTCATGTTTTATTTTGAAATCCACTCTCCCTCATGTTTCAGGTCCCTTTACTTCCTGCCACAGTGTGTTTCCCTCCTGTCTGATTGGCTGCCCGCTCTGATTGTGTCCACCTGTTCCTCGTTACCTCGTGTATTTATAGTCTGTGTCTTTCCTCTTGTTGCCAGATCGTCATGTTTCACGTGTCTGAGCCTCACGTTTACGTGTTCTTTGCTTCATGTTTTTGCCACGTTGGTCTTGGATGATTTTGCTGTCAGCAAGTTTTGAGTTTGCCTCGTTCTAGTTCCTTTTTGAATTTTGCCTTTTTGACAGACTCTTTTTGTTATTAAAACCTTTTTTGAATCTCGATCCTGAGTTGTGTCCTGCCTCGTCTGCCTGCCTGCGAATCGTATCACCTGTTTCCACAATCAGTCAATGAAGCCTCAGTTATGTGGCACAATTCACACATCAACTGCAACTAGGTACTGAAAATTTAATTAAATAACAAAAGGACGTGGTTCACTTAAAAAAAAAAATATATATATATGTATATATATATATTCCTTTTCGAAATCAATTTATGACATGTATTAGATAACTCAATGACTTTAAACAAAATTAATTATTAGTTTAATTTATTTCTAAACAAAGTTGTTTTAACAACAACCTCCAAGGTATTTCTTTCATGACTTATTAAAAAGACCATTTATGGTTAAACCTTGGCTAATTTGCTGAGCTCCGGCTGACTTCATCTGGCAGCTTTCTTTACAGATGGTGCAGTTCATGTTCGGCATGTGGTTCTTGAAAATAACAGCATTCACTCTATTTTCTCTTGTACATGTCAATGTTCTGGTTTTGCCAACACAAGTGCAGTCATCTTCAGTGAGGCACTCGGCTGCATGTAAGAGCGCTCAAGCAGACATTTTACATTTTTTAAGTTCTCCCTTTCACACACCACTCCCTGACTTTTCTTTTCCATCATGACTCTTCTTGCTATCGCCCCTCTTCTTTTTAACACACACAGGCTTTTCCCTCCCTTTGGCCTTTCTTCTTTTTGGCCTCCCTCTCGTCCTCCTTCCCTCATCAACATCCACTTCTTTTGTCTCTCCGCCTCGCTCCATCTTTTCCTCAGTGCTTTGCTTCAGTGCTCACTGTGCTTACATACTCAGCGCTGCACACTGAGAGGGCATTGTTGGGATTCTTACATGAAGCGCAGTCTTCAAATGGGATTCTCCTGCAGCTGCAGGAGGGGCAGCTCTTCCCCACCCAGGCACTCCACCTACCATGATTATTGTTTTTTAGGGGCGAGGCTGACGATATGCTCTGCTCCTGCTCTGTGAGGAATTTAGAGAGAGGATTGTTCAGTCGTGTACCACCTAAGAAAGCAGAAGTGTGCATGTTTAGGAAGGGTTTTAGATCATTGGGAAATTCTCACCTCTAATCAGCAGCCAAAGTAAATGTTTGACTCACAAGCCAAAGGCTGTTGTTGAAGTACAGCAAATGTTAATGCCTCCTTGCTCTGCAATTAAGTCTTTTATATTTAGCCTCTTTTTTGTTGTGTCTTTATGTCACGTCCCCTCTGTGTTGCTACTTCTCTGCTTACATTAAGCCACTTGTTCTTCCAGGTAGCAGAGAAACAGTAAGACCCATTTAACGTTTAAACTCTGTGGCTTTGTGCAGAGGTTGAGTAGAAGGCATCTAATGATTGATGAATTTACTGGGCCCAGTGGAAGTGGAAGATGCAGCGACCGCCCCGTCATTGTGAGGAATTCCCTCGTGCAGCCTGTCTGAGCTCACAGGAAGGACTTGAAAATACAGATTGAGGGGAACTTATTTACATGACAGACAGTTTCCTTTTGTTTAAGGAAAGAAAGGAGGGAAGCATCCGTTACAGGTGTTCACAAAGCCGTAAGACAATAGAAAGAAGCGAAAGCAAAGTTGTCAGATATTTTCTTTGTGTATTTTATGGCCTCATGACTGATCTTTTTAGGTAAGAAGTTTTATAGAAACTGACTTGAAATGTGGGAAAAGTTAATCGAGCAAAGCAAACACGAGAACATCAGCAGAATTACACGACAAACTCGGAGTCTTCGGTTTCTTTAAGGTTTAATGTTGCATTTATTTTTCAATTAGCCTTTAGTCATCCTTTGTTTGTGTTCTGTTGACCTTTTCAAGCACCAAATGACCCTCATTTCACCTCAGAGGACTCAGACTGTGCTGTCCAATTACATGCCTGACTGCTCTTTCAAACTCACACTCGGCACTAATTACCGTACTTTTGCCTCTTGGATGGAGATATTCTTTTTCTCAAGTCAAGAGAGGAGGAGAAAAATAAGGGTTTCTGTAACAGGATGTCGGTCAGAAAACAAGCCTGGTCTTTGTGAGCCCTTCACTTGTTTGTTTTTGTTTGCTGAGTCTTTTCCTTCTGTGTTTCCTGCCTGCTGTAGGTGAACAATGTGGAGGAAAGCCGCAGCGTTCAGGACGCCCCCACCCTGCTGGTGTCGGAGAAGGGAGCCGGGCTGCTCAACGCCTCGGTGAACAGTGTCATCTCCTACCCGCCACCTAAAGTGGACAGCAGCTCCTATAACGAGGACATCTACGACCCCAACGAGTGGGTGACCCCGTATTCTGTCTCCCCTTTTTTAAATGTCTACACACAAGTCAGGACAGAAACAGATTTGAAAACGCTTTCTTGAAGTCCCAGTGAAACAAAAGTTAAACAATTTTTTAGCAATGACAGATATTTAAATCCGATCCTTTGACTGGATCACTCAAACACACTGATAAACCTCACATTGTTAGATCAGGAGGACGATGAGGGACAAATTAGTCCTCATCAGTGCTTTTTTGAAAATGTAAACAATGCTCTTACAAACTAATATCAAAGCATCACACCATAAAATCATAATATCATCATAGCATAAATAATCTCTAAGCCACTCGGAGCCTGATACATATATCATCTCACCTGGCGCCAGGAAAAGGGACAGAAGTGTGTATTCTGTGGCGTGCAGACCAAAAAGAGTGAAACAAAATCATTACTCTGTCAGCTGTACTGGATTGGCCTGCTGGAGCCAGGTACAGCTAAGGCTGGAAGAGTACCTGTTGTGGGTATGATTGAAATTTGATTTGGCACTCAGGAATATTTAGAAATGATGTATTAAATAACGAAAGGGAGAGAGAAGGAAGTCAAGGATTATCTAACTTTTCGGCTTAATGACTGGGAGTTGAGACACCAGCTATGGTTCGTTGGCTCTGCACGATTAAAAATTAAGTAATCCCAAACAGGGGATTTTGTATTCTTTTTTGCAACTAGCTCTTTTATGAGTGTTTGCTGAACATGGTGCAATCGGTAGTTGTTTGCTGATGGTGTTCAGTTCATAATTTTACTATACTGTTCAACCCTATTAGTCAGTCTCCCCAAATCACATTTCACTGTATGCAATAGTAGTCAAAGTAATATAATGTAATGTAAAGCATTACAGTATTTATCCATAAATAGCTGTACAAACTCTGAGGATAAGGAAGAAAGGCAGTATAAAATCTAAATAAAAACATGTAGCCCATAATCAACCAAGTGATTTAAGGATGGATTTTTAATTTTATTGTCTATAAGAAACACTTTCACTCATGTAAAAGTTAAATAACAGAAGTAGGTTTTATTTGAAATGATATATATCAAGTAGCTGCATCAAACAATGAACCTCTGAACATGTGATTCACACAAGCAATATCTAATCACTGGTCTCTTTTAAAGCCCATGAAAACATATTGCCCTACCCACTGAACGAGCTCTGTGTGTGACCTTTGAGCCCTTGTCGGATTAACTTTCCCTTGTTTTGTTTTTTCTTTCATGTTCATTGAAATCTCAGTAGAAGGTGGGATATTTGTGAACCAGTGTATTTCCTTTTCTTTAAAGCTAGAAATGATTTATCAAGCACCTCTTTTTAGTTTGCATCACCATGCTTAAGACTGCAGTGTGTTTGTGTCTGATTATAAGCGTGTTGCTCTTTATAGTTTCTCAACATCTCCGTACCTCTGAAAAACAATCCTGGGAAAAAATATGCTCTGAATGACCTGATTAGAGCCAACTGCTCACAAACAGGAGAACAAAACAATCAAATTTTACGTAGCTGACTGCAGGGATTTTGATTTGGTTCAAAGTACAGAATATTATTATTTTGATGATTTCCTCTCACAAAGTAAACAGAGCTGCAGCTTTCATAAGCAGAAGAATGTCAGCCTGAAGACCCGCAGTGCACTCTGTTGTTAATAATGCACAAACTTGTAATATCTGCACTGCTGGACTTGGATTCCTCTACAAATCCCTACAAACCTACAAAATAGGCAGCCCTGGTTCCTCCTTCCTGTTATTAAAGAGCTGTACCTGCTTCCTGGCTCTCCACAAGGCAGTCAAACTGTTGTGTGTGAGCAACAATACTCATTAGTGGTTCCTCCATACGACATCTGTCATATCAGTAAATATGTGTTTTCTTTAGACAAAGTCTCACATCAGGTTCATTCAATTTATTATTTGGGTCATGCCGTTCTTTGTGTGGTTTTGTTTTTTATGCTTCCTTTGTTTTATACAGTGAAGGGCATAATTTCCACTGGGGATGGGGGTGTTTAGAGTCTTAACTTGATTTATTCAGTGTGGTTAACGGTGCGCTCGCAGCTTTAAGTCTTACAAGCAGCAGAGAATTGGAAAAGCCTTTTCATTGCCCTGGGTTTTGCCTGTCAGGCTGCAGACAGTCTGCTTATGTTATTATCGGGGCAGCCTGAGGGGATGACTGAAGGCAAGGATCAGGGTTTAAAAAAAGGTTGAAGCTTTGTAGTAAAGGTTCAAATACGTTAGTATTTCAGGAAATAACTCTATGAAGGGACATAAATGTTAGGATTAGGAGAGTTAGTGCATTAATAATGTTGTTTTTTCCTGGAGTACCACTAATGAAAAGAGCACTTCTTTATTGTAACATGTTATTTGCTCAATTTAACTAACTGAAAAATAATATATACAATACAATTTTTCTCAAAATCACTTAAGTGTCTCACTTTTAGTTGTGTTTTAGCCTTTTAAAACTTTACTGTACTTTTATTTTTGCTTTACTTGTTAGACAACGCTGTGAGAATCTCTGGATCCTGTGTTGAGTCTCACTGATAATGAACAACACAAAATACAAATACATATTCTGCTTTCAGGTGTCTCTTTAACCTCTTTAAGGTTTTGACAACATCTCTCCAAAAAAACTGCAATCCTAATGCTTTTCAACCATGATTATTGGCTTGTGATTCCAGTGGAAGTCGTATTTATTTATTTATTTTATTGCTGTCCTGCAGGTACTCAGAGAGGACCACCAGCAGACCATCGGAGGTCTTCTCACATGGAGGAAGAACCAGCTCCAGCCCCTCAGAGGAGACCGGCGGGGGCCGTAAACCCTCCGCCAACCGGGGCAAGAGACGCAGGCGTAACCCCGAGCTGGACGAGTCTCAGTATGAGACAGAGTACACAACAGGAGGAGAAACAGGGAACGAACTCGACGGGGAAGAGTGGGAGAGGTGAGACTATTGTAAAATCTCTGTGCGCCCCGCTGGATTAAAGATGGAAATGTCATTATCTAAGAACACAGGATACAGATTGCAGTTAAATACTGTCGCTCCCTCAGGGCCAGACCTAAATTCTCAGATTTAAATAACTAAACTCTAAGCTCAGAAAATCAAGCTCACATCAGAGTCACATGATTTTCAGGAAAATTCAGCCAGAATATCTTTTGAATAGAAACATGCGAGAATAGTAAACAAACAGATGCTTTAAGCAGTAAAGTGCAGCTCCAGAGTCTCTGTATGCTTCACTCTGTCCAGGAGAGTTGTTAATCCTCTGAGGCATGCCACTTCACATGAGCTGTACTCAGGCATAATGAGAGAATTGGGCCAAAGGTGCAAAATACAAGAGTCAATGTAGTTTATAGAAGGCTGTTATATTTGGGTGTGATTCGATCTGCCCCCGACTTCAACATGATGCCCGATGGAGATATTTTCAACACAGCACTTACAGTGTAGCTCTTCAACCTGCGTGTTGTGTCCCCCTGATTGTAAAGTCAGAGTGTAAAGCTCAGTGAAGGTTGTGAGGTGTGATGTTTTTGATCAGGATCATTGAATGCTTCTAATGACTGATGGCAGTTTATGTCTGAGGTTCTCAGTCCACCAGGTCATGGTAGTCTCACCTCTCATGAACTTTTTGCAAACTTCATGTAAGTCCAGTTGACTTTCTTCACGTCTGATGCTAATTTTTTCCCTCCTCCTATCCTCCACCAGCGCATACCCAGAGATCAGATCTGATGCTGAGCGTCACGACTACAAGAGAGAGTTTGATGCCGACCTACGGGAATACAAGCGCCTGTGTGCCGAGATGGATGACATCAATGATCAGCTGAACAAACTCAGCCGGCAGCTGGACACACTGGATGAAAACTCTGCCAAATACCAGGTCAGATATACACCGAACTCACCAGCTAAACTCACGAGAAGACAAAGCAACAAACATCCTGGTAATGGAGGCGAGTTGGGCTTAAACCACAAATCAGGAATTCAAAAGGGAACTCAAATAGTGCATGGAGATAAATAAAAGAGACACATGAATAAATAAAAAGTCTTTTTTTAGGCATCAATACTGAAAAGCCTCAATCAGCAAGAAGTGATGAATCAGAATTACATATTATAGGATTTTATTTTAGAGATTTTTCCAAAAAATCATTACATTCGGAACAATACATATGATTGAAATCATGGTTTAACATGCACCCAGTAATTTTAATATTTGCGTGATTCAATCAGTCCACTCTGACCACATATCCAACATACATGTATTTGACTTTGCTTCTAGTAAAACACCCCCTCTTCGACCTGTTAACTGAGTGTGTTGAGTTGTTGGCTTATGTCAGTGTTACGTCACCTGCTATCTGCACTGTAAAGGCTCACACAAAGTCACTGATCATCAAGGTTACAAGCACAAAAAATCTGACATAAAACAGGAAAATTAAAGATTCAGTTTGTATTTGATGGACACCTCAAATCGACACAATCACGCCATTCTAACGAATGTTTTCTCCTCGTCTGTCTGCAGGCTGTAGCAGAGGAGTATAACCATTTGAAGGATTTGAAGCAGGTGAGGACACATCTCTGATATTTCAATTAATGAACGACACCCTTTAAAGATATTATTTAAAGTATATTGCAGTTATTTGTGGCAGTGCTACAGATTTAGTTATTCAGTTATAAAATGTCTCCTTGTTGAGTTTTATTGTATTCTTTTGCGCTTAAAACTTTTTTTAAAAGTAGAAGCGCTAATTTAAACTCATTCACTAACTTGACCATGGATACACAAATTGATTTTGTTTTGTGGTATTAAATGACCCCTCTCCCCTTGTCCTCTCTCCGCTCTGTAGACTCCAGACTACCAGTCTAAGAAGAAACAGTGCCGAAGGCTCAGACACAAACTGTTCCACATCAAACGCATGGTGAAGAACTACGACAAGAACCACTCATGAACCCTCTGAGTCCTGACGCTCAGCCCTGTGGTCTGCACAGCAAACACTCACAGACGCAGGCCAAGACACATTCCGATACACTGCAAAGACTCTGTGACATCCCGAGACCAAAGTTACACCTGTACAAAAACAACACACACACACACACACACACACACACACTGGATACACACTCAGACACTGTACTGGAAACATACTCTGTCAATTGCAATGATCTTGTGTTTTCCTTCATTCACTCTGATAGGTTAAGTGTAAATAAACTACTTTTGAGGTCGGGGGAAGGCAGGAATGGCAGCAGGACGCTCAGCTGTAGCCTCCTCCACGCCTCACACTGCCATTTCCTCTAAAAGGTTCAGCACATTGTTTGCAGAGTTTAGCCACTTGTGAGGACCAGAGGGTGTGGTGGGAGAGAGGTTGTTTGAAAGTCACCTGACCTTCGGTCACCTGTGATAACACCGTGCTCAGTTTCTGTGGCTTGTGTTTGCACTCCTGATCGGCAACTTCTCTTCTTTTTTTATCACCCACAGATAAGAGGTGGAACATTATTGTAGAGGACGTAGTAATGGGTGAGACGGGTTGTTGGGATTGTATTTTTTTTTTTTGCGAGCAGAGGTGCAGTTTCTTTTAACCCTTGGTTATCTTGGTCACAAATGAACGCTTGTTGTGCTTTACCATCTTCTGTGTTAAGTGTTTGTAACTAACCTCAGTGTCGGTGAAGTTAACTGTTCATGCCTCCCCACCGTTCTGGCTTTTTGTCTAAATTAAGATTTTGATACTGATTATCAAAGATGCAGTGAGACCAAAAAGGGGGCAAAACTGGCCAATGAGATACGTTTGACATTGTTGTACTGTATATACTTTTAAAGAATCCTGTTCATACTACGTAGCAAGAACAAATTTACAATATGCATGTGTCTGTTAGGTCCAGCAGATATCTTAGCATTTGTGGTGACATTTATCTGTTATTTGTACACACTTAAGACCCGTAGTAGCATTCAAAATGTACTTAAGCTATGCAAATAAGTAAAAAACAAACATCCAGATGATTTTTTTTTCATGCACACTCTTCGACAAACTGGAAAATGCTGTCTTTCTCATGGTCTATATGCTACACTCATCATTTCATTTGATTCTTTGCCAATGAAAGTGATCATCTGCTGATTCTGTGCGCGCAGTGTTTTGTCTTAATCCACTTAATGTGCAAAAGTGTTACGATCTAGTGTACGTCTTAAAATTGTTTAGACACACTTTTGATTTAAGCATTTGTATTTTTATGAAGAACATTGTTGTCATTTTACAAACCATTTGCGAGCCATTTATTTTTGTATGAATTTATTTTCTTTGAAGCTATTGTAAGACCATTTTTGTAACTGTACACTTCCATTAAGGTATGATGGCTAAAAAGTATTGAATTAAAAAAGTAATAAACATTTCTAATTCTCTAAAGATCTCTCTCTCTCTCTTTTAAAGCTCTTTTTTTCTGTTATGTCTTACCTCCTGGTTTGTGGAAATCTTCAGCTTCATGTATCTGCAGTGAGCGTCCAGCAGGGAGAGCAGGAAGACCATTCACAGTTAGCACAGCTGCTGCTGCCCTCTTTTGGTAAGCTATCCCTCTCACGAGAGCTGTTCACTAGTGTTCGCTGTGTCCCAGTTCCATACTACACACTTATTCTGTGCAGTACATGCTTTTAATTGTACTTTTAGATTGTTTTTGCAGTTAGTAAAAAGAATAAAACAGAACACTTTTATCATTTTATACTTTTCCAGTTGTGTGTGCATTTCCTATGTGTTGTGGAACAATAGTGTACACTAACACAACTGTCTAACTAGTCAAACTAGCTCATTATTTTGACTAAATATCTCAGACTACTACTATACTTGTGCTCCACCTGCTGTACTTCTCATTAGTGAGATGAACATGAGATAAACTTCATCAACAGAGACACCTCAGTGTGACACAGGAACTTGATGGAGTATTAAAAGTAGCCCCTGTTAATGTCGAGTCCAAACAAAGAATAATGTGATGATAAGAGTGTTAATATTTGGAGAACAAGCTCAGAATAAGCAGTTTATATGATGTGACAGATGCTTTTGTGGCAATTCAGCAAGAGATGTGAAAGAATCCAGAAGTAATGAATGCTTGTAAAACTTTATGTTTAATTCATGTGTGTTTCCAATATCAGGAACAGAGTGACAGCTAACAATTACCTTCAGTGTCAGTTCAGCTGTCCACAATTAACCGATTAATCTTTCAGCTTTTAAAATGTGAGAAGGCCCAACACAAAACTGAGAGTCTTTACATGTCTTGTTTTGTCTGACCAACAGTCCAAAACTCAAACATATTTCACAGAATATAAAACACCAAAAAGCAGAAAATCCTTAGTTTCTGAAGCTGAAGGCAGCTCTTGGTTTTGCCACATGAAACTAATGAAACAATTGACTGATGACCAAAATTGATGTTGGATAGTTAAACCTTTACTTCAATGCCAATCAGACACAATAACAACAATTAGATTACTGGCAAAGTGTTTCATATGTCCACAGATGCGTGCAGCGTCTTAATGTCTCAGATACTCGAGTCACCCACCGAGGGAATGTGCGTACTTTTATTTCTAGTAATGCAAAAAAACCTAAAACAAAACAAAACAAATAAAACAACCAGTCAGCCACATGAACTTCTTCTGCATTTTTACATTTGGCATGTTCACAGAAACATGCTTCTTTTAAAAAGTAAGGCTACACAGTCACACCTCTATAGTTTATATTCCAACAAATAACACAAAGTGATTCAAGACAGCATGTTGATGAAATTGTTTGACAGCATCCAGGATCATGGCTGTTGTTGCCTTTCTCATATCATATAATACCAGGTAATACAAATAAAATCATACCAAAAACACATTTATCCCCTCACTTCTTTTCTTTCAGTTAATTTGGCAAGAAAAAAGCATTTGTCACATTGAGCTGCAGTTAATGGCAATAACACTCATGAATGTGACTCCTTAGTACCCTTTATCTCAGTACCAACAAACACCATAACCTTTACAACACTTACAACACTTGGAGTACCTTGCATAAGCATAATAATCATCTGAAAGTGACCTATGTCCATTAGACTGTGCTCTAACACAGTGCTTTTGAAAGGGGGACCTCAAATGTGAAAAAAAAGACAAATCCAAAATGAACTACCAGTCTCCAGTTTGCAGAGATTCACCAGAAAAGGTCATTTGACCCAGTGTGGCTTTTCTGTCAAACAATATTTCAAAATGTTCTCAAATATAGTTTGCCTAAAGTCTGGTGGACACATAGGCCTATAGGGGATTATAACTCTTTATGGTTTCTGCAGGGCGGCACAGTGGTGCAGTGGTTAGCATTGTCGCCTCACAGCAAGAGGGTTCTGGGTTTGACTCCCGGTCGAGGCCCTTCAGTGTGGAGTTTGCATGTTCTCTCTGTGTCTGCGTGGGTTCTCGCCGGGTACTCTGGCTTCCTCCCACCGTCCAAAGACATGCATTAGGTGAATTGGCAACTCTAAATTGTCTGTAGTGTGTGAATGTGAGAGTGAATGTTGTTTGTCTTCTATGTGGCCCTGCGACTGACTGGCGACCAGTCCAGGGTG
>JBAJHX010000106.1:9031605-9042744 GCA_037176925.1 Amniataba percoides
TATTAAATCATATTTTATCAATTTTCATTAGCATAAATTTATCACATAAAATCGCCCTGAGGGTTAAGTGGTTAAGATCAGGTCCAGTCTTTGATATCTCAACTCTAGCAGTGAAAATCTCATTCATGTGTCTACTAACCCTAAAGAAAAAAACAACTTTAGCCTCTTGTGTGACTGGATGACAGAGCTTTGGTACCTTCTTTGCGCATTCCAACGCGGAAACATTTCTTCAGGCGACAGTATTGGCACTGGTTGCGGTGGTGCTGGTCAATTTGGCATTCCCGATTTGATCTGCACAGAGGAAGCAAAAGATAAAACATTTAAATGAACTTCTGCCCGATATTCAAAGGAATTTCCTGATGGTAAACAAGAAAGCTTCAAACGTTACGTGAGCTTCCGATCAGGAAGAGAAGTTTGCATTTAGCGCGCCACCCCCATTCTCTCTGATCCCTGTGATGAGTGAACTCTCTGAGCTGGCGTGGCTGAAAGGCTATCAAGGCTGTGACCTTTGTAAATCATCGGCCCTACACGCCCTTGCATTGCCTCTCAAAGCAGTTCGAGGTTTGCCAAAGCTTCACAGAAAGCCCCGTTTTTACACTCAACCCGCACATGGCGAAACTGACAGCTTCCACTCAGAGTTGGTGCATTATTACGAAGAAGAAATAACTATATTCAGAAGCTGAGAGGAGTCTCAGCAAGAGCGGAGAATTGAGTTGCAACACTGTGTTCCTGTGGCAAAGAATAATGGGAATGTTGACCTTCTGAGGCAATCCATCCTCACATGACTGACCTTCAGGGCTTTCATTTCTTTTTTTTTTTTTTTTTCTTTTTCCTAGAGCTGTTTGTGAGACCTATCCAAGGCTGGAACATTTCATTCTAGACTGAGAAATGGACTGATCTGCCCTCCCTGCCATGAATGTGAATGACTATAATGGCTTATAAAAAAGAAACAATGCAGATATAAGGACAGTTTTAAATGTCCATTAATGTATAGTGAAACATCATAAAAACATTCAAAAAATGACTTATCTTACAAAGACATACATACAATATTTTATACAATATCATATACAAAATCATTTATTTATACAACAGTAATAAGTAAAATCAGCTTTCAATTAACTTATTATGCAGTGTAAACCACTTACTAAATATAAATGACAGTGTGATCCAACAAGAGGAGTGAGTAGAATGAATGATAAATTCTTTATCTATACATCAATCAAAAAACAATAAGTAGTAAATTAAGACCTCAGCCCAGCTCTCTTACCTGCAGGAGTAGTTGAGGTTTCGTCTGATGCTCCTCTTGAAGAAGCTCTTGCAGCCCTCGCAGGTGAACACGCCGTAGTGCTTCCCGCTGGACTTGTCCCCGCACACCACACAGTCCACCACGCAGGCCTTGTCCTCGTCCCCGACGTCCACATCGCTGCTCCCGGCCTGAGGCGAGCCCTCCTCTTCCTCCCTCCTCAGGTAAGCCTTCTCCCCCAGTCCATTAGTGTCCCCGTTGGGGTTGCCCCATCCCCCGCTCACCATGGCCATATTCTTTGAGACACACAGCCCTGTGAGAGGATCATACACAGACCCGCCCCGTCCCCCAGCTTACAGCTTCCCTCAAAGTCTAAAAAGTGATTCCAGACAGCGAAACAGCGGCTCCAGTATGCGTTAAAGTCAGAAGATCTGAACGTGGGGGGAAAAAAGTCACTCAGGACTCGCCCGTGTTGACCTTTCTCCCCTTTGCCGTCTGGTTGTAATGACCTGGAGGTCCTTCCCAGTGCTATTTTCTCTCTCTCTCTTCTGTAATCCCTCTCCTCTCTCTGTTCTTGTCTTTCACCCTTGTGTTCGCAGCGCTGACCTCCGATCAATGGCTCCCGATGTCTGAAAAAACTTCAGACACTCATTGAGTGGTTCAGAGTTCAGGCAGGAGAAAAGGGTGCAGCCTTGCTCTTTTCACAGGAAACAATAAATTACACTTTGACTCCTTCTCTCTTTCTCCCTCCTTCTCACTTTCTCTTCCCCCGGGAAAAAAGTTTAAAAAACACACACAAAAAAAAACATAAAAACAAAGCACACCTCACCTATCCCTAAGCATGGTGACAGAGTCACTCTCCGGATGAAAAAGAAGCTCGGCCCCTCTCTCTCTCAGCACACGACTTTCTCCCAGAAGGACAGGCAAGTGGGAGGAAAATAAAACACAGCTCTCCTTCAGGCAGGGTTAAACTGCCCTGCCCTCTCCTCCAACTTATAAACTAGTCCAACCAGTTCCTGCCGTGCAGAGGTGTTATCTGCTGATCTGAGGCTGTTCTAGTCCAGACTCACTCTTGACTTGTCGAGGCTGTTATAGAGGCAGAGGTGATAGTGATGAAGAAGAAAAAAAAATGGGATTTTTTCCTCTTGAAATGCTCACTCATATGTCCCAAAAGGAAAAAGAAATTCTTATGGGGAGTTTGGAAAGTGGATTTAGTTTCTTTCCTTGGTATTCTGAGAGGAGCCGACCACACTGCCACTTCAGCTTTTATTTCACTGTGGTGCTCCTCTGTGCCCTATAAATAACAAAAAAAAAGGATCCAATTGAATTCCACACTTGATATTAAAATAAGTAGAGATGAGAAAGACAATACACTCCTTTCAGTCCTAAAATAATGTCTCTGTGGTCTCTGTGGCAACAAAAAGTTCACCAAATGAGTCCTGCTCTTCTGTGTCTGTGGTGAAATGATGTTTTCTTGTGGCTTGTCCAACTCCTCAGGGTCTGCTGTGTCAGAGGCTCAAATGTCAGAAAAAAAAACCAACCAGCCAAAACAAAACGCAGAGTTGAGAAATCTCCTTAGTGCGCCGCCTCTCTCAGAGCAAAAGTGTCTCTCTTCCTTCTCCTGTTTTGTCAGTGCTTGTCCATCCAGCAGTAACAACCAGAGGCCAGAACCTCTCTGCATTCCCTGTCAGCAAGTCAGGGTGTACTGTTGCACTCTTTACTGTTCTGCCCGTCCTTTTTTTTCTTTTTCTTTTCCGCCTTTCTTTCAGATGGCCCCGGCAGGAATAAATTAGGCAAACAAGCGCAGGAAAAACACGGTCACAGATCTTTTTAGTGAAAGCCAGACGCTGCAGTGGAGAGCAGCCCAGAGATAGCCTCCTCTCCTGCTCCTCTCAATCCCTTCTGTGTCTCTGCTGCGCTCCCTCCTTTAGGGAGAGCGAGCGTGTGTCTGTGTGCTGAGGGATTTGACACTGCTATTCAAGCCCTGCCGTTGCCATGGCACTGGATGCCTTATAAGGCCAGCAGAGTCAAAGAGCACAGAGTGGGCTGCAGCCACACACACACACACACACACACACACACATAAAGAATGCCTGGCTGCCTGACTGGCTGCCTGTTTCCCCCCTGACCCCGGGCCAGCCTGGGAGCAAGGGGGAGTTAACCCCGACACTGCCGTAAGACAAAGAGGGGGGCCTCGGGTCGACACAGAGCGAGCGTACGGCACTCGCACTCATGTTCTCCACTCCACTCTAATCCTAAAGAATTCCTCTGACTTTGTTGACCCAACAATAACAGGGAGGGCCTGTTGTTGTTCAGCAACTTGTCAAAAGGTTATATGATACGCCACTGGCTCCTTTTCACACCTGCTGCGCACACTCACAGGTCAGTGTGAAGGATGCCAGAGACCCTGCCGCACTGCTGCATCCTGGGTGGAGCTGGTGGTGTTTTTGCGTGCATATTTCATGGTGGGATGAGCGATATTACATGTTCGTGTTGGACTTGTTACAAAAATTAAAGTGTTGAGAAAAGCTGAGAGATATTTTTTTTCCACCCAGCCCAGAGTTATGTTCATACAATTCTACATTTCACACTTTACATCCAGTGCCCACTCTGGGAGTATAGTGTGCAATTAGGTGGAAAGTAAGGTTGCAGAGGTCAAGGTGTGTGGGTGTAGGAGTGTGTGGGTGTGTGGGCATTGAAGAACACCCAGACTTCATGTAGCAGAGCAGAGTTCACCTCCCACCTCCCACAGACTGACTATCAGCAGTTGTGTTTTTATTAACCACAATCTTTCCTCAACTTTAGTGTTTTAGAAATTATTGACTTAAAAAGAGCATGTCTTATTTGCCATGAAAACAACATTTTCATAGCTCTAACTTCACTGTAGTTGTCTTTTGTAAACCCCTGTGGCTGTAGTCAACATGCTGCAGACTTTTGGGTAAAAATGTGAAATCTGAAGCCCCAGCCAAGATAACTTTGATGACATCATTTGGGTTATTTCTTCAGACTTTAGAAAGATCCTCCAGAGCCGCAAACTGTTTTCCAAGCTCATAAGCAGGGTGTGAACTTTACTCTCCAGACGTCTTTATTTCATTTCTGTCATTTTTTTGTGAGTGCAGTGCTAAGAAGGTCTACCAGGAAAAACTGCGAAACTGTTAGTGTTATCCCCATATTTAAAGGATTTCACAAGCCACAACCACAAAAAGTTTTATCTCCTGCTGTAGTCGCTACTATTTTGTAGGAAAACAAATTAAATGCATTTGACGTTTTACATAACGCATAAATATATAATTTCCTCATTATGTTAATGACACACAGCATTACAAAAGCATATTTGTTGTTGCAGAGCAGTCCTGACGTCGTATGACAGGTAAACTGATCTTATATCATATGAGCAAATGTAAAATTGTTGGATTGCCCCTGTCAGTTAGACTGTAAATTATTCATGGTATGAACAAAAGCACTGTGAGATGCTTCTGTTTTACAAACCTGGGTACAATTTGCTGTGTAAGTCATCCATCGTCTTGGCAGTTGGCAGAGCTCCTGTGGAATTTCTGGCCTGCTTTGTCTGTCATACCAACAGCATTGTCATGTGAAGGTCTCCACGAAAAAGGGAGGACAAAATAAACAATCGGAGCCTGCAACCAAGGTTTCCAATAACAGCCTCCAAACGCAGGAAAAAAACACCCACAGAGGAGGTATTCACTGCTGCCAGCCTGGTTAAAAGAGCCTCTATGTACTAAAAAGTGTTTGTTCATCACATGGTTTTACAGGAATTTCCCAAGAATGACAAAACATTTTGTCCCTGTGATCTTCAAAAGATAATTTTGTCTCTCAGAAGACGTATAGTTGTCAGAAGAACAAAGAGGTAAAAGTTGATGACATGGCTGGCAGGAAGAGGAAGGATTTCTCTTGCACAATTTTGGTTTCATGAAGTTAATTCAGCCTTTTTAAATGTGGCCATAAGGTAACTTTAACCCACATCTGTCACAGCAAACTCATTGTGCATGGATAGGCCTTTTGTTTGGTTAAGAGGTTATCAGGGGCCAAGCTAAGCTGCTGTACGTTGAATTAGTGCTTTTCTTTAAGCCCCTGTGTAGTGTATTAGCAGAGGTGGGACCATGTGTGATGGTCGTTGACATCTATTCATAAAATGGTGTCTTTGAGTTTGAAGATTTGGTTGTAGAGCATGCTTAACCAGTAACTGTCATCTGTCATTTAAGCTTTCTGAGAAGAGGAATATAAGCCCCGGAGGATACTGCCTTAGTTTGACAGGGGCACTTGAATAAAGAGGCATGTTGAATCTATTTGTGTATCCTCTTATACAAGTTAACATCACTGTGCATGGCTATAGACTAAAATTAAATTATGTACATACAGCTCCTTTATTGTAAAATGTATTTTCATGTAATATAAACTACAACTGCAAACTGTGGAAAGTTTAGTGCAGTCGTCACGTTACCAATCACAACGTGTGACCAAAACAAAACTAAACAAGGCTGCAGTTAACTGTTGGAGAGGAAAATCCTAAAAATATGCCGACAGATTGACTCAACAAGTTTGTGAAGCAGTTGCCCAGATGTATAGTTGTATGATATATAGTTGTCCATATGATTATCAGGAAACAGTGACATTAATGAAAAGTAATTCATATATTGTCATTTGGAGAAGTTACTTCTGGCAGCTTTTTCACAAATAAACACAGATTTTATGTAAACTGTGCATCCAAAGTTCAGTTAAGACAATTCAACGATAAAATAAACAGTTTCTTCTGAAGCGTTGAGACTAGTGGAATAAATGGCAAGTTGCAGGATTTGGTCATCGGAAAGTTGAATACAATAGTTAAAAAACAAGACTACTTACTGTGAATACTACTTGTAGTCATGTCTATTGGGAAAATAAGATGCTATAATCAGTTTGTCATAGGAAAGCAGAAAACAGTGATTAGAGCAGTGCAAATGAAGAAGCCTGAACCACTGACCTTCATGACGTCACATGTTTTTGTTGCCTGGATCTTCTGTGTGTGAGGTTAAAACAGGAGTGGCCATGTTTCAGCTGCTGTGTTTGTCTGCAAAGACACACACATTCATGCATTCATTCATGCGCTGTAGCAGGTATAGTGTGTGTTGAAATGTGCGTTTTGTATGTTTGAGGCAGAGTGTGCACGTGTCCTGGTAGTTTTGTGTGTGTGTGTGTGTGTGTGTGTGTGTGTGTGTGTGTGTGTGTGTGTGTGTTCTTTGCTCTTTGAACTGCAGGTCAGGAATGCAGCTGCTCTCAGCGGGAAGTCGACTGTGGTGGAGTCTGTGCATTCTCGACACAGTCAGGAGTCCACAGTCATCAGAGGAAGCAGACAAACCTACAGTACACTCACCTGAACACTTACACACACACACACACACACACACCCATACACACACGTGCGACATGCACAGAGACATGAAAACACACCTCATAAATCTCTCCTTTATTTGAATCTCTGATGAAAAAGATTCTTTTGTTTGTGTTTGCTCTGGTACTTAATGCCTCAACATTACAATAAATATTCTAATGTGGCTACATATTTAGATAATGCTGTGGGCCTATCAGAGTGTCAGTGCTGGCAGAGTCGAGGAAGGATTGTTAAATGAATTAGTGGGTTGGGATATGATGATGGATGTGCTCCAGGTTTTATTTTATGCCATCACCGAAGGACTGCTTTATGTGAGCTTGTGTGTGGGAGCAGTTTAGTGACTGTTTAACATATTTCTGTCGTATGTTTTCTGTATTATTTTTTTAAAAACATTTTATTTCGAAGTGTGTGTGTTTTTCATGTTTCGTCTCACTGAAAAAACAAACTTCCCCTTGGGGAGGATAAAGTTAAAACTGGAACTGAAATTGTGAAAAGGCTTCTGTGAACATGGAAACCTTTCAGAATGAGGTCAAACATAAGATCACACACACACACACACACACTCATAATATTTACATACAGGTTTAACCAGTTGAAGCCCTGTAGCTGTGGCCATCTGCGTAGAACAGAGAAGTGTCAGTGTATCAGCAGATGATATTTAATGAATCATTCTCCCCTCCTTAAATCAAACTGCTGCACTATCTCACATGAAGATATTTGAAAATGACAGAAAGATACAAACAACCAAAAAGCCTTTTTTTTCTTTTTGTGACCCCTTGCTTGAGACAGTTTAGGTTATTTAATGTAAACGAGCACTGGTCTGGAAGAGTGTTAACTGCTTTAGTTAAAGAGCAGAGGAATTTGAAAACTGAGGTTAAACTTTAACTCTGAGGAGTAACTGTGGGTGAACCAGCGAGAGCACATGACTCCCTGCTCCTTCCTCATTAGCCCCGCTGCCCTTTGGCCCAGAGGCCAGAGGAAAAAATCATCTTCCCCTCTCTCCCCCTCGTGCTCTCCCTTCTGACAACACTCTCTCCATCCTCGGGCCTTTGACCCCCAGCGAATGACAGAGTAATTTAAAATACACAGGGCAGAGGAACCTGCCAAAGAAAAACATCTGCTGGGGTGACTCCAGAGCAACACACAGTGTCCAATCAATATTTGCCCTCCTCCCCGCCCAGGACCTGCTGGAGATGGTGGGAAACTTCCCATTTGGTGTTGCTTTGTTGTCATTCAAATCAGTTATCTTGTGTTCGCTGTGAACAAGGTATCAACCCATTGTTTGTGGAGGAGTCAATGGATCTGTTTACTGTAATGGCCAGTGGAGCTTTTTCCCATGTGCCCGCTGTACAGATAAGACACACTATTGAATATAGCTGATGTTAAACTGAGTATAAACCGAGTAAATAAGCCTTGGCTTTGCTCTGGCTCAGCCACTTGAACTCTGATGTTAAATAAAAATCACTTATGTTGTACAGGTTTTGTGCTTGTTTTTGTCCAGATGAAGACTTATCTCACTCTAGGAACAGTCGCATATTAGATTTTCTTAAAAACAGGGAGATCAAAACACTGACACCACTGTCTCGTGTTTGTGTATTACAGTACTGAGCTAAAGGGCAGTTATGTTAGCTTAGCATTAAGACAGGAAGCAGGGAGAGACAACTAGACTGGCTGTGTCCAAAGTTAAAAAAGTCTCCCAACTCCTCTAAAGTTCACTGATTAACATGTTGCATCTTGTTTGTTTAATACATACAAAAACTCCAAGAACTCAGCTGAAAGATGCTGAAACGCACCAGCATGCCGAAGGAAACTACGAATATGATACCTTTGTCTAACATTATCAATATGAAAGTGGGGCAGGTTTAACGTTTGACTCCTACAGCGAGTAGAAGTAATGAATCATCACCAGGCAGCACATCCTTGTTTACTGTTGCACGTCACTGAAAGCTCAGCAGGCTCCAGTTTGCAAACACTGACCTTTTGTCAGCTGTGACACTCTTTTTCCAACTTATCACATATCATGTTTTAAATATTCAAATGCAGCTTCGCTTTAAGCCCGCACCTTGAGTCAATCGAGCACAACACTGAAGGCACACTGGTGTACAGATTAGACACATTTTTTTTTATTTGTATGGAGTGCCACAGTGGTTATGTGGTATGTCATGAAAAAAAATAAATAAATAACACTCATGAACTACACAGTTTTCAGGACACTTGAAGTCACGTGTTGTCTCAGGAAAAATCCACTTGATTTGAGCTCAGATGGTGTGACCAGTGATTATGCAGGCAATAAGTCTACAATAAAGACCTTGCGGGCTGAAGAGGCTGATGAGCTTTTAGTTAAATCACTTAGATAAACATTTTGCTTGACAGGTTGTCAATATGTTGTCAGCAGACAGCCCATGTGAAAGATGAACTTCTTTGTTTTTAACCACCAAAAGAAAACATTTTCAGATGGGGCATGACCTTAACACTCTGCAGCCACAACATGTTTGATCATGTTCCCAACTACCAACTTCAGTCTCTTGTAAATCCATGTCCAATCTGCTGCTCCCTGGCTGTGCCCTCTGCTATCATCTAGACTTCACCTATAGGTCGACTAAGGTGCTTAGGATGACAGAAAATTAACCCTAATCGGCTCACTGAAGAAGATTCAAATGCTTTAATGGGATTAGGACGAGGCCACACCCCTTGCCACCCTCCCCCCACTAAACACCAGATCACTGTAATCAAGTGCTCACAAGATGACGATCTAACTGACCTCTTTAGCTCATCTGCTCTGCTGTTGGTCTGGATGCTGATCCTTGGCAAGTTTAGCTCGGTCTAGGACACAAACTGTAAAGCCTCATTCAGGAGTGAATTCAGGTCACCAAGTGCATTTCAGGAAACCAACGCTTTTGAACATTTGAGTTCATTTGCTACAATTCAAAAATACAATTGACAAATTAATATGAGGCTTTCATATTTTTTTTTTCATATTATTTTATATTATTTTGCATCCACATTTATATCACTGAGGGTGGGATGAAGAACAGAAACTCTTGTCAGCACCACAAAATATATCCTCTAAAATTATACAGATCAATCAACACCTCTGTAAAACAGCACATATTAGCCTCATCAGGGATGCACTTATTCGAGTGTTGTTATATGTGGCTGCATGACTACAGCTTATTTTATTTGATCCATCACAGTGAACATCATGCCTACTAATCAGCTACTTACAATCTACTTACAAACCTACTTGCAGTCCCATTATTGATGGTGTCATAATCTTGTAGCTTTTCCAGAACAATCTGCACCTGTTACACAACTTTGGCAATGAAAATAATTTAAAAATGCATTTTCTATCTCAGGTATATGGAGCTATGGGGAAAAAAACTGTATGTATCTCGTGAGCACGAGAAAGTTTTGTGTGCTCACGAGAAACCTATGTATCTAGTATCTTGCATGACACACTACATGTAGTTTGGTCGGCTGGTTTCAGTTTTGAGAGCTGGAGAATGATGCTGAAGTTAGTTTCAGATTCACAGCGTCTGATTGTAATAAAGGGTATACAAAACTAATAGTGGGTCTCAAGATAAAGTTAATGTTTGACCTAAAATGACCAAAATGATTTAACATGAATAAGAGGTACAAAAAAAGTCAGTCAATGTATTCACTTAATTTAATTATAACTTTCCCCTTAACTGCTACATTGGAAACTGTTCATCTCTGCCGTTGTTCTCTTTAGATGACGCTGAAGGTAGCTTATTCACAGTTTCCAATGTGGCAGCTGCGCACATGTCCCTTTAGTGGCTCCATACAAGTAGGCATCGAGCACAAATTTTATTTCATACTGCAACAGAGAAAAGGAAACCAGGAGCTGCAAGTAAGGCGGTAAAAAGAAAAATTCAGGGTGTCCTGATGCTCTTTAAGACGCTGACTATGAGCCGCCACAACCCCAGTTGAAGTCCTGTTGGGGACCTTTGTTCTCTTTCTCTCTCTCTCCTCATTTCCTCTCCTCTCTCTGCTGCCAAACTCTGTGACAAAGGCATAAAATGTCAGCAGAAATCCAAGAAGTCAACAGTATTGTGAATACCCTTTATTTGAAAAACTGTGAAGAGTGCCATGGCCCTTTGAAGAAATCTAACCCTGAAGCATCCTGCAAAATCTATTTCAGGTCAGGCTGTTTTATTTTCACGTCACTGTACTGATGTGTGACAGTACAAAAGGGTCTGCACAGCCAGGGGCAGTGAGGGAAGGGACCCGGTGAGGCTTTCAGTGAGGCAGATCTGAAGACGCCTCTGTCTGCAGGTGACTTGGTGCACCTGGGGCCAATAAATTGATGACACACATTGTTGGTGAAGAGTTAAAAGGATTCAGTCATGAAAGTGAGACTGAACTGAAGGAAAGCAACAATCAAACTGATTTGGGTGTTCACCCCTCTCAGTAGCGGTTTTAGGCACGGGCGAACCGGGCAGCCGCCCGGGGCGGCATTAATTTCAGTTACGTGGGGGGCGGC
>JBAJHX010000106.1:9042844-9066462 GCA_037176925.1 Amniataba percoides
AGTTCAATAGAGAAACAGCTGTAGGGAAAAAGCTGTTCCTAAACCTGCTGGTTTTAGTTCGGAGGCTCCTGTAACGCATAAGGAAGCTATATGAGAAAAGTGGAAGGAGAGGGGGCGGGTGAGACGCGAGGGGGGGGGCGCTCGGAGAGGATCTCGCCCTGGGAGTAATTCAATGTAGAAATGCCACTGACCCCTCTTGTGCTTTTTGGACTTTTGTTACCCACATAATTTTTCATAATGTTTCACAGCAACTTATTTATCTTCAAGCAAGACTTTTTATTTGTTATATTTCTCGACCAATTTATTCAAAGTTTCCCTTAATTTTCTGCCCATTTGCATGATTGAGTGAATTTGTTTTACGTCATATTGTTATACGTGAAAAAATGAGATAACAGGGCAAACAGTAAAACCACATGTAGCCTAATTCACTTTCCAAAGAGAAACAAATCATTGCAGAAAACCACATACCATACATTGTTCCTGGGACAAAGGACAGAAAGCAAAACATGGAGCACATTTTCCAAACATACATACATTCATACTTTGTTTTTTTATTTCTTGCTTTTCAGGAAAAATAAATACTCTAACAATTTCATTTAATTATATTTGTAAAACTCAATTCACAGATGCAGTGTAATTTACAGGAGATGCAAAATGCTCATTATTATTCAATAAATGAATCAAGGATTTCAGACATTAAACTAATTTCTCTACCTTCAGACATGCTGGCATTCAATCTTTTGATGGGAGCCTGAGCCTGAAAATCTACATGATTTAACCTTCAAGGTTTCTCCCTTTATCTGGTGGTGGTGATGGTGAGCCGTCCTGTTGGTGTGAGCTGTTCGCCTTCATCATCTGAGTGGGTGAAAGCACAAAGCGGATGTGATCAGCCGTTTGATTGAGGTCAAATCTCTTTCGCACTTCTCTGTGCCAACATTACCCCCATCCTCCTGACCTCTCCGCGGGCTGGCCGGTGTCCGAAAGCTCAGGAGAGAATCAGTGAGAGAGTGTCAGGTCAGCGTGGCAGCATCCCAGAGCAGAGGGCAGAGAATAGGGAGATGTGGAGAGGAGGAGGAGATGAGAGGGGATATGGAGTGGTTGTGACAGGTAAGCTAATGGCTTTGAGAAAGAAAGGGCAGAAGGGGATGAGGGTGCAGGCTGTGATCTCTTTATACAGCTTACAGAAGGACAACTTATTAAAATGAGGAACGGATGCAAAGAGTAAATGAGTTGACCTAAAACCCCTAGGTCACTGCCCCCCTCCCCTTCCCGTGGATGTGTGTGTGTGTGATTGCGTCCACCCCTACACTGATTGACAGCTGCTGTCGTTGTCTAATAATGGTGTGAGTATTTTTCCCAGGCAATGAAAAACTCCCCTGTCCACGGGCTCGGATGCTGGCTGCTACATGTGGGGGTAGAAACGTGTCCAGAAATGTGGAGCTTAAATGTTACCAGATGAGAGTGTTTCAGCCTCCATACCGCCCAAAAAGAGAGACTGTTCAAATAACAAAATCAGCCCATTCTCACATCCTTTGTTTGACTTTCTAATCGCACTTGTTCATTAGTGCACTTTTCACAAAACTGTATTTCAGTGATTATTTCACACACGCACACCAGAAGCCACAGTTATTTTATCATGAGCAAGATTAGATTAGACTGCATTTGTGGTGGATCAAGGTTAAAACCACAGAGAAATAGAATAGAAACATCTATTCAAAAGCTTTGAAAGTGAGTAGTTCAACTGAGGCAATGTACAAACACTCAAACACTGTGTTGAAGAACAATTTTTAGGTACTCTGTTTGATCCTATATGATATGTTGTTACTTGTTACTTGTATCCTAAAATGTTGTGCTATTTACTCCAGTAATCCAGTCACAGTCATATTTACAAGTTACTTAAACATAAAAAAAATATAATAAACTTATATGAAATGCCATGCACTGTTATAGATTAATTTACCAAACATTATATAAATTAGAATTGGAATATGTAATTTCATAATAGTGAGGAAGCTTTAGAATCAGTGTTTACGCTGTAATGCTAAGATAGAAGCAGAGGTGTGCATGAGTACAATTTCAAGGTACTTGTACTTTACATTTTATTTCCATTGTATACTTCTTCATACTTACATTCAGCAATAATTTCAGAGGCAAATATTCTACATTTTACCACATTTATTTGACAACTACAGTAAAGTTTAATATATAGTTTCTTATTATATTAGGATTTTACATTAAGATATCATAACATGAGCTTTTCATATACAATGCACTCATATCAGTTCTATACATATAAAGTGGTCCATCTCAACCAACTACAGCAGTATATTGTCATATCAAAATACATCATTAGCCAGCTTCTATTCAGAGCGAGTACTTTTACTTTGATAAATCCAGTACATTTTGCTGATAATATCTGTAGCAGGCTCATAGTTGTAGTATTTTTACATTGTTGATTAAAGCATCTGAACATTTCTTCCACAACGGTGTAAATGTTTTTTTCCTTCCATGGAGCATTTTGGCACAATGCGGCCTCTTTGATGCAAGAGTCACCCTGAGGTTACAACAATCATGTCATCCAAAAAAAACCTTTGATGAACTCAGAAGCTTTACATAGATCTTAGAGAGAGCGAACACAAAATGGAAAGATAATTGTATCATCTGTTCTAATGGCAGCCATTACAACAATAGCGATGGTGACCCGGAGGTACGGGGGGAGCGGCGAGGACAGGCCCTCTGACGTGACCTCTGCTCGGGAAAGGGCAAGCTCAGGCAAGAGTCAGGGCGTCAGGGGCTGGCCACCTCGTCTGGCACTCTGAACTCTCCATTCACAGGCTAACACAACACCCAGGCATCACTGTGACCCTGTGGGTGTGACACTCAACCTTTGCCTTAACCTCCTGACCGCCGGTCACAGCTGCAGCTGACCGGCTCGGGTAGGTCAGGGCACGGGGTCGGCTGGAGGGGGGAGACGGGATGGAGATGATTGAGAGATGAGTGAGGAGAGAGGATGGAGGGAGAGAAAATGGAGGGTGAAGGGAGGCACATGTAAAGAGCAAAGGATGGGTGTGAGGAGAAGCTCAGTTTTTGAAGGGTCAGTTCACCAAACGTACAAATAAACCTCCATATTTTCTCCATATTACCATCAGTTGTATCTGCCTGTAAAGATAGTTTTGGTTTAATTGGAGATTTGGATACATCCATCTTTAAGATTTCTACCTCCACACAAATTCACCTGAGCAGTAAGGATTTTTAATATTATATAGATAAGCATCTGTGCGTGTGTGTTTGTGTGTGTGGATGTATTAAAATCTGAAAGAAACAGAAACTACATGTAGCAGTAACACAAATAATTTGATTGTTGATTAATGTTCTTTTGTGAAAAAGAGCCACTTTTTCTCAGTGTCTGCGTCTCCCCTTTAAGAGGAACTGCAGTGATTTTGGTCATAAAGAGTATGACTGCACATTTGAAGAAAGCTGTATGAAGCCTTTTGTGTCTCCAGAGGGAGCTGCGAGCAGTCAGATAAATTTCCTCAAGTCACTTAAGTCAGTGTTGCTGAAGACAAAATGAAACAACTCTGGATGTGAAGCCTGCTTCTCAACTCTGCTGCTGTGAGTATAACACACCTGAATCTCAGCTCAAACTGTTGACAGACATGTTGCATTGTGGGTAATGTAGGTTTTGTCCAGGAAGGAAAAATGGTAGAATGAAAAAGCTGCATTGATTCACTGAACTGTCCATCATTGAGCAATGCTATAGGAACACAGAAAATGTACATCAAGATGTTCTATTCCTGTATATTCAGCATCACACTCATGTCTTATTATAGCTATTTTGCTTGCAGGTTGTTTCTGCTTAACGACCATCTTACTGCAGTCTGACTTACCCTTACTCTGTATGTGGCTTTCAGCCCCACCCCCATTCATTCTTATGTCAAAATCATTGAAAACAATTTAAACAAATTGAATTTTAAAACTAGAGAGCACTGTTTGCAGAACTCAAATATAAGCACCTTTTGAGCATCATAGCAGTGGAAATAACAAAAGACAGAGAGAGAAAGATGGAAAAAACTCTGAAAGTGCTGGGAAGACAAACGGATTGGCCGTACATTTTGTGCACACATCATGTGTGCCATTGTCCCGGCCCCCGGCCCCCATCCCCCTCCGCGGAGCTTTGTCATGACAGCACAGCCGGACGGGAGTGTCTTTATAGAGATGGCTTGCACGGGAAAAAAGACATGTGCGCTCTCGAGGTCAGTCCCGAGGTCCTCAGTGGATTCAGTCCTTGGGTCAGCCTCACACATTCATGACGGCATGACAGCTGTTTCTCTGAAATGTGGCATGTGTCTTGTGATGTGTGAGTCCTGTTAGACAAGTTAAGCTTTGGAATCCTGTTCAGTTTATTGGAAACTCTCACAAGACTTGAAAAGGCAAAACTGTCTCCACGTCCTACCGCCCAACATACTATATTTACCTCTCAAGACATATGAATGCCTGGACAGACGGCTGGACATGTCACTGATGGATAGATAGATTCTTTTATCTTTCGTATATCTCCGCTTCTTTGAGCTGAATGCTAACATCAACCTGCTAAAAAATGCCAATTAGCTTTGAACACAGATTGCAGCTGGTTTGCAGGAAGTTTGGCCTGATGATGGCATCTGAGGAAAAGCATGATCACTGAAATTCTTACAGTTCATCCCGACCAGCAAGTGGGAGTTTGTTCCAATTTTCATGGCAATTCATCAAATAATTGTTGGGATTTTTCTGACAAAGCCACCAATATAAACCTTGTTGGTGGTGCTAGACAAAAAAGTCAGGGGATCACTAGTCATTAGGATGAATCCTCCGGAGCACCATGTATATCTGCATTATATTTCTTGGCAATCTATTCAATTATTGAGCTATTTCATAGTAGACTAGTGGTATAGTGGCGAACTTTGGCATGCATATAGCTAAGCTGCTAGCATGACTTAAAAGTCAATTCTGCTGTGATGAGGTTTTTATCTATATGCAATGACTAACTGATAACTATATGTGCAATGTACAATAACTTCACAAATGATACAAATATATATGAGCCACTTGAGTTCAGCAGGACTGTACACTGACGTTGATTTGTATAAATCTGAGTTATTCTCAGACTGCAGGATCACAGAACAGTCTCCTCCCGCCTCCACTCCAATGGCTCCCCTGCAGCTTTCAGAGCTCCACTCTGCTCCTGCTTACTCTCCGTCATGGCTGCCACTTTCTGCTCCAGCCTCCACACCTGCTCTCGATACTTCCTGCGAATCTGCCGATACGAACTCAAGGCTTTACTGGAATGGACGAAACCAAACGAGATACAATTAACAACACTCACATAACAGAACAATTGCATTTCTTTTAACATTTGGTCATCGATGCAGAAAGATGATGGTCTATTAAACATCTTTCTTGTGATTCTTACCTGTGAGCCTGAGTGAGCCGAGCAATCTGCTCCGAATTGTCCCTCCTGTGAGAGGTGCCGTCTGACAGAGCTGTGTTTAGTGAGTCCTGGACTAAAGCCAGTCTCTTCTTCAGGGCTTGTTCCCTTAAAACAAATGTGAGAGAATCAAGAACATCATGTCAGTCTGAAGGCACTAAAGACATTGCCTCTCAGAAACAAGATAACATTTCTCCAAAGATTGATTGATTGATTCACATAACGGTTTAAAGAAAATGTGATGTAAAGATGTAAACAGTGGCGCTTTATGGCGAAGTATTCACAAGTTAAGGTCAGTGGAGAAAAAGATGCTCTACAAAGCATCTGATGGAAAGAACTATAAGCTTTTTATGTGCAAGGTCTGCATCTCTACAAATAGTGTTCCTAAGCAACAGATAAAACCAGGCAACACGTCTGAATGATTAATTTTCTCCACTGAATACATCATGCACCTTTTCTTTATTATCCCTAAAGACCCAGACTTCTCTAGGCCACATTACATTTATTAATGTGCCAGGTGTCCTTGTTAAGGCAATTTAAATTGGCTAAGACTAATAGTGAAATATGTTATATGGTAGCTATTTGAAAGGAGCTTTTAAACACTGGACAACACAGAAAAGATGTCTCACCTCTGCAGGACTGCTTGCAGTTCTTTCAGAATCGGCCTTGTTCGTGAACCAGCGATGTCTCCATCACCAACCAGTTTAGCTGCATTTTCACAGAGCATCTGAAACACAAGAATCAACTGGGATTATCTTTAAAGCTAAAAACAAAACAACAAAACTCTTTATGTTCTCTACTAATGAACATGCTTTTCCCAGCTGTCCAAAGCAGTAGTTTTCAACTTTTTTCAGCTTGTTACTGTCTAAAGCGAAGCAGTGTTCTGACCAGTGAGTGTTCTTTCCCCCCAGATTGTTTTATTTTAATGGGTTTTAGAGGCCTGAAGGGGTGAAAAGTATCCAATATATCACAATAACAAAGAAAAAGATGTGAAAATCTGTTTTCGTATTTTCCATCTTGGGAAATAATAAATAACATGTATTTGTCTTGGTTGGGACCCGACCACTACAACTGTGTAGGAAGCACTGATCTAAAGGTTGAACGGTGCAGAACAAAGTATTATTCTGTAGTTAAAAAAACGTTACAGTTTGGGATGAAATAGTTGACTGGATAAAGTTACAGAGGAAAGTGATGTTTGGTCTGGCCATGTGCATTTAGATACAGTCCCTGTTTACTGTTCTTTTAAATCATTGAAAAGAAATACTAAGGAAGAAAATAAACCACTTTTATTGGGACATTTTAACCCATGAGGCACAAAGGTCAGTGCAGCCATTGCTTCTGACAATAATAATTGACAGAGCCGTCTTAACCAAAGCTGTTGAGTTCGTCTTCATGTGACAGTGACAGAGGTGTGTGCTGTGGTTTGAATCTGTGCTGCGGCGACAGGACAGCCCAGCAGAGGACCTTGTAGAACCAAAATATCCTTCATGGCCTGGAGGGATTCTGCTTTGGTAGATGTGTGATTTCCCATGTGGGACACCCAGATTTGAATCGGGTCTGCCACAGTAGACCAACGTCCTGCTCCCTCTTGCTCGTTTCACCTTGACTTTGTATTATTTGAAAATTAATATAAAAAAAAATCCCTGTTGCCGCCGTAGGAGCCTTTCCTACCTGTTGTTCGGTCTTACGATCCTCCAGCGCCTCTCTTTCTGGAGCGAAAGCTCCAGCTGCTTCCTGGGCCTTCTGGGCCATTAAACTCCACTCCAGACACCTGAGCTCTTTCTCCTTGAGACGGATTAGAGCTCGCAGATCTGACATCTCCTCCTGAACATATAAACCTCAACCATAAATCACAGAATATAAAGAGCTGAACGCAGATGCAGAACTTACAGGACATGTTATGACAACTGGCAGGTTTCACCTCGACTGTTGAGGGTTGAATTTTCTGACTTCGATGACTCCCAGTGGTGACTAGGTGTAATTTGATAAAATCCTGTATTGGTCTTCTTTGTTTTAAAAAATATGTAATTAATGAATTTCTGTCTTGTTGGTTGTTGTTTAACATTCACTTCTTTCTAATAGAGTCTAAGAAGGTTCATCAATGTAGAGCAGTAAATTGACATTTCGGGCACTTATCAATCATGATTATTTATACTTCTCTCAGGTGAAGTGTCGTACAGTGCTATTTTCACATACAAAACATGTGGAGCAGTGGTATCTGACTGGTTAGCTTAGCTTAGCACAAAAACCAGGGGGGAGGTTGAACTATTGTTTTAATCAAATCCTTAACAGTTTCATCTCTTTCAGTGCTCACTGACCTCACTAGATAAGAAAGGTGATTACAGTATCTGCCAACATATTACAACAACTCCTACCCTGACAGAGATGAGTTCATAGAAGAGGGAAGCTTTCTCTTTCTTGGTATCAGGAGCTTTGGCATTATCTTTGGCCAGGTGTCCCCCTCTTGATCCAGCCAGGTGACCAGTTTCATGGCTCATTTTACCCTCAGCTCCTGGGCTCGGCTTAGGTAGACAAATGGCTGCTCGGTCTCTCTTCAGGCGCTCAATTTGCTGACGGAGGAAAGCCTCTCGCTCTGCTGGCTCAGGTGTCCTGTGGGGTTACAGGTGGTGAGTGACCTGACAAACATGTGATCAGACAAATGGTAATTTTTTAAATCAAAAGTTCTTTGTTCATGTTTCAAAAACATTTCAATATTTGGTTGCGGGAGAAAATGATATAACTTATAGTTGTTATCTTTTCAGTCCGTCAGTCTGATCACTGACACATATTTTCCTTTCTAATCTTTCCATCAATGTGCTTGAAAGTACATAGAGTACTTTAAAATGTCACCTCTGCCCTGCATGACGCTGTGTTTCCGTCTCCTCTGTGACCCCTGCTGTTGAGAAGGAGGTGGACAACTCTTCAGTTCCCATTTTCCTGAGCTGAGCAGACGGACTGTCGGGCTGTTGCCTGTCACCGGCTGCCTCTGATGAGAGGAAAAACTGTGAGACTGACTGCGTGTTTGTGTGACACGACATGCATACCTTCTGTACTTACACACACACACACACACGTATATATATATATATATTTATATATATATATGTGTGTGTGTATATGTATGTGTGCACAGAGTTGTAAGCAGTATAAAACACAGTATTCAAACACCTGCTGAGTTTGCCTGTAGAGGAATGCTTTGCAGCTTCTTGGCGTCATAAAGTGACAGCAGCTCGCTGTAGGCCTCCTCACACTCCTCACTGTCAGTCATGAGCACAAAGATGAGAAGAGCCCAGATTAATACTGTTAGATTGCTGACCTTTGCATGTTTGTTATTTTGACATATGTCAAAGAAAGTCACTGACAAACAATATGCACATGTGTGCAGACAGGCCTTTGTGCCTGTGTGTCAGGCGAGTTTTATGTGTGTACCAGTATCTGAGAGCCATCTGCAGGGCAGAGCAGTCAGCCTCCAGTCTGCTCAGGGTAATGCTGATCTGTTCGGACTCTCCCTTTCTTCGCTCCAGAGCTGCAGACAGCCGCTCATTTCTGGCCTTCAGCCTCTCTATGCACCTGAGATCACGAAGGAGAAGATAAAGAGCAAAAACCTGGGGAAAATCTTTACTTTGATTTTTGATTGTGTAAATAATAAAGTCCCTGCTGGGAATGAAACTGCTTTACTGTATTGTTAGAGTTAAGCTTTGGGCAAATAATCTCTGGTTTCAATGTAACAATGTATCTAAAAGACCATTAATGTTGGAAGCTCACCTGAACGGTCTAACTAACCTAAATAACTTATTGTTACTTTATATCCAGTTTGTCTTTTTTCATGCAAAGCTAAACTCTCTCCCACAAAACTAAATGTTTTTGCATTTTGTATGATTTTTACTTTATGTACTTTGCTTTTTTTCTACATGACTTTCTTACACCTTGATTGAGTGGAGTCTTTGAATGGAAAGCTTCTTTTTAAACATCCTGTACTGAGACCTGTTTTATCTGCATAACTCAAAGTCCTGTCCACATGCTCTACACACTGTTTTTGTGAATGTATTGTGCAGACATTTGTCTTTGTCTTGGAAAGAACAATACAATCAGTCAGTTCAGTGTTTACTTTTCGACTCACCTTTTCAGACGTTCAGTCTCAGACTCCAGGCCGATGGGACTAGGACAAGGACTGCAGGAGCTAACAGAGCCCAGTGGAGAACCGTCTCCACTCACGGACAGAGGCGTTACAGCTCTGGTTGTTCTCCTGTGTAGTAAAGGCGAACCAGGGAAAGGAGGAGAGGCCCAGTCTGGACTTAGAGCCCCAGCGTTGGGCCGGTAGGAAGGAGAGTGACTGCCTGACCTCCAGGCCTTTTGGAGAGCCACCAGCTGAGAGGCAAGAGAAGGGGAGTCACATTTATTCTTGTCTGAATACACTGTTTTGTTATCAAGCTGTGAGTTTATGTCCTGTGTCTGATAACATGCACAATCAGCCATTTTTGTACGTGCTGCTAACATCACAGGCACAAGTAGACTATTGTTTTGGCCTTTTAATGTTTGGCCTCATTCCCGTCACCAACACAGCTGACGGCAGGACATCTCCCACCTTGTTCTTCTCCTCTTCCATCTGGCTCGGGGCGCTCTGTGCTCTCTCCAGCTCCTCCTGGTGACTTTGCAAGATGCTTCTGGGAGCAGAGTCCCGCCTCTCCAGAACCAGGATGTCACCCTGGTCCTTTGGTGGGCTCGATGGGCATGAAATCCCAAACTCTCTTTCCATGTCCTCCAAAATCTGCAACCAATGAGCCAGACTTAGGGGGCTGCTGGGAGTCTAAAGATAGACTGAACAATGACATATTTTCTCCTAAATTGATTGATTCAAACAAAGACACAGTGATGCTGGATCTCTCTATAACATTTTTTTTCTTTAATGCATTTTTTATCAGAGTAGCTAGAACTAAATGATTGTGTAGATCAAATACTTTTTGTATACTCTGTTAGATAATTTGACCAAACATTAATGTCTGTTATTCTTTAACAGCTCTTAAATGACACAAATACAAATACATCAATAAATAATGAAGAGGTGCAGTTGAATACCTGCGTGGCCTTAACCCAGCTCTCCTGGGCTGCTCTCAGGTGCTCTTCATGCTTCTCCTGGTCAGAAGCTGTGATGGGGGCAGCCCAGGACCTTTTGCAGCTGATGGAGTCCTCCACTGATGATAAAACCTCCTGGAGTTTAGTCCACACTACACCACCGCCCCCTAGTGGATTAAATACACAGTACAATTAGTCATGTTGAACGAAGTGAAAGGTAGTTTTATGTTTTACAAGCATAGTCTATTATTATGAATAAGAACAAAAAAAAAAAAAGAACATTAATACTGCTTACTTTTCCTCAGTACAGCTCACTATATTTTAAAGAGTAAATATTTAAATGTATACATTAGTTGTTCTTTTATCCAGCCTGGAGCACAGCATCCAAAAGATGCACTCTGCTGAATAACAATAAAGCTATGCTCAACCTCGGCTGCTCAGTGAGGGTTTTGATGTGGAAGATGGGGCAGAGGTCCTCTCGGGGCTGCTTCTGGACAGCCTGTGGGACAGGAGGTCTGGAACCAAAGGCCTGGATGGTGCCGGTGGTCTCAGGTCGCCTGGTTCACTGCAGAATACAAACAACATAACCTGTTTCCCAGTAAATACCACTGTGTTTCTTTGTGAAAAACCACAAGCAGGCCAGGGTTTATTTATTCATCTGAAAATGTGAAAGAGCAAACAACAAACATGGCCCCATCAGCCCCATTATATCTGCTTACATGCACATCTCATTACTCTTCTCAGTCGTGTTACCTCGGGGCCTTTAATGAGCCCATCTTCTTGTTCAGTTCAGCGATGATGCTGAGCAGTGTGCCCACTTCAGCCTCACACTGAGCCAGTTCTGCCGATGAAGGCTCGGGGTTTGTTGTGGCATCAGAGCCCAGGTGGTCAAAGGTCACATGGTCGATTGGGATTATCGACTCAGTGTCACACCCTGATCCGGTGTCCAGGCTGTCACATCTGACAAGACAGGAATCCTGCAGAAAGAGGAAGTTGTATCTGGATTAAAAGAAAATAACCTGCACCTTGTTTGAGTCACTATTCCTTTTTCGTGTTTTGTTTTTTCATGTGTTAAAGCAAATTTCTTCTTTTTGTCCTCCAGTTCTACTCAGTATGTGTACCAATATGATATATATGATATCTATGAGGAACTGCTCAAAGTTAAACAAAATAATCCCTCTGTGTTTATTCATCTAAAAAGTCTGTTATGCTCTTGAACCAGACATTGTTGCTGTGCTATTTAGCGGCTATTGTTTTAAGCAGCGGAAAAGGAGGAAACTAAAACATCCTGAGATCCAACTTCCTGCCGAACAAATATTCTGAGGACCAAACCGTCTTTTGTTGTCCACAAATAATTTCAGCTAAATGCCTAAAAAATGAATTACAACAAAGTGTCTTTTTGTCTATTTTATTCTGCCATTTGATGCCCATAATCATCCCAATACTATACGATTTTCAAAGCCTTTCTGTTGATCTTGGATTCTTAAATACTGTGTAAGCAATTGTTGCTGACATACTTTAAATTCCTTATCCAGTCAGAAACATATCCTCTATAGCCATATATATATATATTCCATCAAGCACTGGAAAAAAAAGCAGAGAAACTCCTTGGATAGTTCATCAAAACAAACACTTTCATTTATAATTTCTGGCAATTTATACATTCAGATTCAGCCTAGTGTCTGAATATGGAAGGGACACCTCTCATATAATGTACGTGTGCAGTACATTAAAAATACTGTTCCTGTCGTTCTGTGTAATCAAACAATTTGTAGATTGAGTTTTACATAATCACAAGGACATAATCTTAGTCAACCATTTAACAGTCGATATCTTTTAAGTAAACTGCAGTCTTAGACTTGTTAATATACCTAGTAAACATGTAAAACTTCAAGTCATGCAACAACCATTAGTATTCTATAACTTACCTCCATACTTCTGGATCCTGGTGCAGTGTCCGTTCAGTACATATAATTCAACATCTGGCTAAATCAGTGGATGTTTTCTTCAGTCCTTCAGTTCCTTCTATTCTTTGTCATCGTATTTTCCAAAAGTTGGTCAATCACCACTGCAGCCTCCTCTCTGCATGTCTGCTGAACAGTGTTTACTGTGATGAATGAAGTAAGTGGAAAACACTTAGAAAGTCACCCCCACCCATTCCCCGTCACTCTGTGTCCTTTCCTGTTTTGTCCACAGTTCAGCTCCCATGTCTTTTTATTAGTAGACTATGAGTGAACTCTGGATACTTACTGTCATTGGTGAAAGGAGTATTTTGATCCTTTACTTGCTTACTTTACTTCAGTATAAGTATTTATATGAGTATTTCTATGATCTATATAAGTAAAAGCATGTAAAGTATGAGGAAAATTTAGTTAAACTGTAACTGTATCATTAGATTATTATTACATATGCAGTCATTTTAAAGGATTTTACTGTTGTTGTAGATGTGTTTAGTTTATTAAAAAAGCAAGAAGTAAAAAAAAAAAAAAAAAACTTGAAAAAGTACAGTGTTTGAGTAAATGTATTAATTACTTTCCACTGCTTCATACTGTATTTACTTAGAAGTATGTACAAAGATGTTGTTGTATGAAATTTAAAAAATGCATGAAATCACAATCAGTTTGGACCATGAGTCTGGCTGGTTACATGTGAGATATCAAAGAGTGTTTTTTTCTGTTTCTGTCAACTTCAAAGACACTTTGTGCTGTTGTAATGAAGCTTCACTGAAACTAACAGCATGGTGCAGTGATCCACACTCTGCTGAGATTTCTTTTACTGTAGTGATGTGTTTTAAATCTAGTGAATTCATATTCCAAAATTAAATAAAAAACAAAAGCTATGAAGTCCTATAATTGATAAAGATAAGATAAGAAAATATAATATACTTTAGTCTGAGGTTGGCCATTCTGCAGAATGAGTACTTTTACCTTTTGTACTTTAGGTACAAAAATAATTAAATTAATTAATTATTTTAATTTAATTTAATAATTTAATTAACTTAATTTCATTATGCCAAAACATAATGATAACAAAGATTCTTGATTTTTTTTATTCTTTCAGCATAATTTGATTATTACTTTTACTTATTTTTTCTGCCACCACAAATTAGGTGTGTAGTCATGGAGGACTTTCTTGATATATTTATATATTAGCTCTGTTACTGATACTACTTACTGCCTGTACAACTACAATCGCCACAAAACAAACCTTACCGTTAAACTTCATTACCCACAATGCTTAGGCACTTTCGCGGTTCCGGGTTTGATCGTGTCCAGTGAGAGTCGCCCGATCAAAACAAATGTCAGCCCGTCGTTGAAATATTTAGCAACGTTCAATGAGTTTCGTTGCCTTTAAATCCTAAAAGCCTCGTATTCACATACCAGGTAAGTCTGTTTTCACATTTTAACATAAAACTCTTCTCGAGCCGGCTTCTTGGCTCCGGTTTCTCCTGAAGCTAAAGCTAACAGCTCACTTCATCTTCATCAGCCGCCTCACAGGAGCGCAGACAGACTCACTGTCTGTGTCCGGACAGTTTCACTGATGTAGTAATAAAGACACCATCACTTCTGTGAAGCTAAGACACCTCAGTGTTTGTTATTTCAGCTATCTGCACACTGCACCTTGTCCTCATACAGACACGCTGTGATGCTTTTAAAGGTAAATACAGGATCATAAAGTTGGTGAAGACAATGAGGAGGGTAACTCTGAGACTCATGCAGCTTCTTTGGGATCACGTTAGGATCTGTGTGTAGCTCTTGTTTAAGTATTATAGACAGCTGTCTCACTTCATAGACATTTTAATATCCAAAAGTAAATCCTTAATATGAAAGATTTGTTCCTATCTTGTGGCTCCACTTACATGCCAAACTCACCATCTTCTCGTCCATAGCGTATCCATGGAGACGCCAGAGCCAGGCCCAGCAGATGGAGAGGAGCGTCTGGTGGAGCTGCGGCCTCGGACTCGCTCCAACCCCGAAGGTGCTGAGGACCGTCGCAGCAGCACGGGCAGCCTGGGAGGAAACAGCAACCCCAACATATCTCAGCCCGCCGTGGGAAGTCGTGTTGAGGGGGAGGGCGAGGCCTCGACCAGCGACAGCCCTCCGACTTCCACCACCACCACCGTCTCAGCAGCTGTGGCTCAGGCTGCGGCCCCTGCAGCAGCAGTATCAGCAGTGGCTGCAGCCGGCGCTGCAGCGCCGCTGTCCACCGCTGCTGTTGCGGCCAAAGAGAGGCCGAAGCCCGCGCAGCAGCAGCAGCCCGCGTTGACGACCTCCGTCCCCCCACCAGCAGAGTATCAGCTCAGAGTTCCCCGAGTCAACTGTCCAGAGAAAGTGGTAGGTCCACGTTACAATTCTGACTCACGTTTCACATGAAAATTAAGACTTGTGTTCACTGTAAGGCTTGTACTGTCTGGTGTTGTCTTCCTTGTGGCAGATCATCTGCTTAGATCTTTCCGAAGAGATGTCTTTGCCAAAGTTGGAGTCTTTCAATGGGTGAGCTACAATAAAATACTCAGTATCCAGTACAAGTTTTGCATTTGTCATCCTGGTCTAATTTATTCTTTCCATTCAGGACTAAAACGAATGCCCTGAACATTTGCCAGAAGATGATTGAGATGTTTGTCAGAACTAAACACAAGATCGACAAGCGGCACGAGTTTGCCTTGGTGGTCGTCAATGACGATGCCTTGTGGGTGAGGACAAATGTGATGTACAGTGCTCATGCAACATGTCTGCCATTTTTGTACCAGTGCATTGTCTTTCTTGTGTTCCATGTCCTCTTGTGATGAATATGTGTGTGTGTGTGTGTGTGTGTGTGTGCGTGTGTACCTCAGTTGTCAGGCTTCACCTCTGACCCCAGGGAGCTGTGCAGCTGTCTGTATGACCTTGAGACCAATGTCTGCGAGTCCTTCAGTATCCTTTCATCCAAATCTCTCCACCAGTTAGGATGCATTTCCCACTTTCAAGTCTAGTTGTAAAGTTTGAGCCTTAACCTGTCCTCTATAGACCTGGAAGATCTTCTGAATGTAATGTAAGTGGTGCCTGACTATAAATCCTACTGGTTTCTTAAAATACATTCAACATTACTGAAGGTTACTAAAGTGTTTAGTGAAAGTCAGCCCTTCTGTTGTCTCCATAGTCGTCAGAAGATCGAGCTGCCGTTGATGGAGAACGTCCAGACCATCCCTCCTCCATATGTGGTGCGGACTGTGCTCATCTACAGCCGTCATGCAGGACAGCTTCAGTTCAACCCCTCCGAGGCTTTTAGTGTCAGTATGAACACTGCTGAGATTTTCCTCCTCCAGACTTCTTATTGTGAATTTTATTGCTCACAGTATGTTGCTGGCTGCTTTGAACAGTGCGCTGATTTATGATTGATATGAAAGTTTTGCTCGTTCCTGTGTCTTCTCACAGAAAATGTTGCAGTCTCCATATTTTTTCTTTGATGTGGTCTACCTACACAACGGGATGGAGGAGCAGGGGGACGAGACTAACTGGAGGGTGAGTGAATAAGATGATGAAGGGATAATAACTATCTGGTATCTGGTAACTTGTGTTTTGCCTTTTTGAGAGACCTTCCGACAGTGCCTCTGAACTGTCACAGTGGGTGATTTGTTTCTAAAATAATTTTTATGTCACCTTGCAATATATTTTGCATTTCCTCTGATTTACAGAGAATTCTTGATCTGTATTATGGTATCATGTTACAGATTATATATTACACTGCCACTGGTTGTGTCTGTAATAGGTCTGTATCACTCATAGATAACTTGTGGAGCCCGTTAACCAAGCCGCGGTCGATGGAGACAGACTAGCTGTGACTATGACAGGATGATTTGGCTTTCGCTGCAGAAACTGTGCTTATCACATATTAATTAATGTAGTGTGACTGTGAACTGCTGGAGCTCTGCCTTTTGAAAGGAATAATGAGCAATAAATGCACATTGCAAAGTGTCACATCACCTACCCTTTCTGTAGTATCTTCATAGCGTTACCCTGAGCCGGCAGTGCTTTGGTCCCAAAGACCAGTGTGTAGGCTTGATATCTATCTTTTCACGGCTGTATAATCAGCTGCATTTCAACTATTTGGTATGTTTTTTTTTGTCTGCAGGACAATTACACATCTTTCTGCAACCTGGATTCAAAGGGCATGTGCTATCGCTTTGAGGTTTCCCTGAGCGGATACGCCATCGAGCTGCACAACTGCATGGCCAAACTTCTGGCTCATCCTTTACAAAGACCTTTCCAGAGCCATGCGTCCTACAGCCTGTTGGAGGGGGAAGACCCCCAGGACATTGAGGCAACGGTCTAAAAATGCTCTCATGAATCCCCATTTTCCTCTTAAACTGTTTTTTCCCATTTACTGCTGTAGAATAATAATTCGTGAGAGGATTTTGAAAAACAGTTTCAGTTTCAGACAAATGAGGTGATGAAGTCAGTCAGAAAGTTCAGAAACAGGGCACATGTAGTGGGACAAGATAACAGTATAAAAGAGGGAGACGTAAAAACATAATTATTGGATGTTAAATTTACTCATATTTTATGTTTTTTTTCAAATCTTAGACTACACTGATCTGTGTGTAAGCTTTAAAGGGTAAAATCAGTGTGGACCTGTCACAGCTTCCACCGCTGCCAATCTGAGACTCTGAAGTAATGAACTGACACGTGACGTATCAGATGTCCCAACTTCTGCAACATTGCCTTTCCTTTTAATTGTAATTTTCTCCTTTTGTCATCTTTTTTTTAAATGTGTTTTCCATTTTATAAGGAGTTGTTTTCAATCATTGCTCAGTTGTCACTCTCCTATGTTACACAGACAATGAAAGAATGTACAGTAATGTAGATGTGGCCCCTCTTTGGCACTGATGGACTGATTGTGAAAAAAGGCCACTTGTACTGCCAGTCTAGCTGCGCTTGAAACCCAGTGTACACGTGAGTTTTTAGAGGCTGTTTGTGAATATTAAAAAAGGCACGTGTAATCATGTTTTTTTGTGTTTATGTGTGCTTTCTATATTTTTGCCTGGAGATGGCAGCAGATCCCTTCTCAAGGAAACTGAAGTCAAAGACCTTGTCATAAGCTGCTGTGGTCCACGAGGGTAGAAAACAGGCTAATGGTTCTTATATGTGGTACATCCTAATTTCTACAGGGTTGATTTTGATCACTTCTTCCCCTTTGATCAGCGTTCAGCTGTTTGTTTAGTATTTTTCTGCATTTTACTGTCAAGCTTCATGATCAGTGTTGGTCTCATTTCTCTACAGGCCCATATGACGGTATGATTAAGTAGTTATTGCAGCTATCTTTGAAAACCTTATCTGTTATCCACTTTTGGCATGAATATTACTTCAGTGGTAAAGTGAGGTTTCACCCTAACGAGGTCTGGCCACCTTAAAGGTGTTTTTATCTCCGTCTTTGACAGTTTTGTTTCCTGTTTTTGTTCAGAAGTTGATCCAACATCTGTCCTGGCTCCTGATAGTCACTCATTTTCTGTCACTCTAACATACCTTCATAAATTAGTTTTTTTCCGTTAAGGACAGGTTGTCAGAGAGACAATGGGGCGCAGGAAAACCCCGGGCTCAGAGGACCTTTACCCTTTCAAACACACTTCCCCAGAAGAGTTTGCTGTTCCTCACGTCATCGCTGCAGATAATGGTGCGGGGGGGATCCAGTGTGTCTGTACTGCAGGGCGAATTTGTTATTCCCTCATCTCTGAAGAATGACAGGTCCCTATTGTTTTCATTCCTTCACTTCTCCACTGCCATGACTCTTTTCCGTGCCTGCTTGAACAGGATATGGTGGATTTTTTTTGTTTTCTGTCTGGTATTTTCTGCTTTTACTCCTTAAATGGCTTACATTGTTTATCCAGCACCAAGGGAATACTCTCAGGAATGCTGTGACAAATCTCAGCTATATTTAAATGTTGCACTGATGGGTGATCTTTCGTCGATTCTTTTTTTATCACATTGTGGAAAATAACCAAGTACATTTATACTGTATTTACTGTACTCTACTTAAGTATAAGATTGAGATACTGATACTTGTTTATCTGAGGCCACTTTATACTTCATACTACAGTAATATGGTCCATGGTATATGGTCTGGTCCTCTCTGCTGGTTGGTAGCTCAAAAGTATTAGGTCATTAAAATGAGCTCTGTTTGGACCAAATGCAACATTAAACTGCTTACAAGACTAAACAGTGACTATTCACACTTTGTGTTAAATCGCTTCACACTGCTCAGTATGGAGGGAGTTGGTAAAAACTAACACAAATATGAGTCCACTGGACCAAGACAGTAAATTTTGTCCTCCATCACTTACACTGTCATGAAGATTTGTTGATTTCCTGATGGAAAATTAACTGCTTTGACCAAAGGTTTGTCTCTGTGTATTTTATCAATCAGCTGGCGCTGCAGAACAGATATATTTCAGCTGAAAAGACAGAGCCTGCTCACAAGACGTGACAACAGGGTGTGACCACTTGAGTGGTGTGAATGGAGCACTAGTTATTTACTCGTTGTGGAGCCCAGATGGAGGTGACTAAGGTGGAGGCGACCCAAACACTTATGGATCATGCCATCTATCATATGTATGTCTTTACTCCCCAATGCAGACATGAATGTGGTTTTAACAAGTTTTCACATTGATACAGTAGGGAAAAGTACCAAAGGTTGAGTGAGAATTCACTTTCAGGTCATAATGAAGTTACAAAGTATAAAAGGTCAGATTAGTGTGGTTGTATGAGACTATGCGGTGACACTTTAATCTGAGCATCAGCACTCAAAACAAGGTCCATTATCTGTAGTAGTGTAGGATCTACCCACACTTAGTGCACGTACACTGAAAATGGACATCTTATATCAATCAGTTGGACTTTTGAAAGAAAAGATGCCTGCTTATCAAAGAGTCTGGATTCCTAGATCAGGGAGGCATTGATGTTATATTAAGCATCTCTCATTAGGTTATTTACTGGGTTTTGTGGAAAAAAAACTATTTAGACATAAATGATTGTTCCAAACAGAATATTTTTATATGTCGTAAAACATGTCTGGAGGGTATCCTTTAACTTTATTTAATCTTCCTGTAACAGTAATTTCCTTTTGTTCCAGCTCAGTGGAAGATTTGTGAATAATTGGGCAGTGGTGCAGCTGGAGGCTGTAACTGTGACAGAGGTCGATGAGGGAGGAGAGGAGAGGAGAGGAGAGGGGAGGGCCAGGATGGACTGGAAGTGAGCCTCCAGCAGCATTTATAAACATGGCCCCTCTACACACCTAGGGGTCATTGTTTACATCCATCCATGCATGCAATTTCTGCCTGTATGTCCCTGCAGTGACAGTGCGAGAAGTAAACACCTCAGCGCTGTTTTTTTTCTTCCATTCCTGCTCAGCAGCGTTCACCCTGAAGCCTCAGTGCCCGGTCAGCAGAGAGGACCACATCAGACGGGGAGGCCTTTTTGAGCAAAAATAATTCCTGTTTAGATCTTCCAGAACCAGCTGCCACCATTTCACCTCCGACAGCCATGTACAGCTCCAGCTACTCCCGGGCCAAGTTTGGCCTGGAGTCAAGGGAGCCCCTGCACAAGCCCAAAGGGAAGAGCTGTGGCTACTACATGAGGATTGTCTTCTTCTTTTCTTCTCTGATCCAGTCTCTGATCATCGTCAGCCTGGTGCTCTTCCTCATCTATGGGCAGCCAGAGAAGTCGGCAGAGGAGAAGAGAGTCGCGGTCAGTGAATTCTCTCCAGACATGATTTAAATAACAATCATTAGATTTAGAAGTAGAAAAAAACCTAGTAGAAGAGGACTTAATCAGGCAAAGATGAGGATCTTTTTCTTGACAAATTATCCTTTCATGAAGTTTTGTGTTATTAAGTTATTGTGTTACTCTGCAGGAGCTGGAGCTGAACTTCAACAGAGTGAGTGAGAACAACATCCAGCTGAGAAAGGAGAAAGCTGAGCTGGGAGCTCAGCTGGGAGCTCGCACTGCTGAGAAAGCTGCTCTGGAGACAGAGCTGGCAAAGGCGAAGACCGAAGCCAACGACACAGAACATGTGCTCAAAGGAAAACTGGTGAGTAGATGGCCTGATTGATATTTGTCGAAGGTGTATTAAGAAGCAGCTCATTTTGTGCAGCTGTTAAACCATTTTCAAAGCCTCTTTTCATTTCTGAAAACTGTCTGTACAACAAGAACAAATCAAAGTAGGAGGGACATTTTTAACAATACGTGAATGATTCAGCACAATAATTTCCTTAGGGATTGTTGGAATTTTCCTATTGGTCACCAGTGGTGAAGGAAATAACCTGATCATATATTTAAGTACTAATACCACACTGTAAAACAAGCAAAAGTCCTGTTTCAAGACTGTTATTCAGGTAAGAACTATGAGTCATGTACTTAAAGTATCAAAAGTTCTCAGTACAAAACTATGTTCCCCATATAAAATATTATACCATATTTTATGTAATTCGACTATTGTTACTCTTGCAGTAATTTGTAAGCAGTAATTTACTGTTATATATTACTTTATATAAGGCTCCAGCTCAGCGTATGTACTGACTGTTTGTTTTGCAGTGTAAAGTTTCAGCATCACTTATACTGTTTTAATCTATGGCAAGGTGTCAGTAGCTGAGTAAATGTACTTAGTTACTTTCCACCACTATCAAACAGCATGGTATAAAATCATTAGTCAACCTGTAAATACTTATACATTTTTTTCATTTTCAGGCTAGCTGTGAGAGAATGAGTGCGACAACACTGAGCCTGATGACGAGGCGTCCCTCCCCTCCGATCCAGCCCCCTGTTTCAGTCACTACCAGCAGTATGTACTCAATACCAAGCTTTTTGTAAGACTTGTAATGCTGTAAAGCTGTTTAAACACGGTAAACAATTATAAACATTCAGTGCACCAGAGATGTAATTAATGTATGTGAAAAATAATAATAATGATATATACGCTCAGTGAAATGTGGTTAAGAGAACTTGCTTGATTTTGTGACTTATTGGACATGAAGAAGCTTTCTTACAAACAGGCAACCCAAAAGCTATTAATGTCTAATAGCTCATTCACAAGCATTACTGGAACATCAACAGTACCATTAGTAACACTTCATAAAGGGTGGCTTATTAGAAAGTGGTACATTAATAAAGTGTGTGTTGAGGTTTTCCTGTGGTTAAGTTTTTTTTATTTTACTGAACCCTCCAGGTGAGTTGAAGACTCTGCAGACCCTCAACGCTCAGCAGAGAGCTATGATAAATCTGATTGAGGTGAACTTCACACAGACAGTCCAATACCTGACCCATGAGAGAGACAGCGCCCTCAGAGACCGAGACACCCACCACCAGGACGCCATCACCCTGCGCAGGGAGAACGGCATGCTGCAGGAGCAGCTCACCACCTACACCAGGTACCGTCTGTTTGTCCGTCTGCCCCGTGAGAGTATCTGAATATATCCAGATTAAACACAATAAAGCCTTTGTTTGACTTTTTGAATCAGGAAGTGCAAGGAGGACTTTGCTCATTCTCTGGACGGGATCAAAACGGTGACGAGGGATTTCCTGAACAGGATCAACAACCTGTTTCCCCACCAGATGACCTTCCACCTCACCTGCGACAGCCAGCAGGAGCAAATGGAGAAGATAAGAAACAGCTGTACGAACCTTTCCAGAGACGTGGAGAATAAGTTCCAGCTGTATTTAGACAAAGTGGGCAACAAGGTGTGTATAACAAATTTTGTGGTTCAGTGGTACCATTTATAATGACGGATGCTTGAAGATGATGAATTGAGTAGAGTTTTTGAATTAATAGGAAGAATAGAAATATACAGAGTTGGAAGAAATACATGTAAAAGTCCTGTATTCAACATCCTGCTCAGGTAAAAGTACACAAACACAAACAGCAAAGCATTAATTAGATTTGACAGAAAGCTAAAGATCTTGTCCTACAGAAAGATGGCAATCTAGTATTTAGAAATTTGTATGTCATTTTCTGACTTTTCTCTAATCTTTGGGGTTTTTGTTAAAATTGGATACTTTTACTTCTTTAACAAACATTATTTAAATTAAATCAGTTTTATGGCAGTGAGACTTTTGTGAAGGTTCATAAGTCACGAAGGTTTAGAACCACTGGATTATTCTTTCATTGTCTTGCTTATAAACTTATTTTATAAAATATCAATCTGCAAAGTGACCAATGACTCAAGCTGACAGATAAATGTAGAGCAGTTAAAAAAGTTCATTTATAAGGGCACATGTACAGTACATTACTTCAGTAATGTACTCAATGTACTACTGTTAAATGGGTCTTTAGCCTCCAGAGTTTTAAATTAGTCTCTTTTCCAGCAAATGGAATATTACTAAGAACAAATTGGATGGGAAACCAGTTTCTCAAGGGAGGAAGTCAATCCTCTGCATCATCATGATGAATCTTGCTAAAGAGACAGACGTCCTCTGAGGTGAGCGCAGGGTCAGAACAGAGGTGAAGCTTGTGGCTCTGCTGACACAGCAGCACTACACAGATAAAAAAAAATACATACGCTAAACAAGTACCTGTCTTTAAAGCAATATTTCATTCAGATAAAACACTTACTCTTATCAACATTTACTGCTGGAACGTGTCCTCACTGTGGGCGTAGTCACTTTCATACAGGCACAATTCCAAGTTATTTTCCATAAAATAATCAAACTCTCTGTCATTGTCAGAAGTGAAGTGGTTCCTCTCAACTTTTATGCCACCTTTTGTAGCAGTTTTATTAAAATACACAAAACTCAAGCACAAACTCAGTTTGTTCTCAGGGCTGCCACTAAAGCTTATTTTTTCATTAGCGATCACTCTGCCAATTCTTTCCACAGTTTATCATTGAAATGTTGGTCTGTAAAAGAGCTGAGAAAGGATGAAAAATGGATTCACATTCACCCAGAGAGCTCTGTGATATCTTTCAATGTCTTGAACCAGAGAATATTTTGCATATTTTCTTAACAAATTATTTTAAATGTTGCTCGACCTGACGTTTTTTCCACCGATCCAGTTCTGTATTTCCTGTGTCCCTCAAGGAAACGTTCAGTATAGATTTAATTCTTAGGTCAGCTGT
>JBAJHX010000106.1:9084675-9097622 GCA_037176925.1 Amniataba percoides
AGTCTACTGCACACCTTGAAGAATCGGACACCAGTTCCTGTCACACACGCTGTCTCTTTAAGCCCACTCCTGATGGAGACATGTTTATACTAGACTGTGGATGAAACCACTGTCTACACCACCAGTGTCTGTATCATCGGTCAACCCACCCGTTTCAGTCTGTGACTCCAGTCCTGATAAAGGCGTCCAAGCTCTCCTGACATCTGTCTGAGAGCCTGTCTCCTTTGAGCCTCCGTCTCAGCATGGATCAGATCTCCAAGCCCCTCCACCTTCAGGAAGCACAGGAATAGTTCATTGGAATACCTACATTTATATGTTTTCATATTAATATCCATATATTCCTTTGCACCTATGTTTTCATTATGACTAAATGGATTACTCGCACAACATTTTTATGTAATAGTTTTATAAGCATTTCATGAGCATGTGTTGCTGTGTATAATGTGAACAGTATACAGCCATCTCCCCCTACTGTTACAACAACATTCATTAATCTTAGCACTGCAGTTCTGACGTCCAAGAAAAGCTGTCCAGGGATGAAAAAAGTAAATCTTATCTCTTTTTAACTAAAGGATTATTTTTGTTTCCTTAATGAGACTGAAAGTAGCATGTTGAGTTTTGAGTCATAATATACTGTTAAATACTTCCACGTAATAATGTGTAAAGGACCATACTTGTCTGCTTTTTGGAAAAAAAAAAAAAATCCTCAGTCTACAGAGGCTCAGTAGCATTATTCATGCATAAATATTTGACAACCCATGTTGTGTAAAAGCAATGTAAAAGTGGAATTTTTACTGCTGACATTTCATGATTTTACAGTCCCTGTTTAATTTTGACCCTGTATATTTCCCATTTACCCTGTGAAGTCATTCTGACTCATGCACAGATCAGTCTCACAGTGTCTTTACACGCTCTTCTTTGCCTACCTCTGTTAAACCCAGTTTCCCTGCTTGAAAGGCTCTCCGCGTGAACTCTCCAGCTTCAGCAGGCCTCATGCCAGGCACGCTTCCTGAGAAACACATGCACAGACACACATAGCATACAAACACCAAGAAGCGCACGAGGCACAAGGTGTGCATGGATTATGCACACACGCACACAAACAGAGGAGCATCAAACGCAGGGTCAATGCGTCACTCAGGGTTCACTTAGAATGAAAAACGACCACAACTGTGAAGGTTAAAAAGGTGACGATGCATTGTTTTCACAACCATTTTTCAAATCTCATTAGGGGGAGACAATAGTGAGCACAGAACCATTTGGTGAAACGAGGTCATGATTTATAAACTGGAATAAAATACTATGATTTATATCGCAATCATCATATTACCACTGTCAATACCTTTTACTTAGTTGAAAAAAAAATTAAAGTTATTAACAATGTCATGTGTAGCACAACAATGTATCCCTATCTAACTTTTCCTCTTAATATTAAATGGTGTAGAGCTTTCTGCAACATTTCTGATTTATACAATACTGCCCTCTGGAAGGCCAATGGGAGAACTGCAGCACAATATCAGTCACGGTAGGATTGCCATGCTTGCCAAGGCACATATTATAAGTATCTCAGAAACAGGAATGCATGTGTCACTTTTTCCCTTTTAAGTCGCAGTGATGGACAGCCACGTGACTCATCCAGTTTATAATTCTTATGCAGGCTTACAGCTTGGGAAGAGAGCGATATGAGGACACCCTGCAAAGTGACACTGCATCATACACCAGCACATCAAGCTGTATAGCACCGTACCATATTCATAATGACATCTGTGTGTTACCTAGAGCATCCAAGACAGCAGTAATGACAGCAGGGCCACCATGGATGTGGAACTCCACACTGTCCTCTCCTGTGAAACTGTGGGGAGCTGATGACATCAACACGAGTGAAACATGAAGTCGTTCAAATATGCACAAGGAGTAAAATATTTAGGAATTCCTTCATTAAACTTGTGGGTAGACTTAATATATTTGGAAACTAAGCTGGTTGGTCATCAGTACAAGGTTCTCAAAGTTTAGATGACTGTGTCAATTTTGGAAGCCAGCATTTGATTGAGGGCCAGAGAGGAAAAATGCATGCTGGATAAGCCCCAGTAAAACTTCATTGATGAACTTGTTGTAGGGTTTGTGATTGGTGTCTTGGTGGCACTAAAAATGAAAATTCTTTAAAAACACTTTAATGTTTGCAGATAAGGCAGGCAACTCCATCTGTCCCCTGAGGTTGATCCCCTTTTCCTGAAACATCCTTTTCTCCTCAACCCTACAGCATTTTTTTCTGTGATGGTTGTTCATTATACTGCCCAAACCATTACACCATGACCAAAAGTTACCTAATGAAATTACTTACTTTAGCAAACAGCACTAGCGTTGATAATAGAATTATATTCCTACGGCAATCATAAGGTGCCACTAGTTGCCAAGCTTTCTATAAGCTGTGATTCCTAACCAGACAGATACTTCTTAAGGGACAGTTTCTTAAGTTAAAGTACTGAAATGAGCCATGAATCATTAAAACATAATGCATGTATTTCATATCATGTTTGTGGGGGCACTGGCCTGCAGATCGCATTCAGAAAAACTATGATTTACATCAAAAGATACTTAACTGATGACGCACAGAGATGAGCTCAAACTGAAGATTTTACCAGACCAGAGGCTGCTTTGCTCTTAAAGTACCACAGTCATCAAAAATGCTTTATATTGCTGTTAAATACAGAGTAAAATAAAAATGAACTTGCAGATACCTGAAGCTTGCTTGAGAGAGGAACTCTAATTATCTAATTATTATCTAATTATCTAATTATCTTAGATTGTAGTGAGTAATATCATCATTTGGTGATAAAATGTGGAGAAGAAACTTGAAAAATCTGTCGCCGTGGGTTAACATATCAACTGACCTGGGAACCAGAGGACAAGCCCACGATCGAGCGTCTCTTTGGTGTGGGGGTGTGTGATGCTGCGTAACAGGGCGGTGCGTGGAGGAGGCAGGCTGTTTGTGAGTCCGGCCATACACATCAGAGCAGTAGCTGAGGCTGGACCGCTGGCTCGTACCACAGCCACCCCACACCTGCCGTGACCTGATGATAAGGCAAAGATGCTCTCAGCATCAACCAGCCCAGCAGGCGGTCCATCACAGGTGCACAGGGATCTGCAGGGTGGAGCTCCTCTAAGAGAGATGAGTAAATGCTTAAATACACTGTAACTAAGTCTGATATGTTTGTAAGCTGAACAGTAGAATGAGCTAGTAAAATATAAATAAAGGAATAAAATAAAGTACACTCAAAGTATTCAATTAACTGAACTAGGTGGAAATGGAAGAACATATATACGTATATACATATATATATATATATGTACATTTGCTTTTTATCAGCTGATTGAGTGTTAAAGGACACATATTCCATTGACATTTACATTAACATTTACTTATGTCACATTTTCATCTGATAATCCTTTACTACATTTTGTCGGTGTGTCCTGTTTATTATTTAATTATGACATTTCCCTACAAATCTACAACAAGGAAAAGACACAAACAGGAGGACATTTCCTGAAAATGTGTTAAACTGGAGTGAAGGAGGCTGGCATTTAAAAAACAAACCTTGTCCTCAGTGTGTGGACGGCAGCTCTTCTCATCCCGTGATAAACAGACGGCAGCATGATGGTTTTACAGTGATACTAAATAACAAAGCTTTCATGTACTTGATGCTTTTCGTGTGTCTGGTTGCAGAGAGTGACATTTCATGACCTGCTCTGTCCTTGACAAAAACAGCATGTTTATCTTACTCCAGTGAGTTAGGCAGTGAGTTACTGTCCAAACGACCTGTCAAAGTCTCCCTGACAGACGGACAGACACCCTCTAGCCTCCATCACTGACACAAACTCATGTTTCTCTTGCAGTGTTCACGTTTACCACGACGCCTCTGACGCTCCCTTTCTTGATTGTAATTGGTCTGCGCTTCCCACAACAGCGACAGCTTCCACATTCCCATTGGCTATAGACCTGTCAATCAAAGTTAAGCCCCGCCCACTGTGCGACATTAAATTCTGTCCGTGTGGCTGCCATTGTTCTCCGTAATGACCGCCTGCTGCTATCTATCTATCTATCTATCTATCTATCTATCTATCTATCTATCTATCTATCTTTTTAAATACAAAACTAGGCATACTGTAGCAAAAGGGAAATATGACTTTAATGTATTAGAAAGTTACATTATTATTGTGCGTCTTTGTAAATCTAATCTAAATTTCAAAAACAGAGAGCAACTTCCCTTAACATAAACAGCCTACAAGCATGCTTTTATGAACATGATGATTTGATGAGTGTCCTGAATAATTTTAATAATTTTTTATTTGACCAAAATGTATAACAATATTATTGAATGGGAATTTCAGGTTTTATTATTACTATTATTTAGTTTATTTATTATTATTATTTATCCTAATGAATAACCTACAAAACCTGAATGATATGCACATGAATCATGTACCTCACTACTAAAGGACGTATGTCTGTCTGTCTGTTTATAGGTCCATCCATCACATCTCATCTCATTTGCTTGGGTCTATTCCATGATAAGATAAATTGTGTTGTAAAATAGTACAGTCAGCCTGTTTCCACCTTTACATAGAATCATAGGCAATTATAGTGATACTTTTTGCAAAACTGACAAATAATGTATAAATCCATTTTAGGTTTAACAACGAGTATTTTAGGACCAAAAAAATAATGAAAAATGAAAAACATTGAGCTCTCACAAAGACTAAATAATCTGTCTAAAAGGAACTTTTTTCCTTCTTTTGTTGAAACATTCAGAGATGTTTCTGACATTTTGTTCATCCCACACATATCAGTGAATGTAGATGAAATATAAATATAGAATGATAAAATTAGTTAACCATAGTTCAACAGCACAACTTTTAAAGAATAGTTTAAACAAAAATGGAACATTGTAACCTTTATGAAAGCAAGATTTATAGCAGGGCTGTCAAAATAGGTGGCTTTTTTTATGTCTTATGACATAAATTGTGGTGTGGTCTGTAGGTCTGCAGGAGACTATATGTGCAGTGGTGTGTGTGTGTATGTTTGTGTCCCATTGCAGCTCCTTGCAGCTGTCAGCTCAGAGGGTGGTGAGTAAGCACAATTTCTGCTGGAAGACAAGCTACTTCTGAGCTGCGAGTCATGCGGGTGGGAGGGGATCTGCCTCCATGGCTGTACAGTGACACACGGCATCCAGGCGAGCTGGCCAAGGTGATAGATTGTGTACATGCCAAAGAGGCATGGCCTGAGGCCCGGGGAGCAATCTTTAACCAGCGATCTCAATAATTTATTGGCCTCTCAGTGTGTGCACAAAGCATGACAGCTGCTGCCTCACAGCTGTCGAGGACCATCAGTGCACAAACACCTTTGTTTTTTCTGACTAAAATGACTGTTAATCAGACTCTGGACCTGACTAATGACGATAAAATTGTCTTTGTTGGGAACAAATCCTCCTCACTCCTCCACTGGTCCTCAGAGTCTGCACCACCAGTATTTGTCTTAAAGGATGTGCTTGGGTGTAGGCCTGCCTTGGCCATGAGCACACATGATAACACAGCTTCCTCTCTGTGGACCTTTATACATATAGTTAGTTGACATGGATGGTGTCATGATGAATTGATCGGCTGCTGCATACATAGCGTGTAGACTGCACAGTGTCCGGTGGACTGATGAGAGGAGCGGCTACTCGTCCCTAGACCCGAGTGTCACTGAAAATTTAATCTATGAAGATATTTTTTGCATTAATAAATAAGTTATAGTCTATTCAGTCTTCCAGGCTGTGACAGTGCATTCACACTCACAGAGGAGCAATAGTCTACCTGCAGAAGACACCTGCCTCAGAGAGCTGCTGCTGCAAGGATTACTGTGTTTGAATTAAAGGTGCATACATTCATTTTTTTAAAGAGCATTTTGATGATTGCATATGCTACCTGTGTAAGCCGTGCATTTTTTCTGTCTGGGTTTTGTGTTGAAGTAACCAAACAGTTTCTATTTCTGGCTCCAGTTTGAAGCCTGGCTGCTGGCAGAGGTCACTGTGGGAAGATAAATATACATTTCTCCTGGAGGATGGAGAGCAGCAGGAACATGCATGTGTAAAAAATCTTTACCGTGTTGTGAAAATACCTCTAAAGGGTTTTAAAGCCTTTTTAAAGTTTGCTGCACATGAAATGAGTTTATCAGAAGAGCAACCTGACTTGACTTCGGTTTAATTTCTCACGGAGGAATTCCTCCTTTAACCCCACATCTGTAAGAAAATTTGGGACGACACTGATAAAAACGTGAATCATGAATTGTAATGAAGCGTGTGTGCCTGTGTGTGTCTGTGTGATGGAGCCCCCCTCCCCCGCCCTCCCCCTCTCTTTGTCCCTCCTCTGTAGTCGTCGCAGGCGCGCATCCTGCTCCGGAGCAGCAGCAGCAGGATGATCCTCCGCCGCACCGACACCGACAACCTTCACTTCACTTTCGCTCTCATTTAACCCTTCACTCGGACCCCGCCGGCCGCCCGCCCTTACACCCATGCTTTGCCCTCCTCCTGAGATGCGACACCGCTACACAGTTTCCCGGAGAACACCTTCACCTTCCGTCGCTCCTCGCTGATACCGAGCATGCCCGACGCGGGGACCGGCGCCGCGGCGGCCGCCGGCGGAGCGCCCGCCGCCGGCGACAGCAGCGAGAGCTCCCGGCACCGCCACCGAGCGCAGCAGGGGGACGCGGAGAGGCCGGAGCCGGGCGCCGCGCCGCCGCAAGCCTCCTCCGGCGTGCTGGGTGAGTCTGTTTGCGCCTGTGTGTGTGTGTGTGTGTGTGTGGACGCGCGCGGAGGGAGGACAGGTGGACGCGAGGAGACGCGCCGCACCTCACCTTCTTTTGTCTCCACGAGGGCGTCCCAGAATCACCCTGATCACAGCCCGGGCCCGAGAGTCAGGGCTCCGACTGGTAGCGTGAGCCATCTGACATTATATATGTGTGTTTGGAAAAATGGCCACATTCGGACACGTCCTGGTGTCTGGTGTTGACCTTATTGTGCATCACCCACCTCCAGCCATGACGAGCCTTTTTCCACTGTGGTCCTGTGGGTGCTTGTAGTAATAGCTGTTATTTTTTGTCACAGCATCCTTGCTGGCTGCTGGCAGGCTGTGAGTGGCTGCTGGTTGTTTCTATTTAAAAGGGATGAGTGTGTGATCTGCCTTTATTTCCTCCAGGTGACCACGTTTATTGACTTCATGATGTCATCCAGGGATGTGTAAAGTGTTGTGGCCCCTGCAGACCACTACAGACTGCTCCTGTCTGTCTCCACGTTATCGCCCCAGTGTTAGATGGCGTGCTAATGGAGGGGGCAGGTGCATGTTTTGTCATTGTAATGAGGGTTAAGCCAAAAAAAGGCTGCCCCCTCACAACAACATTACCATCATTTAATATCTGTATACACGCTGTGGTTTATACCTCGCTGCTGTGTAAAAATATTCACCTTTTTTTATGGCTGTAAGCAGAACAAACATGCTCTGTGTTTACACTCCCTGACACTGACAGTGGATTTGAATAGGCCATATCATAGCTGTCTTGTTGCGTGAATTTCAAGTGAGGCTATTTTTGGAGCAGACCACAATATTAGCCTGGGTGGAGAGGCTCAGCTGCCGAGCCGGGGTTGTTTTCCCTGTGTGCAGGGTGCAGAGACAGCCTCTGTGCTCCCTGCGAGCTCTGCTGCAGAGTGATGCAGTGGAGCAGTGGGCTGTCAGCGGATGAACGCTCTTTTCCACACTTGGTCGAGGTAACCTGAGCGGGTTGCTGCCTGATGTCATCCTGCTGAGCGGGTGGCACCGCCGGGCCCTCGAATGGGGTCAACAAAGTGAAGATTTGTGTAATTTTTTTTCCAGCTACTTCTTTAGCAGTGTTCGGTGCAAAGAGTGTGACCCAGTGAGCGACGAGGCAGGTCGCAACTCTGGCTTCTTTTTAATGATGGCAGAAAAGACAGAAAATGTGCTCATATTTCTCATATTGATAATTTATTGTTTTGGTGTAAGTACTGAAAACTGGGGTAGCGTATTAACTCTGGTCTTTCAAATGATTCCCCTCCCTGAATAAATGTTTCTGTCTGTGTTTCTTGTACATGAACAGGTTTCAGCTCACCACCAATTTGGGGAATATTATGTTCACAAGAGAGAGAAAGAACTCCTCTTGAAAAATCAAAGCATGCTGGCCTGTCAAAGAGCCGTTATCATAGTGGCTACATGACAAACAAGACAAATGCACATTGACTGCAGGGTCAAACAGCCTCACACTCGGACAAGCCAATGCTGTAAGCACACACTTCACACACAAGTGACAGTTTTCACAGCCACATTACCTCACCATTACACATGTAGAAAGAATAGCAGTAATTAAAACATAACTGAAAAAAAATTACAAAACTAGAACAAGTAAAATATATTTCACCTAAATTGAAATAAAAATCATAACACAAAAAACCCCATAAAAATAAAATAGTAGTAAACTGAAACTTGTTTTTTTTTTTAAAGAATACACATTTCCCAACAATACAAAAACACCATCACAGTTTGCTGTCAAAAGTAAAATGTGTGTATATGTAATGTTGGTCTTGCCCTCTTGTAACCTCCAGCCCCTGCTTGCCTGTATATTTCCTTGCAGGGGTCATGAGAGAGAGGGATTGGGTTTGGAGACTTCAGTGGGATTAGCATGATATCACATAACGGCCCACACACGTGTCAGTGTCAGTCAGCCGGCAAAGCAGCAAGTCGGGCTGATTTCTTCGGTTGAGATTTCGGTCGCAGCCTGGAAGGATTTTCCTCACTGGAGGCTTGGGTGCTCGATTGTCTCCGTGCCTCCGCCACATTTTCCTAATCCCTCCACAGTAGACTGGAATGTCTTTGATCCTCTCAGCCATCTTCCTTTGTAGCTCTGGAAACTCACGAGCCGGCGTTTCAAAGATTAATTAAGCGCCCATCATTAGAAAAAGCAACGCCAAAGTCTCGCCAATTAGTTTGTGTTCCCTCTGAGGCCAGTGTTGATAAGATTCTGTGTTATGGAAATCAGGTCATGTAATTTGTGGTTGCCCAATCAGCTGGCGCAGCGTTTAGGATGTAGGACATTTGTTAGGATATACGGTGAGATACGCTCTCACTTTGGCTAAAGAGGATATGAACGTGTTTGTCTCTGCATACACTCCTGAAAATCTATGAAATATGAACTCGCTCTGTCATACTTCAGATGATCTTCTTCTGTATTTTATCTTCAGGAAGCTGAGTAGGCTTTGTTAAGGGCCGCTGAACGTTGGAGTTCAAACAGATGTGTCAAAAATATTCTAGTAATTAAACTATACTGTGGCAGGGATAGTGTTCACAGCTACTGTGACACTGGCTTTTAATTGCCCATTTTGAAATGTTTATGAATTTGCATAGGGCAGTCTGCATAATTAACTCATTTTATTTTGTTTTTTAAACTTCTCTCTATGAATTTGTTAAAAAAAAAAAAAAAAAAAAAAAGATATATCGAAAATGAGCAGCTTGTTCAAAACCCTTTTCTCACTCATGTTCCAATCTAATAGCGGAGGCCTTTTCTGTGGCGATGGTGAGATCCGAATGGTCCATTTTCGGCAATGTAAACTTATTTAACTCCATCCTTGATGTTTGGCATTAATACATGCACTTTACAGTCTGCAAAATACATGAGAAAAAACGTCTTAAGCAGGGATCTGCACTCATCCTCCGACTCTTGGCCAGGGCTCCACTTTTGGCTCCCACTGCATCTTAAGCAAGTGGAATACCTCAGCTTCGCTTCAGACAGATTTAGTCAGGTTCAGTGTCACACAGGTTGCTTTAAATACAGCAGAGTAAGGCAGGACAGCACAGAAAAGAAGAACCATCACAGTGAACTTCCCACCCCCAAAAAGAGCTGTTTTTCTCAAAGCAGACAGACTGAGCCATCGGTTTTGCGCCCTCCCACAGCTCCATAAATGAAGGGGCTGATGAACGTAATGCAGTATGATATAATGACAGCAGTGTGTTGTGCCTAATGACTCCGAACTTAATGCCTCTCTCTCTCTGCGTCTCTTTGCCCATCTCACTCTTATTCATTGCATGCTCCACAGAGATATATTTCCTGCTTTCCATCGCTTCTCCCCTTCTGGAGTGAGTGCTGAGCTGCACATTAGCTGCATTAGCGATCGAGGAGAATCTCCTCCGTCTGCGGTGACCTTGCTGCTAGTAACGCTGGAGCTCTATTAACCTCACTTTAGTGGTCAAACAACGCAAGTGACAGATCACTTTTGTAAACCAGGTCTCGACCCGAGATGTGGGATGAGATTTTGTGGTTGAATTAAGCCGATCATCAGGCGAACTATAAAATATTAAGTGGCCAGCTCTTTAATGTCATAAAGCTTCATATTTATTATGAGCAGCTTGCCTTGAAATTGAGATCATTACAGTGAAGTCGGCACTGGTCAGATGATGGTAAACACTCCAGTTATTTGATTTTCTGTTGATGATGTTAGTTTGTGGGGCTGTTAGTCGTGGTTTCACGGTCTACTTCCTGTCCTAACTCATCTCTCTGCTGTAAGAAACATCAGATTCAGTACCTCATATTTCAGATTCATATTAACTTCAGTCCCGATCTTATTAAGCCGACCATGAAATGGCCATGATGCAACTAACCCACATTAAATACAGTTCCTTCGTCAGAATTTCTGCAATTTGTTATGATGATTCAGTCATGGTGGGTCATTAGCTCCGTTTTTAGTGTCACACATACATGGGCTTTACATAGACATTAATTCTGATGAAAAAGACAGCCTCTGAAGGCACCTTGAGTTGTGGCATCAGAATCGATATCAGGAATCTGAGGCATTGCTGTCAGGAATGAAGGCCTTCGTGAAAACATGGGTTGGCACTGAAAGAGTTTAATCTCTTTTGCACTGAGGAAGGTGTGTGTGCTGCAAAAGGCTGATGATGCTACCTAATTTTCCAGATGTTTGCTTATTTTGAAGTACAGTTAAATGCTTGTGAAGTCTTTCTTGTTGCAAGCAAATACTTAAACAAACCGAGAGCAGCACGCTCTGCTGAAGTTATATCCGCTTAGTGACGGATCACTCAGGCCGCACCCTCCGGCTCAGTGTCCCTTTTTGTTACCCGACTCTTGTTAGCTTGGTTTTCCAAATGCAGATATAATCTTTCCTAACTGTACACGTTTAGGGGAAGGTATCCTCCTGTAACTGCGGTGTAGATACCTTTACCCAGTGCCATTAGATGCGGGTATGTTTTAGGAAGTTACAAACACTATCTCTGTGTTGTGATAAACCATCTGTCTTGCCAGTGGTGATGCATTTGCCCTAGATTCTGAAGTTTTTAATGGCTTAATCATATCACCCATAATGCCTCTTTGCTTCAAGCCAACCAACTTCTAAATCCTCATTCATTCTCTCTGGAAATTTACACTTTTCCATTTATAGCCGTGAAGATTATCAAACCGTAAGCAGAAAATGATAATGCACACTCCAGAGCTTAATGCATTCCAAGCACAGAGCGAGTGCTGCTGGTGTTGCCGCTCTCCTGCTTTGTGTGGAAGCAGTGACATGTCACAGAGACCTTATCGCTCAGTTTAGGCTTCATTCTCCACGATCAAACTGTCGAGTCCACATCCAGCCACTTCCTGTGTATAAATTATATTTCATTCCTCAAAGAAAAACTAGGATTCAAGTGCATGCAGTCACCTTGTCCATTATCCACTGTGACTGCTCTGACTAGGCCTGGATTTGATTTCTTTCTTTTTCTTTCCTTTTTTTTGGGTAGTTGCTAAGCAAACCCAAGAGAAGTACAATGACCATGGTGAAGAATGCTGTTTTTAGCCTCGGTCGTGGGGAGTTGCTCCACATTAGCTGCACTGCAGCCTCCAGAGAAGGCTAAAGGGCTATGGAAGTGTAAAGTACAATACATGGGGGAGAAAAGCCATTTCTTCTGCAGCTAATAACTTGACATATTATCTATGACAGTATCAGAAAGAGCCACTCAATGAGAAGCAAGGGAATGTTAAAGCACAATCAGTCTATGCATCATTCTTGTTTCTCTCATAAAACCCTCCTGTGACTTGTTTTGTTTAGCCGCAATACTTTTATGTTTGTTTGGTAGGTAGAGAGGTGCAATCAATCCTCATCATCTCCTCCTCATTACCCTCTACAGCAGGCAGATTGTCAAAGTTGAAGCTTAGTAGAAAGCAGCATAACCGCTTTGTTGGAAGTAATGTATACTCAGAAATGCTGCAGTATGCCCTGTGATGATGACTTCATTGCTCAGGAGTCACTGTCCTCTAACTTTTCTCTTTTAGCTAATGCTTGTCCTTTTTCCTGCATTGCTCTGTCTTTTTTTTTATCTTGTTTGGTAATGGTGTAGGGCAGGAAGGGAGCTTGTTTAGCGCATGTGAGAAACAGGATCAGAGCTCATCAGCCTCTACTCTTTATCTCTGACTGAAGTGTTTAGAGAGAGAGAGAGTAATGGGGAAAACAACACTTTCCGCCTGTACATTAGCATAGAGCCCACAGCCGTAGATGACAGATAAGAGCTTGGCAGAGGATTCTCCCCTGAGATTTCGCCTCAATAAATGTTTTAAAATCAAGAATATTCTGGCCTTTCTTTTCAATCAGTTGATGTAGAAGTTCTCATACAGTGTTCATTTTTATGCTTGCTAGAAGCAGCATCTGTCACAAAGGCACAGCATTATTTTTATAAGTCCTTGTTGGACACTGTGGTGCCGGTGCCATTAACCTTCAAAAACCAAGGACCAACGCAGGAACGTCCAAGGACCAAGCATCCTATAGTGTGACCTGTTATGTATAAATGATACGTATAACCAGTAAAATGTCTTTTTAAAAAGTCATAATTCAATAAACAGTGTGGACATATAAAAAATG
>JBAJHX010000106.1:9097722-9122107 GCA_037176925.1 Amniataba percoides
TAAATGATACGTATAACCAGTAAAATGTCTTTTTAAAAAGTCATAATTCAATAAACAGTGTGGACATATAAAAAATGTATTTATACATGTAGTGTAATTCAGTATGCGGCTTCTCAGAGACTGAGTGTTGAAGAGCTGTCCTACTTTCTTATAATGTCCCTCAAATGTGTTTCATCAATCATCAATCATCACCTTCTTGTCGCTCCGTTACTCAGGAAAATAGCTGGTTGTTTAACTGCTAAATGAAACACTCATATAGTGTACAGCAGCCTTTTTAGAGCTTTTTTTTTTTAAATGACTGCCCACTGCAGACAAAAACTACAGCATCTAAAAGAGCGGCGAAACAATGAGCTGAAACTCACTAAAGCTCTGTAAAGCTGAAGGGATCTTTAGATTCAGGTTAGAATTCTCTTCAGTTTCATCACTGCAAGTGACCCCTTTCACACTGAATGAAAATATTGATTTGTTTCTTTGAAATACAAAATAAAGACATTATTGTGATGCGCTGACCTCACTTTAACAAATGATGTAAGTGATGTTACTAAAGGTTTAATTACCTTACACTGTAGAATAGCCCCATAGATTCAAGGTTTTCTTTTATATTTACAAATATTTTACAAAATGCCCCTGCTCTTCATTGAAGCCACTTGCTTTACACTGAATGTAAGTATTTTAAATAATGTTTTTATGGCTGCACTATGCCATCATATGGAAATCGTGTTGTCTTGAGCATCATTTTATACACAGTTCCCCTTAATTCAGCCTGACATCTGTGGCGTCTTTGGGAGCTCTGGGATCTCTACTAGAATCTAAAATAAAGCTCTGTTGGTTTACACAAAGCTTGGCTACCCAGCATGAGTTTTGCTCACCGATGGGTCAGCAGGGTTGAAAAGGTTGGAGAGTGTCATCAGTGCTGAGGTAGTTTTCACTCTTCTCCTTTTTGTTGGTTTGCATCCTTTGTTCCTTGTTTGAAAAGCCTAGTCAGATTTGGCCGCTGCCTCTTTAATAAGAGTTTGAATGTGCTGAATGTCTTTGCACAGCTAAGGGGGAACACTCTGTTCCAGCTCGTATATTTGCACATTGTCAGTGTTGACTGATGGAAACCTACAGCAGTAAAGTACAACCTGCACTTTACTAAGCTTCCTGATCATATATTTCCTCTTCCTTTACCTCACTATTTTTCTTTTGCTTCATGCCTTTTTGTTTATTGCTCAGTCCACACCATCATATATTTACACTCTTATGTGTCAGCTGCAGCAACATGGCGGTTTTGTTGGCTACACACCTTTTTGTCATACGGTCAGAGAGAATCATGGTGCTCTGCGCTGTGCTGGCCGCTGCGTTTTTCTCCTGTCATTTCTCTTTGCAAAGTGCGGTGAGAAGAATGTGATTGTGCAGTGTTTCTGATGATGGCTGAAAAAATTGGCTGTCAAGGAAAATGAACCGCATTGCCACTGCTGTAACATCCGTATTTGCATTTGGGAGTGAAATATTTCCTGTTTTTCACTTTCCTCCTGATCAGTGTTTGCTGAAGCACTAGAGTCAACAGACTGTTGTTTGTGTGAAGCTCTTTGAGTTTGTCTGTCATCATTCACCGAAAGAATGGTAATTAATTTGCCTCTTTTTTTTTTTTTAAACTGAGGAGACCAACTTGAAGAAGAGACTTTTTGAAGCTATAAAATCACTCCACTTAGGTTGAATTTGCTTAATCCTGGACATTAGTTTTAATTGCTGACCTTTCCATTTTGTTCCATGTATAATACTGTTACTAGTGTTTCTAAAATTCCTCTGTAGAAGCACCAGAGCTGGATAAATCAGAATGAAATGCATCATAGATTTTCCACATCCTCCTTTCGGAAAGGCACGAGAAATCAAAGACGACATTACATTACAGATGTCTTCCTTGGTGTGTCATTGAGCAGGAAAGGAAACGGGAGGGTTGGTGTAGTAATGTACAATAATCTCTGGTTCCTCTGGGTATTGATCTGACTCGGAGCCTCCCTCCCATCTTTCCTGTCCAGGAATAGAATATCGTACCATCATAAAGATCGGCTAGTCCACAGCCATCAGACTGACTGACTCACTCTAACAGTGTCTTGTCTCTAAATTCACTCTTTTATTATAATTTCTTCCTCTATTGCCTCAGTGCCCAGAATAATTTCTGATGTGAATAGATATTCCCAGTTTGCCTGATGTTTATTGGATGTACAACTAAACTAGAGTGCCTGATTATCTAATGATTATAATGATTATAATTTCGAATGACCTCCTGCGACACTGGCACAAACTGATTCTCCTCAATTTTTATGAAAGCAATCTAATCTATATTTTTTCTCTATGATTCAGTTAACCGCCACTATAGTGACTACAATCTTCCAAGACAATAGCTTGCTAAGTTTGAGTCTTGTACAGTCAGTCAGATGTACATTAACAGGCCTACATTAGACACTAATGCCCTCTGTTAAAGCTCCTTAAAAATGTATGAGCCTGTTTTCTCTGAACGCCTGAGTTGTTTGGTCCTCTATATGACCCTCTGAATAAGAAAAGTGTTTGTGTCATAGTGATTAAATTGCATTGAAGTGCACCTCCTGCTTGCCTTTGTGTTAAACTTTCAGTTTTAAGAAATAGTTTGGGAAGTATGTTGTTTGTTTGCTTTCCGTCTGAGGTTAGATGAGAAATTCAATAGCACTCGTGTTTGTTCACAATGAAGCTGCAGACTGCAAACTTAGAATAGCATAAAGACTGGAAACGGGGATAACAGCTGTCTCTAACTAAAGGTTACAAACGGCCAAAGCTATCCTAGTTTGTTTCATTACTAAAACAGAGATTTTCACTAAAAGATTTCCATTAAAATATGTGTTGAGTTACTACCTGTTGCTGAACGAGGAAACACAATGGTCTGTGGCCCTCTGATGAATGTTCTTGCATGTCAGTATTACAACCCAGCCGTCCGTCGTGTAGACTTTTAAGGCAACGGACTCACTCTTCAAACACCTGTGTGTTTTTCCAGTCTATGCAAGCCTAGCAAGTAAACAGTTACTATGTCTAAACAAACAAAGAAAAGATAAAGTACTACAGACAACTAAACTAAAACCGAAGTGAAAAACCTGGGACAATGAGATCTTTGAGATTATAACTTTAACCAACCAATGTGAGAGTGGTATTGACCTTCTTATCTAATTCTTAATAAAAAAAGAGCAAAAATCTGTCTTCAAGACTATATTAAAAGCTCCCTCTTAATTTAAATGTTGTCAAGGTATGTGACCTTGCTGTATCCTAATTTCCAACCTGGTACCTTCTACAAATGGCCCAGTGCTGCAGTGACCTTCCTCTTGCTCCACATAACACAGAAATGACCGCTTTCGTGTGTTCTCATTGTTGCTGTGTGTAATCTGTGTCCCTTTTGTTCTGTGTGTTAATCAGAAAAGCCTTCCTCCACTTTGGCAGTTGCCCACCACTCAACAACGAGGTCTGTTTGCTCCACAAAGGCAGCTATTCACTCCACTACATTCATCATCACCACTCGCTTATTCATAACTCGTAATCTCCCCCTCGACAATGCTCAATTCAGCCAGTCAGCCTGTGGCTGTCTGAAGGAGTCGCCTCCATCGACCGGGCACGAAAAGGATTCAGCACTGGCTTCGGTTCATGATTGTTACCTGACTGAATAATAGACTGCATCATTTTTGCCATTTAACCTCAGCTTTGTAACAGATGTGGCCAACCAGCCTGTGCTTCTTTGCTTATTCTTTGAAACACCTCGCCCGTATCAACCGGCTAACCCATAATGAACCACTGATTATCTCATCTGGCACAAAGAGACGGACAGCAGGGCATGAAGGAGGCAGATTCAGCATGAAGTCAGAGACAGAAAGTGATGCAAAGGAGAGAAAGAAGACGGGACGGGGAAACTTGATATGTTGACTGTTGTGCTGTGTGTGCACCGTGGCTCTTCTCTTCCTCCATGGTCTTGCCTCGTCCTTCTCTTGGCCCGCAGCCACGGGCGGCTCCAGTGTCACATGTAATCATTGTTATTTTGAAGCCTAGGACGAGTCCCTATTATCCTACCTGCTCCTGTTAATGAGGAAACTGGAGTTCTGACATCCACCATTTGTCACAAAGGTGGAACATACATTTCCTCTCTCCCTCTGGAAGAAAGACAGTCCTAATCTCAACTACATCATACACATGTTCTTTTTTTGTGTCAGATCAAGTGTCTCCAGGGATGTTTTTATCCACGCGGCTCTACGTACGGCAGTGTCCGTCGCTCAGTCTGCAACTGCGGTTGAGACAGAAATGATCTCAACACCAAATGTTTCTTTACCGCTCAGTCCCTCAGGCACTATTGAATGGATCGCCGTAGAATTTATATATGTGCAATCAGTTGCAATTATTTTTATGAATACCATAATCAGATTAAACTTAATTTCTCCAGAATTTTGATTAAACTAATGAGATTCTCATCGGTCCCATTTGCACTTTGTGTTTATGCTATGTTGACTCGATGTCATGCAGATCATACTTGCTAGGATCTAAGTGTGAAAAACTATTCATGCCAGCGTCTGACTTGTAATCCAAGTTGAAGATATTTTATTTCCAATTTGGCGCCAAGAAAGTTAGAAACATAGATAATTTATTCATCTAGTGTGACTGTAAGGCTGGCAGTGAGGTTAATATATTACATATTGGTATAATAAATGAAGTAGCAAATGTCAGGATGCAAACACGCCTCTGCCTAGTTTGAATGTGTAAACATGGTTAATATTACACCTACTCAATATCAACTCTCACATTGTTAGCGTTTATCTACAAACTACAAGCTCAACGGGCCGCTAACGCGTCTGCTAGTTACTTTTAGAAATTTAAAGTACACTTTAGTTTGTAATGCCACACTGAACCTGTCCTGTGTCTGCTATAATTGGGATAAATGCAATGCCAAGACTGTGTCAGCAGGATTTATGAATGGCTGGAGAAAGAAGTTTGTTAATTAGCAGCAGGCCTGATTGCAGACTGATGGCAATAAAGCTTTGAAACCCACAGGAAACCAGTTTTGATTAACGGCCTCTTCAAAAATGCACAACACAGCTGATATTGAGCCGAGCTGGCCGACACTTGTCTCTTGTTTGAAAGAAAACTTACAGCATGTTTTTTTTCTTTGTTCCTTCAGTCGTGTCAGTGCCTCACTGAGTGATGAGAGATGGCGACGCTCCCGCTGATGGCAGAAATGAAGCACTGCACTTTGTTAACTCAGGTTTATTTGTCTCACTATCAAGCACCCCCTCCTCCAGCCACCCTCCTCTTTGCCTCTGCCTAGTCTGAAGTCATCATCCATTGGAGCTCCATGTACACGGTGATGACAAATACCTCTTGAGACAGCCTGAGTGAGAGGGAAGGCAGGAGAGCTGAGAGAGGACGAGATAAAAAAGAAAGCGCCGAGAGAGGGAGGGACTGAGAGATTTTTGCCCAGAGGGGGCTACGAGAGAGGATTTGGATGAGAGGAAGAGGTAGCAACAAAAAAAGGGAAGAAAGGGAGAGAGTGTGAGAGAGACTGAGAGATGGTGTGGAAGAGAGGAGCAGGCTGGAGGTGAAAGAAAGTGAAAAGAGACGGGAGGAGAGCTCTGCTGCAATGGGAAGAGAGGGCTTTCATATCATCTAACCCACATCTGTGTGCACAGCTGCCAGTGGAAAAGAAAGATGCAGCGTGGAACGGCGAGTGTTTGTCGATTTGGAGCCAAAATGCGCGCACACTGTGTACTTTGCATTTGGGAGGGTGCAGTGAGGTGGCCGGTGAGACAAGCAATAAAGTCCGTGTTTGGACGTTGGAGAAAGCAGGAGGGAGGGAGAGGTAGGAGAGGGAGAAAGGGACAGATAAGAGGAGAGGTGGCTTATGGTTTGCTTTTTTTTCCCCCCTCAGGACATGTAGGCTGCAGTTGCAGAATCCACAGCTCGATTCATATTATCTTCACGGGTGGAATGGTCTGATTCGGTTTTTATTTCAGACATTTCAGCCGCACGATTCGATGACTCAGTGTGCACGTCGTTGCTGCACCTCTATATAACATGCAGTGATGTTTCTGGTCTCCATTTGCGTGTGTGTTTTCCTGTGGGTGTGGGAGTCTGCACCTTTGGATTTTGCATGTGTTTTGTGAGCTGTGAACAGCTTTGAAAGGGCACTGTGTGTCCAGAGTGGGTGGGTGTGGTCTGTTCAGGATGGAGACGTGCAGAGTCAAGGAAGGAGTCGGAGATGATTCTAATTAAGGAAATTGTCGGGTGTCTGTCCCACTTACTGATGTAATCGGCCTAATAGGGTCATTTGTTTAATTCACACACTCAGTAGATGTGACAATGGAAATGTTTTCTGCCTGTCTTATTGTTAACCATCCTCCCTATTTCTGTTGGGATTTCTGTCACTCTCCTGTCTTTTATTACATTTTGTCTGTGTGTTTGTGTCTGTCTCTGCCTCTCATTTGGAAGGGCTAAATAAGTGCTGAACTTCGAAATGAGAAGAAATAAGAAAATCCTGCTCTAGACTCCAGCCTCCTTGGAAATGCACGCTGTTACAAGGAATATTTAGCAAAAGCACCTTTTTCTAGAGGTGTATCTGAAAGTACAAATCCTCAGCAGCATTACAGTGCGGTAAATCTGCACCTCGAGCCTCTGAAAGTCAGAAAGGGGAACATTTAGTCTCATAGTGATGCCAGCTGTGTGTAGGCATTAAGGTGCTGCTGTTAACAGCTGGTCCGTGACAGGAAGCAAAGCAAAAATGTTTTCATATTTAATTTATTTTTGCCTGATGCAAACCCAAGCTGGAGTGAAAATCAATTTCACTTTTGCTGTTCTACCCACATACTGCTTTTTTGTTCTCACGTGTGAACCTTTTATTATTTCACCTCAACGCTGTGCGTACAAGAAAGGCTTTGGTCAGGTAAAGCGATCACCTGATTACACCTGTAATTATAGACCAATGGCGATGACTCACCAGACATGTTACTGTCTCATTACTGGATGTTTACTTATGCAAAAAAGGGAACTTGCCTAAGTACAAACTCTATGCTGATAGGGTTTGTCCCATGTATAATATTGCACAACGAAATAGATACACATAAGGAATATTTATTTTGATACTAGAGTTATTTCACAAACACCTCATGACTCAGACATAGATGCCGTCATATTCCCACAGTTAAAGCTAAACAATTTCATTCAAGTTAATACAAGGGATATGTTTTACTGCAATAATTTAATAAATCGAACCCAAAAGCTTTGATAACCCTTAACTGAATAAAACTAAACACAAAGCTGTTCCAGCCATGCACAAATACCAGAGAGGAAAAACTTACACAGCCAGTGAGGACAGTGAATGCACCATTGAGTTTTTCCTAAAGTGTCTGTGACCTTCATTTCAGTTTCATAACTGACTTACACCCTATTAATCTTGTATTTTATATCTCAATTTCACACATGCACACACAGACAAATACCTGTGCACACACACACACACACACACACACACACACACACACACACACACACAGAAACACCCCACAGAAATGCTTCAGAGAGCAACTCAGATCACAGAGAGACACCCTGCTTGTTACGCCTGCCTGGCTGCTGTCTGATAAGCATTAGCCCTGGGACAGTCGCATCACGGTGAAGGCCGTGAGTAATACAGGCTTTATCTGTATCACTGCTAGTCCTGGGCCAACCTGCTCAACAGCGACCTGGTTTCTGTTGCAGTGCTAAAAGGCACTTTAAAACTCAGAAAGCCTTTTTTTGCCAACATAAATGGCACTGATCTGTAATTAAAATCCTCAGAAAACTGATTTAACTTGTCACTCAACTTAAACCCCAGCCATTGAAATGCAATTTGATATGTTCATCATGTTAAATAAAATTCAGACAAAAAATCTGTGGCACTCAGTCTATTGATTAAAAAAAACTGATGAGGTAAAACTGGGTAAAAACCCTTAACTTGCATTGATTACCCCTGATAAATCAATCACGGAGGAGCAGATGGAGATAATGAGGAGCATAATGGGCTTTGGCTCAAAGTCAAGAGAGTGAGGCACCTGATATATATTTGGTGACCGGCATGTAGCTTATAGGACAATAAAAAGTGATCATTGTTTTTGTAATGGATCACACAACAACTTCTATGTGCCAGGTGTCATTGTTCCCCTCATACAGCAATGGCTTCGTTGAGCACATTGTTTCAGTTCCTGCTCAAAACTGTAGTTCTGCTTTAATCTTATCTGTCTCATCAGCATCATTTTTAACAAAAAAAAGCTCTTTAAACTAAGTGGACCAAACTTGGCAACTAGCTGGTAGACACAGTAGAGCATTTTAGCAGATGAAGAACTAAATATTGCCCTTAGGAGTTGTATGGAGAGGTAAAACATGTCACGGCAAACAGATGGTAATGACACTCCATATCTGCTGGATTTTTATATTAACAAATGTTTTATACCAAACTACCTCAACATAAGATAAAATGTCAAGATTTTTTACAGTTTAATTCTGCTGTCCCCAAATGCCCAAACAAATTGTTATTGTAGATTAGAATTTAGACTTTTTTTAACATAGTTTTAGTAATGTAACAGAAAAAGACCCTATCCCACTTGTCGTTTCATTTAACGGTGACCCTGAACAGCTGCTCAGCTGGCCTTGGTCTCAGGTGCGCTGCTTCGCTGAAAATGACAACAACAACAACAACCTTTCCCAAGGAAGTTGAGAGGTGGTTTGTTTGCGTAGTGCAAAAACACACCTGTCAGACTGGCCTAGCCCGTGCAGTAAAGCTGTGATGGCCGATTGTGTGAATCACTCTGCACGTCAACCAAGTAACAAACTCAAATGCATGTAAACCAGCTCAAGCATTGTGAAAACGTTGAATCCAATCTGCTGGCTGTTCCAATGGTGTGTATCTGTGTGCTGTGTTGCCCTCAGCGATGAATACAGGACTCATTAGAATTGCCGTCATGTCGCAGCGCTGCCTGCAGCATTTCATCCAAAGCACAGTGGAGCCGCTCGTCAGATTTCAGAAACCAGGAGTACCGCTCACGATTAAAAAGTCAAAAATACCTCGCTCTGCTTCCTCTTCGGCCTGCGCGATGTTTGAAAATGTTCTTCAGAGAGCAAGAGCCGTGTGGAACCAGATCAAGTTGTCACAACCTCTTTGTAAGTACTGAAGAAGGATCCTTTAAATAGTAATGCAAGTCACGTTTTTGGTTTTCAGGTACAAGTTTGTACTCGTGTTTTGAATGATCTTGACAGAAAATATCATCCTCAGCAAAAATGTTAGGCTGAAAAAATAGAAGGATCTTTAGATGTATTGGGTGCCTCTAATGGCTCTGATTTCTTTTTTACTTCTTTATTCAGAGAGGACACAGGGAACAGAAAGATGAACAAGAGAACCTAAAGCATAGATACAGGATAAGATTAAAAATTACACGATAACACAGCAGAATTGCAATAAAGCGGGCTAATTGATAGAAGAAGAAGATGCCAAAATATCGATTGTCTGATGATTGTCTTATTACACATCCTGCAGAGTAACATTTGCATTTATTTGTACTCTTTTTATTGTTGCTCTTTTTTGATCTCCACAAATTCCTCACTAATCAGACGCTTACTTTGTCTGTTGGGCGTTTGGTGCTGGACAGCTACTTTGTAGTTTAATGTACAGTTTTTTTTTTCATTTTGAATATATAATAATATTGGTGGTCAAATGTCAGATGATATTGTGACCAATAATATAAATGATGAAGTGATGAGAAAAAGTCTTTTGGCTGTGGTTTATTGATTTGAATCACAAGGTTGTTGTGTGAATCTACCCTGTTGGCTTCCTCTCCCTGGAGAATAACCAGGACAGGCCTCTTGTTAATCTGCTAGTCTACTATGCGCTCGTTGTTTTTGCTGATATTGAGCTTTGGGTGATGAAGCTCTCTATTATTCAGCTGTAAAATAGTCTCAGCAGCAATTGAGCACAGCATATTTCTGACTTGAAATTATTCACTGGAATCACGTCAATATAATGATAGCTTCGATTTTGCTAAAAATACACATAATACTGTTTTATTGAATTCCATCAAAGTCTTCAATAAATATATTGTAAGAGTGTGGACAGACATAGATGTAAACTGCACCTTGTCACTGTCCTCAGCTGCCTGCTGTGGCTGGAAATGAGACTGAGAGCTGAGATTACTGACCAGAAAAACAAAACACTGATCTAAAATAGAGAGAGAGAGAGAGAGAGGGAGGACTGAAGGGTACTGGAGAGTTGGGTGGTATTGCTGTGCGGACTCCATACCACTATCGAGCCCTTTCATTTACACCAAATATTTTGCTCCTCTGGTGATATAAAAATATTGATTAGTGCAGCTTTAAAAACAGGGACCTAATTCTGCTGAGAATAAGTGCAAAAAATGAATTTACAGCTGTTAAAAAAAAAGGCAAAGTGACTTGATTTGTGTAGCAGTTTTATGTTGCATGTCGGCGCAGTGCTTATGTGCATACACACCGTAAATATGTAAAACAAATGTGTCCTCTGGCCATCAGACTTGTGTGTCCCTTTCTTTCACCGCTCTGTTCCAGGAAGCAGAGGGACACACCCAGCGGCAGCACAATGACATTTTTATGTGACAGGTGTTTATTGGATCTGCAGAACATGTAGCGATACTGTGTGATTTACAGCGCAGTGCCAGTAGTGGTGATATCAGGGCTAAATTTACTCTCTGGCCGCGGCCTTGACCTTTTCTGCATGTGTATGTGTGTGCATTCACTTTTGTAACCATGAAAGCAATACAAACATGAAGGATTGACATGAACTTCCTGTGTAAAATTAGTTTTCGTATTTGGTTCTCATTTGCTTTCACTCAGATGTTGGGATGCTAAATGTTCCTGTGTGCGTGATCTCTGGAAAGCGCCTCACTTCTGGCTCCTTGGATGCTCCGTGCCTCAGTGATCACATGGCTGCTGTGGGACAGGCATTCTCTCCAGGCCGCTGTCATTATTATTCAGGACCCAGGAAATTGTTTTCACAAACTGTCCTCTGATGCTGAGGAGGGTCTGGGGTTATACTGGTCACAGAATCACTTTGCCCTGTTTAAACTATTGGCACTGCTGGGCCTCTGAAGTACATAGTGGTGGGAACACGAGACTCCAGAGGATCGGTGACTGGTGAATGAGATGTCAGAGAAAAGATTAGGTTCATTTGAGCCTTGACAGAAAAGCTGCAGTTTTTCCATGATGTAACCGTATCTACGCTTGGAAAAGTATATGCTGTGCATTATTTTCCTTCTCACTGTGAGTGACTGTGTTGTAATGTGACATTACTTTTTGGCTAGCGGAGCTATTTTTGGCATGCTGTTGACTTCAAGAATAGAGACAAGGTAATTCTACACAGGAGCTGAATTCACTGTGCTGGCTGCTGATCCAGCAGTCAAAATATTTACCCATCACGCCATGAACCTTGAAGAGGGGTCTTTGTTATTCAAAGCTTGTATGTGGTTATTCCTGAGACTCAGGACACATTGCAGCACTGAAAAATAGCTGCACTTACATGTGCTGACTTGATTGAGCTGAGTGTCTGTGTGTGTGTGACAGTTCAGAGTGTGTGGACAATGTGTGGCCTCTGGTCTTGGCAGGGCAGGATTAATTCTGTCAATCTCATGTTGTGAGGCAAAGCGGCGTGACATTTAAATCTGTCCCGTCGAGAAGGACAATTTTTTTGCGTGTCTGTCCGTGGGTGTGATGGGGCAGCGGGGGTAAGAGTTTTGGAGGAGGGGTTACCGAAAATGTTAGAAATGTCATTGCTCCTTACACTGTTTCACTTTGAAAAGGTGACTCTCTCTTTCTCACCCCAACTCTGTCTCTTGCTCTCTCTCTCTCTCTGCCTGTCTCTCTCCCTCTCAGATAAGTTGTTTGGAAAGCGGCTGCTGCAGGCTGGGAGACACATCATGTCTCATAAGTCTTGGATGAAAACGGTGCCCACAGAGAACTGTGATGTCCTCATGACATTTGCAGGTCAGACACTCTCAGACACACTCCAATGTTTGCATTTCTCTACTTGCGAAGACCCTCGTTGATATAATGCACCCTTAACCTGAGCTTTAACCATCATAACAACACACTGAAGGTCAGCTAAAGCCAAGTGCATCTAACAGTTATTTATCTGCTAATCTGACAATTATTATAACTGCCAATTGCTTTGTTCACTTCAAAAACTAAAAGATATCAAGTGTACTATTACATGATATGCAGAAAGTACTGCACAAAAGTACACACATGCACACACACATTTGCAAATTGTAAATAAAATTGTATTTTAATGTTGCACTCCACATAATTGTAAATTTACATCCCTCTCCAGGTGAAGATGAAAACAATCGTCTTTAATTTCCCCCAGTTACCTTTTAGATGATCCCATCTTGATACTGAGGCTGGTAACTATTATCTGCAGCAGAAGGAATCAATACAGTTTTATGCTGCTGATTTAAAAGATGAGTAATATGTAAATGATACACTCTCGCTTCACTTTCTTGTCTGTGCCCTGAACCAGCTATTAAAGCAGAGAAAAGTCGTTCTCAATTGTTCGTTAGTATGACACTTCACCTCCAGCTGCTGCTCAAGAATAAATAGTACAAGACTGTGGGAGTACTCGGCAGCTCCCGCGTGCAATGTTGCGTGGGTATGTATTTTTATTTTTCATTTCCTGCCACAGACACTACAGATGACCACACGTTGCTATGGCTACTGAACCACATCCGGCTGGGAATCCCAGAGCTCATCATCCAAATCCGACATCACAAGCACACACGAGTCTACGCATTCTTCGTCACCGCTACATATGAAAAGTAAGGACTCTGCAAAGGTTGTCTATTGTTAGCAGCACATTTTTGCAAAGGTGTATTTATTTTCCGAACTGTTTGTCTGAGCCACTCTGTTGCTTTCCCATTTACGGGACCAGTGCTGTGTATGAACAGCAGATTGTTTTTTTTCCCCAGAATTGGAAATTTGCTGAATATAGCAAAAAGTGTGTTGGATTAGAATAGCTACACTAATTTTCTTTCGACTGATGAAATTATTTCATCTCTATCTGGCAAAGGAAGGATGGCATGTATTTATTCTTATTTACTGAAATTAGTTTAGAATAACTATTTGATATTGTACATTAATGTTAAAAACAAGAAGACAGCAGAGTACAATACCATGAGTTTATCCTGGACAATAAGTGCAGTAAGAGTTTCCTGCAGATGAGATGCAGAATTTCACCTTTAGGTAGCTTGATCTGTTCTCAGTGTTTTAATATCCTTTAAAGAGCAGGTGGAGGTTTTGGGAAGTAAGATTAATCTCTGTCTTGCTTGTCTTACTTTATGCTAAGCTAAATTAACTGCTGTTTGCTGTCCTGACCTGTTGCAGGTACAGTGGCATTGTTATTGCTGTAATAACTTTAGTTAACCACCCTGTCTCTCTGGACTGTGTACGTGCTAAAGCAGTAACTTATTTCAGCAGACACTGAAAATGAACCAACTGGCAAATGAATAATGCAGAGTTTATATCACAACTTCCTCTGGTACTTTGAGGTTTAGTTATTTTTAAACGCTACTACTGGAATTGTGATGATAAAGACAAAAATAACCACTCTGTTCTGTGCTGGCATAGCATTATATTTAGCTGCAGCTATAGTAGAGAACAGCACTTTCGCTCATGCAGAGTGAATTGTTAGTGGAGCTGCCATGATGCTCGGTGTGTCAGCACCACTGCTGCGCTGCAGGTTATTTAAAGTTTTGCAGAAGGTTAGAGTCAGGCAGAACAGTATAGATTGCATTTTCTCGCCCAGGCGCAGTCTCTTGTTTTGAAAAAAAAAATCCCCAGGGGAATTGGGGATGAGCCAGGGTCACTTTAATCTCAGCATTGACTTTGGTGTATAAATACTGAGAAATACAATCCAAGGGATCGGTGGTGGCACCCGCTGTTCCCTACTGCATTTCACCCCCTCGCTGCTGACTTTGCATTCTCAACCAAACCTTTTACCCATGAATGGAGGAGGAATAGACAGATGGCTAGAAGGAAGCAAGACAGAGAGATGGATGAAGATGGATGCAAAGACAAGACACTAGAGAAAGTGGAGGAGAGAAAGACAAAGAGAACAGATCTGGGAGGACTGAGGATGGAGAGAGTGCTTTCTGAAAGTGTGCCAGTGGGTTTTAGATGAAATGCTCAAGGAATATGATTGCTGTGCTCCGTGAAGCACTCTCCCCTCTCTCCCCTCTCTCACTCACAGGAACACACATACACACACACACCTGCCGCTAGATAGGTTGACCTACATTTCATATGATAGAAAAGATAACCCAGAAAGTGTCCCATCCTCTCAAACTCACCTTGAATAGTCATTCCCTTTGAATACTAAACCGTCTCTTCCCCCCCGTTGGCAGTGTGAGGATACCAGCTGAGGGCTGTTTTATGTTATCCCATCGCCTGAAGTGACATTGTTCTTCCTCCTATGTGAATGTTTGCTAGTGTAGAAATTCTGGGAATGCGATGAGCATCTGAACAGCTGGCGTCGCAGCTTCAGTGTGGCTGTGTGTTATTTCCAGAAAAGTTGCTTTGAAAATAACTACAACAAAAAAGGTTTGTAGCGTTAATGTATTCAGTGTGACACACAGTAAATGTCCTCCTCTTGCATTAGGTGCCATACCACCCATTACTCATTCCTCAGCTCTGACTCTGCAACTTATGTCATGCCATCCCGATCTGCTGAGTTTCTACATATGTCTGATATATATTTGCTAAATTAGCATAAACCTTACGAGCAGCGCTCTCCCTCAGCAGTAGTCTGCTCTGTTACAAGGTTAGCTTTGTCCACACATTCCCTTGGACTGTGTCTCCACATTAGCACTCCTTGTGTTTGGGGAGAGAGAGTGTAAAAGGCAATAAAGTTTTTGATTAAATAAAAAAGGGAGAATCTCATTAAGATTCCTGGCAGCAGCAGGAGCTGCACACCTCTGAAAGGCCTTGCAGTTATTGGCTTAGATTACTAAACAGTTGGTTTAAAGAGATGCAGCCTTTCTTTTCACAGGCAAGGACCTTTTCTGTGATGGTGCTGCTCACTAAGCAGTATTCAGCGGTGAAACAGAAGCTTACACCTCACATTCCTACTGTAATCCATCATGGTGCTGAGTGCACTTCACTGTACTGTTCCTCCAAGTGCCTGGAGCTGCATGATGGATGGATGTTACAGGCCCACCTATGCTGTGCTCCTGTGTGTGTGTGTGTGTGTGTGTGTGTGTGTCTGTGTGTGTGTGTGTGTGTAAACTATATATACATGTGCATGTGAGAGAAAGAGAGGTGAGCTGTCAGCCTGGAGGCAACAGAGGGCGTGGTGCTGCATTATTACTGCGATTTCAGCACAAAGCCGCTGGGAAGGGCAGAGGGAGAGGAGAAAAGGATGATGGGATGAAGGAGGAGGGGGGAGAGAAAGAGACAAAGGAGGGGACTCTGGGAGATAAAAGGATGAAGAGTGAAATGGGAGGCAAGAGAGAAAGATGGAGAGAGGAGAGGAGAGGAGACAGAGTGGCTGGAGAAAGGAGGATACACGGAGAAGGGGCTGATGGGAAACGGGATGCTGAGAGAGAGTGATGAGGTTAAAGCATTACAGGAGAGTTCATATGACTTAAACACCACAAAGGACAATCCATCTACTGTTATTGGTTTTCTTAGTCCTGTAGAAAACTGGTAAAATACACTGGTTATTTAAAGTAAAATGTTTTCTGTGCAGCTGAAATGTCGAGTTTAATAGAAACTTTTTTGCTGTTCACAACAGGAACACAACTGAGAGGTTTTCATCACATATTTATAATATTTATTTTTTTTAGAAATGTACTAATAGATAATTTTATAAAATGCCCAATCCCCGTATTTGAGGAGTTGGAACTAGAGGATATTTTATATTATTTCTTAATAAATAACCTAAAAGTTTAAGCAGTTGTCTAATCAAATAATCTCAGGTCAAGGTTGAAGTTTAACAGCTTCGAAAGTTATTAAAAATTGACCATTTGTTCAACAGTCATTCTGGAAAAAGACAAATCCATTATTGAGGAGAAGAGCTGAAGAGATATGAGCTTTCTTACTGACAGCAACAATCTGAATAACTTACGCTGTTTTTACCACCAGTGAGACAAAATCTATGTAACGTTACCAGAGGGAAGATTGTTTGTTTAAGGTCCCTCTCTGTTGTGCTGCAGTTTGCTGCGAGGTGCTGAGGAGATGGGACTGAGGAAAGCCGTCAAGCCCGAGTTTGGCGGAGGAACACGAAGCTTCTCCTGCGAGGAGGACTACATCTACGAGAACATTGAGAGTGAGCTGTGCTTCTTCACCTCACAGGTCGGTTCACATGCACACATGCACACACACACACAACAGCCATATTCAAATAAATATGCTGCATAAAAACACCTGCTTTTCCTCCTTCCTCATTGTGCTCACTGCAGGAGAGGCAGAGCATCATTAAATACTGGCTGGACAATCTACGTGCCAAACATGGGGAGGTGCTTCATAATATTAACTTCCTGGAGGGCCAGCCAATCAGTAAGTTGCATCTTTTATCAGTGCGGTGTTCAGTCTCGGCACTCTGTGATATATGTCTTTATGAAAAGAGAAGGCAGTCCAGAGGGGGGCTTTTAAAATAGCCTCTGAGATTTAAAATGATTTGAGACCAATTGTGATAGATTTGATGGTTTTGACAGGTTTAGTTTAGTTTTTCTATATAACAAATTACATGTACGATCAGTTTCAATTCGCTTTATTCTGTGCTTTTATTACTCTCTGCAGTCCCGGAGCTGAGTGCGCGAGGTGTGATCCAGCAGGTGTTTCCTCTCCATGAGCAAAGGATCCTCAGTCAGCTGATGAAGTCCTGGGTCCAGGCTGTTTGCGAGAAACAGCCGTTAGGTTAGCCGAGCAAAATGGCAGGACAGATAGATACATAACGATAGTAGAAGGAAAGACTTGAACAAGCCCTGTTTACGCAGTGTGACTTACTTTGTTCATGGTTCCTTCTTCTATCCTTTAACTGTAACTCTGTCATGTTATCCTTCTGATGTTCCACTGTTGTTTACAGATGATATCTGTGACTATTTTGGGGTGAAGATTGCCATGTATTTTGCCTGGCTGGGATTTTACACCACTTCCATGTTGTATCCTGCTGTGATCGGCTTCGTGCTGTGGATGCTCACTGAGTCAGATCAGGTGAGAAGAGAATCTTTCATAGCCGGAAAGAAAAAAAAGATTGTCACCTGATTACAGTCTTTTGTGTGCTTACATTTGGGTTGTTCCAGACGAGCCGTGACATCTGCTGTGTCGTGTTTGCGCTCTTCAACGTGGTTTGGGCCACTCTGTTTCTGGAGCGGTGGAAGAGGAGGGGGGCTGAGCTGGCGTACAAATGGGGGACGCTGGACACACCGGCTGAATCCCTGGAGGAACCACGGCCTCAGTTCCGGGTGAGGGAAACTAAAAATCCTCCTATCCCGTCTTTCTTTTCTTTCAGGTCCTTTGACACTCTCTCTCTCTCTTTCCCGGCAGGGAGTCAAACGCTGCAGTCCCATAACAGGATGTGAGGAGTTCTACTATCCTCCGTGGCGAAGGCGTGTATTCAGGTGGCTGGTCAGCCTGCCCATCTGTATTCTCTGCCTCTGCTTTGTCTTCCTGGTCATGCTCATCTGCTTTGAGCTGCAGGTCAGTCAGCTGTCAGCATACGTTTTTCTATGTGTCCTACTTGTATTAATGTAGTTTCAACAAATAAAAATCTCCTGCATGTGTTTCATCAAACGCCTGTTGTATAATATATAACGATGGAGCAAGCCTGTTGCAAATCCTAGTTTTTTGATGGCTGTATCCAGAAACCATAGACAGTACAGGCATTGGGTAGAAATTAAAGCCAGAGAAGAAAAAAGCTTTTTTTGTGACAAGTAAAAAGCTGCAATTGTTTCTCTGCAGGAGTTTGTGATGGGGATCAAAGAGATGCCTCGGCTAGCTCGCTTCATCCCCAAAATTATGTTGGCTATCACTGTGACTGCATGTGACGAGGTGTACAGGAAAATTGCCTGCTGGCTCAATGACATGGGTGAGAGTCGAATTTTCAGGTGTATCCAAATCTGCACTGATATTCATGGAAAAGCATCTGTTGTAGGAGATAATATTAGCAAAGTACTCTTTTATGCTCTTTTTTAAACTGTAATTGATTTTATTTTTATCTTAGTTATATAGTAGATTACATTGTCTATGAGCGATTAGATACAATAACAAAAGGTTTCTATTGTTTTTCCACAGAAAACTATAGACTCCAGAGTGCCTATGAGAAAAATCTCATCATCAAAATGGTTCTTGTGAGTTGCTTTTTATTACATAATGTTTAGACTGTGATTTACAAAACAATTTCTCCTTTTTTATAAACACAGTGTTCCTCAGAATGACTCTTTGCGTTTCTTTCTCTTGCAGTTTCAGTTTGTAAATTCTTATCTCAGCCTTTTTTACATTGGATTCTACCTCAAAGACATGGAGCGACTGAAAGAGGTAAGAAACATCTCGCCTCTAAAGTTGTGCATTGACCTCAGTGGTTCATTCAGCCTCCAACATCTGTCATTGTTACAAACTCCCCATCCTGAAATGCTTTGCTCCCTCTGCTCCCATGCATTGACTTCCATAACCATCCAACCATTTGTTCATCTGTGGAAGATGCTGCTGGTGTTGTCTCTGTTAAGGAGTCTGCAGCGGCAGGTCCGGGTCAATGTGCTGCCCTCCGTCTACTTCAAGATCCAGATGCTTGTGGTGTCTGTTCCCTGGTTCTTCAGGGCTTTACTCAGGTCCAAAGTATGATCCCTGTACATCCACTGTCTGGGCAAGAGGTCATAGGTCCATTTCTGACCACCTCGTTGTTGACCTTGCATGCGACGTGCTGTTCACGACATGAACTTGATCTACCAACCTGCTGATTGTGAATTAATATAGTTTGTGTGTTCATTGTGTTTGTCTGGTGAAAATCTCGCATTTCAAATTTTGACATTTTCTTTTTTCATTTACATCTGAGGATAGCATTACTTGCTACAACCTCACAATTCAAAACCCGAGTTGTAATTTTAAATGAAAAATATAATCCTGTCTATTTTTGTGAGCTTCACCAGACAGAAATGATAGATGGGTGGTTTAATGCAGATTTAAATTGTGTCTGTCAGAGGATAATGCCTGATGGCTTAAATGATTGGTGTTTTACTTTTGACTGATCAATCTGATCTTCCTTCCGTTGGGCCACCTCACCTTCACATACGGGCGTCATTACTAGTTACAGTTACTAGAAGTTTCTTTGACATGGGAATGTGGAGTCAATGTGAATTCTTTTGTTGGCCTTTTCTTTCCGTGCAGTTTGTGGGAATTGTTTTTCCAATACAACTCTCACCCCTCGAACGTCAATTTCTCACTCTGTCTGTCGGTTTCTGTTTCTCTGTCAGCCAGAGTGCCACCTCTGTGAGCTCGTCATGATCTGTTAACACCACCTGAAGTCATAGTTACCTCGTTTTTTGCCTAACAATCATTTACCACTTACAACCGCATTACAATGCAAGAGATGTGATTTTTCTCAGCTCACTTTTATATAATATTATTTCATAGCTCTCCCAAAGGAAAGAAAATTCTGGCTAAAACATGAAAAAACTCTGCCGTAGTCCTTTCATTCTCTGAAATCTGAAATGAAAACCATCTGGTGTTGTTCAGCCTGATCCTGCCAGTGTCTGACTCTGACGTATCTGTGCTGACCACTCCTGTAGGTAGCAGTGAGAGAACAGTGTCTCCTTTTCTCCATTTTCGAGGTCTCCCATCATTGATTGAAAAACACATTCTGTCCAAGTCTCTGTCAGGACTTTATTGCGGTTTTGTGCATACAGTCTGCGCTGTAGTCAGCAGCTATAGTATAGTGTGTGTCTGCATTATTTGTCTTGGAAATAAAGCCGGTAACAGATAGTAAGCTTTGTGACACTGCACTTATTAGCAGGTGTATGCTTAAGGTGTATGCTTAAGGTCCTTAAGGTGTATGCTAAAGGGCCGAAAACATCCTCACTGCTCTGTTTTGAGTGTTCAGTCTAATGATAACTATGGATAATCACCACTTGGAAACAAAGCTCAGCAGGACAAGAAACATGAGCAATGAAGGAGGTCACAGTTGAACAAAGCAGTCAGTCTGCAAACTGTGCTGAATGCTCACAACAGAAAATTTCCTCTTCTTTCAAATGCAGTAAGTTTTGCTGTCTTGAGGGTTTGCTTAAAACCCATGTGAAGGTCTGACAGCTTATGTGACTCGCCCTGTCAGCCTTTGCTGTTATCACTTGTTAATACAAAAAATAATGAAACCCCAGTCTGTAAAATAGAATTAAGTTTTAATAAGCCTGGATTATTCTTCCTGTTGTGTGTTATTTGTATTTTTCCAGTATTACTAAAAGGCCTTGAGTGTTCACATTCATCAGTTATTGGCCTTGATGCATCATATCCCATTAAAATGTTTTTTTCAGAAAACTGCAGTTGCTTTGTTACGGCACTTCTGAACACATCCTAGTCTGTGAGAGATTACATTTTATATGTATGAAGAACAGTTCAGCAGCAGCTTTGTAACTTATGTGATTTGCTTGTGGATGAGGTGCATAATCACATATATAGAAAGGTTTTGACTCGTGTTGCATTTGTTCCATGAGGGTGTATCCTTCTGCTTTCTCAGCCTGTGATTATGTCGTCTCTTCTGTCCTGCTGGTCCTCTCATGCTCCACCCATCCATTTCTAACCTGCATCCTGAGCTGCTGCATCCTTCGTATTTTTCGAGGGAATCGTCTCTTTTGAATGCACTGAGTAGTTGGACAGTATATTCATATGCTCACTCATAGTCTGGCAGCAAATTTTTTTTTTTTTGTGACTGTTTCTCTCTGTCTTTGTCAGATGCTGGCCACTCTGCTCATCATACGCCAGTTCCTTCAAAATGTGAAGGAGGTGCTGCAGCCTTACCTGTACGAGCGCCACAAGCTGGGCGAGCTCACACTGCGAGCCGTGTGGGACCTGCTGCTCTCAGTGCTGCTAAAATACGCTCGGCTGGCAGCTGGAAAAGCCCAGGCCTCTCCCACCGACCAGGCCATGCCGGGACCTGGACTGAGGGGCACGAGACCCGGGTTGGGGCAGTCAGAAAGAAGGTCTGACTCCCTTTCATTTAGTAAATGCATGAATGAATGAATAAATATGCAGATTTGCAAGTAACATAGGGGTGTCAGAAAGAGTTTAAATGAGTCCCTTATCACTTTTATGTATGCTTGAAGAGAAACTGACACTTTATTGTAATATCAGCGTGATGAACAGCGACATTTCTGTGTTTACACTTGTCATTCACACCAACACACCAAAGCATTAGTCACTACAAACAGACCCGCTTGGGTTCAAATTAAAAGATATTTTATCTGCACTCGCCCTTCACTGCGCGCTGCACGCTGTTATGATTCATGCCAGTTGGACACTGAGCAAATAGACAGAACACCACAGCGAGCAGTTAACACACACATTTTGTCTGACGTCTGCCTGTCCATTTAACTTCTCGCAGGGAAAAGAAGTGTTTGAACGGGGGATGCGGGGTGCCCGATGAGGAGGAGGGAGGTGAGAGAGACGAGGCTGACAGCGGGAGGTTCAGTGAAGGAGAGACGGAGGAGGAAAGTCTGATTGACTGCGGTTTGAAGCTGAGGAAAGTCAGCTTCATAGAGAAGGTATAAGCTGTGTAATCACATAGATTTAGGGGGTGTTAATATACTTTGATCATATTTTAGAAAATCTGTCATGCAAATGAAGTAAAAACTTTTTATTAGAAGTAACAAAAGTAATAATGTAAATTTTTTTGTGCTAATCTGTGTTGTTCTCTGTTGTTGTTAAGGTGGACAGAAGGCCGGCCTGCAGTGGGCCCCCCATGGACAACAGTTTCCTGGAGGAGGGGAGCCCCACTATGGTGGAAAAAGGAATGGATCCTGCCTCAGTGTTTGAAATGTGTGATGAGGACGACGATAATGGCATCCACGATGTGAAGGAGTCGGGTGGTGGAGGGACAGGTGTGGCAGAAGGAATTAATGCTGCTGCTGGTGCTGCCGCCGCCGGTGCCACCAGCGCCGCCATGCTGCCTTCTGGGTCTGAGAGCGGCTCATCGGTGCGACACAGAAGACGAGGCAGGAGCGTAGAGAGACCCGAGCCGAAGACAAAAAGGGAATCGTGGATGGACCCCCCAGAGGAGAGAGAGAGCACCACGCTCACTCAGGCTGAGATGGAGAGCTGCATGCAGACTTATGCTGTAAGAACGAGTGCACACTTACCTTATTCTGTAAACTCTGCACGGGGTTTTCAAGGATGGCAATGTGCATATTGAAGGGAACTCTTTAAGCTGGGTGGTGTGTTTTTTCATATTATGACTCATCATGATAACAGTTAACTCATCGTGTCTATTGTGGAGATTTTTAGGCAGCACAAAATCAGGCAAGAATGACGTTTATTGGGGAAAGAAGGCTCGTATAGCTTTAAAAAAAACATCCATTAAACCAGTATTTAATTATGCTCCATTAAATTAATTAGCATATGATTGCTGCTTGCTGTGATTTACATAGTTTTTGCAAGAATCCTTGTATACCATAAAAGACAAAAACACACAGGTTGACAAATTTTCCATGAAACTAATACTGGGAAGCCTTTCTCCATAGAACCTGCCTAATAAAACAACAACTTCACCGTGCACTTCCACCAAGTTGGCAGCTTAGAACACATGGTTGTCATTCTCCTCATACGTAGGTCAAGTTTCATGCATGTGATAGAGAACCACTGCAACATAAATCCACTCTTGGCCTTCACAGTTACATGACACCGTACAGGTGTCATGTAACTGTGATGTGTGTGATGTGAATAACACTAGGTTATGTTCAATGTTCAAGGGTCATAAATGGCTCTGTGACACCTAAACAAAGTGAACATTCACTACCATTGTGCATTGATTTGGTGTGCAGAAATGCAGCTGTGTCTTCTAGCAGCCAAATGGGAGCATCTAGACTTTAATGGTCCACTCTGCCCCCCTCAGGATACCTTCCAGGACTACCAAGAGATGTTTGTCCAGTTTGGCTACGTGGTGCTCTTCTCCTCGGCCTTCCCTTTGGCCGCCATGTGCGCTCTTATCAACAACATCATTGAGATTCGCAGCGATGCCTTTAAGCTCTGCACTGGCCTACAGAGGCCCTTTGGCATCAGAGTGGAGAGCATCGGCCAGTGGCAGGTGAGAAATACACTCTACAAAGTTAGCATGGGCTTGTTAGGTTTTTTGTGCCTTGATTACGGGGACACCTATAGTTCTGTTATATGTAACAAACGCAGGCCTCCATTTATTTCCATATTGAAATAAAGGTCAACGGGACTGAACTGAGATGAACTGAAACTATTTGCAATTAGAGTGCAAAGTTCCAGTCTCAGTGTTAAGAAACAGCAAAGTTCAGCCTTCTTTTTTTCTCCTCTACAGACTGCGATGGAGGCCATGGGCCTGATTGCCATTATAGTGAATTGTTACCTGATTGGTCAGTGTGGTCAACTACAACGTCTCTTCCCATGGCTCAGCCCTGAGATGGCCATCATCTCCATCGTCATCCTCGAGGTACCACAGCTTGTTCCTGCTTTGCACAGTCCTATTTTTTTTTTCCAACTTTTTCTCAATGCTCCTGTGTTTTCTGAACCAGCACAAAACGTGTGGTAATTTGCAAATATGCCAGGAATTTAGGCTGCAGACCTTTTTATTACTGTGTCTATTTTTCTATCAGTGCAGATTTTGGAGAGTGGTTGACGGAATTTATCATTTCATCAAATACTATAGATGTTTGCCTCAAATAGAAACATGTCTCAAATTGTCATTACAGTCGCTGGTCATTGCAGTATACATTGTAATCCTCAAGTAATGTAAAAAAGTAGTTTATGAGAAGATTTGGTGACAATAATGCACCCAAACAGAAAGGTATATTGTATGAACAGATGAACTAAAGCTCTTTTCATGCCGCCCCTCTTACTTGTGGCATATTTAGATACTGCTTATGTTAGCTCTGCACTCCATGGCTGACTATATTAAGAAAAAGGTAAACAGCCTGCAGCTCTGTCTTGGCCTGATAAAGCAGTCAGGCCTATCAAGAGGAGAATTTCACGGCCCAAATGATGTTGTGCAAGAAATACTTTAAGTAATACACCCTTAACGGTGTAACAAGTAGGATTTTCTCAAAAACAGCAACCAACAAATCCTACATAATATCTTCAAAGACTATTCTGAAGTACTGTGGCCTACAACCCTGACTACGGTTATATA
>JBAJHX010000106.1:9122207-9137368 GCA_037176925.1 Amniataba percoides
AAGCCGTGATGGCATCAACCTTGGCTGGGTCTACCTCCACCCCTCTCGCGGACACAACGTGTCCAAGGAATGTAATTTCAGTCTTGAAGAAGTGGCACTTTTTTACATTCAGAGTCAAATCCCCCCTTTGTACCTGCCTGTCTTTTTGCAGCACTTTGCCATTCTCCTGAAATACATCATCCATGTGGCCATTCCTGACATTCCTACTTGGGTCCGAGAGGAGATGGCTAAGCTGGACTATCAGCGCAGGGAGGCCTTTAAGGTGAATGATGAGACAGTAAAACAATGAGAACATTGTATTTACAATTGCAGAGTTTCAAGAAATAGATTAAGCTTGTGTTTAAGAAATATCCATGCAGTTTGAAGAAAGCCTCAAAAGACTCCCTCACTGTGTGCAGACTGCACTGCACTGTAATAGAATCTACTTTATAGCAGGAACTGTCAAAGGAGCCAGATTTTCTGCTGCAAAGAAGCCGTACTGCTGCACTGCAGCTTTCTTTATGGACATAATTTGCTGGAGATAACTTCTTGTGATACTTTAGCAATGATCCCTCTGAAAACACAAGTTGTAGAACATGGAGAAGAGATTAGGCTGAAGTGGCCCAGGCAGCACTAATACAGGTTTCCTAGTAAGCGATTTGTTTGCTGGGTAGCACTGCAGTATTTAAATGGTTAGCCGAGTTAGTGCTGATTCTAATAAAAACAATGTGGGAATGTTTCTCTACCTCTGCAGAAGCATGAGCGGCAGGCGCAGCAGCATTACCAGCAGCTGCAGAGGAGAAAGAGGGAGGAGGAGGAGAGGCAGAGGCAGGCGGAGCATATGGCCCGCCGGGAAAGGGAGCGGGACGACAGCAAGGGCGACTCCTCAGGGGATCACCACCATGACAAAAGTCATAGCAGCAAATTACGCCCTGGAGGCGGAGGGGGCAGCGGGTCGGACAAGCCCAAGAGGCCCAGCTCTCTGCTGGCCAACAATAACGTGATGAAGTTGAAACAGATCATCCCGCTGCAGAGTAAGTTCTCCTCGAGTGGCGCCCGCTCCCCTCAGTCACCCACCGGCAGCGAGCCAAAGCTGCCTGGGTTCCTGAGCTTCAAATTCCTCAAGTCACCTGAGAACAAGAAAGAAGGTGCCACAGCCTCTGCAGCTGCCACCACAGCCACTAACGCCACAGCAACGGGATCATCATCATCCTCATCATCTTCATCATCAGGTAGCAGCTCTCAGGAGCGTTCTCAGTCACCCAGCAAAGCCTTCAACCCTGGGAAACTGTTTAACTTTGGGAAATCTGAGGGGGGGACGTGTGTGAACGGGGCTCCTCTGCCCCGATCCGGGGAAGGGTCATCATCACAGGCGTCAGAAAGACAACCATCCAGGTCGGACTTGAACGGCGTTCCGGACGAGATCCCCTCGCCTGGAGGGGAAGGATCAGAGAACGGACATTCAACAGACTTGGACCTGGCCAGCTCTAAGTAGCTCCATTGAGAACAAACCTGTCGCTGGTTACATCTCAACTAAAGAAGTAATGTGTTTACTGTGAGGAACGGCCTGACCTGCCCTCTGTGTTAACGCAGGCTATGTGCAGAGGTACTTAAAGCAGAGAGAAGAAAAGATGAAACTGAGGAGAGATGACTTTTGGTTTGGTTTGCTTTTTTGATGAGAGACAAAAAATACAGGCTTTAGAAGAAAGACGTAAGCCCTCCTATCATGACGAATTAACACACGCACATATACACACACACACACACACACACACACACCCTCCCCTAAACACACACAAATAAATCCTTCCTTGTCTGCAATACATAAAGAAATGCATGAGCTGCGTTTCTGATATTTTTAAGCCTTTAAAGCAGAGAGCTGTGTTTCTTGATTTCTTCTAGTCATAAATTGTAAGCATCTCATTGGCCTCCCACTCGGGGCACAACGGCCTGTTGTGGAGGAAAAATATTTTAAAATATAAACAGTGGTATGAAAGGATCACAGATTGTACATCAAATAACTTCTGAGAGTGTTTTTAGCTGTCACAACACAAGTGATCATTAGATATTGTGTCATTTTTACCTTTGAGGAATTCTTGGGCCCTTCACTTTTGTACTGAAGTGGAAAAATAGAAAAGCAATATCAATTAGTGTTCTAATTATTCTTATCAATCATCACATAGACCCCCCCCCTCTTAATAAGCATCCCTGATATATCACCAGCTTTATTTTCAAAGCAGAGGTGATGGCTGAGCTTTGTACTCTTCTTCCCATCCTGTGACACTGGCAGATTTGTTTGGAAGGGAGGTAAAGAGCTTAGTAAATTTGGGCTGTCACGTACCAGTATTTTTCCCAAGAGAGCAAGTGGAAGAGAAAAACAAGAAAAAGAAAAAAAAGAAGAAGAAAAAAGAGGCAGAAGTAGACGAAGGTGATTTTGAGAAAATGGAGCACGGAGGCCTGTTGCGAGCTGTAGTCCATCCAAGTCGTGGAGCGCCTCGTAAACACAGATGGTGCTCTGTTCCTCTCACTCGAAGCAGACTTGGCAAACGTGCGTAGAGTTAAAGAAGTAACATTTGCACTAAATCCCTTACGCCCTGCATAGAAACGTCTCTCCCTCCGCAGGAGAGAAGACCAACACCAGCCTGCCTCATAACATTATGCAAAAGCTGGATTGTCCTGATTTCCTTCTTTTACATGACACATGCTCATCAGTCCCCTGTTCTCTAGTTTCTCTTATTTACATTGAGCGCCATATTCTTTTTTATATTCACCATTTGCTACATTGCTTAATTGCAGTGATAATGATGGGATTTTTTTTTTAACCAAAGCGGTATTTTTCAGATTATACTGTTAACCCAGGGTTAACCTGTATGTTCTGTTAACTACATACATGAATACTGTTTTCTGGCATATGCTATTATAACTCAAGTAAACAAGCCCATTATCTACCATTAAACGATATTTCACTTCTGCTGGGTCTCCAGAAGGTGGTGCCAGAGTGTATTTGCGTGGCAGAATGTGTTGTTGGACCGCCTGTTGTGATTCACCGTTGGCCATTGGCCCATAACATCAGTGTCTAGCCATCAGTATGCAGCGGGGCAGCAGAATTAGAGTGTCGGGCTGCGATTTAAGGAGAAGAAATGTGTTTTGGTCACAGTAGATAACGATGCTGAGAAAAGTTTCAGAAGGCCGTCACACTGTAGGTTGAGAGACAGAAACATTAACTATGCATTTCCACACCATCACCTGTGGCATGGATTTTGGCAATAACACTGAGCTATAGGAGACTTACTGTATTACTTACTATAAGTCTACACTCCCCCTCCTGCTGCATTGTCCTCCCCGTCAGGCGTATGCATCTTTTCTTTGTATCCCTGCAGTTTTCACTTTCAGCTCTCAGCCCCCTTCTGTCTCATATCCAATGTGAGGAACCTTCCACCAACTCACAGTTCAAATGATGACAATAATCTCATCCATCGTTACATAACAGAGTCTGTCTAGTCTAAAAAGGTTGATGATGACATTGAACGTCAAACTGTTTTTATTTATTTTGTGGCTGCTTTGCTCTCGCTTATGTGTCTGGAACAGCTTTACTTTAAGTCTAGTCCACCTGTCAGTCACATGCCTGGAGAAAACACAAAAATGTACTTCCACAGAGAGATAAAAAGATCTTACTAAAATTAAATGCAATAAGGAAATAGACGGGAAATCAATTTGTGTGGTCACAGTGTCATTTCACTCAAACCACAGTATGTTCTTTTTTATATTTGGAAGTCATTGTTCATTGTAAATGTAAAATGAGAAGTGCAAGGCTGAGAGAAATTTAATATGTGTATCAGTCTCACAGGCTGACCATTGTTAAAGGAGCACACATGATAGAGATCAGGATGTAAGCGTAGCCCAGCGTAGTGTCATCAAAACTTCTCACAGCATTTGGATTTCAGGGATGAGTGACACCATGATGCAATAGAGTTCATAGTTCATCTTGAAACAGTTTGTGAAACTTTGTGCAGAAAACGAGTGGCCGGTTTCAAAGTAAAGGTGATGAAAGTGAGGAGGCAGCGATAAGGCCATTCGCTGATAACTGCGTGTCACAGTGGAGTTTAGGTCATGCCGCCGTGTTTGTAGTTCCTCCTTATTCAGGGAAAACTTACAGATCAACTTTGTATAATAGACATGGATAGCATTAATCAACTTATCACTTCTTTCATCCTTGCACCATCCTGGCAGCAGCAACAAATTCTGCATGTTGTTTCTATGGAGGTCTTTAAATAAGCATTGTTTCAGAGTTAATGAACTGGTCGAACTGTTTTGGATATCACTGAAAGCTTCATCAAAAAGCATCCCGTCCCAGAGACGGCACCATCACTCTATACTCGGGCCAAGCGTGGGCGTCCCTCTCTAAGGATGGCAGCTCAGACAGCTGAAACTCATCAGCTGTCTGTAATTCACCATCACAGCAACAGCGGTTCCTTTAAGGATGTGGGCTTATTTAGACTATAAGCACCGTCAGTCTAATGTGAAACCAGTAGGAAAGGACTGAATTTTAGTAAATGTACTGTCTTCTTCTGGATTTTAAATGGATTTGAACTGGTGAGGTCCTCACCATGGCTACATTAAAACCTGACTCTAACCTCAGAGTTTAAGATAAAACATCTTCATGGAGGCCTCACTTACTGAACATCATATGCTCTTCCAATGTACCACTGTACAAAAAAAAAAATCTTTTAAAGAGAAATAATGGGAAATGGGATTATTTATTTCTTTTAATTTATTTTGTCATATTTTTGTAAGACCTGAAAAATAGTTAATAAAACTATTTCAAATGCATTTTGTGTCGTGGCTAGCTTGTTCCTGCAAAAGCATTTTTCCTCACTTGACCCTAACCCTAACCCTAACCCTTTCAATAATGGAAAAATATGAATCTCCCCAACTTAGGGACTTAAATTCTTCTATTAAAAGTACCACATGACAAATACCCAGTTTCAATCCAGTTTTATTTTGGCAAAGCTAAAAAGAACATATCTGACCTAACACACATGAGATGGGGCAAGGCTTAGGGTGTTGTAGAACAGTCTATCTGAGCAGAAGCATAACATGGTTTTACGCTTCAGAAACAGACGGTATTTACACTGTAGGGAGATGACTGACTACGCTCAACCCACAGTGCAGCATCAACTGGGGGAAAAAAAAGGACAGGGAGGAAAGGAAGCTTTGATGTGAGTCTTCTGGGCAGTAATAAGAACATTTAAAAACAAACAAAAAAAAGCTTTATTCAGTGTTGCACAGTATATGACACCAATACAAACTGAATATCAGGAACAAGGCAGGATGGCGACTGCACTTTGCTGTGCATGCTTATTGTGCATTCTATGGCTGAAAGTATAACACCCCTTTAAAGCCCCCTTGTGTTCACCTTAGCCAGCTCTCACACACAAAACCATCCAGGGTTGTCACAAAGACTGGGAGAACTGTTCAGCTATCCTCGGCCCTGAGCTGGGAGGGGTGGGGGGCAAAGGGGTCCATGACAGGTTGTAAGGCCTATAGGCTAATACCTTCCACAGTCACACAAGGTAACACCACAACCCCAAAACCCCATTATTACCAAGCTGTTAACATGCAAGGCCAGGTAACATCAGCTGGGCATTAAGGGCTCTTTATTTCTCACAAGGGTCATTTTCAATTGTATCCATGGGCATGTATTATGTTACAAAAAAGGCAGACAAGAAGATACTCCATTGGATAAACTAATTGTGGTACTGGCAATTATTTACACACATTGCGATGTATTTATTTTCCCTTTCCAAGACATTACTATACATATTTTTCTTCACTGTCTGTGCTGTTACCTCGTTAGTTTACAACTCCATATTTACGCTCAACTTCTCCTTCTTTTTCCTGTTACACCCTCTTGATTAAAGAGCAGCTAAAACTCAGAGAAAATGCCAGTCTTATTGGTCTATATTAGCCAGAAGGTGGTGCTAGATGTGAAAATAGTTTTTCAGAAACACCAACACAACATTTATTCTACGAGCACAAGTCCCAGAATAAAATGAGGATATGCATATTCACCATAAACACACATTTACGTGGGGGGTTCTGGAAGAGTTGCTTCTACTTTGTGCTGTTCTTCACAGTGCATTCTTGGTTCTGTTGATTCAAACAGTGTGGGGAAATGTCGCAATGCCCCCATGTGGTTGCAGAGTGGGCAGTGAAACAGAGGGTGGGCACTGTGGCTGGCAGGAAGCTCATTGCCATACATAAACAATAATAGTTATAATAAAATTAAAACAGTAACAAAACATCATCTTTGCACAAATCAGGACAGTCTCACCAGGTGACAGAAGGCTACACAAGTCATGTACCAGTTATGAGACTGTTTTTAAGGGTAGTGTCTGACTTTATCTGTCAAGTCCATATCTGATCTTAAATCTGCTGACACCTTTTCAACTTTTCATTAACACACTCTCTCTCACACACAAGTACAACACACAATACACACTCACAGCTCAGCATCCACAAACATATACATGTTTTCTGACTAACACAGGGAACAGCCAACATAAACTAAAACTACTACTACTACTACTAAAACCACTACTATAAAGTCCCCTCCCTGAAAACAACTCTGTTCTGCCAGTCTCAGTGACCAACAGTGGCTTTGAGATCTTTTCTGGGTCCAGACTTTTCATGCACACAATCTTGAAACCATAAATAGCTGCTTTGTAAACAGGAATTTCCCAAATTCTCTGCGGGTGACTTGTAATTTCATGCCAGGAAAGGCATCCTGCCATAGTTCAGAACGACAAGAAGTCGTGATTCAGGTGGGATTATACTTTGTTTTTCTTAGTCTATACTGGCTGTACCTTGTATAAGCAAGAACACACACTCATACAGACACACACACACACTTATGAGTCCTCATTCATCTCTTGGCTATCTGTCCTGGCGATCTTCCTCGGGGGTGCTGGGCTGTCACCCTCACCTTGTTCCTGTTCCCTTTTCTTTGCTGCATTCTGTGTGACACAAAGGATTATACAGCAGTCAATAAAACCGCACATTCCCTTTTCAATAATTTCCCATCCGCCAAAGATCAGCCACAAATATTCATTTTTATGAGGATGGCTCCAAAAATAACTGTCAATGAGTGTGGCAATAATAAGGGATTTCATTTCTCAGAAATGCACATGCTCACCTTTTTGTCCCACTGCTGGTGGAGGTAACGCAGGAGGATGTTGGTTTTCTCTGTTACTATAACTGTGGAGCAAACACAGCCAGCATATTACTGACAAGTTGCTGATCACTTTAGAGCACAGTCTGCATGAAATTATGCCAGTTTCAGGCTAGGTTAACAAGCATTTAGTGATAATGCATCAGCAATGGGCTACAACAAAGGCAACTTCTGTTGATGCAGGCTTACTTTTGGTTTTTCTCTCACAGTTTTGAGCTTGAACTCTGAGTTGTGAGTTTGGTACTTACTCTGTTCAGAGGGGTATTCACGTGTTGGGAGATACACAGAGGGCCTTCGATTCTGCAAAATAGGACAGAGATTAGAAAATACAGTCTGTACGTTCTTGTGCATAACTTGAGGACTAACAACAATGTTAAACAATCAATGTGATCGTTTTTTGTACTAGACAAGGATCTAATCAATGGCAAATACTCATTTAACGGTTATTAATGGCAGCCTGAGGACATAAATCATGATCACGGGCTACTTACAGATGCTTTACAAACGGAGTCTGCATGAAACCTGCTGAAGTTGCTCTTGTTGTAGACAGGAAGTCCTTTCAAGAAATCCGCCTGTGGGCAGAGGGTGATGTGATGATTACAGCTCTGCTTCAGTGCATGTCTTGTTTCCCATCTGCCTTTTAATTTGATCCCAAACACTGTGCGCCTAAAGTCCACCTGCCTCCCACAACAAAGACTTTTGCAACAACAACAAATCATCTGGCTCAGTAAACGGACGTCCTCTAACACAGGTGTCAAATGAACCACAGATGGATGCAGATTGAGGAGCCTGTGCGGGGCGTCACCTCATCTCAGCAGCCCGAGCACGGTGAGCCCCCCTCCACCCCCACCAGTAACCTCCCAACCGGGGGTGATGATCATCAGATCGAGAGAGCGAGCAGCACAATGAGCAGCTCGGAGCAGAAAGCGATGCCGGCTCAGCCTCAGTGAGCGAGCAGCGACAAGAGAGGCAGGTGTGGCTGTCTGTTAGCCGCAGTTAGCTCGCTCAGTGTTAGCCTCTGACACCTGCAGCTCCACATAACATTACACGTCCATTGTGTGTGTGTGTGTGTGAGTGTGCGTGTGTGTGTGTGGAATAAATACCTTCTCCATGGTCGTGGTGGTAAATTGCCAACGTCGAAACGCCGACCTGTGTCTTGGTGTCTGCTGGTGATGGCAGGCAGTGTGAGTGCGTTAGCCGCTAGCTCACAGGCTACTTCAACCGACACAGCTGTCCTGTCGGCTCCTCGAAACTGAGAAAAACGACGGCTTTCACACACAGGATGGTGTAGCCATCTTACCTCCCAGTGTCCATGAAAAGAAAACTATAGCACGCTCGGAACAACAAGAGAAATAGCCCGGTTTGTCATAGCATGGGTTAGCTGCGCTGGTTACACGGGACTCCTCCGGCTAGCATGACGGTAGCAACGCTTCCGTTGCCACGCCCCCTCTATGATCGAGAGCGCATTGGTCCTCCTTTGCAGCCACGTGGTAGTAGCTTGACCTGACAGCCAATCGTGAAGGACAACACACTTTAGCTCCTCCCTAAAGCATTGACTGAAATCTCTCTCCCACATGATGAGCTTCATTAAAGTAATCACAACTGTTTGGACTCAGTACTTCATAGTATGTGTATGTATATTTCCTGTATGTGCTCATTTTTATCGGTTCACAGTGAGGTCCACGGGACAGCTGGTGAGAATCACTTTTCTCTTTATGTTTTTGCTATGAATTGTGAGGATGTGGGACAGTCACTGAGATCCAATGATGACTGAAGAATCAAAAAGAGTGAAAAGCTTGTTGTGCTTTCATCCTGCAGATCTCCTGCTATTTAAAACATGGAATAGTAGAATCACATTTCAGGTTTTGCTTTTACTTTAACACTGATTTCTGCAACAGGCTAATGCTTCCCCTCCACTCTTTTTTTTTTTAAATCCTCTTTATTTTGTTATACTCAGGTATGTGCTCTGTTCAGCTATCTCACAGTGCAACACAATACTACAGTGTTGTGAATATCTGATTTATGACCACCACACTATCTCAAGATAAACTCTGAATTAACCTTAATGTGTTACAGCTCGAAGGAGACTCAGATCATTTCTGACTCAATGGGTTTCCCGGGTCTTGATTTCTGTGGTGCTCTCTCACCTCACTGGCACTGGTTGCCTCCTGACAAATAGTTACTTAGCAACAAGAGCCATGGCAACCGCCACAGCACCAGCTCCTGAAGATGCTGGAGAAAGAGAAGCTGATAAAATGGAGGGAATAATCTTGGTGCTGCTCTGGAAGATTTACATGGTCATTTGAGGAGATTTGGATCAAACAGATTTAACAAAACGTTGAATGTTAAAATCATCTGCAAAATGCCTCAAACTCATTTAATGAACTGTTAAAGGAACTTTTCCACGCACACAAATGTAACTCAGCTGATCTTTTCTGCTCTCCTCAGGCCAGTTGAGGTCAGTCCAGATCATTCATACACCAACACTGTGAATGAAATATCCCACACACACATACATACACATCCACACAGCACATAATAAATTCACTTTCATCATCAATTCATCACCTCAGGCAACAGTAGGGATGTGTAGAAGTTTGCAAATATGATCAATTGAGAAGTTTTTTGTCATCATTTGAACAATAATAAGTCACAGATTGTTTTTTGGTCGTATTTCAAAAAATCAGTGAAGACACACACACACACGCACGCACGCACACACACACACACACACACACACGCATCTTTAATTGCTTGTTGACACGGGACACACAGCTTGTTTCTTTAAACTCATACCCGCCGGTTCCTCAGGAGGCGGAGGACGCGTGAAGGCGCGCACATGCAGCGGAGCTCCTGCGCGTCTCATCATCACGTCGTCTCATCGTCTCATCATCACGTCGTCTCATCATCACATCCTCTCATCGTCTCATCATCACGTCGTCTCATCATCACATCCTCTCATCGTCTCATCGTCTCATAGTCTCATCATCACATCCAGCAGCATGGACGAGGGGCGGCGGAACGCGCAGATACGTGGATCCTCCTCTGACACCTGCAGCCAGTAGCGGCCGCCATGCGGAGGCTACCTGAGCGCAGCAGGATCCAGATAGATTAGATTATTGGATTGGCTGCCGCAGATTATAGCTCTCCTTCCCTCCATGCTCCACAAGAGAACCACATTTGTCTGATCATATTTTCACGCGGAGGACTTGGAAATATAAAGGTGAGCGTTGATCCTTCACATCCGTGCTCGTTTCTGCTCTGACTTTGTTTGTTGTTTTGTTGTTGTTTACTTTACACTGAGCATTATTGGCAACAGACCAGAAATAGGTCACCGCTCATCAAGTTGCTGTTGACAAAGACAAACAGGGCTATGTGGTGATAAAAGTGCGACGTTTTATTTGATTCAGCAACAGATGAGACTAAAAAAAGGAAAAAAAATATTCTGGCACTTTCCTCATTTGGCCTGTTCAGCTGGCTTTATTGTATTTAATGAATACATGGAGACAGTCCCTCTCTCCCACAACACCGTTTAAAATCATCCACAGAGCCGTTTAATGAGCGATGAAACGTTCATGTTGTCTCCTGTGAAGTCAGCTGGGTTTGTTTTCTAAATGACATGTTGTATGACTGTGTGAGAATATCTGGATCTTTCAAGCAACTGCTGGCTCTTTGTCCTCACACAAAGCAGCACGCAGACTGTGATGGCTTTAAGGTGAACTCAGCACTACACTGCACTTCTGTCCATGCAGAAGTACCTTTGAGAGACAAATAAAGATTATTTATTGATTAACCTGTGGTAACAGCAAGCAAGTGCAACAGGATGAGGATTCAGTATTTGGTGAAACATAATTTAACAAACCAGGATCCATCACCAGTGAACCTGTCATTGTTTTTGTTGTCTTTACTTCTGGGCATCAGTCCCCACTGTGTTTGTGGCTGACCTGGGTGAATCGTTATGTAACGGCCTCCTGCAGCCACTGACAACACACGTCACATACAGTGCTGTCTTCAAGAGAAATCAAACTCATGGACATCAAGCACGGGGAGGAAAACTCAAACAGCAGTGGGGAAAAAAAGCACAAGAATTTTATTCAAGAGCTGAGTTCCTTCTCCACATTAACATTTCCTGACATGACATGATTAAGGAAGCTCTATTGTGACTCTGCGGTGGTCAGCTAATTGCTTGGATCTGCTTGTTAATGAAGGTGTAATGGTGAAATAGTCGCCATTGCTTCTCTCTCGCTGCCCTTTAACAGGACAGCTAACACCTGACAGTCCCAGTGGCCAGCAGAAGAAACAGTGGTGTTACAGGGCAGGTACTCCCAGCAGCGATTCTGAGAAACTTTGCAGAGTGTTGCTGGAAAAGGCCACAGAGGCAGTGTCCTTCTGTCCGGCACATCCCCAGTGCTGCACCAAATGTAGCACAGTGTGCACTGGTGAGGCCTGATCACTGTCACTGTTACAGCTATGTGCAAAGGTGATCTGTGCATCCCACCAAACTGAATGACGTATCATGTGCAAGGCAAGTGAGAACTGAGTCAAAATGTGCTTTTCTTACAGCCACAATTAAGAAACATTGGACAGATTTGATTACACATTGGATGAATCTTTTGCTCAGTTATTTGCCACTCACTGATGTTTTCCCTGACGCACTTCTTAGGATAGTGCTAGTTTTCCCTTCTAAGAAAACAAACACCATCTGTGCCATTCTAATTAAATTATATATGTAGACTGGATGAGAAAGGAAGGGAGACTGTTTTGGAAAAAGTTGCAAAGAGCATGCATGGATGGACATTATTTTGCCACCCAAACACCACCTCTGTATTTGGGTACCATCACAAAGCCTATTTTACAATTGATTTTAATATCTGAGGGAGATTTAAAAGGGGGGCAGGGTGAATGAATGGAGGGTTTTATGTTTGTAAGAGTAGAAATTGTTTTTTGGATTGATTTAATCCATGGTAGTAAAACCAGATATTTGTTATAGTCCCAGTGTTTAAAGTAAATAAACATGAAGACACAAAAGGAGGTTGCAAAATCATAAGAAAAGAATTGTTTATATCCCAGGTCGCACCTTGGCAGTGGATGACAGCTGCCCTTTGATGTGAGAATAATATTACAGGCAAATGTACCACACTCAGTTGTATCAAAATGGCCCGCTCAGCTCCCTGCGGTCACGCACTGCAACACACGCACTGTACGGCACTGGTGTTTGGATAAAGGATGTGCAAGTATAAGCAGAAAGTGCAGGAGAATGGCCAGCAAAGCAGGAATGCTGTTTTACTTTGTACAGATAATCCTCAGATAAAAGCAGTAGCGGATGGGTTGCAAGTGTAGTAAAAGATGCAGCAAGAGGTTAAGAGCGTTTCTGTACTGTACCACTGTTTTCATCCAGAGAGGAGCTAGACAGATTGTGTTGTGCAGACTTAGACAGAGAGACAGAGAGTATAATCCCCTCTAGCAGGGAGGGGAGCAACAGGAAGGCAGGCTAATGCCACCAGCAGAGAGACTTGCAGACCCTGCTTGGCTGTTATGCTGTTGCCATGGCTGATAATCAACCAGCAACCCAACATACGAGGTATACTGTACCTGTCCTGTGTGTTAGACATGCATTACACATAGTCTCGTCCATTCTTTGGGTATTTAATCCTCCATTAGTAGCTGGCTTGCACTTATTTCAAAATTAGCAGTTATGACTGCACAAAGAAGGTGTTTTCGTAATGGGTTCAATACGGAGCACTCATGTAATCCTGTTGTTGTGGACATTTACCAGTTTGCTACTGGATCATGACAAATGAGGACTGCCTGCCATTTGCTACATGAGGTTAATTTGCACCAAAGTGCCTAACTTTCCTTTATTCTGTAATAGTATTTAACACATCCTGAATGGGCAATACTACATAAAAAGTACCATTAATTACTGTTGGTTGTTTTGTGGTTTGGACTGGCAGTATGGCAGTGTGTGCAACTGTAGTGTGATCACATGGTGGACAGCTTTAACCCCGGGAGCTAAAACTGTCCCCGTCTATTAATACCCCCGAAGTCTGCGCCGAGGGAAGATGCTGCTCAGTTACGTCTAATAGAAAGTCACGAGGGTTTGAGTCGTAATTAGACGCCAGAGTGTAAGAACTTCTTTATCTCTCGAATGTTACACTTAAGGTTCACAGATGCGAGTTACTGTACAGCTGATAAAGAGATTGATGTTGTTATTATTTTAGAAATGGCTTGATGTAATATAGAGACATTCTGGGGCAGAAGCTTATCCTTATTTGGTAGAACATTTGGTAGATACCAATGTGAAAAATCTCATCAGCTCTGTTATCAAATGATTGCAAGATTTGTACAATATGATTAGTATTAGTATTTTTGAATGATTGCACATTATGCTATTTTTTTTATATATTAAACAAAACATGCACCACTTTTGATATATATTGCTGACATGTCTTTTTTTAGAACTCCACCTTTCTTTAATTTATTTATGGTACAGAGTTTGTGTTTTAATATTTTTACTGTTCTTTGTTGCATTTTGTATCTAATCTGTCTTTCAATCTATCTTTCCCTTACTTGTAAAATACATATATGTTGGTTTCTTAATGTTAGGGTATTGATGAGTTAAGGGTGTTGAAGAGCTTAAACCTGATTCAATTTTATAATAAACAGAAATATAGGTGATCTATATAGTTGAGAGCTGACTTTTTTTTTACCATAGTTACTGCAGTTAGACTACATTGCTTTATTTTTAACTGTGCACTTGCTTGGAAACATATTTTTCGTTATAATGTCTGTATTTCAGTCATGTTTGTGTGTGTTCCCTACAGACTGGCAGCCATGCTGACCAGCTTTATGGAAGGTCTGCTCTGCTGCCTGACGTCTAAGTCAGCAAACGTCGTGGTTCCTGTGGAAACCTCAGAACCAGCTGATGGCTACGAGTTTGTGGAGGTGAAGCCAGGCCGCGTCCTGCGGGTTCGACATGTCATACCTGACCGGCCTGTGGTGGAGGAGCCCACTGGGCATGGTGGGAGTGTCAGCTGCAAACGAAAGATCACAATATATCGTAATGGACAGCTGTTCATTGAGAATTTGGGCGACAGGGCGAGCACAGAGCTGAAAAACTGCCAGAATGGAGAGACTGAACCAAACAGCACAGTGGAGGTTGAATTGACAGACTGTGGCAACTCCTCACCGCCCGTCATCATCCCTGAGGCCAAGTCTGAGCCCGTCGCAGTTGGAAAAGATGAAACAGCAGCAGGAAGGGAAACACCTACTGCTGAACAGACTGACCAGATGCAGCAACCCAGGAAGCGCAGGCGGAAGCCAAAACGCACTGTGGTGATCGACTGTGAGAGGAAGATCACAGCGTGTAAAGGGACGCATCAAGACGTGGCTCTGTTCTTCATCCATGGAGTGGGGGGCTCACTGGACATCTGGGGAAACCAGTTGGACTTCTTTTCTAAGCTGGGCTATGAGGTGATTGCCCCGGACCTGGCAGGTCACGGAGCCAGCTCAGCACCACAGATCGCTGCTGCATACACTTTCTATGCCCTTGCTGAGGATATGAGACTGATCTTCAAGAGATACGCACGCAAGAGGAATATTCTCATAGGCCACTCTTATGGGTAAATTTAAGAACACAACATTTGTGCAATGTACAGTTGAAGTGAATGATTGCAATCAAAAGATTATTAATTAGAGTAAGAAAGACAATTAACTGCATCTGTCAGAGTTTCTCATTTACATACAATATTATACAACTATAATAAATATGGTATCACTAAACTTATACTTAAGTCATATTTTGATACAGTGTTGAGACAATTAGTCCTTTAGCAGTTTTGGCATTTAATTTGACAATTAATTGGTTAGTTATCAGCTATTCAATTAATCACCAACTATTTGATTTGATTAATCATTTTGAGTCATAAGAAACATACCTGTACTCTCTTTT